>OZ023168.1:14391023-14991023 GCA_963678695.2 Diplodus puntazzo
GTTACCACAGTACTAACATTGAAGGACATTTTTTTCATTGTAGAAGCTAATGAGAAAAGGTTAACATCTTCTTTGCTCATGGTTCACAGGTGCAAATGCAGAACTGATAATGGTGTTATCATAAAGCAAATGGCCTATCGATAAAACAGTCAGTCTGGTTATGGCCCTTTCCACGTACTGCATTTACGCTCTATCAATAATACACTTAATAATTATTTCTAACATTTCTAACTTAACAAAATGATTCTGATTTTCTGGATATATTGTAAGCTAGGTCCATTATACATATATGGGTATACAGAAGGGGAAAGTAATTCCAGTCTTCTTAGAAGTGCTTTGTGGCAGAGCAGACAGACTAAATGAGCAGGTTCCATAGCTTGCTTTGTCATATGGTTATTGGATTTTTGTCAGAAATTCCCTGCAGCTGTGTTCTGATTTGCATGTTAATTATCAGTTTGTTGACTCAAGATTGCATCACCCTTTACATCCAGATTGTTTGACTGCCTGTCAGAAATCTTCTGGTCACAGTTTTCTGCACATTCAATGTACACACCCAAAATCTGTCACATCCATCATAATAATTGGAGGACTGCAGTCGTCAGGAACACCACTGAGCTGATAAAGAAATCATGATACAGCTTCTGACTCTTCCCTGTCTTTGATAATGTGACATTATGTCATTTGCAGACTAGATGTACTGTATGTGGATCTTATTAAAGCATTTCTCATCTAACTCCCATACTTAAACTGACAAATTTGGCAGTATGATGGCAAGACTTTAAAAAATAAAAAATAAAAAAAAAATACCCTTGATCGGAATTAGTTTTTTACACTACTTGTTTGATGAATGTGAAATCTTTCTTTCTTTGATGAGGAAGTGGAGTGGATGCACAGAAATTCAATTTATACAGTATTGATATTCCCCTCTGAATGCATGAGACCAAACATATTTCCCAAAATGTCAGTGTCTCTTTAAGAATGATGGGTCTGAGTTGTCCTGGTTAGCTAATGGTCTGAAAACATGTTCATTTTAAGTGAAGCCTCGATCAATTCTGTCAGGGGATCAATCTCAACCCATGTTTTTTCATCACCTTTTACTATTTACCATCTATCATTTACTGTCAAACTACCCATTTATGTGCTTCTAATATAGAACATTATACACATGATCTGTGTGTGCTATTAGAACATTGCTTGAGTCACATTTATCTGTCAGCCTGGCAACCTGTTGTTTACTATAAGAAACACGTCTGCAGCTGTGTATCTACCTCATTCAGACTGGGAGACTCTTTTGTGCTCGATTATAGTAATTTCACCTGCTGCTGCGTTGGGTCATTTCTGACCAGAAAGATCGCAGAGCAACCCAACAAAACACAGGCCTGACATGCTATTATGTTATTAAGCAGTTTGGTCCGATATGTTAACACAAAACGACAAAGGCATTCCATCAGGGTTCTGTCTCTGGCCTAATAGGACTGCAGAATGAACAGCAAAATACAATTTCTGATAGCACTATGGTAAAGGTTTAGTTAGGTTTAGTCACACCTTGGTTAGAGTTAGGGAAACATTGCTGGCTTGGGTTAAAATAACTACCCTTACTTAATCACAATTTAACATGTAAATTGAATATTTTCTAATGTGTGACTTTGTCAAAGGTAAACAAAATTTTCAACATGTGAAAATATTTTTTGTTCAAATATGAATACACATTTCAAAATACAGTAAAAGATCAGATGTGAACAACTTAAACATCTGCTTTTTTCGCACGACGAAGTTGAATTTCCAAATGAAAAGCAAAACCTGAAATTACATTGAATGTGCATCTTCAGATGGGAATTCCACATGTGAAAAAACAATACAACACATGAACTGCTAATTTTCATATTTTCAAGTTCAAACAAAAACAAATCATGGAACATAAATTGAAGTGAAATGTACTTCTTGCTATGTTAATCCCACACTTTAACACATTTTCAAAGGTGGTTAGCTAAAATTTTAACCTAAAATTGTTATTTTTTCCATGTTAGAAATGTGAATTACATACATTCACATGTGATTGGTTTTTATTCACATGTGGATTAATTATTTCACATGTCGGAAATTGTTTGATATTTAGGAAATATAATCTTAGCTACTAACTTGATGAAAAGACATACACCCCTCTCACGCATGAACACTCAATGTTTGGCTCAACTCAGCAGCCGAGGTGTCTCGCGGGAGGACAGTCTCTTCTGGCTGCATGACGACTGTAATATCCACTGTCCTGCAGCTCTGTTTTTTCTCTAGGAACTTCTGAGAAACATTTATCTGGGTCGTCTGCTTGCAAAGTGCAAAACCTTCTCCACCAGTAACTAATTTTCCTCAGCTCTCAGTGTTTAGTCAGGTTACCCTCTCAGGACAGGCATTATTTGACAGAGTGAAAGCAAATAAATCACTCTTTTATTTCATTCTCTTCTTTTTTCTCCCTGAAGCCTTGAAGTTTCCGTGGCGGTGTTGTCCAAGAGACCTGGGCTGCGATGTGTAATGAAGGCTCTGTAATGAAAATGGAGAGCAGGGATAATCACACTTTGGGTCACGTAAAAACCCAATTAGAGCCTGAGTGCTCGGAGTGCACTCGACTCCTGGCTGCCAGCCGTGTAAAATGTCCCCATTATTTCCGCTACCCATCTGTAAATCCAACCTGGATATCCACCATTATGTTGGATGTGTTTATGAGCAAGCTGAAGTATTTCATTGATGTGACCGTATCCATTGTTTACTCACAGAAACACTATTGACTCCCGCCAACCAGCTCTGCGATGTTCCTCACAGGGAAAAATTCAAATGAATTTGCTCACGACAAATATAAGATGCTGAAACAAATGGTTTAGGTATTCCAAGTTTCTGTTTAAGAATGACATATTCCTTTGAAGGGAGATTATTTAACATTAAAGGAATTTTTAAGTAAGAAAACACATGATTACATTATGCAATTTAGTTGCTAAGACTTACATAATTTGTTGTACTGCTGTTAAGCTAAGCTAAGCTAAACTAAGCTATGAAAACATGACTGACTTACTTACACATTGCAGAATTCCTATATTTGGAGATAATATGTTCTGTCAATGGAAGGTTGCACGTTTGTTGCTCAGTGACAAAAAGAATATGTTTCAGTGTAATAAATAAAATTCCTGTGAACTGGGAGGTTTCTTGTTTTTTTTGCCAAATATCAAAAAGCATAAACAGAACGTAAAAAAGTCACAGCAAAATCCTAATGGGTTAGAACACAATGACAGGGTCACACAACAGATGTACTGTCAGAGCCCAAAAAAAAGCCAAGAGGCTTGTCATGTGGCTCGTCTCGCCATCATCTGTCCTCCAGACTTTTAACTGACACATAACAAAATCCAGCCCCATTCATGTCTGTTTTTATGTTTCCCGGAAAACAGAGAATTAATGACAAGCTGAAGCTTCCCCCCAGAGTCTGTGCACGCTCATTTCTACCATCCTGCCCGCATCCACTTGATCTTCATATCAGCAGAACTCCCTCTGCGAGCACAGTGGGCAGGGGAAAGATGAAACAGAGGCAACAGGGCCATGAAATTCTCATTGATTTCTCTATAACCATAGCAGTCCGTATGGGAGGTTCACGCTAATGTCTGACTGTATCTTGCTTAGTTCACCTGAAAATATTGAGGTAGCAGAAGGTTCTCATCATCCTCTGTTGCTCGTGAAGCCTGTCAGATCCACGTGAACAGACCATCGCTTTGAATCATGCCTCCAGAATGTGTTAACAGCTCTCTTCAAACAGTCTCGCCTGGCGGTTACGGCGTGAGATGTCAGAATGTGTTATGATGTCACACTTTGAGAAGTGAGACCCCCATGTGATATCCCTGATTTACTTTTATCATCAGGCAATTTAACAGCTGCCATATGTATATTAACGAAAGCCTGAATGAGTCGTATAGTGAAGGCGTTGACATCTGTGTAATTGGCGGCACTGTTTCTATTAAATTCTGCTGGTATGAAATTGATTCTAAATTGCTGGCTTTTAAATGCAAAATGAATCATCACTTTATACTCAGTGTGTATTATTTCAGACTGGGAATCTGATACGTAATGGATACACCTTATTTATCATAAATACAGCAGAAACAAGAGTGACAGGGAGGACACAAATGCCAAAATGACATGAACCATTTATCTGTGCATACATATAATACCTTGTGGCTATGGGAGGGGCAGGAAGTGATAAACACAGGGTGTTGCCTTTTGATTGCGAGCGAATACTCAACATCCATTTCCACCTCACTACAGAGAAACATTTTCAGCCAGAAGCTATGCTCCAGGTTGAAAATATACAGCACATGCATGATTTTCTACTTTGTTGAGGATCGCCACTTCATTGAAGCAGAAATAAATGCTGCACCTGTATTGCACATGTATGTATTTTCCACCTTCACAACTGTCCAAAATGACCCATATATTGCAAGGTAATTTTCATCACGTCAGTGCAAATGAAGGCCGCTTATTTTTACAATATTTCAATAAAAGTATCTGAGTCATGTCTGAGGGCAGGGTAGGTGATAATGAGAGTGCTTGTGTGTGTTGGATAGTGACAATAGATTAACCTTACTGTCTTCTTACGTTTGAAACACATTTGAAGCTGGAGTTCAGTCAAGTTCTTGACCTTACAAAACAGCATTCGACAAAGCAGTTACACTTAAAGATCCATAAAGTAGCTGTTCTTGAACTTTTGATCATGTCAAGTGACCCTAATTGGGAAAAATAAAGGGGACCCAGTTGTCATGGAAATGTGCAGTAGACTTTTTTTTTATGGTCACTCACAGGACTTTTTAACTTCTGTAGAAAAAATGAATATTAATCATTTTCATTTCCATGACAACTGAGCTGGATGAGACGCTCAAAAGCGCTACTAAATAGACCTTGAGGTTTGGTTGTCAACATTTGGATGCATATGAAACAAGTCTTTAAAGCGATTAAAGTAAAAAAAAAAACAACTGTACAAACAACACCAAGCATCAAACATTTAGATTTTATGGGCCACTGAATGATTAGTTGAGTAGGAAAATCAAATTTATATGCATTGCGATCTACAGATGCATACAACTTCACGACTAAAAATGTGTGAATGCAAAGAGAAAGAAATATGCAAAGGCATTTTTTTCATCAGATTTATAAAGCTGTGTCTACATCTGATTCAGTTTCATCAACCTGAGGCAATGTGGAGAAGGGCACACCGTCCTTTCCACTCCCACTGTTATCCATAGATGGATGTAGAAACATACTGAAACATCTGTTTGCATATTGATACTCATGCCCGTTCCAACACTCACTAGACCTAGAAATAGACCTAGAGCAGAAAATAAGAAGGGCAGTGCAATTTACCTGATTGGGTTTCGAGTTTCAACATTACCAGAACATGTGAGCAATACGCAAGGCTGTGGTTGTGTATGGTGCCTCAAATGACAAGACCATTAACGGATATAGACCCTGATTTTTATACGATACTAGCCAGCTAAATAGGCCTAATTTCTTTTACCAAAATCCATGAAATATTCCCTGAGAAATTAACTAAAATGTAGAAAAGTGCCCTATGTTGTAATGTTAAAGAAAGTGAGAAAAAGCTCCTGGATCTGTCCCTTTATCCAGAGCCACAGTAAAGGTTATTGGGGTCTATTCTGGGCCGAGACCAATCCTCCATCCAAGTTTCGTGGAAATCTGTTATGTTAATTTTTTGTAATCTTGCTGACAGACAAACTAAATGACAAATAAACCGACACTGGCAGTAACATAAAATCCCTTAATGAGCTTTTCTTGGAGGAAAGAATGTATCCCATGAGCATCACTGCAAAGCTACTGTATAGATAATTGGTTGGTTTTCCTTTAATTGTCCACCTATCTGTCTCTTTATCTCTGAAATGTCAGTTGAAATAAGTGTTCATGCATAAGCATAATAGCGATTGGGGATTATCATTAACATTTGAGAAGCCCTCTAGTTTTTATGTTATGCACAAATTCTCGTCCCTAATAGTGGAGATATGAGTGGGATGGAGCTTAGTTAAACTATGCATTATTCTGCTCATTAAGCCCTTTCTGAGTCATTATCTGCAGACTCAAACCATTTAGACCTTAAAGGAAATGAGTCGATCAACCACTAAGCACTCAGCAAACACAGCAATGGGATACTATATGATGAAAAGGAATGTTTATAGACTGACCTCAAGAAAACAAGAGAAATAATGGTTATGTATTGCTCTTTTATGTCAGCATAATTTTCTAGGAACTGTGAAAATAGTACTGGCTGCAGTGGTATCGTGGTTCCACATAAACCTGACCCTGAGAGATCCATAATTGGTGCGATCAGTCTACTGGCCACACTTGAGGCCTCATCAACGCAAACCACATATGCTGATGTGGCTGTCAGAGTAACTCACTACTTATTCTTGCTGTGGCCGCCTTCTCGACATTTTATTAACATCTAATAAATGACAAGGTGACGGATGGTCGGACATGAAATGCCGTTAAAGAAAACGAGCGTCTCCCCGGAGGAGTATAAACAAAATGAATTAAACCCTGGGTGTGTGATGCTTCCATAAAACAGTGAGACTTTATTCAACATGCAGGGCAGACGAGGCTTCACAGACTATTAGTTACAGCAGCGCGGGGATGGTGCAGAGGCCATGAGAGCGGTTCTCAAAGTATTTCACCAGCTTAATGTGATGATGAAGCCTATAAATCTTCAACAACATGATCAGCTGTAGATGTCTTAAAGTTATGCAAATCATTTTTGGTAATCACTAGCATATTTTTCTGTGATCCATGATACAATAATTCACAGCCTTGGAGGCACACACGTTCTTGATTAATATGCTGATACTAAAATGTTTTTATCTAACATCCTAACATAGTACTTTGGCTCTGGTGTGGACCAAGTAGAAGGTGATAATTAAAGTAGATATATTCTGCCCTTTTTCAGGTTCATTAACATTTGTTTGGGTTATTACTAGAATGGGTTAACGTGTTCTAATCAGAATCAGAATCAGAATTCCTTTAATGTCCCGCAGACGGGAAAATAATGCTTGATAAACGTGTAACCGGGTGGTAAATAAGATTTCCCACTCAGGTCAAACGTAGTTCTCAGGGTTCAAGAATGTCAGTATATGTGTTTTTGTTCTTTCATTTTGTGTGTAACATCCTTTAAATGTGAAACGAGTTAGAGTGTAAGTGCATTGGCACAGGTTATGGTGTTGTTGCAGATTATGGTCACAAGGCGGCAGTATTGAGTAATGTTATTGTTACCGCGCCAAGTGCATCATGGTCTCTCTTCCTGGTGTACGTGTGAACAATGTGGAGATAGTTAACGTGGAGAGCAGTGTCGCGGGCGGTCGCATGAAGTAGTAGGTAGCTGGACATATTTCTTGTAAAATATCCATGTATAAACATGTCAAAAGCGTTAACTGTTGATATTTGAACGAGACAGTTTGTCATATGCACTGTTGGAGCTTGTGTCCTGTCGCTTTTAGCGCGCGTCCACGACAACTGTTTGGCTAATGTGCATGCTAATGTCCAAGTGAATAAAATCTCACTATGCTTGTACTTTGTCGCGAGAGAAACGCACTGGTTTACATTTTATTTAACTCTGTTTGAAGGTGACCGAGTGAATATTTTACTTGTGAAAGCCTGAGAAGTTCCAAGTGGCTTTGGAGGAACAAAGAAGAATGTAAGTGTCCTGTAAAAGTGTACAGCACTTTCTGTGGTAAACTTTTGTGTGCACGGTCATGGTTTTTGATGTAATATATGTATTTGACAGGATTTATTTTCTGTTGTCTTTCATTAGCCATGTGCCACTGCTGTATTTTCCGTATTTTCTGTATTTTTTGGTAGTTTGTATTTTGTCATCTGGATAACCAATTATTTTGGGTACAAAGCTGCCACAAATTCTGACACTGTTACCAGTGATCTGTTCCAACTTATGTCAGCAATAAACTTGCAGCCAAACAAACCCCAGAAGTAAATGTGTCCTGTGTGGTATCTAATTCCACGGGCTACAAACGCATCAGTCTTCTCATCCTGTCCAGTGATGCAGCCCTGCTCTGTTTTAGCTCCTGTCACTTTAAGGCCCTCATCTCCTCTGATTGGTCAGCACACACACGCCTGACCCAGCACTGCTAACCACAACAACAATGCAGGTGTGCTAAATCTATTCCTATGTATCAAACTAACCGCTCGGCACATATTATCCAGATGTATGACATGGTGACGAGGTGTTTTATGAGCAGCGTTTTCTGTGGTAGAGAAGAGCTTCTGTAGGTGCAGACTTCAACCTTTTTTTACATGCACAAGAAGCTGTATAAATGACTGATGGAAAAGAAAAAAACAAAAAAGTACATTGTGTCTCTTTTAATAGAATTACTTTATCTTCTAAGAAAGTGGATAAGTTTGTCTCTGGCAACCATACAGTTACTGGTAATGAAAACAATGTATACCCAGTTGCCAGGGATACACTTAATAATGGCAAGATACGGTGACATGGAAAGACAGAAAGATTGAAAGCAAAGAAAGAGACATAATGAAAGAGAGAAAAATGTTTTCACTGCAGTATAACGATTGGGCAGTGTTGATCTTGTAGGCATTTCAGTAGTAAAGAATGCTTTGATGCAAAATTGAACAGAAAATGACATGGAAGGCACAAAGTCGAGGAGAAGCAAACTCAAGGTTGATGCTCGCAAAGGAGGCAGAAAAGACGTAGCAGAAATCCAGATTGAAGCTCAAGCTCTAATTATTACAAGTTACAAAGAAATTGCTGCACTCTCTACGCTCACTCTCTTCCTCTTTCCAATGTAAATTTAGCCAACACACAGACTGTAATCAAAGACGCTTACTAATATCATAATGAACTCACCGGTGCACCACTTAATTGTGTGTGTATCCTTGTCCATGCACGTGACATGCACTCGCGTGTTCACTGGTGCATGTGTGGGCTTGAATTAGAGGCACTCCATATTGGACCAGGGACGACTTATGTGCCAATTACCCAAGTTTCAATTAAGCCAGATTACTTTCCAAAAGCAAGGATGCATGACAGCTCAATATTAATTGACTGGTGCCTTGGTACAAGTGTGATTGTGTGTGCTAGTGTGTTAGAAGAGAGAGCAATATGTTAGGGAGAGACAGGCAAAGGCCACCTGAAATATAAACAGAAATAACCAGCGGAAAAATACAGTTAAAAAGTTTGTTTACAGTCCTTCAAGTAGAAGTAAATTTTCACCTCAGGCTGTTTATGAAACTCCTCTGTCTCATGCTCTCCCTTGTCAGAGAAACAGTCTTGTATTTGTCATGTTAAATCTCGATGAATAGAGCCGGAAGGCAACTGAATGCATTGCAGTAAGGACGGATAGAAAATGGAAGACGTACACGGTAACAAATACTGAAAGTCTTGTGCGTATTTTTTCCGATTTACACTATAAGCTAGTATTGTCTGCAAACTGTCCCTGAACTCCTGACATTCATACGAGTGCAAGTTGATCCAGGTTTTACAAACCTGTTGATGAGAATGATATCAAACATTTATATCAACCTCCGTGCTTTGCATGACTGGCAGCAACGTAATTATCTTAACATAAGTCATAACTTCCAGGTAGAAAACCTGTCACACAGCTTAACAGCATTCGGTTTTATTGATCTTCTTTCATGACATAAGTGTCTCGTTCATCTAAAATGCATGTGTGCTTTAATATCTTTAAACATTGTCATTAACTAGCTGTAATATTGACTTGCAGTGAGATGGCCCTGATACGTAGATTTAGGTTTATCACAGATACTACAAAGCATTAAATATATATTATAATATATGAACTCAGCACAGCAGAAATGTCAGATGGCTGGGACCACTTTCACCTATTTATCTTTAAATGATACAGTAAAGGCTGATAATTAGAACAGAAATAGAGAACAGCTTTGCCAAATTCTGAGATTTGTACAATTGTATAATTAACATTACATTGGACAATATCTTGACTGTCATCGAACCGAAATTCCCAAATATACAAAAAAGGGCTTTATACTAAAATCCTATGAGCAGGAAAAACCTTATTAAGGTTAAGTTTATTAAGGTTTTGCAAAATTGTCAATTACACTCCCTTTAATCTCCTTTCTCCCCTCTCAATCAAGCTTACAGTATTACCATGTAAATCACTGACCTATTGGTAAAGCTTACAATATAAATACCCAGATAAATGTCAAAACACCATCTTTCTGGCCACCATCATGTTACATTATCAGAGCATAATGCTCTGGTTCTTCACAGCTACACCAATAATTCAGTCAATAATTCAAACAGCCATTTCCAACACACCAACGAGGATCCATTCCTCAAGCAGAATATCTGTTTCACATCACAACTAATTTCTCCTTCCTACACATCAAACAACATGACCAAATGCAGCGTCAAGGACATACTGCAAGCACTGAATGAAGGAATTCACCTTCACCACCTCTCATACATATCCCATTACATAATCTTCTAATGTAATTGTTCCTCTCCTGTAGAAAAGGAAGATCCCCTGGAAAATCTGTTTACAGCATGAATACAATAGCTCTTTTCACTCAGAGGCTCTGAAATAGCGCTGCGATGAACACTGAACCAAGCAGCGTTGGCATAAAGTTGCTCTGGTGCGTCATTTAATACAGCGTGCCAGTGTTGCGGTGCCAAAACAGGCACAATGGCACACATCATGACATGAGAACTGTGTCGTTTTCTTAAACGTTTCTGCCTGTAAATCTAAAAATGTATCCACCTACTGTTTATAATCATATGGATGCTGTTAGAGTGTTGTGATTGAGATCCGGACCCACCATGCACTGTTAGAAAGTAACAAAGAGAAGATTTTTGCTCTAAATTACATAACCACACAATTGCCATCAGTTAGTAGCGGAACCCGCCTGGCGTTCACTTGTGGAGAGGGATGCTGTTTTCTGGGGGGGAAGTTGGTACCAGTTGGTTGATGCAGTGACTTTTCCTCATTAAGTTTGGTGTTTTGTTTTTTTTTTGTTAAAGTTTTTTGCTCTACATCGTGTCACATAATCGTTGCCCGTCTAATTCAGGAGCTGCCTGGCTCTCGCTGTTTTTTTTTGGGAGTGTGACAAATAGTCAGTGGGACAGGCAGGATGACAGCAACTTTTCCATGTACAAATTTGGCATCTTTTTCCTCATTACATCACATTGCTGAAGACACTACCTGCTACCACATTACTGTTGTTTGGTTTTGAACTTTGTTGTGGGAATTGAAGTGTGGGACATTTCTCCTTTATTTGATGAGTGTAGGATCTCTTTAGCTGTCAGACTATAAACGCCATCAGACCATCACACAACTGTCCTGCGCTGCCGACTGACCGTTACACACAGAGGTCGTCTCACCTCTGTTGCCCCTCTGTTACTGCTGGCGGATCTGCTTCTTTAACTTTCACACAGATGGTGAGGCAATCCTGTCTTAAAAATGTGAAATGGACTGACTATTGTTGCAGTTCTTGTTATGAAATGTCTAAAGCTACTATGATGATACATTTACAAGATTGTAAATATACTGGAACAATCATTCACAGGAACCTGAAATTTGATTCAAATTCTGCCCGAGGTTTAAGATGTGACAACAATGTTTGGAATTCCTTAAGAAGTGAAATGATTTTAATTGTCATGTCGAGACCCCACACTCGCCAAAGATTGATCACATTCCATGTTCCATGATCTTCCCTAACCTGATGCACCAGAGGGTTCGGAAACGCATGCAAGAAATTGCTTGGAAAGGGGCAGGCAATAAAAACAGGAAATAATTCAACTAAAAACTCAAACCCAAACAAAACTGACTGGCTGGCTATGCATTTCTTACTTTCATGTTATTTAATAAACGAATACCAGTAAATGAATTGTTGTAGCTTCTCTCACTGGTTATAACACCAAAACCACACCTGT
Organism: Diplodus puntazzo; assembly: GCA_963678695.2. Classification (NCBI taxonomy): domain Eukaryota; kingdom Metazoa; phylum Chordata; class Actinopteri; order Spariformes; family Sparidae; genus Diplodus; species Diplodus puntazzo. The sequence continues at coordinate 14,402,995 of OZ023168.1, forward strand.
AGCTGATTGTAGCTCCACAAAGAGCAGTGATTGGTTCAACCCCTGTGTGCATAGCTTATAGCTTGTACCTTGTACTTGTGTTGTGTGTATTGTCTCTGCAGGAAACATTTTTGTTGTTTGTCCTTTTGTTGTTTTTCCATTTCGTGCCCCTGACTGCAAGCAAAGTTTCCCATCAAGGGTGATACACCGACTGAACTCAACTCAACTAAAATGGAATAAATACCGTCAAAAGAAACAGAATACTCGATTAAAGAGCACATTTTTAAAGAGTGCAGAGGTGAAATTTCAATGTCATACGACAATGTAGTGCAGTTATGACTAAAAGATGACTTAGTTGCCTGTAACAGACGATGAGAAGTGACTTTGATCTTTTCTAACTGGAGTGTGAAGGTCATTCAGCTCTTTGGGAGCCAAGACTTGAAATTGGTTAGAGTAACGACCGAGATTAGAGGATTTTTATATCACTGGAAATTAAATCAAAGTCCGTCACACCCTTGTTTTTTGGCTCAGGACAATGCTAGCCCTTAAAAACGACCAGCGACTGTGCAGCAGGGATGGAAAGAGTAGATGAGTTTGAGGCGCTGATGGGTAATCAATCACCTTCACTGCAGAGATGAGAGCAGGTTCCACTGCAGTGATCCTGAGGCAGTGACTTGGAGAAAGGAGAGCGGAAGAGACACCAGGGTGGCAGGAGAGAGGATGTTAGTGAGATAAAGTGCAACAGGGTGGAAAAGACAAAGGTGAAGTTTGATCACGTCCCAAACCAGACACAGAACCGAGACCTGACCCACAGACAGGGCGCACTGAGGAGGCGAGGAGCTTAGCAGTGCAGAATATCTTAGTTTAAACTTCAACCTCAAACATTAAACCTCACCACTGTCCCAAATACCATTATATAAATCAAAAAATAGTGGCTAGAGACAACGTTTGTGTTGCAGGCAATTATGCAGTATTTAAACACCTGCCCATTTATTCTACTTAACACAGCTGCATTTCCTCAGATGTGAAGGAAAGGGAGTTTGTTTGTTATCCCCTACACAGGTGATAGATTTATTTTGCTTTGCAAGCAGTTTGATTACAGCTTATGTCAGTGACAGCCATTTAGGAAGTGATTTGTGCCCTGCAGCTATTCATTGCCTGTCAGACTTGAGGGGCTTTGCTATCAGGTGGGAGTTAAAATGGAAAAATTAAAGTAAACTCATAAATATGAGGTATGTATTTATTGTGACTGGGCTTTAATTGTAAAGTCGACAATGTGTTTACGAAAGACTGCCAGTGTTATATAAATCTACACATGGGTCGTCCGTAAATTCTTATATAGATCTGTTTCCAGGCAGTGACTGTTTGGAAGAAGAGCAAACACTTTTGATTTCAAGTTCTGTTTTACCACCTGACCCATTACAATGAACCCAAACCTGGAAATGGCAACAGATCAGAGCAGAAGGTGAAAAGTAAAAGGTAAAAAAGCTGAGAGCAAAAACTTTTGATTCAACATACGGGCTGCCCTAAAGAAATATATTGGACATTAAAGGAGTGCAATCTGAGTTCTTTCAGGCTGGACTCAGCCATCAACAAGAGGCCCATTTCTGCTGACTTCTCCTCCTCCTCCTCCTCTTTCTCCTCCACCTCCTCCTCCTTCTCCTCCCTTCTACTTTTCCTGTCTCTCCCCTCAACAAAAATGTTTTTTTTTCTTCCAAGGTCTTTTCTTTTCAGGAGGGTGTTGAATAAAACATGACTCCCAACACAGCTGCATTGTTGCTGATGTACTCGTAGCCTACTGTATAGTGGTGCTGAAGCACATTCAAATGTGGTCTTGTTTGGACATCAAGAGGTCATCCCTGTCTGGTCTGTCAGAACTTGACTTTGAAGAAAATATCACTGGAATAACTAACGAGTCCTTCACAGAAACACATTTGAACTGTGTCGACTTTCAGTTCATCAGAACATATGCTTATCAACCACAGTAGACTGCAGATTTGATAAGATTTGTTCCTTTTACTGAATTTCTATTTCTTGTATAGGTGGTGTACTAAAAATTAAGAGTGCCTAACGTTCCAAAGGATGGTGACTGTATACAAAACACGTTGTGACAGGGTGTGGGCTGACACTGTCAAAAGAAATTAACACAAGCAAACCCTTACTTTTCCCCTTAATGCTGTGTGGCTGTTAGCACTTACAGAGATGGCCTAAAAAATGGCCGAATAGCATTTTTACATGAATAATTTATTGCACAACCGCTGTCATTCAAGAAAGTTTGCAATTTTTAAAAGCTGTCATGGCTAGATGAATAAATTGAACATTTGGCCGGACAAACGTGAAGCAGCGCTGCTAAAAAAAATGTGCATGCTCACTCGGACTGATGATAACCTTTTAAGCCAGAAAAAAGAAAACATTTCCCCTCACGCCGCCCGTACTGTATACATCAGCAAAAACATGTTTGTTTTTCAGCTCAGCCGAGTGCTTATTAAAGTGAACTTGGGAACTTATTAAGAACCAGGTTGCAGCAGGAATACATTTCGGGGCAGCACAGTTCCGCAGTAGCCTCGGCTGAGTCGGATGTTTAACTGGCGCAGCAGCACTGACCTTTCAGCTACTGTGTGGGTGGGAGAGGAGGAGCTGTTCAAGTTCATACAAGAACTCACTTCAGCTGGTAAAAAAGAAACATCATTAACTGACCTCATGGTGAAAAACACCAAACATTTTATATGAAAATGCTCAAACCAAGATAGCGTTTTTTTTAGCCATGCTGGCAGCGAGGCTCCAGTGATGGCAAGGGTTGTCTGTCTTTTCTTACTCTAAGATGGTAACCCTACACTACACTTCAAACAGGTGGGCTGAAATCAATTTAATTCTGTAACAAACTGTATATGTACCGGGTATCTTATTAAAATGTGATGAAATAACAAGATAGTGAGTATCAGTTGAAATTAGGTAAACAAAAATGCTGACAGGAAATACTTAGCTCATTTATGCATACAGTACTAGTTTACAATAAGGATATGAATGAAATACTGTAAAGTACAGTACAGTTGAAATAAGGTATTGTATTAACTACAGTAAATGCATGCGAGGTAAAAACAGTACATTCATGTTTTCTGGTCAGGTAAGAATAGCAAAAAGACAAGGTCAGTTTTATGTGTTGGTCATAGTTACATTTTGATAAAGCTACTTTTTATTTATGACAATCCACTATATCTACTTACGGGCAGCCATTTTCAGGACCCAGATGAGGGAATTAGTTTTGGAACACTACTTTTGATATTGTTTGGCAAGGGCATATTTTGAGTTCTGGTATTGGTCAGGTTTTTGGACTGATACTGATTCATTTTGCAGTTAGCATCCTCTTTACTTTACTACTCTTTACCACATGAACGCTGAGTGGTACTGTCCAGATAGCACAGCAAACTGGAGGATCCTGCTCTGTAAGACCTCAAGAACAGACACAACTGCCTCTAGTTGGGGTTCTTTGTGCTGTCAGAGATACCAGAAAATGTCTCTTTTACTGCATGAGCTCGAAAAAGACAGACATTGGTTACTGACCACCCTAACACCATATAACAGTGATTACTGGGGGAATTTAGAGCTATTTAATACTTATTTTAATAAAAATAACAGCAGCTTTAAGCATTCAATGACAAAAGATTTAATCAAGTTGCTTCTCTGATGCTCTAAATGCTGCCAAAAACAAAGTCACATTTTCACTTATCACTTATGCTTGCAATGAAGTCCTCATTTCTAAGTAGCAATGCTAGAACTACAGCTGGTGTCCACCAGTGGAAAACAAATAGAAACCCCATTATCCAGATGCTAAAGGAAAGAGTGCAATGCGAAAACTCTCTCTCTCTCTGCCAGAATGTGTGGTACTATTTTGCTTTTTGTGTGTCTCCACTGTATGCTCACTAATGGCCACTCTTAATGGGCTTCCTTTTAATAGTGCGTTTGTTTCCCATACGAAGGGGAACAGTATGAGCCTAGGACACTGTGTGGCCGCGTCTCTCCTAATGAGCAGGAGTTCAGCCATTGCAGCAACCAGAGCAGAACAGAGAAAATTAACAAAAAAACAGTTTGTTTTTTACAGTTGCTGGGTTGAAAGTCAAACCTCTGCATTTCAGATGAAAAAGCAAAGCCAGCGTCTTTTTGTGCATGTGTGTAAGTGGTTGTATAGTTTGGGCAAAAGACAGAGGCGCAAGAGATTTGATGAATGCTGGTAGAAACACATCTGAGGGTCACTGAGTGGGGCTCTGGATGAAGGGCTGAATGTGTCCTTGCAAGGATGTGACAGTATACAACACACTCATCCAATCAGCTACTGGCAGCTCACCAAGCAGACAAAAGCACACAGGCCCTACAGAGCAACTGGAGTACTCCAGAAGTCTTTCTGATAATTAACACTACAAGGTTAGAGTTACCAGTAACCATGTAACTATTCCAAATGATGCATGCAGTCTTAATTTAAACAACAGACAAACACAACAACTGTATGGTGCACTGTTATATGTGTGTTACTGTTATGCATTATCAGTTCTTGTGGGAACGTTTTACCCTACAGATAAGAAAATAAAGCTTCTCGTAGCCAAGACAGAGCAGAGCATGTCTGTGAATGTCTCAAGATAGCATTCATGGCGGGTATGAGATGGAATCCCTGGATATGGTGCAAATTTGTGCTGCCAGCTGCAGCTAAATGATTACTGACTGCATCTTCTGCCTGGACACACTCACGAGAGGAGGGAGCTTGAGGGAAGAAGGAGAGGGAAAACACACGAAGGTTTATTCAACATATCAGCAGTCAGGTAATCCGACTGGCAGTGGAATAAGAAGATTAGTAATAACCTACACACTGATGAGTGTGAACTCTCAGGAAATATTGCTGAGGTGTCTGAGTTTAGCTGTGATCCTGGACAGGTTTTTGCACTGGATTCAATATCAGGGACTTAAAATTGCAGGATGTAAAGGATGGGACGCTGCCCCCACCCTTTAAACATCTTATGTCCGCCACGGCATAAGTCTGTATTAGCCATGTTTTCCATAGGCAACCATGTTGTTTACTCATGCTTGGATGCATCAAATTAGTGTATATATCCATGCATCCATACAGTTTGGAATTTAATTGGCTTCAATTAGCGATGATGAAAGCAGGGAGTAGAAGCAACTTTAGTGCATCTTATATTAATATACTAATATAGTATTCGTACATGATTTCAAAGTAAGAGTGATGACTGAAATACAGGAAAAAGACAAGGGAAACTTTATTTGACATGAGTGCTTGCAAAAATATCTTAACAGGAGCCTTTGAGGATGCTTGTAGGAGTGACAAGGAAGACACTGACGTGTTTTTATACAGATTAGCAAAGTAGTTGTATCACATCTTGCCAGATGACACAGCACAAATCATTAAAGATTCATATACAGGAAATCATCTGTAAATTACTGAAATGATTCATGCATATTTAATGAAGCCACATAAGCAGTAACAACCCTGAGCTTGAGTCTAGGGCCAATACATCTCCTGCTTTATATGATAATGAACATAGGTGCTCACGGCTGCCGGCACCTCATCGACCAGCCTGAAGGCATCATCTTTCACTCGTTCCTCACAAAGCCCCTCGGATGGATGAGAGGCGTGTCAGCCTAAATGGAAATGACTGGATAAACAAACCTATTTGTTCATGTGTGCATCCTTCCTGATACTTCTACAGCTAACAAAGCCTCCCTCTCCATTAGGAAATGGACTGAGGCGAGCAAATTGTGAAATTCATTCAGAGACGCTTTGATGTCTCATAGCTTATTACTCGGCAGTAACTGTTGCAAAGGTTAAGCTCAGTGGAAATGGTATTTTTCTCTGAACATTTTTGTGAGGAAGACCATAATTGCAGAGCAACAACAGGGAAGCCAATGGATAGGAAGGGCATCTCATTTCCGCTGATACACTAGTAACCACGGCAACAAGTAGACATCCTATCCCCCACAATTAATACACAATTAATCTGTAACGGTGACAATGCTCTTCATATCTTTTGTATCCTGCATGTGTGTGAAAACAGAGAGCGGTGGGAAAATGAAGTCCTGAACGGAATTAAATACAGTCTTATGTACATTATACTGGTCTCTGGGGCAACTTGCGGCCTGAAGTACAGCTTGCTGCAAGCTCTTGGTTTCATGCCAATTGACCTTGCTTGCGTGGGAGGCATAGCTTGTTAAGTTTTTTTTTTATTTGACATAAAGCTTACTGTGTGACCCTCTAACTTATCAACAGCAGTATATTTTATGTCCCGGGAAGGGTCAAGTCAAGCCTAGCCGATGGAAATAATTATTTTCTAACTTTCTAACCTTTTCTGAATAGTACAGCGGCCATGGTCCCCCAACCTTGTTTCAGTTTACCATATCTACTCAAAAGGTCATGATATACCAGTGTTAATCTGCTGCTCACAAATGGAGAAAAAAACTGCACAGAAATGAAAACCTGACAGCTTCTGACTTTCGCCATGTCAAAAGCTCTTGTAAGCAGTGATGGAGTCTGACAGGGGCTCGCCTATGTAGGGGACTTGCATCGTACCAGAGCCTAAGTCTCAATTGCATTTACAATTTTTACCTCTATCCCTCGTTTTTGAGTGAACCAATTGTCCCTCAGAACAGAGTAGGGGTAACAATGGGACAATCCTTCCAGACCCTTATGTATGCCATTGGTGTCATCACTGACGCCATTGACATTTACATTATGATTGGACATTTCCAGGCTTCTGCAGCGGTGATTTTTCTTGTGTTACTGTGGCACAATGTAATTTTCTATTTATCTGATGGAGATAGAAGAGCATGATGCACTTTCAATCTGGCCAATAATGATAGCGTGTTTTACAGGCTAACCTTAGCATGAGAATCAGGACACCCTATCCTTAGATGTGAATATGCAAAATGGAGGGGTAGGGGCAAGGTGCTGTATCAGGTCTGGGCCTTAATCTGTTGTCATCCAAGTGAGGGTCCTGAGAGCACTGACTCGGCAAGAAAGTTTGAGTTTATAAGCAATAAACAGGAAGGGAATGACAGCACTGAACAGGAGACTCGTAACTGCTGAATCTAATCATATTGGCCAACATACTGCTCTTGCAGAGGGGAAACAGGCTGTACAAAGAGTTAGGGAAGTAGGGCAAGAGCACCCATCACATATGCAAGATCCGGTACGCTGGGGCAGATCACAGGGCATTCCAAATTCTCACTGACTCTGAAACATCACACACAACAACTGTTTGAAAAGTAAGCTCAGACACACATATGTTCATGCTAACAGCGTAGGCAATGTAAAGCAACTTTTCACGATATGAGTAAGAAAATCCTGCTGGGTTCTGATACATTCACTGTCTTTAATCCTTTGCACGGTGCCTGAAATCCACCACAAAAAAAGAGGCAAACACATTGATTCGCCTCACTTTGAACTCATCTCTCATTAGCTTTTTTCCATTCTTGCCCCCCCCCCACCACCACACACACACACACACACACACACACACACACACTACATGATTTGTTTCTTCTCCGATGTTGACAGTAGCAAACTGGCTCAGATCTTTGCGGGATAGGTTCAATTAGAATCTGTAGACCTTCTTGCATAATCTTACTCTAAAACTTGATAATCTGCTGACTGAATCGCTGATCTTCATGTTTCAAAAGTACAATCTTCATCCTTATCATACTCACAGTGGGTCTCTTCACTATGTCCTTACCCAATTCCCATGTAGGAGTGTTACTGTCATTTGTCACAAAGTATTTCACAGAGTAGACGACAGCAGCTGCATCAGCATCCTGGAAGTGTCCAGGGATGGCCCATGTGTTTAGGCTAGGTTGCTGTCGGTCTCGATGGCTAAGCTTATCCAGGCCAGCTGTAGCCCCTCTCCTCCGCTGAGTGCCTCGTGGGCTTGGTGGTGGTGGTGCCAATGCCCATTAGTGCTGAACATCAGTCGCTGCATGCCCCAGATTCACACATCATCTCCACTTCAGAGGGCCGGCCGACTGCTAGCACGTCTGTGTGTATGTCTGAGTGCATAAAATTAACCAACCAAGGCAATTAGAGATTTCGCGGATATCATTTTTGCGCGAGGAAGGCCCGACACCTGAATAATGCAGAGGAAGTGAGAGGACACTTTAATCTGGGAATGCCTGGGACTGTTGCACGTCAATATCACACAAAGATGATGTATCTATGCAATAGAAATGACACAGGATTTCTGAAACAGTTATCAGATGAAGGAAGTCACTATCTGAGACTTACAGTATCGGCTCACAAAATGATATAAATATCTTTTCAGAAGTTTTTAGGAAAAAAAATCTGACAAAACCATGGCCTCCTTCATGGAAGAAAGTTCTTTGACAAACTTACCTTCACAAGTTCTTCATAGGAAAATATAACTGGCCGCGATTTGTCTGCGATTCATCATCTGGAACGCGGCAAAGGGATTGAAAGCCAATTAAAAAGATAAAATGAATAAATAAGCAAAGAAGGGTGACAGTTTAAATATTTATCCTGTCTGTTGAGTCTCTACGCTCCACACATCTCTGTTTAGAACTGACGTGCGGCTTCCAACGAAGATCTCAAAATACATTCCTTGAACAACGTCTTTGCTTTCCTCTTATGCTGCTTTGTTATAAAAGGTGCACCTCAGCAACACCAGCCGCAGCTGAAAAACAAACACCATTTATCTATAATTCATTGTCGAAATACTTCATGAAATGTATAGGAGCGTTCCTCGATGTGATATTTACCTTAACCTGTGAAGTCTGATGTTTCCAGAGAAAGAGAGACTGAGAGAGAGGGTGAGAGAGCTCCGGAGTGCCTTGGGGCAGTGGAGCTGCCAGGCTGAAACGAGGCACTTCTCTTTCAGGGACAGATATTTTTGAGACAGTTTTTGTGCCTCGGGCAAGATGAGGCTTTGTAGTAAGCAAAATATTTTTGGTTTATCATAATACAGCGCAAATCAAAAGAAATCTCTACTTAGGCTCTTTCATGCTCCGGGAGAGTGGGTCGTTAAATACACAGTGGATTCTCCATCATGGAGACCTCTGAGCTCAACTGTTCCTGAGACCGAGTTAATTTATGACCACCCTCAGCTGCAGCTTCTTATTCTTGGAGAAAACCACGAGGAGGAAATGGTGACGGTTTATCAAGAAAGACTTTGATATAAGAAGTTCAGCGTAATGTTTGTTTCCGCTGCCTCACTGGATGTGAGAGTGTTGCAGCCATGGACACAGATGTTTTCCTATCTAAGCGGTGTGGTGTCAGCCAGCGCATTACTTATTTAATGATATCAGTACACTGATGAAACTTGATGTGGAGGTCATCTCAAGTTTTCACCTCGCACTAGTTCTCATGACCTATAACGTCTCTTACAGGTGTTTGTTGGTTTGGTGTCGGAGTCTGTGCTCAGACTACAGATTTTCCTGTATATGAGTCTGTGTACAGCCATGCTCACTGAAAGGCTACTGAGCATGGCTCTATTTTTTGGTGTGTTAACACCAACAAAACACTCCTTGCTGACTCTCAGCTACTGTAATATGGCCACTAGCTGCACAGCTAACTGAGCTAACCACCTGACAGCAGCTATTAGCTACAGCTAGCACAGGTTCAGCATAGAGTTTAGCGGCCAGCAGCGACTGTGAACTGATATGCTGCCTCCTAGAAATTTAGAGAGACCTTACCACTGTAATTTTTTTTTTTTTTTGAAGAGTTTGAGAAGTGCTGGTAAGCACACTTTGTAACCTTAGGAAAGAGCTAGGCAAGCTGTTTCCCTGTTTCCAGCATATATGCTAAGCTAACCTGCTACTGGCTGTAATGACATATTTACCACGCAGAAATGAGAGCTATATCAATCCTTTCATCTTGCCCTTGGCATAACAAAGCCAATTAGCGTATGTCCCAAAATATTGGGATATATTTATTTACAATGCAGCAGATGGTCATGGCACCAAAGTTCAATAATCATCTTCATAAGTCTGTTAAAAAATGATTTATCTCTAATATGTTGAAAAAAATGAGATCAAGATCCACAATCAATCAACAGAACAACATTGATTAAAGCTAGAATGTATTTCTGCTGTCAAAATAATCTTGATACATGACTGACAGTTTAGAAGTAAGCAGTATGAGGTGACAGCATCCATCACATAAGCTGTAATTAAAGTAAGGATACAGGAATATATGCAGCAGTATTTTCGTAAAAGTTTCTTGTTTGTCAGATCCGAGGCAGGATGTTTGTTGGACTACGCACTCAGTGTCACAGTGGAGGATGCTGAGGCAGGATGTTGTAAAGCTGAGATACAACCAGACACACAGGTTTGTAACCTGCGATGAGCTATTGTATCTGTTGAATTATTGATGATTCTCTGCTTTTAAAAGGCAGGTGGTGTTACTTACGGTAGACTACTGATTCTCTACAGCTTCATCTTCTCATTCTTTGTAGGTCTCGCTGGCCCGCTGCTAGACCTGCAGGTGGACGGAAAGGTGCCCAGACATGCGTGAGTGCACACTCACCCAGGTATATATGCGTGAGCATGCACAGAAACATGCCTTCGGTATCCCCAGAGTCAGGATGTCTGTAAATAGGTTGACGGGTAATCCTGGGGCTCTAATGTTCCTTGAGTAAGTCAGCTGGAACTGATTGAATTTTAGGGTTTTTGCAACACCATACAGTCTCCCACACATGGGCACCTGTATCTTTCAGGGTATCTCTAATTTTACTTTGCACTGTGATTGCCATAGATGAATAAAATGAAAAGATTAGACCGGTTGTAAATGTTCCATGAATATAAGTTGATGTAAGATGATAGCTGATACTGTACCAGGCTAGCACAGGAATTTTAGGATGGGGAAATGCTTGTAGAAATGTTCCCCAAGTTTAAAGGATAGGTTCACATTAGATTCACATTTTCATTCTCATTGTATGCTATGTTATTGGTTGCTGTTATTGCTTCTGCTGTGAATACCAGCCTCGCTAAGACGAATTTAATGCAAAAGATGGAGCACAAAATCTACAGCCCTCGTCTGTGTAAATGTGCATTCCTTACTTTGTGCAGACAGACTACGTGGTGGTAGAGGCAGCACAGTTGTATACAAAGCCAATGGGCAGATGTGGGTAGATGGAACAGATTGCCCCTAGCAGCATACACTGAGGAGAAAGATGTGTCTGTACAAGTTGAAACTTGGTTGAGGAATTTGAACTTATCCGAGTATTGAATGTATTTCAGAGACCAAAACACACACTAGTGTATAGCTAGCATGAGTCAGTACACAATCTTTTGGGCTGTATCCACATGGACCGCACAAACAGTCCACTGGACAGATTCATGTACATGGCAGAAAATGTGCTCCACAACTTTAGGCCAGCCACAGCTTATATAAGGCTTCAGCAAATACTGTACTGTACTGTAAAATACTGTAAGTTTAAATGATACCCACTTGTTGTTTTAATTCAAACTCAGACTGCCGAAGAAGCATGTTTACTGGACTTATGAGTATTTTTGCAAATACCTAAGGACCATGTTTCCCCTATCACTTACAACATTAACTGTGCCAAATACAAAATCCAATTCTTTCATTTTGAGCTGATACTGGAAAGCTAATACTTGTTCCCATTACCCCACTGTGCATGTAGCAAATATGGATGACTGCAGATGTTGACTCAGCAGGTGTGTCGGAAGTAAAAAAGATAGATATGACAACCAACCCTGCTATCTTGTGCTCGATGATTTGAATTTTAATGTAAAAAAAAACAATATCTACAGTGTAGACAATCACTGTATAGATGTTAAGCCTGTATGGGATTGTGTGGTATCCAGGAGTCCACTTGAGCATTAACAGTCAGGTCTACCAGTTGGTCCAGAGCACTTGGCTGTCATGAATTATTTATTTACTCCACACTGGGCTTTTCTCCTGCTTACTTACTTGAGCTCTTTATATTGTCTGATGCACACAGATGTACAAACACACATATTGGAAATATGAAGACTGAAGAAAAGACTCACACACACACACACACACACACACACACACACACACACACACACACACACACACACACACACACACACACACACACACACACACACACCACAAACAAAGTAATCAGAAACAGGATACCTGTCATCAGTCATGGTGGCCACAGACGCATACATCCCACAGCTCTGCAGATAGCAGATAAGTCAATATGTCAGTGGTGTTTTACCTTCACACAGATTTAGAGAAACTGATCTGTGAGAGAGCCAGTCCTTAGAAATGACTCTTCTTACATCTGTTCTGAAAATAACTTCCCCGATGTCTGTCAGTCAGTGCCTCAAAAGTATACCCCAGCTGATCCGGCCTGTAAAAGTGCCGCCCATATGTCAACTGCAGATGGAAATTACCTGTTATCAATTTGTCCCCCTAGAATCAGAATTTTCAATTTTGTACCGACAGCTGAGTAGGTATCACTTTGGCAGACACGTCACTTTGAAATGTAGCCCTTCAAAGAAATCATCAGCGTTAGCAAAATGAACAGGAAGAAAAATTGTTGGTTACTTTTTCAGCAAAATGTTGTTCGACGTGGGTGGTTCATGTGGAGTTCTAATCATTTTTTTTTTTTTATCATGAATCAAACAAATTAAACATAACCCCATACATCGTACCTCAATCAGTCACACACCCCCTCTTCCTATGCTATTTTTTTTTTTTTACAAAAGTTTTAGGATGAGTTCACAACAGCATGCACACACACACACAGCGCTGTAGGAGATGGAGATATAGCTTAAGGTCTGTTGCTGAAGTGGTTTACATTCATAGAGCATCAATACATTTCTCACAGGGATAGTTGGGTTTGAGAGATCGTTGTCTGGCACCAGCTGGCTAAACAACTATTATTTTTAAATAGCATACATAAATGACATAAAAATCTCAAAATAAATTGACAGTGTCTAACCTAATATATAATGAGAGATTACTGAGTTGTAAGAACTGAGTTAATGAAGTTTTGAAACGGTATACATGTCAAACTGCACCGCCCCCAGCCCCCCACTCTAATGCTCTCAGTATGACTTAGAAATATGGACTATGAGGGTTTTAAATTCACAAACATTTTGACCATTCATGACGTTTCCTTATTCCACAAAAACGCAACAAAATCTATAAAAAATCGCTTCATTCTGCATTTACATTGCCGTGTGACAACTACTGAGAACACTTCAGGGCTATAGCGCTTTCTGTTCCAAGTCCCAGCAGCCTTAGCCAATCTTTCAGCCCTCCTCTTTCTTAAAAGTGTTCATAACTAGGTCAGTAGCTGTTAGCATAGTGCAGCTCACCTGTGGCTGCTGTACCTGGTGCAGAGCAGATAATTTAAGTAATCCTTTAGCTCTCCCTCAGAAAATTCCCAGTTCCCCCGGCTGTGGGAGAGAACACTCACTGCCGTCTTATAGATGTTTGTTGGCTGCAGTGGTGAATCACAGGGTTAACACAGAGGCTATGTTTATTGATTTTCACTTTTTTAAATGACTGAGTCCTCTCCTGAGAACAACTCCCTGCACACTGAGATCTTAGTGGAGGAGCCTGTGTTTTCCTCCGAATCGGTTGAGCTGTGTTGTGCTGCATTAAATTAATAAAAATTTAACATCAGCTTATGGAAAAAGACTTTCCAGTAAGTTTACAGTGCATAAGTCATCCTTCCATTATATCACTGGCAGTGGTATAGATACTCCTGATCAAATATTACTCTGATGCAATTGAAAGTTATTCAGTCAGATGTTTACTTGAGTACCATTCCCGGAATATGAATGTGAAATTATCCTAAAATATCCATCCCAGTGTAGCCCAAGTAAATTCAAAGCTGTTGTTGAACTATTTGAAGTACAGGCATGGTACAGCCATCAGAAGCTCTGCAAGTGTAATTATTTATTTGTATTTTAATGCAAAAATAAGCCTGCAGTTAACCTATAACTGCCCCTATTACCTTGAAAACACAATGGGTCCACACCACACAGTCTTACATGGTCCATGAAAATGCAAACCAAACACATGGTCTCTACGGTAATGTTCAGAAGCCTGGCAGAATAAATGTAATTTTGCAACCTCAATGTACCTCTGCCTGAGAGTAACAAGAGCAAAAGGTCATTATAGTTATTATTTCCATATTCACACTAACTTCATGCTTATAAAAATAGTCAAAAACAAGTGCTCAGCAGGAAAAACAGGCTATTCATTGAGCAAATTGCATAAAACTACATGCATCATTTTCAAGTTTAGGTATTTAAAATCTGATATAAATTATATATTACTAGATTTGGAGTCTCATTGGCTACATGATGCAACAATCATCCAGAGAGTGGCATGTAGGTGGCCCAAGAGAAAGAAGCATTGGCTGTTGTAGGGTCTAGGATGGGCTCATGTCATATCTTCGTATTGTTGCCGAAAAACATTTACAGAACATATCTGGGTTTATTTTAGATGGCTAATACATGCAGAGCATTTTTTGAAAGGACCTTAGCAAAAAACTTTATCTCTGCATTTTCGTTAGCTGATTATTTGTATGTGTCAGCAGTGGATCTACACAGTAACCAGTTCCATTTTGTCAACTTGGCAGGCAACCCATTAACTAAAGCTACTACAAGCCCAGACAACTTTATTGTGTGTTTATCCTGAATCAAACCACTGTTTAAATACCTCAAGATTTTTTCTCAGGTTTGATTGTGATTTGTTGGAGGAACTGATGTCTGTGCAACATAAACAAAGCAAACATTTAAGATGATATGAATCTTTCTTCATCCCAAAGCTCTGAAGCATGGACTTCAGATATGACTTTGGGTACTCTGTTGGTGAGGAAACATCGCCTTTATCTGTCATAACCATCATTACCGAGTCAAACTTAACTGTTCGAAGAATGCGGCAAGAGCATATTGCACTTGAGAAAAGAAAATGAATTTCAATCAGGATAGAGGAGTATTTATTGACATGTGCACAATGCAGTTGAGACATGTGAACAGCCTTTGGTGACTAGACACCATGACGATATCATCGAATTGTAAGGGGGCAGTGAAAGCCGTGTGTGGTATAGGAACTGTCTGTTACTGTCCACCCTGCTTACCAACCACATGAAAGCCATTACTTGATCTCCCAGCTAAATGTTAAAGTTGTAGGAAATTGAAAGTTTTGCACCCTGCGAAGTTTTGTGGAAGGTTAGAAATGCCAGGCATTAAAGTTCAGCTGTGCTGACAGTGCAGACAGGGATTGTTCTCTGGGTGTGTCACTTAGCTCTCCTCACACCTCAGCCATTAATAACGCTCATGAAACAGCAACAGCATAGAAGAGCAAATAACAGTGCAGTGTCCTCCAGAGTGAGCCGAAGCCTGCCAATTCAACAGGGAATAGCAGCTTTGTGCAGAAGTGCTAGAGCTGAAATTCTAAACTTCTGAACTTCAGCACCACTGTTTATATTCTGATTTCAAACATTGCATCATTACAAAACAACAAATGCCGCCCGTCGCGTGTTACAGTTTAAGGAAAACATAGCATGCCCTTCATGGGGCGGTGATTAATTTTACATGAAAAGTCAGCTCAGGATTCATGTTTTCGCATGAACACACACACAGCTCTGTGTTCCCTCTGAAGGGAAAAGCGTGGGAGTAAAATCAACAACAGATGAAGTGGGAGTAAATCAGACAGGGCAGAGGCAGTGTGAAGGTAATAGAATGTAATAGAATAAAAGTGTGTTTCTTCTGATAATAAGGTTTAAGCAGATTAGGCAACAAAGCCATGTCAAAGGAGGACGCAGAGATGCAAGGATTGCAATTTTAAGAGGGAGTTACACGAGCTTTTATTCAGGTTTTACCTTGGCTTGTTGTTCAGCAGCATAATACAAACAACATTTTCAAGAATGGCAAAACATCTCTCCAACAAATACATTTTTTACTGATAATGCCCAGGAAAATGGCAGTAACTGAACCAGCCTTTCATGGGAAGCAAGAGAACAGCAACCTTGACCTTGTAGACATAGAAAATGGATCTTGACTGACATCTACAAATTCAATTTTTTATTTCTGAGGTGAGGTATTGAACAATCAAACCGTGAAACATAATGTCAAAGAATCTATCTATACACAGCAGAATAAAGAGAAAGCTCCTTTTCAGTGTTGCATAAAGCTGACTGTTGAAAGCTGAAAAGAGTAGTTCGCAAAGTTTCTCAGCCTCCTTCTCATCATTCAACGTGATTCCCCTGTGACAAAGCCTCCATTTTCCCATTCGAGGATGTTTGCTGACTTTTTGGCTATGCCATGTGTCTGAATGGTGTGGATCAATTTCCCCCCTCTGAGTGAGCCAAACAAGAGTGCAATCACTACTTAGCATTTAAGAAACAAGAGAGCGAGCCTGCCACTCACTTTGCCAACAATTCCCCAGACCCCCTCCTTGTGGGTTTATACTGAATGTTGCACGTTGACAGACTTGTGGTTTGTGTATTAATGAGGCAGACATGACAGAAACCAGTGAGTTCTGCGATATAGCACAGTACCCGGTGGAATTTACGGGAGCACGCAAGGTACATCTACAGCTGTCTGCTCATTGCTATTGATCTATTATGAATGTCAGTTGCCTCTTCGGGTTGTGATTCAGGCTGAGCTGGAGGTTTATTGTGCATGCTACCTTGCATGCACATAGTTTTTATGATAATGTTAAATGTTATGTTATTATTTAACCCAGATAATATTTAATGCATCACATCTTGTTTTGTTCATGCTTTCAGTAACCCTGTACAAAACCTTATGATGGCAATCTGCACCTACGGCATGTTTTGAGAAGATCTGAATCAGATGTATCATTGCAGAATAAAATTTCAGAATGAGTTATTATTATTCGCCTCTAGTAATGTAAATATGTGAATGACATATCCATCTTACGAGAAATTTTCATTACTATTTTGACCTTCAGGAGGGCCCAGATAGCACAGCTGAATATTGGTTACAGCTCCACAGAAGAGACTTCTAACAAGTGAGTCTCATTTTCCTTGGCTGATCCATTAACCATGAGTCGATCTGATGACTCCTTTATTTGCCACATGCTTCAGAATCCAGATATATTCATTATTCAGAAATGTTTCATTTTGTCAAAAAAGAGGATACCAAATTAGACAAGTGGGGGAGAAAAAAGTATTAATCATTTAAAGCTTGCACTGTAATGAAACAGTTCCTTGAAGTGGCTCCGTCACCACTTGCTGCTGTTGGGAATTTCAGACACAAAACAAAAAAAAGCTTCCTCTCTCCTGTAACCACATGAGTCTGAGGTCAGTTAGTTGTGACAAACATAGAAATATTACTGAAAGCGTGACTTTGTTTACTGGGACCGAAACATTTCACGGCAAAGCTCTCACAAGCTTCAAGTGAGAGCGGCTCCTGCATCAGGATACTATGCGAAAATCTTTTACATAAAGCATACAGGTGCAAAACATTTTACGTTGACTCATCACGGTCAGCCTCCTAAAAAAGTCTGATGCTGTATCCAAAGTCCCTGTTTCAGTAAATCATTAGTCCCTATATCATAGACATCACAGTACGCACCAACCAGGATTTCAACACTGATTCCTATCGGAGAGCTGTGTGATATTCGGTCTGTAAAATGCGGTTATGTCACAAAACTGTATTGAGGCGATAAATGTGATGCTTCACCCTGCACTAGTGTTGGTAGGATTTACATTCATGTGAATTCCTTTTTAATCAAATATTACTGTTACCAAATGAATCTACTGTTCCTTGCATACCCTATAAAAAAATGTATAAAGGGTAAAATGTCTTGTACTGTTTTTATAGACATGCTCCGATAAAGTTTGATCTGGCGTACTCCACTATTCAGCATTTTGTCAGCTTTACAATATCTTATTGCCATGTTAACGGTGTCCTCATGGTTTAAATTAATGTAACCACAGGTTCATGAAATCTCTTTTCAAGTACCCCTTGAAAACATTATGAGCAGCGTCTTGAAGGGTACCGCAATGTTAAGTGATATTAGATGCCAGCTGACTGTTGATGCATTAGATTCAGGTTGACTCGACTGCCATAATGGCGCTGCTCAGCCAGACGCAACGAGCCGCCCTTGACAGGAAAAGAATAAGGATGTTTTGAAGGATGACACCCTCGTCTCTGATTGAGCACTCCAATCATGCACATACTGAAAGGAAACCATCTCTTCTATTTCCAAGGTAAACAAAGGTGCGACTGACAGGCAGCTCTTTGCTGTGCCAGATATTAATCGTCTGCAATGCGAAACAAGAGCTGTGATTTGTGCATAATTTACCTCAATAGCACACATAATCTCACAGCATGTGGTGTCTTCAGTTTCAATTCGATTCCTTTGGGTTGCCTTACTGTGTGAATACTCTGTATGCCCTGAGACTACAACACACCTAACCTAGGAGCTCGGACTCTCGGCATTTATCAGGCCACTTTAACAAATCACTGTCAACTCCAAACGAAGTGAAATTGGCCAGGTGCAGAAGGACTTCAGGACAGTTGTTTGGAAACACAAACCAAATTGAAAGACATTTATTACAAAGGCACAAAATCAGATGATATACTTATAGTACCTCATCAGATACTTGGAGCTATGTATCCACAAGTGTGAGTTGAAATGAGGATCTTGCTGGTTGCGCAACACTTTCCCAGAAGGGAAACCTGTTCGGAAGGCTTCTGCAGCACTCCTGGGTCTGATGAGATGGGCTGTTACTGCACCTCAGTCAAAGGTTTCTATCAGCTGAAGGGGGCAGCTGTCTGGAGCAACAACCTTATTGATCAGAGGTGCCTTTGTCTTGTTATTCAGCAAGAACCATTTTTGTGTGAATAACAAGGCCGTGAGGGTTTGGCGCCTGGACGGATAGAAACATCCAGGGATTATATATTCAGCTCTTCAGATTTACTATTCTCAACCGTATCATTTGCAGACTTGAAAGTAGGCTCATGCATTGAGAGTACAGTACAGTATGTTGACAAGTGACAATTTAAAATCGAATCACAATTTCAAGGCTCATGTCACCGAGACTGATGCACAGCTAAAACAATAATCTCGATATAAGTGGTAAAACTACAAATCAGTGCCTGATGCTTTTCCAACTGTAACACCTCCATTTGTAAATTATTCTTACCTTCTATTATATTTATTATTAAATGCAGTATATTGGGTGGTTTCTTTCTTTGTAAAAAGTGTTGACATGGCACCACTGTAGCCTACCATCCTGTCTGCTTCTGTGTCTACTGCATTTTACCGCCAACACTTAGCAGCTGTTCAAACACACTGATTCAACTGATTAACCATTTGGTCTAAAATTCTAAATAAATAAAATTTTATGTTACCATGACAAATTTTTACAAATACAGTAAATAATACTCTATTTCTTTTCTCTTACCATCCTTTATTGCTTTATTTGTTATCTTCAATGTATTTATCGTCCTCAATTCTTTTTTCCACCCATAGTCTTTTTACCTGTTGCTAATCACTTTGGCGTGATGTTGTGTTATCATCTTATCATCCTTTATCGATTTTACCAACCTTTTCCATTTTTTCTGTGATTTTGCCTGTTTTATTGCTTGTATTACTTTTACTTGTAGTTGATCATTTTGATTTTTGTGCTCTTACATTTTCTGTTCTGCCTTCTGTGATATTATCCTCCTGAGTTTCCTACTTTTGCTTGATTGTAAACTCTGTTTTTAAAGGTGCTTATAAATTAGGTGTATTATCATATGTTACCTTTCTGACCCGTGGAGAAAGTTCCCCAGACAGCCTTGACAAAATCGCAATCGAAACTTTTATCAACTTTGTTAAACCCTGCTTCTTACAGATTCGGTATTGTTTGGGTCTTCTTGTTAATATAGGCACATGTCGTGCATAAAGATATTGTGATATTATATTGTTATTGTGTGTATATGGAGCGGGGGAAGTAAGATCCGATCACAGGGGGTCACTCTCGACGCATGTTTATGCCAGATGTGAACTGACGGGCCGAGAGCTGTCCACTTGTGATCAGATCACTCAGGGAGGATGTTAATATCAGGTCTGAATAAGGCCTTAAAAAACACCACTTTAAATACTTAAGTTTCAATAGCACGTGATCAGAGCTAACATGATGCTTAAAAGCAGTAGTATGGTTGAAACACATTTCTTGGAAGAAAACATTTTCCTGCAGTCGTAAGCATACACACATTTATTGGAAACTCCCCTAAACAAGAGTGCAACACAACCGATGCAGAAAAGCACAACGCACACTTAAAACAGAGTTACATTCACACACATACACACGACTGCCTCAGTAGCGATGTGCGATATGACAGCAGGTCTGTCGAAGCATGAATTCATTGAACTGAACTTGGGATATATCTCATCATACAAACGTCCGCTGCTGCATAATGTGAAATTGTTCTTTTGCATATAAATAATCATTTAGTAATAACTATGTTTTGAGTACGGGGAGGACATTTTCAATATAAACCTCCTTGAATACTTGATTTGTTTCCACTGATGTGTTGAGTCCAAGTGAAGCGGCATGTTCCCATCATGGCAGCAAACAAAGGCTCCAACGATCACACTTTGACAAGATACAACAGGCTCCTTTCTTCTGTTCTTGGACACTTTTTACACATCTGCAGTCCTTTATTGTACATAAATATAAACAGCAAAACACAGCTCAAATAGTTCTCAAGGCCAGACATGCTTATTCATAGAAAACAGTCTTTTCTCACAAATGGAACTGGCATGCCATGGACAAAGATTCTTAAGTCTTACACTTTTTTCTTCAGACATCTATTCATTATAAATGTTAATTTTTCATTATTCTTTAATATTTTTTCATATGCTTTTCTCCCATCAGTCCTTGGGAAGTTGACATGATTTAAAAAAAAATATCCACCACTGGTTGCCCTTGTGCATCTTATTAAGACATATGAATTATAATCTTTTCTTTTTCTCTGTAGAAAATTATTGAACGTTCATTTCAAAATGACACATCCAGCGTTTGAAAAAAGTGACACCTACTGCTAAAAAACTATCTATAGCACCAAATTAAAACAAATTATGGAATGATTTGAAGGAAAGTGGGAAACTTAAATGCTGATAAAGCAAAAAAATACTCTTACAGACAAAACTTCTCAACAACATATTTTCCAATATTCACTGTACCAAACAAAATGACAAAGTACAAACATCAGGCTGCCAAGTCAGGGCGAAATGCAGGTCTATAGAACATAATGAACTTGTATCACAATCATTTTGTCTCCAAATCTGCCTCAAGATGTTGAAACCTCGCAGTCACAGGCCTGAGAGGGTTACAGGTTTCTCCTCAGTGAGCTCTCAGAGTCTTGTCAAGTCCCGTCACAGAGTCTGTTTCACAGAGTCGAGCACCTTTTTCCCCTCTGGTAAAGGTTTGTTCTTCCAAAGTTTCATCTTGTATTGCATCAGTGTGTGAGAGGCCTTGTCAAACCCCGTAAGCATACACACACTGTGTAGAGAAGCTGCCAATGGGTTGCATTAGTGATAGAGGCATAATTGGGTCTGATTGGAGGAAATTATATCTGAAAGAAAGAAGCTTTCCTTGTCTGTTTCATCTGCTGCTCTCTTCACAAAGACTTTTGTCAGACAAATGCACAAACAGGCTTGACTTAAATACTGAGGAGATAATACAATTACAAAATAACCTTTTTACATTTGGCTTGTGGTTCATTTCATATCATGCTCTTTTGACATGTTTTCAGTATTCACTTTTCAATGCAAATATAATGTCTCTGCCTTTTTTTTTTCTTTTCAGCTGGGTGCGATAAGAGGTAAACTGAGATTGCACCTTCCCAATAATGTCACAGCAATGGCGTAAAAAGACACAATAACCAAGGCGACAAAATGATCTGTAATTTCTAACAAAACTTGTGAAAGGCTACAAATTGCTTTGTTGGTGATTGGGACCCAGTTTTCTGGCTGTGTGTCATCTCCTTTAATAAAGCATAACAGGGCGCCTACAACCCGTGCAGGAAAAAACGCTACGAATCTTTGGTGTATTCTTTGTTTCAACGTGCTGTCCCTCAATTAAGGCTGGAAATATGAATAAATAATAGAACATTAAGGAATGAATAATACATCAAAATCGCAGTCCGGGGTACAGGCCTGTCATCTCCTGAATGCCAGATTGTCTATTTGCGGGGCTGGAGTGGGATGTGAAAACCATTTGCGATGCTTGAGCAGTCCGTGGGGCACCTCATATAGTCCTAATGTGCTCATAAGGAGCAGTGGCTGACCTCCCATAATGAGGATTAATGCAGGATCTGATTAGAGTTTGGGCCTGTCAAGACACACTTCCGCTGCAGCATTCCCACCTGCCAGTTATTGATTGCACTCGATTTGGGTTCATATCCTCGTGCAACCTCTGGGAAGTCGGATGGTGACGGGGGGGGAGAATGGTGATATATGCAGAATTGCATAAATATTCAAGCCCAAGGAGATTTGAAGTAATAAAAAAGCTGTGAATGTAGAATAGTGGGGTTAGGGAACACTTACAGTTGTCCTTGGCATGGACCAATGCTTTTCTCCAAGAGTGTATAGGCTCTGTTTGTGTCATTAAGTTGCTATTGACAACCAAATATTATTGAAAAACAAGGAGCTGTGAACCTAGAACAGTGCTCCAAGTCTTCAAGTTTTTAACGAACACGTTGGTGCCGTCTAAGCTGCAGGGTGCATCTAAAAGTCAAACAAAAACACATGGAATGTTGCTGGATTCCTGCATTAGTAGCTATCAAATCCCATAATTGGTTTTTAATTGTTAAACATAACATATTCCAATAGATTGACTGTTCTGATTTCATGGTTTTTCAATTGCTGTGACATTTTATGGGATTTCCTTGGGGTCTCCCCAACTTGCTGGCCTAATCCTGTAACAGCCAAATGTTCAGTAAACTCCAGCATTAAACGGCCTGTCAGACACATTTCTCATTATGCAAAAGATTCCAGCAAAAACTGGCAATATTTTCATCTTCCTCCTCACCCATTAGTAAGACTTCTTTCCTCAGGTTTTTAAACATGTTTTTCCCCCCTCACTCTCAGCGGCGATGTCCCATATTCATGGGTTCCTCTCATACATCACATCTAAAGATAGACTTTCACGGCTGCTGAGCAAGAACTAGATATAAAAAATAATAAACACAAAAGAATGTAGGTGTCACCGAGACTGGTTTTCTAACAGTAATGAGTGGGTGAGGTGTGTTACTGTCCACTGGAATGAATGCAGTTCTCAGTCAGTCACTGAGAAGAGAGAGGTGGGCTTGGAGGCTTGGTAAGGGTTTTGGGGGGTGTCTCGGTGGTGGCCACTAGTCATACTGGCCCTTCAGTCAAGCCCTCCAGGGGGAGGGTGGTGGCATTGTCAGTCGGCTGCGGGTCATCCTGGGGATGCGAGGGCGCGTGGGCGGCGGCAGTCAGACTGGCATAAGGCAGGTGGCAGTCCATGTGCAGAAAGGGTGGGTAGTGCTGGCGATAGCAGATATAGGCAAACAGCAAGCCGATCACTCCTCCAACAACGGCGTCTGCAAAGTCCCAAAAACACATATATTTTAAGGTATGCATCTCGGTTAATTTTAGCCTGTGTGGAGGAAGAAAAATAACACCCGCTCTCAGTCAATTAGCAATTCATGTGCAAGAGCGTTTCTAGTGAGCATTTATCATTCCAGGCTAGTTAAGAGTGTGATGGAAGTAAACTGAAAGGCGAAGAGATGAATCTGTTCTGCTGAGCACAGGGCTAACTCGCCTCTGGACAAGCTGTCCTCTGTCACTTTGTCATCTACGCTGAAGAGTTTCTTATTAAACCAGCTCCCCTTTTAGCTATAATGCATCATATAATATCGCAGTGCCGTGTTGAATATCAAGCCTATATTGGTGGGTGTAGATCAAAATGACATGGCCAGCTGGTGGCCGTAGCAGCTGAAGTAGAAGTTTCCATAATATCAGAATCATATTTCTTTGCAGGTCTCACCAAACTGCCTTTATTTTCTCCTTCTGGGTGAAGTGAACTATGATACAACATCGATTTCCACTGTTGGAAAGCTAAGCAATGCATGAGCTTGCTCTGTGATCTTTTTATCGACTGAATTTAATAGACTGTGACTTGAAGCAATATATTAGTTTGGTGGCCTCATTGAGACAGTGATTGGAAGCCCGGCCCTTTCCCCCCTTAGAGGAGTGAGCGCACCTTCAAAGTGCAAAGGGATGGTGAGAATATTAGTATCCATCCAGCATGGCTCAGCAGCCTGGCTAATGGAGGCTCCCAGCTTGTGTTTACACCGAGTGCAGACTGGGGCCCCTCATGTTTAATGGGCTGCACCATCGCTGCTTACTAACAGTCTGCTGGGGAGAGGGTGGAGGAAAAGTACGTGTAGAGCTAACAAATACTAAGAGGACTGGGAGAGCGGTCAGCTTGCATTAAACAAATTACAAACTGGCTGCTGTTTCTTTTTCTGCGGGCTGCTGGTGTTTCTCTCAATCAAGTGCTTTTGCATTTTCTTAGTTAGCTCCCTCAGTTTAGCTGGCTGGCTAACTTTGTTTCAAGCTACAGACATGTGGTGTGGATATGGCAACCCTTTTCTAAGCCAGCAAAGGGATGTATGTGGATGGTGAGGTTGCAGTTGGAGAGGAAACATCAGCAGTTACTAACTAATATCTATAGTCCTCCATTAGTACTTATAAGGGAACTACTTAATAACCATTCAACAGTTATCAAGTAGTTCTTGATTTGTTCCTCGCTCATTTCTTCATTAACTACAATTTAATAAACCATAAGCAGCTAAACAAATTAAAAAAAAGAATTTTGTGCCCCTTATTGTAAAGTGTCACCATCACTACTATGTCTAACTACTATGTATACTATGTATGTGTTTGCATGTGTATGATTGCTTTTGATGTAAATACAATCCTGTTTTTTTAAAGACTTGGCCTGCTCTCCAGGAACATATGGCTCTCTAAAACTAATTAACACCATATGAGAGAGCTGTCATCATATTACCACATTTTCTCTCCCAAGCCCCCACCCTTATATGCATTCCCTTCCCTCCATCCCCCCAAGTCTCATTCCATTTCTTTCAGAACAGATATGAAAAAACTGAAGCTTGTAATTGCTCAATTATATGTCACCTCACTGTCATGTGAGCATGATGCTTTAGCTGACAGAAAACAGCCTCATAAGACACAATTTCCAGTCTGTTGGCAAATAAGCAAGCTGTCCACCCTTTTTTCAGTCTTCCTTGAGTTGTCAGGCATGCTGATTAAGATAAAAATATGATAACAGTAATCACCCCCAGCTTTCCTTATAAATGAATCCGTATAATGATTATAAAAATGCCCAGAGCCAGGTGTAATGGGAACAGGCTTCTGCACAGCAATCCCTCTCAAGCTGACACCAGCAGATTTAATACTATGTAAGTCTCCAAAACGCAGATTTTAGTTCACACTGATTTTGATTGCTGCAGGAAACTCATATTCATGAGTCTGAGCTGTCACCGACCTTGCCAGTGGTGTTTGTAGTCGCAGGTCCGGGACAAGGCGATCATCATAGCGCTGTAGAGAGGCAGCACCATGGCGCAGAGACGCCAGCTGCGCCCTCGACCCTGATCCGTAAAACACTGCAGCTTGCCTGCCAGGTAGAAGGAGGTGAATCCAAGACCGGAGAATGCGACTAGGAGGCAAGAAGAGAAGGGCGGTCAAGCATTCAGATAAGAGACTCTCATCCTCTCTGTGGCTGTGGGATCAAACTGTGACACATGATGGACAGGTGTGCAACAGGTAACAGTGCAAATAATAAAATCAACAATATGCTGAAAACCTATGAAGTAATTCAAAAATATTTCAAACAGATTCCTTTGTGACGAAAGCAGATGGGAGATTTGCAGCATGTCCACTGCCTCCTACTTGCAGGTAAGCTCACTGAGGGATGTAACAGAGTGTTAGGCAAACACCTCTGCACTAAATCTGTGTGTGACAGGTGGCTGGAAGCAAGCGAAGGCAAACAAACCGCCAGATCTACACAGCTGTACTATGCACAACCCACACACTGAAGGAGACCAACTCTGCGATGTGCATTCTCTTGCATTCTATTGCATACAGTGTGCGGCATCAGTTTGCATCCCTGCGTCAACCCACGGAACAAAATTAGATTCTCTATGACTGGTTTCTAGGCAAACACTGCCTAAGTGAGATAAGAGAGTGACTATGTCACATGTCAAGATGAGTATGGAGCTGATACATTCATAAATATTTTAATGTTTTCCAGCAGCTCTCCCTCTGCTCAGGTCCACTTCTGACCTGAGAGCTTGAGGTCACAGTGAAAGCAAAAGCCCTGTTGTGACTGCGGGCCATGCTCAGCTCAGCTCAGGGAGGCCTGTGTCTTAGCTGATGCTGGATCGTGGGAGAGAAACAGCGGCGGTGTAATTGTAGGAATTAAAGGTCGTGTGATGGAGCTGTAAAATGTGTCACTTAGACAGGGTCATTATTTTACTGCTGCAGCAGGCCAAACAGCACCCATCAGCACCCATCAGCCGCCCATTTGTCACTCAAGCCAGAAACTGCCCGAGAATACTTAAGACAGCAGGACACGTGTGTTGCCTGTAGAGAGAGAGAGAGAGAGAGAAAGAGAGAGAGAGAGAAAGAAAGAGGATGGACAATGGGGGGAAAAGGGCAGAGATAGGAAATCCAGCTGTCTCAGTGGCCGTCCTGCTGTCAGGGAGCTGGCTGCATCAAGAAGTCAGCATTTTCCATTAGGAAATTCACACCAATATATTGGCTGGCTGGTAAAGGCTCATATTAAATTTCTATAAAAAAAAATGTAAAAAAGGTTATAGAAATAACTGGAAATGATAGACATAATGCTCTCACTTGATTGCATTTCTGCCTTCAAATTGAGTCTGGTATTGAGCACTTAGGCAGGACTGAATCTAATATGAGATTCTGGCTGCTTTCCACGACAGTGTGTATGGTGTACTTTATGTTTTCTTGTTGTTGTTACCCAGCCAACATATTAATGTAAACGTGTGTGGACTCCATAAATGCTGGAATTGAATCAAATGAGGATACATGTAAACATTTCTGCTTATCTACAGTAAAGAATGGTGTTTTGCACATACATCTATTTCTTTAACTATACAGGAGGTTGTAGAGGCTTGCAGGGGAAAATATATGCTTTTTCAGAATTTGATGCCAGGAACATGCTTCACAAAAGTTTAGACAGGAGCAACTGGAACTAGGAGAGTTGTTAAATGCTCAAAAAATACCTGTATGGAACATTTCATAGGTAACAGGTGATGGTATCATGATTGTGTATGAAAGGGGCAGCCTGGAAAGACTCAGTGTTCACAGGCAAGGATGGGGCGATGTTCACCACTTTTGTAAAAACGCGTGATTGTATAAACGATATTGCTACGTGGGCTCAGGGGCACTTTGTTGAAATGTTGTCGGTAAACGCAGTTCTTTTGCAAATGATTGGTTTCTATTTGTATTTGCGGCGCCCAAACTTTTTCAGACATTTCACTCAGAACCAAAACGTGTCAAACTTATAGTCATGTTAGTCAGGACTGAGTGAGTGATTGTAATAGTGAGTAGGGTTTATCTTCCGGGGACCACGACTGTCGGTACATAATTTCATGCCAATCCATCCGATCGTCATTGAGGTATTTTTGTTCCGGACTAAAATAGCGGATCATCCATAGACAGTGAAAAGTAGCAGTGGCTAAAAGCAGTAACCTAACATCTCTGATCGACACCCGTACAATTTTACATGAACAGGCTACATTTGATTTTAAGCAAACTGAACACATATTGCGAGCTCACTGTCCGACTGTATGGGCCTCATGGGCTGTTATACTACCTCACCTGCTGGAGAACATATGGTGTTTTAAGGTTGCAAGATCAAATTTGGCCCTTTTAGCTTAAGCTTTAAGCTAGTTGAGCTGAATCAAGTTAATAAATTCAGCCAGTTAAATCAATCCATATGCAGAGCAGGGGAGAAATGAAATATGCTAAAAAAATTAATAAGCACCCTGTGGTATATAAAATCCTGCACACAGTTGTCATCACCACCCACAAGTGCACCGCATGGGCTGAATAGAAAAAAACACATTATTTTTCTGGCTCAGTTCATCAGTCCAATCCTTCTGTTCAGAGGTCACGAACAAGCCATGAGAGATCCTCAGCATCCCCCAACACCCATCCATCTCACTCCTGGACGACCTCTCGTCATTTCCAATAACACAGCAGCTCACACCATTCATTTTAATAGCTTTAAGCATAGCTAAGACGATTACATTACTCATTCGGATAGACAGAACTAAATTATCCATGAACCACTGACTCAGTCTGCTGACTGAACAGTTTAAACTTGGGAGAACTCGCCGCAGTTTTACATAACAATATCACACAATGCACCTGCTCTCACGTCTTACAGTTGCTCTTAAGGTGATCCAGCGATTAACTTCAAACGCAGAGATAAATGCATATTTATACATGGTTTATTGTGTTTTTCCTTCCTTTCCTTCCTTCTCGTCTGTGTTGTGAGGACAGTGCACAATGTGAATCCAGCAACCAGTGTGAGTCAAGACAGAGGAACAGGAAGTAACTGTAAATGAAACTGTGTACAATGGTCAGCTATTCTGTTGGTCCGTTGACTTTCTTAAGATTTGTGACACAGATATGAAGAGATTTGTCATAGTCATAATAAAAGAAAAAATTAATAACAAACCATAAAGAAAAACGGTTATTGCAGCAGTATATGTGCACGGTTTATCTCCACCCTGCATACAGACAAATGATATGTTTGCAGGCACAGCGAGTCAACATCTTAAGGATTACACTAATATAAAAAGCTTTGATCCTTTGCATAATACATGAGTGGGGACGGCAAGTACGTGGCGCTCACGTGCATCTACACACACAGAGGCACACAAGCACATTGCAAATTACAGTAGCATAATTAACTAAGTCAATATATGTGCAGGGTGATACAATGAGTACCATGTGTACCCAATAACAAGTGCAACACGCTCCCCGAGAGGCAGCAGGAGTCCTGGAAAGGCCAGAGGACAGAGAGGATGCCAACAAAGCGAAAAAAACAACTCAGTAATGAATCCGCGTGATGCATTTAAAAAGCCTTGAAGAGTAATTCCTCCCGAGACAAAACAAAGATGGCCTATGAGAGTAATGAGTGCAGGGCGATTGTTTTTTCATCTTCAAACAAACACGAGGTTTGTTCAGAGGTTGAAACATGAAGGGGAGCCAAGTGCGGATGCACGTTTCAGGACAGCCAGGGATTTCTGTGTGTGCGGCAGAACTGAACACAGTGGTGACGAGAAATGAAAACGTCTAAAAGGTACGATGGGCGTCTTTTTTTCTTGGGTAGAGCAGAAAGATAAATTGAAAGGGACTAAGTCGTCAGGGGTCTTACATACCCTAAAGTTTTGCACAATTTATTTATACTCAGCTAACATTTCTGCACTAAAATCCAGTGTGAGTTTTAAGTAAAATATCTCAACAAAGGTTGGATAGATTTCCATTTCTGTGCTCCGCTCAGAATACATTGCAATGACTTTGGTGATCCTCTCAATCAAAATAATGAAAACAAAAGACATAGTTTCATGATGTCCTGAAGGAGCATGGGATCATAGGAGTTGTTCTCTTTGCTGTTAAATGGCGCCTCCTAAAAACGTGGGTGTGGTTCTTGAGGAACAACACTTTTTCAGTCATTTGTGTATTTAACCTACTAACCTACTCTTACTTTGTAAGACAGTTTGTTTGGCTTTATGAGAAGTTTCTGCCAGAAAAGCCTTTTGAAAAGGTACGTCTTTAGGTGATATAGTATAAAAATGCTCAAATTAAATAGTTTGGGTATAAGTTAGTGAGGGTGCACATTAGAAACTTGAATAAAAAAGTCTGCTCCCCTGCTGAAATGTGTATTTCCCCTCACAACTGGAACTTACAAGACAGTAAAATACCAGCATTCATTCCAGTAGCAAAACCTGCCTTATCATCGCACTGAGATTGGGATTTCTAGATGAAATCTTTCTGTTGCTTATCTGTTTTGAACCGTAGCCAGGCTGCTTGCGGTAGCCATAGCTGCAAACTTCAGTGTCTTGAGTCACTGTGAGTATGTTAGCCTTTTGGTGTTAGCAAATTAGCCGTAAGCACCACTGTGCCTCTGTACAGCCCCACAGGGCAGCTACTTCGACTGTCGGCTCTGAGCCACTTTAAGATGAGGTTTGAAGAGTGAAGGAACAGGTGATGAAAGGAGATGTGAATCGGAAGCCACAGTAAACTACTTCTGTTGAGCCTGGAATGTTTTCTGACAGGTGAACCCACGGAGGAGATCTCTTATAGCAGATAAGTGTTGTTTCAAACTCCACAGGCTGGCTGGGGGATTCAAAGAGTGGAGTCATGCTCTAGTCAAAACCTCTGCAAAGTCTAATGTTTTTGGTACTTCCAGTCTCAACTTCCTCCCCTTTACCTGCCGTTGAAATATCTATCATCGAACCGCAGCTAGCGACTTTCTTTTCTATCTCCCAGCCATTTCCCTCTCTCATTCTGACCTCCGACCCCTGCAGGGACCAACATGACACCCTTCTCCCACTTGTCAGAAGTGATGCATATTAACCAGCCACTTAGCCACCGAGTCAGTTTCCAGCATTAACATACAAAAGCCCAACAGGAACTCATTATTGGCTCGTTATCATTGCCGCGGCACTCCTACACAAGCTGTTCCTCAACCTCTTCGGACACTCGTACGGACTGAAATGTGCCTGAGTGGGTTATAGCACAAACACATGGGAGTACAGTTAGCAGCGCTCTAATTGAGGTAATGTGATGGACATTCCAAGCTGTGGTTAATTTATGATAGATGGTCGTGCATAAGTGAAAGAAGCTTTGTGAAGATTCAGAGATGCGATTAGTTCGGTCTCGCAGGATTCATTATTTTTTTGTGTGTATTCATTTATCACAACTAATGGCTTAATAAGCACAAGGGAGGATGGCGAGATGAATACGAATACGGAGGAGACAATTTAGGGCTATTGCTTTTGGGCCCGCTCGCTCTGCTGCTGTGTCTGTATTAGTGTGATGGGTTCAAGGGAGTTGGTGTTTATCTGTTTGTTTTTCTCTTTCTGGGACCTGTCTCCTCCACTTTCCGTTACTTTTCTTTGAGGTGAAAAGAGTAAATCAAATCACAGAGAACCCAAGTGGCTTTAAAAACTTTGAAATGCAATAATAGTTTGTGCGCTTTAAAAAATAACTGTCATCAAACACTACTGCCTGGATTTTTATTTTTGTCCTGGCTGATTCTGATGGATTAGTTTTGGTCTTATTTTTACCATGCAGAATATGTCACCCCCCCCCCACCGTGTGGGACAGGGAAGAGTCTTGTACAGTGCAACACATTTTGTTCTACCTGTCTTTCCAGTTTCACACCAGCCAGAGATGATGCTGCATTACATCCAGATGCCACTTTGAATTGGGCTACGTTCACTCTAGCCACTTTCCCAGCCCTATCCCCTGTCCATTGAAACATTCGTCTGGGTTGAATCTCTGACTTAAGCGCGCTCCAACAAAGCGTTGTCCTGGTGGAAGGGGACACAGACAGGAAATTGGATTTCTTCTGCTCGCTAGACGTGCAGGCATATGGGTGCTCCCTGTGTCCCCGTCACGCGCTTCTCTCAATCACTTTCCCACTCACAGAGCAACAACATAAGGCTATTAGGGCTGTCTCCCAGATAAATGTAATCCATACACACCACGGCAGTGAATTACAGAGTGATGTCCCTCGCTGCCATTTCTAATGGGACACAGGCGTTACTTCAAAGCATTTCTCTCTGAAAGCAGGTGTCTGAGAAGCACTAAAGTGTGATGTGCTAAAATTTGAAATTGGACTGAACCATGAAATTGTAGTCGTCTTTAACATGAAATGCATTTTCACATTAATCTTATCCATGAGTATCTCGCTGTGTTGCTTTTGCACACGCAGACCAATTAATCCCAATGCTTGATTTCGAGCCTTTTGCAGACTGGTTTAAGGAAGTCACACTCTCAGCAGGATGGCAATGGGGAACATTCACAAGCCATTTCACAATTTTGTTTCTTACACACACACACACACACACACACGACACACACACACACACACACACACACACCACACACACGGCCTCCACCTCTGAACAGTACTTCTCCCTGAACTCACACGTAGCATATTCAGTTTCATTAGAATGTAAATACAATTTCTCTCTATACTTTTCAACCCGCCACATTTAAATGCTTACTTACACACTCCTGCACGACTTTTTGCAATTACCGTGTGTGAATGTGCATCTACAGTGGAAATGTAATAAAACAAAGAAAACTATTTGAATATCAGGCCTGCCATCATCGGGGTCACAGCTCACTGGAAGATATAGAGATATATTTTCCTTTCTGAATAATAGATAGCAGCAGGTTCGGTGTAATTACAGCGTAGGCAATTCACGGTAGGTGAGCTTTTCTGAGGCACATAGTCGCAGGAGAAAGAGAGGAAAGACTTCAAAACCGTACAGGTTTTGAATTCAAGAATGTCTTCAGCACAATGGCAGCAAGGTAATTAAGTTGTGTTTTCAAGGTATCTTCTCAAATGCAGTCTCTTCACGGCCCGATGCACCATATAATACTGAGTCAACATCTGTGTGGCCCACATACCACTGAACATTCATCTACTGGACAACAGACAAACATGAATTATTTAACCATCCGCCAAAGTAAAAAACAGCTTGGAAATCAACACGGCCGAAAAGCAGTCCGGTGGGCCGCATTGGTGTGCACAGCAGGAGGTGAGATGAAGCTGAAACAGCAGGCGTGCATTCAGCAGTCCTTCCTACACAATTTGAAGAAGATTGAATATGCTCGACTCAAGCGACCAAACCCACGAGCCTCTTGACAAGCTGCCTCAGGATGAGTTCTAAGTTCTAATTACCTTTGAAGGGAGGCAAGAACAAAATCATCACTTTAAAATGAAGCGAAAACCTTGCGCAGTCCTCGGCAAGTAAGCTGGCATGGACGTGGACGTGGACGTGCTCAGAGAATCGAAATCACACTGAGTAAACAGCTACAGTTGCATGCAGTTTTAATGAGCCTTTGTGTGAGTATGATATCTTTTGGCATTGTGTTGCTCGCGCTGGCAGCGACCTGCTCCGACTGATTATTGGCACTCACAGGAGGAGTGGCTGCTGGGGAAGCTCTTGCGTCCTTCGGAGACCAGATCCGGCTCCCCGGTGCACATCATCTTCACAGTCACCTGTCCGTCGGGGAAACAACGCTGGAAGTAATCAGGCCTAGGTCTGAAAATCAAAAAAACACGGAAAGGAAGAGTTCAGTTTGTTCGTCAAAGAAATTCAAGCCAAAGCTGAAAAAAATGTGATCTTCAGATTCACATGTAGCATCAGTAGATAGAAATAGAGCCGTCAGTTTGTTTAGCATACCTGCCAACGATCAGCTTGATGGTATTTGTGAAGACTCCGTTCAGGGCGAGAGCCAGGGACACAGCTGGAGAGGGAGGATTGGCACACGCAGTCAAACAAGCATCTTTGTTGAAATGTGATACAGACGAGCATTTTCAGTTTAACTAACAGTCACAGAAACCTGCAAGGCTGTCAAAAGAAAAAGAATAACGATCACTGCAGTACAGGTTGTGGCGGGGTGCCCCCTCTTCTGACCTAATGTACAAATAAAACAGCCAATTAGGTTCATGGGAATTTCTGTTGCAGCTGGACAGACGGCTGTCAGGATTTATGAGTGAAGCAGCTCGTGATTTCTAAACAGCAACAGCAGAGAGCAGCTTTTAAAGATTAGTTTCACAGAGAGAGAGAAATACGTATATTAATGCATTGGAAGTCCTTTGTGCAGCCAAATGAGACGAAGCACGGATTTTCTACAAATTGGTCCTTTGGTGCACACACTCGGCTACATTGGCACAGTGGTCTATTGAGCTACATGTTGATGTTTTAGCTTGTCTACCTTTGCCAGTTTAAACATAAAGTAAAGCAGAGGTTGGTGGGAATGAAGCAGTGCAATAATTCAATTATTAACCAAGGCATTGAACAAATCTCAGATCATGAACACATCGCATTAGTCTGCATTTCTTTAGACTTTCAGACTAGAGTCAAAGGGTTGTGACGCTGAAGATGTGGTTACTTTGCTCTAGAATATAGATAAATAAATAGATATTCAACTGGTAGAGAAAAGTCCTCCCACATAGGTGATGGCAGACTGATTAAACCTACTCAGATCTTATCTGACTGTAAAGCAATTACAGCTTGTTCCAGCTTTAGAAATGGAAGGCAGGAGGGCTGCTGTTAGTTGACAGGTAGGCATTGCTCTGTAATGGTACATTCATTTGATTAGCATCGAAGCAAACCACCAGGGCTCATCATTAGCCAGAGTTCCTGCCCGCATAGCTAAATCCCAACAGTCCATAGGTCAATTGAAATCACCCCATGTCGCCAGAGCTCAAATGTATTATCTTCCTGAGCTGCAGAGAGCAGCACAGTGTCAATGTTATTTAACAGCCTGTTAATTTGGGCAAACTGTGTGCAGACCACATAAAAAAAGCCCAAAATCAGACACGTTCTGTTTGAGCAGTTGAAAAATTGGGACATTAAATTGCAATGTGTTCAGACGAGGCTTAGCACTTACTGTATAATACCATCGCATTCTCTCATTTGCTGTACAGTCCAGCCTTGGGAAGTTTGCTGATGATCGTTAAAGTATTAATTAACTTTTGTGCTGGCTCGAAGCCGACAGCAGCACTGTCATAATGTTGGCAGTCCATTTATTTGCACTTACGCCCGTGTGTTGATCTCCTGAAGGTGGATGTGCCAGTTTCTGCCAGTTAGCTGGAGTAGTGTAGCTGATCGTAGTAACTCGTCAAAGAGAGATGCTCTGACCTTGTAGCATATTTGTGCTCATATACAATAAGCCTGTGTGCTGTGTGTTCATGCCTTGACACTTTGGGCCACCACTTTAACCTCAACTTGCTGTTATTGCTCCTGATAGAGGCTGTTCACCCTTGGTATCATCATGGATCCTGCGTGATCTGATTACAAGTGGCCAGCTCTAAGTACAGGTGTGAACACTTCCAAGTCACATGGAGGACGCATTTGAGATCAGACCACTCAGACCGCATTAAGGAGGTCTTGGCCGCATGTGACCACATTCCTTTGGTAGTGTGTAGGCACATGTGTCCTGGGCCACACTGAAGGACCGCCTACTCAACTGATGTCCTCTGTAAATCGAGAAGAAACCACAACAACGTGCCGAATGGCTTATGCGCTGCCCGATTTCCATGCGGCCCGCTGTAGTGTAAATTACCCGTGTGGGCTCTCTATAACTGGCCAATGTTAGCAGCAGATGTTTGTGTACACACTGTTTCAACTAAGCACTGAATTAGTGAGCAATATCCCCAGACTTCCATGACAGATCGCATGATTTTACGAGTTGTGTTGTGAGGAGTAACAAAACAAACTTTTGTGAAACAGCTATGCCAAATTCTAAATCATTCATGCTTTCTTGTAAATTCCGCATTAAATGCAGACCATTAAGTTGTTTCTGACCTTGTAAAAAGTGTCAGTTTGTTGCGGCATCACTGCACCAGCCTGTCAGTTATCATGTCTCAAGTGTGTCTCACCTCCCAACATTTAACAGTTTAGCCTTGACATTAACTTTACTGACAGTAAACAAGTCAAATTTTATAAATATAGTCAACACTAACTGTGTTTTGTGAGAGTGTTTTGACGCCTGTGGTGAGAATCCCCAGACTTCCTTTAAAAATTGCTCAATCTTGTTAGTTTGGAATTAGGAGAATCTTTATAAACATATAAAAATGCTGTCTACAAAACTGAGCCATCTGGTTAATTTGGCAAATCGTATGCATGAATATGTTTCTTTCTTTGAGTAAAAAAACATTTGTTTGTTCCAGTGATTTACTTGCTAATTTGCATATAGAGCAGGGAGGCGAGAGCCGCATGTCGAGACGCATTTAATGCCGAGTGGGAACTGATGGTTTTGAAGTCGTCTACTGAGAGACACTTGTCTCTTTGTGTCTTTGGCTGTGATTGGTCTGTGCTGCCTTAGGTCTTTGCTTGTGCCACTGGTCACCCAAAATTGGTTTTGTACTTACCCGGGGTTTAGTGATGCAGTCATTTCAAGAATAAATATTAGAGCTTTTGAGTGAAGACAGTTTTGGTGCCAACACTTTACCAAAGCCCTCTTCATTCAGCAGCAGGATGGCCCAGCAGTGTAAAGCTGAACACACTAGGATGTTTAAACTTATTAAAGCAAATTAGCAGGGACAAAACAAATTCATATTATTGGAACTCTGCCTCATTGTCTCACTAACCGGAGGATTACACCCTCTACACACACCAAATTATAAAGTGTCTCAGTGCTATGAGAGCTCACACTTAATGAATAATATCCTTCATACTTTGCAACCAAAATTAAAAATAATCACTGCAGACTCATCTCAGAGTGCAGTCTTTTGGAAAATAAAAGCAAACCTTAAGAATCGCTGCATTATAAATTGACTGATAGATAATCACGCAGTTAAGCTGCAGTGTTTTGGGAATAATAAAGCTTTATTAGACAACTCTACAAAGAGAATATTGTGTTCTCTTTACGGCAAAGAGAAGTAAAGACGCGATGAGATCACAGCGCTCCACCAAACAATAAATGCACAATATTAGCAAAACCAGGTCCCATCGGTACTCAGGGTGAAAATCAGACTTGCATGCTCGATATCTGCCGGCTCAATTATATCTGTTTGAATTTCTGATTCATGAATTCAGTATTAGAGGACCCTCAGGGACAACTTTGAACTCAATAAATGAGGAGTGTGGGGCCAGATGCTTTTCTATGATTTTAGCTCTGGATGAAAAATAAATAGGTGAGTAGGTGGTTAAAAAGAAGTTTCTTTAAAAACTGCACACAAAGCCAAAAAAAGGGGGAAATATGCTTTTTATGATCTTTATTATAAGGCCTATTATTATTATAACTTTATTAGGTCTAGAGGTAGCAATGATTCAAAGTCATATTCAGAACTCTGATCGTGTAGAAACTCGACAGAATAATGTGATTCCTTTTGAATTCCTTGTTCCTCTGAATGATGTTGTTTTCCTGTACAGCCATAACCCCTGCAGAAGTGCTTCTCTTCGGGCGGTAATGGGGCTGTTAAGTTCTACACAGCAGTGCAATCTCTACGCTGATGCACTGAGCCACCCTCTCTCCGCCCGATTCATCTCTGTGTGTCTCTTTAATTGGATTTGTGTTAAACTTTCTTAATGCTCTCTGATGTGCTAAAGCCTCTGCGGGCCTCTCAACCCGTGGGGGGAATGGCAAACAGGATGGGCAAAAAAAAAAATAAATCAGTGTCAGAGAAATGCCCAGATGTTTGAAAATTAAACAAAAGGCAAGAAATTCTAAATGGGTGCAGTTCCTTGTGGCTTGTGTGATTAAAATCAATTGGTGTGGTGGCATGCTGAGTCTCCCAAGTGAAAGATCTGCAACATTAAGGAAAATAAAGTGATTCTGCGTTCGCCTTCCAGGTAGCAGGGGGTTATTGAAAACTGCACATGATACATATGCTGTCATTTTAAGACATCTCATAGGCTTCATTGCGACAAATGTGTGACATTTCAAGCAACTGGCTCCACCTACCTAAACACGCTTCTTTGATCTCCGTCTTGTCCGTCCTCTGGATGATCTTCACCACGAAAATCACCGCCAGCGGGGTGAGGAATGAAATTGCCTGGGAGGAAATAAAAGACAAACAATGTGCAGTCGTTGTTAAAAATGCACTGCGGCGTTCCACAGGGTACATTTTGCAGGTTAATTGTAAAATGACTTTTGCCTCGGGGAATGACATGAATCCATCCATTATTCAGATTTCATTTTAACAAGGCACACTGAGAGGGCCAAACTTCTTTATTGTTCAGTGGGGTTTCTTGACTACGCAGGGGAGGGCTTTCGCTCTGCACCTGAGAAGAGATTTGGCTCTGCTCAGCACCTAGGTAATTATTTATGCCCTAGACTGTAACCAGTACATTCTGGCCAAATTCAATATATTCTCTTTGAGGTATTAAAAACAAAGGCAGATTTTTAACTCAGGATGATAATACACAACTCCCCTTGAGTGACGTTCATCAGTTCAGCCTTGTGAACATTTGTGTTACTCTGCCAGGTACAAACTAATTTTGAACCTTTGTTTATCCCCTTTGAGGAAGACAGATTCAAACTTGGAGTAACGATCATAAATTCACTAACTGTTGCTGTCTGGATA
Source organism: Diplodus puntazzo (assembly GCA_963678695.2). Taxonomy (NCBI): domain Eukaryota; kingdom Metazoa; phylum Chordata; class Actinopteri; order Spariformes; family Sparidae; genus Diplodus; species Diplodus puntazzo. Next base: position 14,441,334 of record OZ023168.1, read on the forward strand.
ATAAATCCGGAACAAAATCATCAGAAAAACAATTGGCAACGTCGGTTTTGGCAAACCACATAACAAATGCAACATAAAGAAATTTCTTTATGTTGCATTTGATGTTATTTAGGTTCACTTTTCTATTCTATCTTGTGACAACTCTGTGCTTATGGCACACATACCACTTGGTTAGGGTTAGAAAAAGATCACGTTTTGGCTTAAAAAGACTGTTTTCTGTCACCACATACTCTACTTACAAATGTTGAAACACACTCCTGATCTGATAACACTGGCTTGGCAGCCTAAAGTACTCTCCAGAACCAACCCTGAGCCAACTGAGCCATGTTCTAATATGAATGTCATGTCATAAACACGTAATGTGAACCTGATATGACAGAGGAAATGTCAGTATGGCAGATAACCTATGACACTTACAAATGTGAACGTATAAGTGGTTTGGGGAACTGTTAATTACCTGGAGACTGGGCTGGAAATAAGGGAAAGTATATTCATATCAATCCGACATGGACGCAGACAGGTGGAGTAAAATGTCACATTACAACCCACATACAGCCAACTGCTCATTCTGTATTTTTGTCTGTGGGCAGCATTGACATTGTAGCCTGTCACTCTCAGCCTGGCAAAAACAAAGGTGCAACATCTGCATAATAATCCGCTTCACTGACAGAAAGACAAAGCAGGCGCTGCTCAGACAAGAGAGGAAACTAAAGGGGACCAACGTCTACGTCAATGATCACCTCACCAAGGCTGTCGACAGGCAGAGATGGCCATGAATACAGCCTCGTGCTACAACTTGCTCATCAAATGTTTTGAAATAAAATAAAAAATACAGGTATGAGAAATGTATTTTCCCCATTCTCTCCCCGTTCTCTGAAACTGCAGCCTCCCATAAGTGGGAGGCTGCAGTTTCAGAAAACGGTTCTTTCAGTTAACAAGAAGAATGGGCTTTAGTAGATGCCCTTTTCTAAGGTAATCAATTGAAGTGCAGATGAGTCTAAGTTCTAAAATCTCCAAGTTTACAAGTAACCAATTGAACAAGTGCAAAAGACACAAAACAGTATTGTTACAACATTGTATGATGCAACAGCTACAGTGTACAGTAGAAGACAGACAGATCCAAAGCCAAAGACTGGGATTAAGCTGATGTTGTAAAGCTTGTTTCTACAGTTACACCTGGGAATAAAAATGTGTCTTATATGGGGATAACATACATTTTTGTAAATATGCTGATACAACATAATTGCCAGGAAAAGTACAAATTACAAAACACTCAAAAGTAATTAAATACTTGCCGGGGAACATGCATAATAGGACGATAGAGCAAGCTCCAGGCAGTGAAAGTTCTTGTTATCAGTGACATCATCAAACTGGATGAGTTCGATGAATGACCTGCAGGGGCTAATTAATCGTGGAGGAAGGATTATTCCATGACATGTCTGCTGATGGACTTCTTGGAAATAAACACACTGACAATCACTAACAAACAGTCTTATTCCCTCTTACATTCCATGATTCAGTCTCAACCGTTAAATGTCTCACCCTCCTAAATGTAAAGACATAATTCAAATCCAGATATTTGGCATCATAATATCTGCTTCGAAGGGCTTCGGGATTGCTCATCTAAATCTTTTCAGTGACAGAAATAAGGGCATGAACTGAACGATCTTACTCGGGATAATAGCATCCTCATCTTGGCCCGAGTCTGAGAACCACTTGGATGTTACGATCCAGAACGCAGAGGTATCCATTGATGCCAATAACATTTTCAGGGAGGTAGTGATAGCAATATATATCAAAAATAATTTTCCTTCAACACAGTGGGCTGAGTTCATGCCAAATAACTATCTTTATGGGTCAGAGTACATCCTTCTCACCTAAAGCCACTCGGTAGGTTGTTGCTGGAGACACAGGAATTCAACATCGAAATGGCTTATGTAAGCTGACTGATCGAGGCGCAGATGTGAATAGTGAGATTTACCTTACCGGGGACATGAATACTGACTGCCTTGCGGGTCAATGCCCAGTGAAAATGAAAATACCATTAGTCATTAGGTTTTATTAGTCGATGCTGGTAATGATTTCTTAACCCACCAGGGTCGTTACCGACAGTGCTGATAATACATCTGCAGCGACACGCATCGATCATATTTGCACAAGGATTCCTGAGCTCTGCGCTCAATATGTCTGTCTTCTTGTTGTGTTCAGTGACACTGACATGAAACCAAAATCTCTGCATGGGCTGTCAGAATTATACATTAAAAAATGTTCAGGAAATGTTTTTTTGGGAGAAGTCAGGAATATGATCTAATATCTTAAAAAAAAAAGCCATTCATCGTGACTTGAATCATTGGAATAGCTGTTCTCTTTTCATACATCAACCAGACACCAAATCCAAATGTAACTACCATTAAGAATTCATTACTTAAGCAGCTGATCAATAGTCCTCGTTTCCAACAGACTTAAAATCAATGTTGGCCTTAAATATGACTTCTTAAGTAGAAAACAATACGTAGTTATTCATAAAAAGACAATTTTACAGTTGACAGTGGAAATGATCTTGTCTCAAAGTCTAGACTTGACATAAGTGTTTTTCCTCCTGGTTAAATGTAGAGGTCAGCAAGTGTTGTTTTGGGTGCATATATACGTATGTCCCAGCCTGTTCACAGTTTTGCATGAGCTTTATGCACAACTTACAAATGCGACACACTCCCCTGCTGTGTTTTTTGCCTTTGCTAACCCACTATTTTATACATGTTGCCTGGCTTCTATCTCCTCTACCATCGCTGTGTGGCATTCTTTGGGCGAGTCGGGCACAGCCAGTGAGTATTGCATGGTTGTCGGAGGGTATAGCCTGTGTTGGTCAAGCGTTTATAACTGGAGAGCGTTGTGTGCCCTTGTGTCCCCTGTGGACACGTACCTTAAGTCGAGCTGGCGTTAGATAAGGGGAAATCCCAAAGCTGGTGCCATCGGTTCAAATTGATTTGGGATTTATGGATCACAGGTTACAAATTGGATTCTTCAAACCTGCTAAAGCAAGAGTTTTTTATGCTCACCATATGAGCATAAAAGATCTGATTTTATGAATCAAACATAAGCACACCAAGGGGAATGATCTTAAGACCAAGTTATAGTATAAATCTAAGAACATTAATAAAGGTGGCGTAATGTAATGTCTTGTTCTTGTTCCCTGGTGAAGTGTCATGAGACCAATTCTGACTGTTTCATCCCAACCCATCATTCCACTCACTGGGAAAGCAGGATCCGAAATCAATGCACATCAGCATGAATGTATGATAAAAAAACACATAAAACACCTATTTTTCTGTTATGTTGAGACACTCACCTCTCAGAATGTATGCAGGGCGAGATGACAGTCCTGAGTGGCAGCAAAAAACCAAAGGTGAAACCGACTTTGTTGGATGTTTTGGCAGCTTTCAATGTCTTATTTAACAGTTCCTGACAGTGTTTTACTCAAAGTAGATTGTCATAACCTAAAATGATGCAAGTGGCAATCCTGGAATCCTCGGAGTCTAATACAGTTGTCAAAGATGCGACGAGTCATAAAGCAGTACTTATGGGGATTTGAGTTGCCATGGAAACGCACTAAAGTGTCCCAGAAACATCTTAAACGTTTGACAATCGAAATGACTTTTGTGTCATAATACTTTTTTTGGCAATTAAACAAGAACGTCAGTGTCTTTCCATTTTCCTTTCTTTTCATTTTTTAGATGCTCTTGCATATTAACTCAACACATCCCTATGAAGGCTGCATACTCTGTGCATCTCTTTAACCGTGAAACCTTGCACAGATTATGTGTGGCTGGAAACACTATAATATGTCAGTCATATTATAGCGTAACAATATGTCAGTTAGTGTTATGTCTCATTCACGGAGGTGAAAAAGCGAAGGAGACATCTCATTAAACAATTGATCAGTAGCTTCCACTGAGTGTCGGCCTAGAGGGTGGACTACACTCACATCTGCTGCTCTCAGGGAGATTCAAACTGTCCTTAATGTACAGCTAAGCACAAGCATTTGTAAATCAATTTTCATTTATCTGAATATTTAGCTGCAGTCTGTATAACTCTTCTGGAAATGCTCATTGATTGTTTTACCAGTTAAAGGACGAGTTCACCCAAAATTGATAATTCAATCATTAACTCAACTCCATGCCAACAGAAAGTTTGGTTGAATTCACAAGCCTTTAGCTTTTAGCTTAGCAGCTATGTTGAGATTTCAGCGCAACAAAGTGTTTAAATACATTCTTTTCAAATTAATCTATGATTTTAGGGCTTCCGAAGACTTGGTTACCGCCAGATAAGCTGTATAGAGTCTCCGTCTTTTTTACATGTCACAAGTTTGTCACCATCTACTTCAGTTGTTTCAGGCACTGCTTTGAGGGCTCCAGCATTAATAGCCTGTTTACACATGAGGACAGAAATGTGACCTCTTGCTACACTGATGAGGAGGTTTGTACTCTCAGATCATTTGGGCTGACAATAAATAACACGCACTGAGAACGCCGCTGCCGCTCCCATGATGACAGAATCCGAGAGTGACTCTTGAGGCTGCACACGGGCTAATTCGTGTATATATCTTAACGAAGGTCGCAGTGAGTCACAATGTAGCATCATGTAAATCCTCTCCACGGACTATTTTTAATGGCCAGATAAATCCTCTACACCTTCGGGGCTCCTGTCAGCACAATGACATTGAAGAAGCCTGACTGTTGGGTGTCAACACTGGGAGCAGACTCCCTGAGAGGCATGTGGGTGCTGGGCTTTCTCCCCCACTCATTATTTAGTGGCCTGCCATGGGCAAAGATTCATGGAAGTTGAGGATAATATAAACTGTCAACATTTTATATGAAGGGTTTGAGTAAAGGAATAGAAATAAAGCTGTAGATAAGCTCAAGGGTTTCATTTTCGCTTTTCATTGGTTGTTCAGCTCTACAGACGAACAGTGGAGGAAGTTTACTTGTAAGCATTTGTTTGTGTGTGTGTGTGTGTTTTGTTTTCTTGGTATGCGTTTTCTGCCTAATTGTCGGTGGCTTTCTATGACTAATGGACTTTTAAGTGCTTGTAATAAATACCCAACAAAATATTTGTTGACGAGTAATTTAAAGCTCAGAGTTTGTTTTTGTTTTTTGTATTTCTAAGCAAATCCACTTCTGTTTATGTGTTAAGCCCTTTATGTTAATCATTGGTAAAACTCTGTCTGGCACAAAGTCCTCTCTGCATAATCAAGTGGAGCAAAACTCATCTTCAACATGAAATAGTCCATATTCAATCTTTTCAGCATATATTCAGATGTTGGGGAGGGCGTATTGCATGTGCCACAGTTGAAAGAGCAGCAAAGTTTACTACCGCCGTTATTTGAAGCGTGAAATGACTGACGGCGCTCTCCGCCTACTCTGCAGCTGTTTCTGCGCATAATGAGCTGATTGATGTGTGTGAAGGCACACAGGACAGAGCGGCGCGCCAGTCAGTCAAACGCTGTCAGTTCGCTGAGAGGTGAGCTAAACAAGCAATGGGCGGGCGAGTCTTTGCCTGTTAAAGCTGATCTTGATATTGTGATCAAACAGCAATCGTGTAGTGGGTAAGTTAGCCTACAGAGAAAGGTTACCCGCTGCTCAGAATTGAACAAATTAGCCTGTCAAAGAAATTATGACTAACTAAAACAGTGGACTATGAAGGAAATTACAGAATACTTTGCAGATATTTTTGCACAATCACAATAAATGAGCATGAAATGTTCCGTAGGATTCTGTAAATGCCAATGTTGCCACAAAAATGTCATGGTTTGGGGTGTTTTATGAGTTATTTTGGTAGCCTAATTATATCCTCCTATGTCATGTCTCTCTTTCTACATCTTCCCTTTGTCTGTTTTCCCACTCTTTTTGCTCCTCACCTGTGTTTCATTAGTTATCACTCCTCCACCTGTGTATTGAAGTCCTTGTCTTTCCTTCTCTCCTTGCAAGCTCGTCTGTTGTGTTTTGTACACATCGTGTTCATCATGTTCCTGCCTGTGTTCCTGCCTGTATTTCCAGTGTGTCTTTGGTTTGCACCTTATTTAGTTTTTGTATTTTCATACTTCTTTAGTTCTTTGATTTGCCCCTGCCTGCTTTTTGTGTTTTCTGCTACCTTTGCCTTTTTCTGGATTTTAGATTGTGTTGGGTTTTGGAGCTAATTAAAGCTCACCTTCTGTTATTCTACCCACCTGGCTGTGTGTGTCTGCATTTGGGTCCACCTTCTCTGCTTCTAGCGTGACACAATATAGCGCAAGCCCTGCTAAATCAGGACAGCAGCCCTGATCAGCCTCATCATAACATCTCAGTATTAAACCCCTGAAAGAAGGATCGATCACTGTATGATGTGGTGGAGAAGAGTTCATTCTGAGAGAAGAGGTAACATGAAATGCAATCATCGTGAGTACCCAATTTCTGCTCTTGAGCATCAGAATGGAACACACATTTAGAGTTTAAATTTCATTTTGGCTTAACACAATCCACAGGGCACTAAAAACACTTAGCACTTGCTCTAAATGACCATCTTACTTCTGGAGTAAGAAGGCATAAAAGTCTTATCAGACGCTGCAGGTAGGGCACCGTAATAAGGTTAAGTTATGTAGGGATCTTAGTTATAAGACATATACACTGTTGTAAAAATATGTCTATTTTAGATTATGGTGCAGGAATCTGGTGTTACTGCAAGCATACAAAATGTCAGGCTATTCAGAACAGAGCTATGTGCTGTTTTCTGGGTGTGCATGATATGACCCCGAAACTGGCAGTATGTGGTGATATGGGATAGGAAATTTCTAATATTTATTCTTGTACAAGGGAGCTTGGCAGAAAGTGTCGCCTGTGTAATGTCCACCATATCACAATTTCAGATATAACCTCTTGATCCCATATTTGTCAGATCAATGCAGGCTTCAGAGCCTGTTTACAGAAAAAGTGTTTCATTCAGCTCAGTTTTTGTTAAATACCTACCAGCAACGTAGGAGGGCACTTTATGTTTGATGTGACAAAGGCACGCTCAAGTGCTCAGATGTGCCTAAATTGTAATGTCTTACCAGCAGAGTCTACAAACATTCAGTTTGACAAGTATTGAGATAAACTATATTTGTTCTTTCACTCTCTTTATGTTATTATATTATTGCTCTATGTTGTGTTTGTAGTATCTTTACACTTTTTGCTGTATGATATTTAAAAAAAACAATTTATATAGTTTTTTAAATGTCGAAGGTATTCATTTCATTGTTTTAAAAAGCTACTCTGCTTCAAACACATTCTGCTGAAGGTGCCCTGACGTTCAGTTTTTTTTCTGTATGAAGTTACAGAACCGTTGCAACTGTTCTTCGGCCGATTGCTCTGACCTCCTGGAGTCTCTGCTGGTTGCATGGCAACCTCGCGGTGACAATAAGACAGCAGAAAGTCTAAGTGTCTGGCTGCTGTACTCTAAGAAGCAGACAGAACACAACTGCCTGTTAAACTCCTTTGTTTGGATTAAACGAAGGAGATGGAATGTGTTAACTGATCCCATTCAACATGGCGGCTATTTGCCTCTGGCGTCACGCTCAGCGTGGGAGGCTTGAATGCTGGTTAATGTTACGCTGCATTGTTACATGTTGGAGGTCGTTTAAACGCACGGAATCTGACATCACTTACCGGTTGATTGGCGAACTGAAAGGTTTTGGACAATGAAAATCCGGAGGGACATCGGGCCATATCTCAAGGTGACAAACAACATATCTGATAACATTAATGTTCGATTGATACTTTTACTTTTAATCTTTTAATCTTTCGGTTGGTTGTTTGCTGTAACTGTGATTAATGCCCCATGTCCTCTTTATGTTGTCTTTGTGTTTTTCTTGCCCTCTACTGTAAATCAAATTTCCCCTCGAGGGACAATAAAGACCTGACCTGAACTACATCCAGAGTCTTTAAGTTCCGGGCAGTGTCTCCAAGATATGTATTGATATTTTAGAACTAATAATGCCTCTCAAATTGTATACTGTTATACTGTTGAACAGTAATGTAAGCTAGGAGGTGGATGAATGCTACGTTAGCTGACAGAAGCTAATGGGTCATCAAATATGTATAAACATAAGTGTATATGGGTTGCAACCTGGAACACAGTACAACGAATGAGCTACCCTGAGCGTGATGCAAGGGGAAAATGGCTGCTGTGTTAACATGGTCTATTATTCAATATTTTATTTTATTGTCTACTTTATTATGTTATGTTATTTTATTTTATTTTATTTTATTTTATTATTGTCTACTTTGATATTTTAATTATATCTTTATCTTTATCTCTTGTTTCCATTCATGCTGTATTTCTATTTCTACTTTGCACGGAGCATCTGTAACAAAAACAATTTCCCCTCGGGATTAATAAAGTATTCTGATTCTGATTCTGATTCTGATAGTGAGATTGAGATGTGTGAGTAGGTGTATGTTGGAACTCTGAACTGGCAGTCTAGCTGTTCCGCCTACTTCCTGTCTTTACGCTAAGCTAATTGCCTACTGGCTTTGGCATCATACTCCAGAGTGTGAGAGTGGCATGAATCTTTTTTATCAAGGTTACAGGAGGAAAGCAAATGTATTCCTATTTCCCAAAAAAGCTGTTTCAAACTCAAATTGTTTTAACAAAACTGACTCCGAGCCATTTCAAGTCATTAGATGGTCTTGGTTGGCAGCAGATGGAAATAGTGGAAGCGTCTCAGCTTTAACAACAGCTTGTTTGTTTTGGCATCGCTGTTGTCATATTTTACCATGATCACACTTTGAAAGTGGAACCATCTAGTCCCCACCATCCGAGTCTGGAAACAATAAATGACTCACAACTGCAGCAGAATGAGCTGCATAATGACCGCTGTGATATATTCTAAGAGTATTGTCACTGAGAACTGTTTGTGGTGGATAGAAAAAATTGCCGTTCGTTGGGTTATTAACTCAGTGTGTACAGTGTGAGCAGGAGGAAAAGATATTTTCATTCAACGCTGTATTGGTTAGAAATTCATCTTAACCCTCCACCACCCACTTCTGTCCGAGAGGAGATGATATTTACATTGAAGGCGCTAATCACCGCAGTTCTGTGGAAGCCGTTCTCATTTCTATCAACACAATCCAGGCTGCTGCACCTCAACAGTGGAAAGAAGCTTTACAGTATTGATCATCTTAAATGAAGGATTTCTGCAACACAAGGATTACTTTAAATTAAGCAGAGGATAAAGTTGATGTTGACCGCAGTAATGGCCGTGTATTTAGTGGCGATCAGGAGGAATGCCTATGAGACAGCAGGTACTTACGAACATGACCCTCTTGGGAATGTGGTCTGACTCAACTAGAGGATTCTTGTAGAGCCAAAGCTCCTCTGGCTGAATCACTCTCTCGAAGGGCTCCAGAAACTCGGTAAAACTGTGGCAAAGAACAAAAGAACACTGGTCAGTTACTCATTTTTCAGGTGTTTAGTTCTTACACAGAGCAACATACAGTACCATGTAGCATTATGATTAAGATGACGCATACATTTCTGCATTCAGGATACAAGTAAAGAGGACCTGTTGGCTCTTCCACAAGGATAAACATAATTGAGGTCATGTAAGCAGGCCGACTTAACCCAAGATCACGTACACTTGAAGAGCTCTGATGTTTCACGCCGGTTCACGCTCTTACTGACCGGGAACAAATTAGCATGCTCCTGCTTGCTCCAGCACTCCCCAGTCACCCAGTGATCTGTCAGACACGACCTTGTTCCGTGTCGTCTCAACAAAGTCTTCATGCCACTGGCCTCTAAAACAATTCAACGGGCCGCTCTGTTCTCTGTTGCACTTGTTGGGCTGTGAGATACTGTACCTCGCAGGAGGATATAGAGAGCTCCAGATGTTTAGCATTAAACACTATCTTTTTTAACACTATATCTATCTATCTATATATATCTATCTATCTATCTATCTATATATATATATATATATAATATATATATATATATATATATATATATATATATATATATATATATATATATGGCATGTTCCAGGGCCTGTGTGCAACACAGTTCTGGGCTCGATCAGCTATCCTGACTTGACTTATGACAACGTGTAGGCTTATTTTCTTAATTAGCTAGATGAGCACAGAACAGAACAGTTTAAATAGTTGGCTGAAAGTAATGGACAAATGGTTAAAAACTTCCAGTTTCTGCTACATCAAGTGGTCGTACTGCAACTGCAGACTCGACCAAAAATCCACTTAAATTGGAATGGCACTCAGTGGAGCACATCCGTCTGCCGAGGCCCAACATTTCCTTTTTGTATTGACTCAGAAATACCAGCTACCTCAAAGCACCTGATTTTTCCTTCAAGATCCTTTTAATATTCCCTGAGAAATTAACAAAAATGTCACAAAAAAAAGCCATATCCTTCAATTTTAAAGTAAGTAAGAAAAGAAATCCATGATTCTGTCCCTTAATTCAGACCCAGTTCAAAATTTAATAGGGTCTATTCTGTGCTGAGAACCATCCTCCACCCATCCACCCGCTGACGGGTGAAAACAGAACCTCCATGGCAGGGGTAATGATGACAATTGAATGTCCAGCTCCCGAGTCTTCAATAGAGGGTCTGCAACACCGAGAGGAGTCACTGCAAGGGGGCTGCCAAATTATTCTTTGATAATATTTTCTATGTTTTCTATTTAAAGAAAAAAAAATCAATATGTCTAAAAAACACACATTAACATGCACTGGGAACATATATAAGCTGAGATAAACTGTAAAAAACAAAATAATTTAATTGACAGTACACTGATGATAATCTACCCAAGACTCCTCATGCAATCACGTAAGCAGTCTTACCAAACCTCATGCTAAGTGACTGTGCAGCACCTAACCCTAATGGTAAAGTACTCAGCTAACTGCGTATTATTGCAGCATTTTAGCCAGTTATCTGTATACTAACCGCAGGTGTACAATCTCGTGAGCCACAATGGATTATCAGGGAGGAGACTCTGACATACCCTCCACCCCAGAAACCACCTGAGAAATTGCAGCGGGTGAAGCTAATGTGCTTAACTTTAGCCATGCTACAACTAATGCCGACCATGGAACTGTAGCCTTACTGCTGGCCAAGTTCATATTGAACTGGCTAAACCAAGCAATAAATATATCATCAAAATTATTAAACGTTGCCTTAAATTACAATCGTAAAACTCTTTGGGAAAAATAAGAATACAATAGCAGTTGAGACAGTTGCCAAAAGTCTGTGGAGGGATTCTTGGATCCAGCAGTTATTCTCCAGATGAGCTGCTCCAGTCTAAATGGAAATAGTGAATAAGCAATGCTCTCCCAAACAACTACATGCCCTTCAGCGAGGCATTTATCACGCATCTGCTCCACCAGAGTGGCTCAGTGGCCAGCGGCTGAAATGTGACGATGTCCTGCATCTTGTGCAGCTCCTCAGTGGGCATCTAGCTGTGGAAATATGGAAATGCTGGCTAAGAGGCACATACGTCTTCCGCAAAAACCCTTCCAAAATAAGTAAGAACATTTTTAAATTGAAACATGCGCAACAAATTGTGTTATTTTCCCTCTCTCTGAGCTACAGGAAAATCAGTTACCCTGTTTTAATCTCTCTAAAAGACAAGCAGCGTGTTACCCACCGTGGAAAGTCTATTTGTTGGTCCGTTGATAACTATGTGTCATGATGCTTTCGCAAGAGAGCGGCCTAATCAGTAGCAGCTCATTTTACACCTTGCTGAGCCGAGGTGCATGATTCACTTCAGTCGCATTACATTCACGACATGGGGGGGTGCGCGAGAAATTACACTTTGCTAATGACACACAATATGCTTCCTGAATCACTAAATTTTCCCGGCTTCCTCTCTCTTTAGCTGTCTTGTTCAGATATCGCCGACGGAGAGCATTATTTATGTCCCCCAGGGATTAAAGGCCGAGAGATAGAGTCAGTCAAGAAGGACACACAACTTGACCGACACGCTACCACCACCTCCTCGCTTATGAACACACACACTGAGCTCTCGGAGTCATGTAATGCTGCTGTGGTCTACCTGTCACTCTGCGAGGCTTATCTTGCATCCAGCCCTTTAACGGCTTAATGAGTTTGAGACTCCCTGAAGGTAACTAGATAGATAAAATCCATTGTGACAATATTTTCTTTTGTGGGTTCACATTAGAATGCACACAGCACGCTGACTTTTGCTGTGGGGAAAGAAACGCGTTGATTATTATCGAAAAAAAAAGCGGGGGGGCCATCATGTCAGGCTTTAAAGGTAATGGTTTCACAAAATTAAACTCCATTTTTGATATTGTTACGGAAAGCGTTTTTTTCTGCAGTTGTCATTCCATGCAAGTACATCGTGCAAATAAGTCATTTTTATTGATCGTGGCGGGGTCTGCCAATCCTGTGCTGGGTTTAAATCTAGCATACAGTGATTTGTAACCATATATCATGATATAAATGTATCTAAATGGATCTCTGACGGGATAAATGTAACGCAATGTTGCAGTGGTGAATGGCAATGAATACCTCAAATTTCATATTCCACTGTATATTCAACATCACCTTGTTTGCAGGGGATGATCGATCTCATAAGCTCAAAATTAAAAAGCCTTTTGGACACGTAATTATATTCCTCCCTTTCCCGGAGAATTTGTATCCAATCTTCTCCAACAAATCAATACCGCCCCTAAAGGATTTCCCTTGGCTCAAGATACGGATTGAATTTTTTGGCTGATCTTCTTTTTTGTTTTTTTTCCCCGGTGATAAACTTTATTAAAAGAAAGACTCCAATATGTTTTTTGCCGCACTTTAAGGGCTCCAGGCTCCAAAACGTCAAACACAGTCGGAATTAATCAAGACTTCGTCCTTGTTTCGGTGGATGGCGGAGCCTCACTTTTGTGGAAATTAATTTCACTTCTATTTTCATTTGCAGGCTGGAGTGAGAGCAGCAGGAAGCGCATCATTTACAGGCTGGTGACAGAGGATGCATTTTACTGTACGGGGGAGGAAGGACGACGGTGATTACAGTCACGTAAGTAGAGCTAATGCCAGTGCCTGGAGAGGTAATGACAGACACAGCATGCACCCCAATTTATCCCGCTGGGAAATAATTGTAATCACCCCTGATTCAAAGAGAGAGAGACGTGGAGGGTGGAAGGTGATGGTGGGCTGAGTAATTCAAACTGAGAGTCGGCGCATTCACACTGGAAGAAATGTCTCGTTAGAAGCCAAAAAAAGTTGTTTTTCCCAAGTCATTCACGGCTTTTGTTTGTGGCTTATTTGCTGTCACGTTTGCTTTCTTTATTTCCCAGCTGAGACACCTGTGGGAAGATTGCTCTCATGACATTGGGGAAGAAGGAAATAGAGAAACAGTTTTAAAAATGTAGAAATAACCACAATAACTGGTGTTTCCGAAATCTCAACAGTTTTTCTACAAAGGCTGACTCTAATCAGACCCCTCTGACCTGATCACCGGTCTAAATAGAGTGAGAGCCCATGAACACGAGGTGCACAGAAGGCCCTGAACTCAGCACCGCCTGCTGGCTGCCTGGGGAGCACCTCATTCTGTTTTTTTCAGCTGTTTACTCTGTGTTGAGACATTATTGAGCAAGGGCATAATGGCTTCTGTAGGGGCCGAACCCAGAATTATAGATTATCTGACAACGTGGTAAGTCTTAAGATGAATGCATGAAGTTCTTAAGCTAACCGATATCGGCATCAAACTTTTTGAAAAACTAGAGATTTATACTGGCACGGGATTCATTTTTCTCTGCGAATGGTTTAATTGTGCATTCAGGCTCAGTGGACACAGAGCGAGTCGCGCACATCCACATTCATTTCCCTCAAAGAGCAGATCGCAGCACCCTATAGCTCCGGCTTTAAATCTTTACATCTGACCTTTTCTAACTCGGTGACTTTTTTGGTTGCTGCCTCTTCACTGTTCCTCTTCATTAAAGCGCCGCAATTGGGACAATTTATCATCACCCATTCCTATCCATCTCTGTTCGAGGCATATTCTAAATCTGACAAACCGCAGCCACAACCAAGGAAATAAAACTGAATTATTTCTCAAGACCTCCTCTCTCTCTCTTCCTTCCCCTACTGAAGAGCCTTGGAGATTTAGCACACAATGGCATCAAAAACAATGCGAGAAGCTAATTTGAAAGCTCTTAATTTCCAATGCACTATGGGCAGAATCTGTTGCTAAGGCCTTGGGAATACACATCTTCTGCTGTGCCACCTTGACAGAAAGTACAATTTCCCAGTAATTAGCTGAATATGCTTAGAGTAATGGGGGACGTAGAAGCTAACTTTAGGCAAGCCACTAGTTTAAAAAAAGAAAGTTTGCAAGTAATCTTTTGGCTGAAAGTCTCCATGTGTTCCTGTCTGACTGAAGCTGAGCGATTTCATCAATATTGATCGCATTATATCTGCTAGCAGGAGTTGGCTGAGAGGCTGCCAAACGCCGAGAGCCATTATTAAACTATAGTAACAGAGCATTTATCTACAGGTGCAGGAGGCCACGGAGCAGCTCTCACACTGCCAAGCTCCCTCAGCAGACGGAGCGCGTGACCTTCCCTTCCCAAGAGAAATGACAAATATCAGGGAGCCTTACAATGTCCGCGACACACAGGCGCGAGGCCCCACACAGAGGTCCTTTCAGATTCGCTCGGAGCAGGACTCGTCCTTCTCGAGTGGCAAGGGCTGATCTGTTTCCCTGACTTTGTCACAGATTGCACCAGCGCTCTTCACAGGTACGACTGCTCAAGTACCTGATGCAACACAGGGACACATTCAAAAGGACGCAGGGCATTTTGTCCGTTCCTGTTTGATTGAACCTGTCACCAGGTGCACATTTGGCAATCAGATGAGCCAAAAGCAAGCTGTGTGTGCGTGTGTGTGTGTGTGTGTGTGGTGAAGAGTCCAAGGGGGAAAAACTGGAGCTGACCATCTACTGGATCTGGGACACTGGATTCACTAGGGATGTCCTGATCACGTGATCGGAAATCGGGCCGATCACGTGGTTTCAGACTCGATCGGAATCGAACGTTACATCCCGATCAGGGATGGGGGGGGGGGCAAAAGAGCTGCATTTAATACTACACATTTGATAAGGCAAATAAAAAACAAACACAAGAATACAACAAGTTCACTCAAGCCATACAGGCAAAGACACCGAAGCAACAAACACTCGCAGATACTTTCAAAAGTAAAGAGAAATATCCTCGAGACAGCGACATGGCCAAAAATATTACAGAGAGGGTAATTAAATGAATCGCTCTGGATAACCAGCTCATCTCCATGATAGAGGATCACGGTTTTCTTCTTCACCCGGAGTTTTTGAATCCCTGGTATGCCCTACCATCTCAGCATTACATTACATTGACTCCACTTTCGAGTTACAACGTGCCGGTATGCGCACCAGTTTCGTGGGTCTCATACAGCAGAGCATGTAAAACAGACAGTCGAGGAGATGCTGAATGCAGTGTAATAGACAAGCAACGCATCCATGTCATTTTACATGACAATATAAGGAATATGTAAAAAGCAGTGGATGATATGGAGGTACCAAGCATGGGCTGCGTCTCACACACTTCAGCTGGCTGTACACGAGGGTCTGCTGTCACAGTGCAGCGTCACAGACTCACCTGCTAACACAAGGAAGGTGGAGGCCAATGTTGGAATAATATGCAGAATAAGAAAGAGCCATATGAAAGTATTTAGTTTGTTTAAACAAAATAAAAAACTATTAAGGAACAGCTTGGTTGCAGGTACTTTTTCTCTTAATGCTGCTGTATTATCCAGGAAAATATTAGTTAAGGCTGAGTATCAGATCAGGACTCGGAATTGGCAGATACTAAATATTAAAGGACTCGGATCGGGATCAGGGTAAAAAAAAACCTGATCGGGACATCCCTAGCATTCACCACTGTCTTTATCTCTGTCCAAGCACCCACATGCCACCACCTACTTATTACTCCAAGCATTTAATTATATTGCAGAGAGCTATTGAATAAAGTGACTTATGAGATTTACAAGCTATTCGGATCAGAGCTTATGTCTAGCCCTGAGGGAAATTCCAATCCTTGTCTGTTGAGTGCTTCTTCTGGTCCATTTACTACTGGTTAATTCCCATTCCTCTGGTTACAAGCCATGAGATCCGACTGGAGAACTGTACGTTCAATGAAGCTAAATGGTCGGTGGTGAATGTTGAGAGCTCAATATGTTCATGTCTAAAAATACGTATTGGAACGATGGTGAGGTGGAGACATTCAAGGAGAAGTAATAAGAGATGCAGTGTGAAGAGGGAGAATGCTGGAGCAGACTATTTGCCGGCTCTCTGATTCCTGGCCGAGTTTTGTCCCAGTGGAGGATGGCACACAGACAGACAGTCTTGCGAGGACAAATCGCCAACATGCTGCTTGGACAGCCACTTAACACCTCTAAGCTCTCTGAGATTGTCAGAGCGGAGGCCTGTAGTTGGTGCACAAACCAGTTTCAAATGAAATGGGTGATCATGCTCAGGACTGGAGAACAGAACATGGAAAGAATGTAATTAAAAAGTACTTTTTCTTTCATATGAAACTGATGGTCTGTTCATTTTGTTTTCTCTGTAACATTGGTGTTTAAAGTCTTATACTATAAAGCTGATGTTTTCACTTTAAACATGGTACATAATAAAATGTTAAAGGGGGCTCTGTGGGACTTCTGTGTTGTGCTGGAGGCCATTCTTCAGTTTATGTTAGCAAACTCCATTTCTAAACTACTGTTAGCTACTGTTGCTCTCTCTGTTAACTGAGCAGAGAGAGAGGCACTGAGACGAGGCACTCGAGAACATGTATAAAGTCAAATCCTTTGGATGGCAGCAGAAAATCTGACCCAAGTCCTTCACAAATAAATCTATAGTTCAGCAGAATGAAGCAACTTAAACACATCGCCACAATGACGAAAAGTGATTCTGCTATCTTTCTGATATTCTGACATCTCTTTATTCAACATGAAGAGAGGCAATTTGTACAATATGGCCAGAATTTTAGCCCCAAATTTTTACATTTTTTTTAATGAACTCACTTATTATGAACATTATCAACAGAAAGTGAAGAAACAACAGTGTCCATGGTATGTCAACAGCATCTATGCATGTACAGTTTTGCAGAGATGTCTACTGAAATGAGCAGCCCTGGCCAAAAATTCCACATCTGATAGCCCACAAAGCGGCACGTTTACTACATTTCCCAAGCTGTCTTTGCTTTTACTGTTATAAATGACCAAAATAAACACTTGCATCAAACTAATACAGCCTAATTGCCTTGTTAAGTCATCATCAAACACAGATGACATAAAAGCCACTGAAAGAGTCTTGGTTTGGTGAAAATATTGACTTAGTAATACAAATATATGAATATGGAAATGTTCCAGCTCTGCACACCGTTCTGGCCCGCTGCCAAGTCTGTGTTCAGTCCAAGTTCAATGTCCAGCTGTGAAACCCGCTCAGTCCTGTTGCCCGTGTTGAATCCCCTCATGATCCGAGGTTTTGGTCAAGGCAAACTCTGACCATTGGCTCCACGGCTAACCAAGCCATGAGCTAATTAGCTAATGGTAGTTACCCACAGCTGAGGATTGCTGGCAGAGAGCAGCAGTTCTCAGATACTCTGATGATATGCTCCCTCCAATCACTTTGAAACTATATACCCTTGAATTTAGTCCAGCTAGTCTGGCTCACCCAAAGGTGACAAAATCTGCTTACCAGCACCTTTTGCTTAACCTGCACACACAATATTATCCCTATGTGTGCTAAGCTAACCAGCCATCGAATGTAGCTTCAACTTTACTGTACAGACACACATGAAAGTGGTAGTCTTTGACTTTACCAACTCCGAGCAAAAAAAGCGATAAAGCATGTACCGCAAAATGTTGAACTATTCCTTTAAATACACTTTCTGGCATGTACTGTGTTGTGCTTTGTGTGTGAATAAAAACTGACCATATTAAGTCCAACAAAGGAGATATTAATTGCCAGATTTCTGGGGTTCTATTTAAGTGCGCATGTGTACGCTGCCAAGAAACCTGATAAAGTAGGTCAAAAACACTTTTATTTTTTACCCATGCCTACAAGGGCTATAATAAATTGATTTCCAGTTCACATCAGCTTTTTCAGAGCTATTCTATGAAATATGCTGTCACAATGTTTCAACCGACACAGAGAAATTTGTGATGATTGCTGTATGACTGTCCCAGCAGGTGATTCTCGGCTCACACTGCCACACGCACACTGCTGGAAGGAAGAAAAAGTTAAGCGCGGGTTTTGCTTGACTTCACGCAAGAAATACAAAATAAAACACCCTGCAACTGCTGCTCCAGCAAAATCCAATCCAAATCCTGTGGCACAGCTGGATTAAAATAGAGACAACTGGGTATCTGCGATTTAATAGAGCACGGCTGCTGCAATTCGATTCAGGGGGCGGGTTACAGCGGAGAAAGAGGGTAGCCGACGGACACATTGTGGATGCATTCCTGATTTAATTATGTCGCTTTATTTCATTCATTGTTGGACCTGTAGACCAGAGCGCTGGGCCGCTGCCTTGGCAACTAATGTGTGCTTATGCATGGTGCTGATTGTGGAGCGCTGAGGCCTAAATGTGCTTTTGAGGAAGGGAATTTCAAACAGGCTAACTTGTCGTTTCCCATTGGCTTCCAAAACTATAAATCATGACTTTTTTGAGGCTGCTTTTTTTGGCTTGAAAGGAACCAGAATGGAGGAGAATGTGTGGGAACAGAAGCTATTAAGCCCTGGAGGTGAAGTCCTCTGGCTGGTTATGGCGATGTGTTTAAAGGGTAAAGCTTGGAGACGGAACTGAGGCCTGGCGAGCTGCGAAGTACTGTTCCTCTGAATGAACGCATATCAAGCCTTTACCCTTTTTCAAACCTCACGCTCACAGCCTGTGACAAAAACAGATGGCTAAATTATATTGTTAGCCAACAATCAAGTCATACACCCGCTCTGGGGAAATCAATGCTCATAATATTAATAAGCTCAACTGAAATTCCCTTACAGCAGACTGCAGAACTAACATAATCATATTGAATCAACACAATTACTGGAATGTGTTCAAAACAGACATCATGTATTTTTCCTAGAGGCGTCTCATCCTATACTCCTAACTCTATGAGTGCAATAAATGTCTCTCCCTCTCTGTTCCTGTTAGTGGTTACAGTCAGGGCCTTGACCGAACGTGTCCGGAATGCACAGCGCCGATCTTGTCACAGGCAGGGAGAGAGGAGGGGAGCGGGATAGATGCTGAGTGACACTCAGCCAGCTCTGGCTTCCCAAGAGATAGGCCTTCTGAAGTTGGCTAAAGGCGGCGAGAAAACCTCATCCCTCGCTTGTCACGCAGAACACCCAGTGTGGGATTCAGTGGCAAATACAGGGTCATTCATTTCTTTTTAATTACCCATTCACATAATTCAAGAAGGTGTATTTAAGAATCAACAATATAATGAGACTCACAATGAGGTCTGGCTTGGTGCGACTGTAGGTGTCTGTTCACGATAAAAGCCCCGGAGACACTTGGAGAAAGGTTGGAGGCACGTATTTGAGAGAGGCATTAGGAAATGAAGTGGCCTGAGGCAGACAAGACATGGCCAGAGGGATTGGGGAATCAAGGAAACGTGGTGGTAGGGGGCGCATGGTGAGATAGGTTTCCGACTCGCAGCAGGAACGAAAGGAGCCTAGCTGCTACGCACAGTTGATTTGCCAGCAGGCTTTGCAAACGCTCCACAGGTCCAAGGCTTGCATTCATTGAGCTCGCTGAGTAAATGCATCGACTTTCCCGGCCCATTGGAGTCAGCTCATCAGATTTGTTGAGTTCCACTCCATTTTTTTTGGACTGTATAAAAGAAACTGTCCCCTTGGATGCTCCTACTGTATATAGTACTGTATGAGATATTCTGTGATGATTTGTTGAAGTTGTACCCAACTGTTTATCTGGGAAACATGCTGTCTTTTTTTTTAAGGATTCATGTGGCGATCAACACCATCCTCTTGTATGTGAATGTTAAGTACAGAGTTTAAGATGGGAGGCAAGTCGCTCATCTTAATATAAAGGGTGAACAGGAGTAAAAAGCTAGCCTCGCTCTCTCCAAAGTTCAAAAATACACCTGCTAAGACCTCTAAACATCGCTAATGAGCAAATCTAAATTTGCCAGCCTTCTGTGCAGCGCGTACAGATAAGACTCAGAGCACTCATCCCACAGTCAAAGTAGTCATTTTCGAGTGTGCAGATTAAACAATCAAACAATGTGCCCACCAACATCTCTAATTAGTCCTTAGCCATGTTTCTTACAGGCACGCTGCCAGGATTTCAATTGCCAACGGGCCAGTAATATTGGCTGGGCCTTCCTCTGATGGTTTCCAGTCTCAAACCGAAATTAATATCTTGCTGTGGAGGGCGCATCCGCTTGATTATGACACTTCAAAACCTTTTTGCAAACATATTTTTCAGTGCTGATATAGCTTATTATTTACACACAGCAGTTTGTATTTATTACAAGCGGCACACAATCACATACTGATCAAATCGTGTGAAAGTGAAAAATAATATCCAATTACGTTGCGGCTGTGTTTTTTCCGTGGAATCTGTAGACCGATACATCCTTTCATTCTGAGCACTGACAGGCTAATGCTGACTACCATTTATGAAGAAATTGTCAAAAGTGGTTTCAAAATTGTCTTGAAAGAAGCATTCTCAGGCCCAGTCCCATTTCCAAGTTTAACCTCTACAACTCGTGTTCGAGTGAACTTTAGAGCAGATTCACAAGACCCTCATACGTCATCAGTTGACGTCAATGGTGTTTACATTACAAGCGGACATTTCCAAAATGATGTCCTCTGCTGTGGTTTCTCTTATGCTGCTGTGGCAATCCAGGCATTATCCGGAAGCCATCTGCCATTTAGCTGTTAAAGATAGAAAAGCATGGACGCTCACAATTCATTCACAACTTCAAACTGTCAATAAAGTCATCAAATGAAAAGAGAACCTTGCTTCTTACCAGCTGATAACATTTGTGGTGCTTTATTGGCTGCCAGTAGCAATCTGTGCTCCCACCCTGCCAATCTGTACTGACATTAGAGTAATGCTAAAAACCTTAGCGAGGTAGCTAGTTAGCTTCTGAGACATCAGTAACCTGGTCGTGATTGTTTTGTGATACCTCGCTGTGAACACAATAGATGGAGGGGTAGTGCTAAGATGTAAGGGAAAGGGGTGTATTGGGATTGAGCCTTATTAACTGTGTTTAGATACTGTCATGAAACCACCTGTTGCCATGTTGACATGAGATGTAATCATTTCTATACATTGACAGTGCTGATTTGTTTTCAGCTGAAAAAAAAAACTAGAACTTTACCTGCTGTACATTTAGGACAAGAGTTTATTCAAGATTTAATTATCCTGTAGTTAAATCACAGTCGCTGAGGGGTGAATACACACAAGAATTATGTCTTTATCAGTTAGCCCTGAGATATTTTAATCTACAGTGCAAAGGTCAGATCCAAGTTTGAACACATTGCCCTTCTTCGATACAGGTAGTTGTCAAAAGAATGAAAACAGGCCTGCTCCGGCACAGTTAATGTATTCTGCAGGCAGAAAAGGTGACATTATCGTCACCTTAAAGGTTAATTAACAAATCTGTTTTTGGCTAAAAGCAAGCACCTAGTATTTCAAAGTTAAAGGTACGTAATGACACTTGGGGGTAGGTCTGCATGTGCGTGGAGTTTATCAAGTTAGCCATGAGGGTAACCATGCTTAGAGAGATGAGGGGGGGAAAGAGGAAGGGAGGGAGGTGTGGGAGGCATTAAGAATTAGACAGAGACACCCTGATCACTCACACCAGCTGTGATGCTGGAAGCAGATACGGGACCGGGACACTGGGGTGACATTTTTCAGTGCTGTCATGCTCACTGTTCATCCTGGCAAATGTAAAAAGTCGACAGCAACAGGGGAGATAGTGCAGCCTTGTCCTCTTAATGTAATGGTGAACTTGCATGAGTGTTAAAGCCAGTCATTAGCAGCAGCATCAGAGGCTAATTTGCGAAAAGGTGCCTGTAGACATATATACACTTAACCATGCACGCTGGAAGACACACTAACAGATATATACTGAGCATGCACAGAGCTATCATTGCACAAATGCTATCGCTTTTTCCTACAAACACACGGTGATGTTACACTTTCATGGATTTATAATCGCTTCCAAAACATCAGTCGATCTGTTAAGCGTTATATACTGAACGTACTCTCACTGTGACACTCACTTTCCTCGCCTCAGGCTATTTACGTCTCATGGTTACAAACTGAATTATTTTATTTCTCCTCCTGTTTATTATTTGTGTTGTCTACCTACCACTCTTCTCTGGGATGAGTTCTGATACTGAAAAATCACCCTTTGTCATCTCAATTCTTTTTTTCTCATTTTCTCAAGGACGGTGATGTTAGCACAACAGCCTTTGATTGAGCCTGTGATTTTGTTTGTCTGCAAGAAAATTAAATCACTTTCCTTTCTTTCAGTTTCCAAAATCAGCACATGCAAACAAGAGACAACATGTGACTAACATACAGGGATTTAAGGGGAAATCCAAATTAAAGCCCAGCACAATCTAACAGGTGTTTTACTTTATTCTGGCTGATTGTCTGTCCGATGTCTATCAAGTGCTGCAGAATATTGTCCCCTAAACAAACATGCAACTGACAGACACACACACTGAGGAAATAAGTTTAAATCAGAGCCCTCCCTAGGGGGCATGGGAGAGTTGCGGGGGGACACTGAGGAAGAAAATGTGACATGGATACAGCTCTGCAGGTCTTTTAACAACAACAAGAAGTTATTATAGAGTTTGGTATTACAGTTCTGTAACAAGGTCTTATAAGCTTAGCTGAATTAAGTGAAAACACCTGTGTGAGTGCAGCACTAACCATGTTGGGCTTTTAAACCAGATTTGCATTTGCAGAATAAAAAGTCAAGGACCATCAAACTGCTGCCAGAGCTGGAGCCCTAGAGAAATTACATAATGTACAACATCAAGTGTGGACCGTTGACACCATAGATGTATAAGGTGGTGAAATAATAATTGAAGAGACTGTCTGATAACAGTGAGCCAACTGCAGCAATAGCATTGTGTGCTCTGCGAGAGGGTTCTTTATATATATACATATGTATTTATCAGATTTCATCGTAAAATCAAAAAAGCCTCAAGAACTTCCTGCACCTCCACCTTTCTCTGAGTGTTTTACAATTAGTGTCTCTCCATGCCTCTCCCTCGACAAGGCCATGCTAATTCTTTCTTCCATTTGTCTTCAATAGTGTTGCAGCGCAAATAAGAAAGCAAAGTTTTTATTTTCGATTTGGTCATTCATTGTGGTGTCCAGTGTTGGCTTTTTCCTGCAGTCAAGAATAAAACTGTGCACCGGAATGTGGGTGGCAATTTAATGAGTCGCTGCGTGTGGAGGGTCTTGTCTTTTTCAACAACTTTGTGTCCGTTCCCCACCCCCCCGTAAAGTTGATACACTGCACATTTAATGTTGGTTCCAAAAAGTTTTTCTCTCTTTGGCTGTGTTGTATTCCACTTACACAATGGTAGTTTACCTTATAGTTATAGAAAAGTTGTCCAAACTTGTCTCTACCTCTAGCCTTCCTTCCACTACATGATAAAGATGCTGGATGTGATTCACCTTGCTGTGGCAAAAAGTGAGCTATCAGTCTGCAGAGCGTTGTCTAAAGCAAACCACGGAGGAGTCAACAAGGAAAGAGTCCGGGCTGACAGCAAAACCCAGGGGCCCGATCGGGACACACACACATACACACAACCGACCCACGCAGCAGACACACACACAGACGTGATGAAAGCATCTCCAGAAGGAGAGGGGATTGCTTGTTATATATTTTGAGATTTTGGGCCAGGAGACTGGTGCATGTGCGAGTGTATGTGATGGAGGAAGGCTCTTTCATCTCCTCAGTCCCTCATCTGTCTTTGTGCAGATAAGAGTATGAAGCTGGAAATGACAGTAATGGAGCAGATCTGAGAAAAATACCTGAGAAAGGGGCAGAGCAGGGAAGAGGTGACGGACAGAGGAGGTGAGGGAGACAGAGAACGTATAAGAATAGAAGTGTAAAGCTGTGCCGGGATCTTTGTCTCTGCTCCCACAGAAACTGTCTCTTCCGGACTCCATCGACGCCTCTGAGATCTACAGCACTACTCCTCCTCAGCAGCAGTCATGCTCCAAATATTTCATCACCTACCAGTCTAATGGGGACATTTTTCACTGTTAATTCTTACACTACAGCACATACTGTACATATCATACAGTATATCTTATCTATATATCTTATTTTATATATATTTACTGTATAATATGTAACCGTTTTTGCTCTGAAATATCCTAAAGAGACTAGACCTTTTTTATATGTTTTGTTGGGCTCTGTTTTTACATTATACCAAATGTACCAGAGAAATACTTAATTACTTGGGTTGATGGATGGGCTGGAGGGACACCCTGCTGGGCTCTTTTCTGTGATTGGTTGTTATATCCTCACTCGGTTACGTCTAGGCTTGTGAGTTAACAGTTTGAGTCAGCTATCACAGGTAGCTAGGTATTAAGTTTTCCTTGTGTTTGGTTTGTATACAGGGGGGTTGAGAGCTGTAGTTTCCCTGGTAAACATACAGACTTCTTCAGTTGTCACAGTCTGCATCTTAGGAATATGGATATAGATGACCTGTTACTGCTATACTCTATGTTACACAGAGAAAATAAAAAAATAAAAAAAACCCAGAAGTGTGTGGTTTGACAAAATTCTTCAAAGATGACAGAAGTTAGGAGAATCCAGCACTCTTTTAGGAGAGTTGTCGTCTTTTGAAGACACATTTTATTCAGACTTTCGGCAGAGTAGACACCAATTATCCTGGCAATCGTTTTAAAGAACATCAAAGCAAACTTCAGAGACTCCATCAGCCCCACAGATCGCTTGGCAGTATGTTTTCTGGGCGTAATTTGCAGCCTAATATACATTTTATATACATATATATATATATATATATATATATATATATATATAATATATATATATATATATATATATACATAAATATCCACGACTGAGTTACTATTTCTTGTAGTAGATCATCAAAAGTGTCTCCTACATGCCATTATAACCTCAGATAAAAGACATCAATATTCAAAGCACCACTGGGACACTATTTTGTAGTAAAATGTCCCAAAATCCTGCTGATGGACAGCCCTGTAAATCCAGGTGTATTCTCATTGGCTGTCAGTTTTTTTGTTGTTCGTTAAACCGTCATAAAACTGATGATTTCCCGCCTTCATTATCGCTATAGTTCTTGTTGAAGTTATTATATGTTTGTGGACTCGCACTCAAACGTTAAGTTGCCTGTACCTGAGCAGATACATTTTCATTGGCAGCGGTGGTTGCTTAACAAATGAGTACAGAAACTCCCATGATCCCACGCTACTTATGTCTATTGTTTCGATTCAGTGAGAGACCCCTAGTAGCAGTGTGTTTAATATTATATAATAGTGTTTTTATTTCAAGGAGTGGAGCGCTTCTTTTTTTCTGATTTATTGAGCTTTGACCGTAGATCTTTATTATTGATAGATCTCCTTATCATAGAACAGCTCTCATTACTTTGGTGTTTAATTTCAAGCTTGTCCAAAACATCTGAAAAAGAAAAACACAGTCAACGTTTCGGTATCATTTAGATTACACTATGTATTGCTGGTGATTGCTCGGCCAGAAACATGTAACATGGAATTATTTTCAGCGACCGCAATTTTCACTATTTAAGGTTAAAAGAAATGGGTTTGCAGGATCTGACGTGATCGCGATGAAGAAAGTGAATCATAAAGTCTGTCCAAACACTGAACAGACTTGTAACAGAATACCATATTGCAAGACCTTCTTGGATAAGCAATGTCAACTTTAATTATATTATAGTAGTAGTTTAATTCCAGCATAGGAATTTCCATCTGAAAAAAATGCCCACCAGCGTAAGCACAATCCATATTGTGTCTGTAGTCTTAATGACTGGATTTCATTTTTTACTAAATGCCTCCCGTGAACATGGTGGCGCCTGATTAATTTTCTTAATTTCACTTTCTAATGAGAGCTATAGGGGAGGGCTGGGAATTAAGTCAGATTTGGGATGAAACAACTACAAAATATGAATAAATTATTAATCCTGCTTGTTTTTAAACACGTCACTCATGATTACGACATCAAGCAGAGAAAATGAGCTCTGATTTCTTGCAAAACTCATTCTGATACAAGTGTAGGCTGGATGCAGCAGAAGAGAAAACACTTAACTTTAGATATGATGTAATGAATTCATGGCAAAATTCAGCAAAAATGTCTGCTTTGATTAACTTCACATTGGCCTGAATCTGTCTGCCGAGCAACTGTGTTATGCTCTGTGCTTCTTTACACTCAGACGCCAGTTTGTTAGGTAGACCGAGGTAAAACTAATGCAGTCTGCTACAACAGCTACTGCCATGGAGGTTTTTAAGCTTGTTGAAACATGCAAGGTACTTTTACAGAGGTTCAACTTCAGTATTGTTTCAGCAGACTGAGTTTGTTGTGGTGTTGTTGGGTTGTACTGCGTTGAGGGATGAGATCTAGAAGAGAAACCAAAAACTGTGCACAGCCTTGCCCTGTCATACATGTCAGATCTCATTATACCATGTATTCCAATTCGTGCATTGCACTCTCAAAATTCAGGCCTCCTGATGGTTCCCAGGGTTAGGAAGAAGTCAGCTGGCTGCGGGGCTTTTTCCTATCTTGCCCCCCTCCTCTGGAATAACCTCCCATCTGACAATCAGACAATCTGGCTTTACTTACACCTTTAAATCTAAACTCAAAACTCACTTCTTTGACTTAGCCTTTAATTAGTCCTTGACTTGGATTGCAAGCTTCTTCAGTGGGTTGGTTTTAGCCTCAACAAGTTACCTATAGTATTAGAATTCACATTTTCCTGCCGATGGAGACAATGTGTATGAGCTGATTAACATTGCATATCTCTAACTTTTTTTCTTTTGTTTTGTGTCCCCACAAGCTGCAAGCTGTGTCGCTCTCTCGCTTTATGTGGCCTCCTCTCTTTCATTCAGGCTCCCTTCTGTTGGACCACGGGTCCCTGGGACCATCTACCTCTCCTCGCTCCTGCTGCCTCAGATATTGATGCATATGGATCTTCACACCCTGGGCTCCGCTCGATCATTGCTCTCCTCTGTTTTACTACCTCTTTATATCTGTATTTCTTTAAAATTGAACACCTCTTCACTCTGATCTTCACTGTTTTACTGCTAATTATCTAGTGTGGCCTGCCCTCCTCAATGTCACAATGGCTGAGAGGAGGTGTGACTCAAGCAGCACTTACTTGTAAACTGTAATTTCGTTGTTCTTTTCTGTACATGCGACATCTATTGCATGTCTGTCGGTTGTGGGAGAGGGATGCCTCCTCTGTAGCTCTTCCCAAGGTTTCTTCCATCTTCTTTTATCCTCAACATGGCAGGTTTTTCCCCATTCGATTCGAGGGTTAGAATGGACGATTTGAACTTTTGCATTAAAATCTGTATCTGATGATGGTGCTGAGATCTCCACAGGGACGCGAATGTCCCAAAAATAATTTCAATTAATTCCATTTAATACTTGTTGGGACATTTCAGTAAAAAAAAACACAAACGTGAACCTCATGGTGGCGCTGGAGGAAAAATCACGGAAATCACCAAAGCCGGTAGGATTCATCACCGAGGAACTGTGAATGAAATTTCACAGCAATCCATCCTATAGTTGTTGAGTTATTCCATTTCAATGCTACCCTTAGCCTCTCATTTCTGTGCCTACACTATAATTTCATCATCTAATGGATGTGGTGACCCAGAGGCCAGTCCCTTCAAAAGCTTGGCATATTCCTTTAAGAACAAATGGTGAAAGGGACACGTGGGGAGTAACCGAGGGATCTGATGCCTATGGAGGGATAAAGAGATGGGGATGGATGGATGACAGCAGGTACAGCGAAGCATAATGAGCTGATCAAACGATTGTGACGAATAAAATGCCAGAGTAGCTTAGAGCTGTGACAGGCCGAGCTGTCAGGGAATGCCTGGTCTTGGTGCCACAGTCAGCTGCCTCTGCTCTCATTGGGATAACATTTATTTCAACAGCACCTGCAGATTTCGCTGATCCACACTTGTCTCCCTTTTCTGCCTCATCCTTCTGCTCAAAACAAACAGCTCCACTCTGCCCACCCTCGCTTTGCATGAATTCTCTCTTTTGTCTGCCTCGGTCTTTTCTGTTTGTCCATTTTCTCATTCATCTATCTTTCATTATTCCATCTTTTCCCCACGGTCACAAATCAAATTGGGCAGACAAAAAAAAAACACACTGAGTCCTAGCTTTGTAAACTCAGCCATGCCTTCAACCGGACTTGTCAAATTATCTTTCCTTTGTTTGGTGTAATTGGATGTCCCTGAATAAACTGCTACCCCTATAATAATGAAGTCATTATTCGGATTGATTTTTACATACAAGTACAAACATGGGTGTTCTCTCTGCGCTATTTCAGACCCCAATCGATATGTGGACACTCCTAGAGGTCACACCCTTGTCATTGTTTCCCCTCCAGTCAACCTGCTCCAGCAGCATCAAGCGTAAATTGAAAGTGCCTCCACGTCCCTCCCACCACAGTCAGCTGTCAAGCCTGCGATCTCAATTTTTTCCTTCTTTCTCCGAGATAATGAGGGTTACAGATTGGATGGCCTGTGAGTCAGTGCCTCACAAGTCGGTTGCCAAAATTAAGAAAGGCAGATGGAGAATTCACTGTAACAATCATGCAGGCAGTCAAAGGTGGCAGTAACAGCAGATTCGTCCAGCGACAGACAGATGTGTCTCTTGAAAAGTGATTTCTGACCACAATAAAACCTGAAGACCCAAAACAAACACAAGTACATGACAATTTCGTCAATCTATGTCAGAGTACTGTAAATCATAAGAATAATCTTTCTCGCCACCGGAGTTCCTGCCTTAGGTCCGTGCCTCAAGTCAACCGGCTTCTGAGAAAAATGCCTGGCTCCTCGACGCTCGATGTTGGACTTTCTTCATCAGCAACTCTTTCACTTCAGCTCACTGCCTTTACCCTGAGCGCAGGTATTGTAAAATCAGCCTGAGTGAGCTTGTTTGCTGTGAAATTTCACCCATGGGAAAAGCTGTTTGAACGGAACCATATAGACCGGTGAAATAAAACAAAGCTGAAAGCTGCAGAGTGCAGTGCCCAAGCCCTTTCAGTTTACAGGATTAATATTAAAGAGCACCTGACAGCATTTATTAAAGCTTCAGAGTGGCACTCACACCTGGGGCCTTTGGCTCCACATATCAGTGAATACACTTCCTGTATTAAGATTTTTATAATTAATATTTTAGTGTCAGTACTTTACCACAAAAACTGTCCCTAAAGGTTCTCATGAAATCAAAGGCATTTTTTATTCTATTTTCAATCTGCATTTTTACTGCTATAGTTGTTGAGTCCGCTATTCCGGAGTTCAATTCCGAAAACTACGCATGTAATGCAGCACAATTTTATCTCAGTGATAACAGCCTCTTTACTGTTCGCTTTCCTGACACACAATCAGAGGCATCAAAGGCGTATTCTGCTTTTTTTCCTTTTTTTTTTTTTAAACCTGTCCAGTAGATCGCCTCAGATGACAGCCGTGACACAGCTGAAATGGCTGAAACGTTATCCTTTGGGGCAAATCCAACCGTCAAAGTTACGTCCACTCAAAGTGCTTCTTTCCGAGGTGCGGTTAGTCGTGTCTGACAGCATGACAGAAACATTTCCTCTGGAGATAGACTATTTGTTTAATAATAAGATCTGTTTTGTTTAAGCAGAAAAACAAGTCTTGCTTAAGTAGAATTCTTGCTCTGAAATCACGCAAGCATTTTCAACAGCTCACCTCTTGCGAGATTTTGAGCAAGACTTGTGTTTTGTGGTCAGGAAAAGAATTGTATTATTAACAACTGTATTCCATCTGTAATGGACAAAACTTTAGCAGTGGCAGGATTACACTGCAGCTACAGGAGCGGTGTCAAGGCTGCCAGCCGAGGCTATTTACTTTTCAAAAACTTTTGGTAAGTATGAATCATTTGCACAGCCAGACATTTTAAAAATACAGGAATTTATTTTGAGTTTTTTGCTCACACAACATCCCTCACACTGCTGCTTTACATTGAATGTGCTCAAATGGTAGAACACCCGGTGGCTTTTACTCTGAAGCTGTCACAGAGGAAGAATCAGTTTTAAAAAGTGCACTTTGGCATCTTTTTGTCAGCAGATTTTTTTTTTTTCTTTTTTGCAAAAGTGTAGCTAATGGAACAACAAATAGCAGCAGCCAGCACACCTCCAACTCCTCAGGAAGATAACAAAGTCAACCCCTGCAATTGCTCTGCTGTGGCAGCCCCACAAGTGTTTCTTGTGCTGTTAAACAACAGTAACAAAGGGTGACACCAATTAACCAGAACCCCTAAATTTAAGGATTACTAGTTAAAGTGTTTCAGTATTAATACAATAACCAAAACATGAATAACCGGAACATTCACCAACACTTACATACTTTTGTTTTGGTCTACACCAACTTAGCAGAGATAATGTGGTCTGATGACACGGCTGCAAACTGTCAACAAAGCGATTTCCCACTCAAAACCAGAGTGCGAGAGCCCCCCCATCTTTAACACGCAAGCTAAACAATCCGCTTAGTCTTAAACAGTCTAAGGCCTGACATTCTACTCTTCCCCATCTCACAAGGTTTTCTGAGACTTGCCAAGGCTCTGGGCTGTATCCCAGAGCTGCTCCTAAGCCTTCCTCTGGGAGGAGAGGATGATATGCAGCGGTAAACACCGTTTTGAGGGATGAGGGTGTTGTTTTAGAGCATAAACCTCATTTGACAACAACTACAGCGCAATCCTTAACATTCAAAGATATTTAGCTAATCTCAAATAGTACATTCCGTCATGCTTAGATGCAAATACCTATATTCTTTCTCGATAACCACAATTCTCAGCAATAAAAGAGCCAACTCCACTTAAATCCAAATGGGTCCCTGTGGCACAAACAGATCTGTTGTGTTTTTGTTGTGTGCATTGGCTCATAAAACTGCCCTCATCTCTGGCCAATCGCTCCATCACCACGCTTCTCAGACGATACCGATAGGAGTTTGGTTGCACCTCTCGATCTGATGTGCTTCAGGCCTTAATCCGTACAAAAAAAATCTCTGAACAATCTAGATCTTCCCAACTCCATGTCCTCCATCTTATCTTCCACCTCTGCCTCGTTCTTGCTTTGCTTCTTCATTCAGCATTCGGATGTTTACAGGAACTTACCTGCTTATTCAAGTGTCCCAACTCTGAGCTTGGGTTGAGTAACTGAGGACATGAGCTCCACCTCACAAGCACTCAAGGAAGAAATTACTTCTCGGTGTTTGTCTGAGCTCTTGCATGTTTTGCTCCAGATTACAAGGAAGCAGAATAGCAACAACCTCATTATCCTCTCTTTCTATGTCGAGTGGCTACCCGCAGGAAAAAAAAAAAAAAAGAAACAGAGAAATGTATCTTTTTTTCCGATTCAG
The DNA here is from genome assembly GCA_963678695.2 of Diplodus puntazzo. Taxonomy (NCBI): domain Eukaryota; kingdom Metazoa; phylum Chordata; class Actinopteri; order Spariformes; family Sparidae; genus Diplodus; species Diplodus puntazzo. The sequence goes on from OZ023168.1 coordinate 14,473,038, forward strand.
TTTTCAGCTTTTGTTTTCTCCACTTTGTTAAATGTCAAAAGATCTATTTCCATTTAGATTGAACTTTTTGCCTTCACACGCGGGAGATGTGCCATTCCCGGGGTGCCCGCCAAGCTATGAAGGCTGCATGGCATTAGCAGTTTGATAGCGCAGGGTTCGACCTGGAGTCACACACTTGGCCCGTCAATATAAGGTCAGCGCGCCTCCCGAGGAATGGAACGAACAGGCAGCTTGACAAAAAGTGATATTCCCTTCGAGGTGGGTCATATTCGGGAAAAAATGGAGGTGAATGACGCAGGGAATTCATGGCTGTATGTTTAAAAATCCCTGTCCTTCAGAGAAAACAGCGATGTGGTGGAGAAAAACAGTTTGTGCGGGTGACCAGCACGACACAGAGAACAAGTTATACGTATTTTTAGGAGTTACAGTCAGCATTATTTAATCAGAATCAAAGACAAAAAGACTGTCAGAACTTGAAAATGTGATCTCTGATTAAAGGCGTCTCTCTCTGATGCATTTATATCTATCCTAATTAAAGGATTATTTCATTCATTTTTCAGCCTCCCTCGGTACATGTTCACTTTTATGAAGGCATGAAATCAACAAATGAGAAAATCAGTTCTTTTCTTTCTCTAATCTTTTTTCTACTTGTGACAGCAATTCAGCGCAACCGGAAAAAAGGAGAAGATTTAACTAAGCAATGAAGCAACGGAAATGTATGACTGCACAATCTTATTGATAGAGCTACACAGATAAGGCTGCCATTTTCTTCCCAGGATAGAACTACAGCAAGCTGCAGTCAAACCGAACAGCAGACACATAAGGCAGCAACCTAAAACTGTCCTTTGCACCTCCAGTGAGGAAAACCACAGACACTGGTTGACCCCAATTATCCTCCTTTAATCTCGGGCTGCGAGGTGAAACAAGAACAGGGAACTGCTGCTCTCTGAGGCCAGAGGGCGGCTTTCTCTGATTTGCCGGCGAGAAACCACAGTAAGTTCACTACAACAATTACTGCCAGTGCCAAGAGAATGACATGTATCAGACCAAAGGCTCCCTCTGTCAGAAGATATGATCCAAACTGGCTCTTTTTTGCGATCAGGCTCTCAGCCTCGGTCTTTCCGAGAAGAAATTCAAACTCTGAATGTTGATATTTTCAATATTAATGAGGTAATATTAGAAACACAGAAAAATGTAGTATTTCCATAACTGAATAAACAAGCTGTTCTCAGAGGATAACAAGGGCCACAGAACACTGTGTGGAGCTAAAAAGGTGGCAGGGTCCGCCACATATGAACAAAGTAAAACAGTATCAAATTGTGCTGAAGAGAGTTTGTGTAGGCATACAAAATCAGCCAGTGAAGATCTCTTTTTCCCCCAGAACTGCAGCAATAGCATCTTTTAGCAAAGACCCCAACACACATTTTAAATAAACAAAAATATAATTGATTGAATGATAGAATTAGACTTGCGTGGCTCATTGTTCCACCAATTCGTAACCCTATCCTGTCACAACTGCCCATGTTGTGGTGCTACATGTCACCACCATAGCAAAGACTGCACAGCGCAGGTATGAAGATGTCGTGAGTGTTTAAGGACTTGATGTTGCATGGTCACACTGAAGGAGCAAAGCTGTCCTTTACTCAGTACAGGGGCGAGAAGCGATCAGGTTTACTGACGGGGACCTGTAACGAACACAGTTTATTTTTCCTCTGCTTGTTTTCTGTGTGCTGAGGAGGGAACGCAGGGAGACAAACTCAATTCATCACAGCGATCAAGGACTTTGTGAGGGTGGCTTTTGTGGCAGAATGCAGCAGTTAGTTGATGATGATGATGATGATGTTATTGTGTGAAATTGCTTTTTGTGTGGCCTCCAGCTTCGGCACGCGCTGACAAATCAGCCACAAATGGGAATCTGACACACACACACACACACACACACACAGACACAGAGCTACATGAGGAGGCTTCAGTGCACCACTCTGATGCCTCCTCTCTGACATGTCTCATTCTTTAAACTGATCCCTCCAGTTGAGATTTTTTTTTTTTTTTACCATGTCGATCACAGTGAACTGTGCAGCATCAGGCTCTATAATCCCTTTAGGCAGACAGCAGCACAGATAGAGCTGGACCACTTAGCCCAAGGACAGATATTAATGATAATGTACACAGGCTGTGTAGCTACACACACCAAAATCAGAGGGAGTTGATTTTTTTTTTTTTTTCAAAGTTTCTTTTTCAGAGGTGGAGTGAAAGCAGGACCCGGGGCTTTTCTTTTTTTCAGATCGCATCAAGCAGAACATCAATAAGTGACACAATAATAATGCAATAAAGGCGTCGTACCTGGAGGCCAGACAAACAATTAATAATTAATATTTCTGTTAGTTTTGAAGGCTGAGCCTTTGAGAGACAGCATCAGTGCAAAGTGTGATAGCCATCTACCGCTTCGTCGGGCTTCCCCTCGTTTCACTGTCGATTTCTTCAGCCTCTCAGACACAAACATAACTAGTTTATTTCTCAAGATTATCGAGGCTTGATTTTATGACGGGAGGGAAGACGCTGCTGGATATTCAACTTGCTTTTTTGGGGGGTTTTTTGCAACCTGTTAACGCAGCGCCCGGCCGCTGGCGTTCAGCGAGGGATGCGTTCACGATCCGCGGGCTCGGCACGGGGACCTGTCCGTCCAGCACCACACCGCGGCAAATGAGCCTGATTACAGCTCACTTCACTGTCTAAAACTGTGTCACCACACAGCCGTGAAGCCTATAAGCGCCTCAAAAAAGCCAGACTATGTTTGACAAAGAGCAGGAAAGTCGACTTTACTTACACAAAAACTCCGAAAAGCAGAACTCGGATGCCAATCTCCAAAGCCAGTTCTCGCATGTTTTTCCTGCGGTCCGGAGGCGACACGTTCATGATTCTGAGATAATCCGTCAAGCGAAAATGATACAAACGAGGTCAGTTCTGAGGGATGTTGCTCACTTTATAATCCACCTCTAACAAAGCGAGCGCTTCCAGGCGCGGAGCTCCTCATTCACACGCGCCGTGCGCCTCCATCGCGACTCGGTCACCTGAAGCAGCCTCCTCGCCTCCGCCTGTCTCCTGCCGGTCTTCGTCTGTTTCGGCTCTTTCAGGCCCCTCGAGCGATTTTCTTTTATTGCAACTCTGTTGCTGTCAGAGGCTCCTCTATCTTCATCGAGCGAAAGTCTCCTTCATCCACTCCCATCAATCACTTCAGCTGGGTCGGGGGGGGCAGAAGACATGGGAAAACATGAGAGGTGCGGGTGAGCGCTGAGGATGGAAGTGATGGGAGACTGTAAAGTAAAGAGAGAGACTCTGAGCGCCGCTGAGTGTGTGTGGAGTCTGAGTGGGTCTCTCTCTCTCTCCCTCCCTCCCTCTCTCTCTCTCTCTCTCTCCACTCTCCCTCTCTCTCTCACCCATTGGCTTCACTTTCTAGCATCAGACGACTAGAATTTGTCAAGCACCTCTCAGGACTTCACAGGAGGCTGCATGAATGAGTCCAGCGCTCCTGTCCGATAATGCTACGGGCTACTGCCAAGAAGTGAATTTCTTCAAGTCTAGTCTGAAGCCAGAGATGCTCACATGCCTTCTTTTCAAGACAAGTCCAAGTCAAGTCTCTAGTCTCTTATGTCTGTCATGATCATTCTAACATTTGCTGTATGCCATATCCTTATGTTAGGAGGTCAAAGGCACATACTGTTATAACCACTCCTTTAGCTATTTGGCATGGTGTCACTTTAAACACACTTATTGCATTTCAATCTTAAAAAAAATACACACAAAGAAAGCTTCCCTTAAGAGTTCATAACTGTATTTTGTGACGTGAACATGCAGCGACAATATGGAGCAAGTATTGAGGTCTTACTTACCTCTGAATCCAGCAGATGGCACAATTAAATCAATCTAAACCAATCTAATCAAACGAGCTAATGTTAGATTAGATGCCAGGCTAAACATGTTTGCCAACAGTCTGTAGGTGTAAACGTTAACTTTCGCAACTGACTAACTGAACTATCAGTGTGTGTTTTCAGATGTCTGTTTGACGCGGCCGGTCCATCATCCTGTATTTTGATGCTGCAGATGGTGCATTTGGCGAGTCTTTTGTTTTGGGCCCTGTGTGAAGTCTTTATAGCCAAAGGTGTCGACAAACGGCACAGCAGCTGCGGGCATGCTCGCCATGGTGTTCTTTTGAGCTGTGCTGTTGCTGCAGCATACATCATCATCTTACCCTGTGGGCTTGTGAGGAAGCGAGGGAATGACCATCAGATGCCAGACTCAAAACGAAGATTGTTTACGAGATTGCGAATCCGAGTCAAGTCTCTGTGTGTGGCGACTTAAGAGCGACTCGAGTCCAAGTGGCGGACCCAAGTCCCCATCACTGCTGAACAAACATCTACTCATAAATAACAAAGCCCTCACAGTAAATGTGACATAGCACAGAGCCAGTCTGGTAGGTGTTCATGACCGGAACACTACTGCTCCTGGAAGCCATTAAGCTCAACAGTCAGACTGACATGTGATATTTCATTACTGTGCCGTGAGAACGCTGGTTCAGGGGAGCCCTCCTCTCTGTTGGCTCCTTCTCACACTTTCCAATCATACCACTATGAAGAATCTAGCACCTCGGGGTCCCTGCAGTCAGACAGTGATAAAGGAGCAGAGGCAGCGGTGTACCTACGGGCCATGAAACCTGGCCAGCACTTCATAGATACACATGAATATTTGATGGCTTCTAAAACCGGCCCTCCCGCATTACCTGCCAATCCAAGATATGCCTCTGTGTGTACATGAATATGTGAGAGAGGGGGAGACTATCATGAAAAGCCCCTGACCCAAAAACTTCCTAGCAGCCTTTCTAGGTCAACTGAGACTGACTCTGCATTTGTAATTTTCGTGCCGGCTAACAAGACATCCTGTTAGCTACGTACAAGTTACATAGTCCTTCCTTACAGTGGAGTTGTGGGTGATGTGCCTGAAGTCTCCGCCATCCTCGCTAATAAGGACAAAACAAAACAATAAGAGACGTGAAATGGCGGTAGGTGAGGAGGTGAGGCCTGACTTCAAAGCTCTCAGGCAGCCATCAGACTTCTCAGCTTTTAGAGAGTGCGTCCCGTTTATTATGAGCTATCAACATGGTTTTAGCTCGCAGCATCGGAGCGCTTCTGAGTCGGATGATTCACTCCGGTCAGGAGGGCTTTCCAGACCTTTCCCCGCATCGGCACAGGACTTGATAAACACTCAATTATAGGGCAGAACATGGTGTTCTTTGTGGTTATTATCAGGCTGTCTTTGTCTTTGTTGTTTGTTGAGCTATATCAAAAAGCCATAACCGTCCGTTTTGTCTATATCCTTTTATTTACCTGCATTGATTGCAGTCAGCATCTTAATATTTCTGTTTCTTGACCCACCTCCTGAGCTACTTTTTCTTTTCTCTGCAGAGCTGAGTGTGAGTCACATTCCCTGAGGTTGTGCTTACAACGCAGGGTTAGACATATGGCGCACTCAAAAATAGGTCAAACTTCAATAAATCAAAGTTGAATGCATCATTACGAGGTGTTCCTAATCACCTCCGTGGGTATATGGGTGAATGTGCTCCTCTCTGCTTAGGATAGTCTCTGTGACAGTGACTCATCATGCTGCGTACGGATTGGTCCATTGCTCCCCAGGTTCTAAGCTTTATTGGGCATTGCTGCTCATTACACTTTGGTCGAGGTTTTATTGGAAAACATCCCTCATTCGTGCTTTATATACAGTTATATCAGAATGTGGGCAGCAGTTTTACACGCTGATCCGCCTAAGGGGGTGTAAAGTTTGATACTGTTGTATAATGCTACTACATGATAACATACTCCTTCGCTGAGCACTGCGTCTGCGGCTAAGCAAGATGTACGTCAGGAAAAAAGGGATGTGTGAGAAGATGGAAGATGAAGTAGTTGTACTTGAAGGGTGGCATGAAGGGGAAAGCAACCAAGTTTTATTCTTGGGGTTCCATAAATTATACAAAATTATTCCCCAAGAAAATTTTATTCAGGTCTTGAGTCAGAAACTGCCAACTGTGTCAGTCTATTGAACTTGTGCCCCCAAGAGGAGAGAGACACATTTCACAACTCGGAATGGTTGACATCCTCAATCAACAACAATTTGGCTCTCCACGATTACAGAGTTGGTAATCCAGGGAGTTTTTGTCAGGATCTGACCTTCATGAACTTGGTGTCTTTTGTCCTTGGCAAATAATGTGTCAAAAAGTGGGCACAAAATTACTTTGAAATGCAGCATAATAGCGAAGTAAAGTGTTTGAAAGCTAAGAAAAATGCTTCTGAGTCCAAGAGTCATATTTTAACCAGTATCTGGCCATTCATCTGGAAAATCTTCTGACTTCCTCTGTCCCCTTGGCCAATTTATGTAGGGATATTCTTTTACATTTGCCCCCGTTATGAACTTTCCACATTATAACGGAATATATCATGCACTTACACTGAAATAATGTCAGCCAAACAACTGCACCATTAACATTTTTTTCTAATGTGACAGTTAAAACATAGCTATGTAACTTCTTCTGAACACCTGCCATTGCAGCTCTACATGACAACTATGGGATCATGCTTAATGCTTTACTACATTTGAGCATTTCCCTAAAATACAAAGCTACTCATACACACAAAAGTAACCCTAACCTTAGCCAATGTTTGTTAACATTAGCCATTTCAAGCTAGTAGGATATTAGATCAGGTAGGCTAATGGATTGAATTAAGGAGGAGTCAAAGGTAGACATATTGCTTTATATAAGCGATCACAGCTTTATTTAAAGTGTGGGAGTCATTGCTCTCAAGGAAGAGTGCTGAGCCACAAAAGTTGTCCTGAGGTCAGCTGACAGGATTTGTGCCAGCTAATTTCAGCCCAAGTATATGTTAAAAACAATTTATCTTGGCATCAGGCTTTGATTTAATCACTGCCTGTGACAGGAATTTTTCAACCACCTAAAGTAAAGAGAAGGGAGAGATCGATAGTCCATTTTAGTGGACTGCACTGACTCACAGCAACTTGATTCTAAGTTTTCATCCGGGGAACTGTTCATATCCACGGTTCGGTTGGGGCAGAATCATGCGTTTTAGGTGAGTTATGCTTTAGGATCCTGGATGACACAATGTTGTTTTTAATAGCATGCTGTTGTGGCTAGTCACATTGGATTGACAGCATACAACGACAATCAAATCTATTCATATCTAACACACAGGTGGTGTAGCTCGAAACGGCTTTTGATCTTGCTACAAATTCTCATATTACTTGCATGCAACATCTGCAAATAAGAATGAAAGCAGTGATCCATACTGATACAATATCTTTTTGTCATTCACCTTTTGTCTGACCAAAACTTTACCTTCGGGTAAATTTAAGATAAGACACACCTTCAGTGAACCAGACCGAGTTGATATTAAGAGCTCTGCCAGATTTTTCTCTGCGGCTCACACTCAAGCTATTTGATTGGCAGCTGTGCGATAAAAAAACCTGTTGAGGTCTTAACATATAATTCATCTTGGGTCTGACTGGTTCCTGTTCAGTGCATGTCTGGTTATATTTTTTAGATAATATGTCGAGTAGGTGTTACCAATCAGGATGGTATTTGACCTGGTGTACCAAGTTTTCTGTAAAATCTGGATATTTGATAAATTTTGTTTACCGTTTCTCAGTTGTTACTCATATTTAATCATGTTTTTACAGTTATACTGTAACTACTTGTATTGATGATGAGGAGTCTCACAGCCTGGGGAATGAAGCTGCTCCGTAGTTTAGTGGTACGGCTGTGGATCCTTCTGTATCTTTTCCCAGATGGCCATCCTGATGTGCAGTAGCTGTTTTTATACTCCAGATAAGTGAAGACTGAGTGAAGGGCAGTCGACATGGCATCGTCTGTGGATCTGTTCCTTCTAAAAGCACACCGGTGAGGTTCCACGTTGGCAGGGATGTTAACTTTGACTTTGGGGTTGGTCAAAATATCAATACAGCAATATATCACAGTCCTTCCTCATGCGATATGTGTATTGATACACTGGTGCCATATATCGATATTTTAAATAAAGAAATAAGGCGCTGTGGACAGATCACTCCAGATTGACTTCAGGGGCCACAGAGTCCTACGTGACAACCTGTGCACTCAAGGACACAGTAAGAATACTTGTGCAAATTATGTTGGCATCTACATAAGTTCAGGTACACAAAAGAACACTTAAAGATCATTATTTGTATGTGTCCAAATTGTGTTTCAGCTCTGTTTTTACATTTTCAGTGAACTACATGGAATATCACAATATATATCGTATCACAATGTATCGTGATATAAATCATATTGTGAAGTCCTTGCCAATACAGAGCCCTAGTATGTAACTATACATATCAAAATGTATAATATTTTCATGTAATAGTGTATTGTGTTTGTTTCTTTGGGTTATATGTATTACTATGTATTATGTCGCATTCACTGCCTCAGGATGGATACAAAAGCAGTTAAAGCTAAATATAAGAAAATGGCTCTGAAGCTGTACATTTGTATTGAAATTGTATGTTAATGTGGGATGTTGTGAAAAGAGAAAAGAGGGAATCTAGTGAATAATCATTTTCCTTTCACTGCCCCCCATTTTTGTATACTCCCAATCTTGCTCTGGGTCTTTAAGTATAACACAGCTTGACTAATCCGATCATCATCACACTTATCAGCGCTAATGCCATCAGTGAAATTCGTAATTAATGTCAGCAATTAGTTCTGCCTTTGACAATGACACACAGTGATGAAATATTAAACTGCGACAAGAATAGGAATATTCATGTAGTTCTTTTTGTCTGGTTGGGGCCTACTGTGGTTTGATTTGATTTGTAACTCTGTCAAACTGCCATCCATTCGCCCTGTTGTAATTCAAGTTCTTGGATGCAGTCTCTATTGCAGAAAAAAAGGTTTTGCATCTGGCTGGATTCATTTCTTGTCGGAGCTGAAATGATGAATGTGCCAGTTTGTGATGATGGTTATGAAAAGTGCCAATAATATATATTCGTACACAGTTTATGTACATTTTCACACTGTTTAGACTAACTTTATACACACCATGCGTATGTCCTCACATAGAGAGCGTGACTGTGAACTACTCTTTCTCTCTCTTCTCTTATAATCAGATACTTGCGGTTTCACGGCTAAACCAAGAATTGCCTGGAATGAGAATCTTGTCGCTGATCAATTTCTCACACACCTAAAGCAAGAAATCATTATGATTTTAGAGTGGCTCCCAAATTCTTTCTTTAAACAAGGTCAGGGGAATATATATTGATTCAGAGATGTTCTTGTTGGGTAAAGAAAATGTATTGATTTACCCAAGGCTGTACTTTGTTGTTGAGTACACAGTCTCTTATTTGTTTGTGATTCTACAGCTATGCACCATGACTGCATGGCCTTTTCACCCAGCCTGCCACTCTCTATGGGACTTACTACAATTGTATACTCAGTGTCATCAACAGTAAGATGTTTCTATGAACATCAGGACACAGCATTTTGAACTTCCAGAACAATCCAAAGGATACATTGGTCAATTAAATGTAATGTCTAATCATTTTCTCCCCCATCTCCACTATCCCAGCCTCCACCGCATGTGCAATACTTTTACTACTGCTACTATTTATTTAAGATCGATATCTATGTTGGTTAATTATAGGGGCATTAGTTCTCACAGGAGTTATGGATCTCAGTTCAATCAGGAAGAACTCTCTTTTAATTCACCTCTCTCCCTGCTCCCTGCTCCCTCCATTCACCTGACCATGGTTTTATGTACTCCCTCTCCATTTAACCAACCAGATTCTGCCTTGAACACTATCTGCCAATCATGTCACTGCTGTCAGACTCAAAACGGCTCTCCTCTATGCTGTCAGTGGTCGTTTCTCGGTCCTCCACCCCATCCTCCTTCAGCTCTTCATATCCAGTGGCTAGGTTCTACTCGCCAGGATCAACCCCCCAGCCGTCAGATATCAGGTTATTCTTCCTCCATCACCACCAGTTTCTAGACTCAAGGGTTTTCCTATTCTACGCACGGATTCATCACCTCCCCAAATATTACTTCATCACGATGGAATCCAACCGCCAAACTCTCATTCTTTTTCGAACACATGGCAATAAATCTTTGTGTTCACTCAAAAAATACGAGACTATCCTGATTGAACGTACATTGTCACTGTTGCTCAGAGAGCAGAGCCTCCTCTGTAAAACACTTTGCTATAAATGTGCAGTTCCTTCCTGAAATGTCTCTGACTGAACCAGTACTATTTATTCCTTTGTCAAGTCACGGTCCACCCACACAGGTGTTTTTCTGAGCACCCGTCTAAGGATTGTTTGGGTGTGATTGACGTCTCCCTGACAAAACATGTCACCTAGAAATTTCTTTGATATATTACTTAATCATTTTCCATATTACACTACGGTGACACATGCAACTGCTGCCTCCAAATGGCTTTTCCACACTAAGAACCTACAACCGCAATAACGTTTTGAATGAAACATAAGGATAAGTAATTATTGTTGATTGATTCACAGAATAGTTGATTTTGATAGCATCATCTGGGGCGCTGTGCTCAGGAGGTAGAGCTCGGTGGGTCAATCCCTGCATTGCATAGTTTCCTAGGGCAGGATACAGGACCCCAAATTCCTCCCAGTGTCTGTTCTATGGGTGTGTATGTGAGTGTGTGAAAGGCATAGAAATATTGTAGGGCACTTTGAATAGGAAGCCCTGTATCACTTCTGATGAGCAGGTTGGTCGGTAGACCAGAAATGCATTATATAAATCCAAGTCCATTAACCATTTTAAAATGTTAACTGTCAACATATTTTATTTGCTGCATGATACTATCTACTCTTGCTATAAAATATCTTCTTGTAGCAACTAAAGACAAAATGTTTTTTATGGTTCTGGATAGATACTCACAGCACATTGGTTCAAATAAGGGAAAGATCTTGGGTTGGGTAAATACTAAAAATGCCAAAAGTGACTTAAAGGTGCACTTAGTTTTGGGGAAGAAATTCAAGCTTAGTAAGGTCATATTTACAACATCAAGCAGGGCATAATACAAACTCAAAGAAATCTTAATTTGATGAATATCTCTCCATAACTTTGAGGCCCTTTTTGTAAAGGACAGTTTGTATATTCAGTTTATTAAGCCATGGAGTCATGTTCATTGCACACCCACAATTTACCCTGAGTTCCTCTCCATGATTTGTATTGTATGTATATTGTGTATATGTATTTGTATTGTGTGTGTTAGACAAATGCAACATTTCATACAACAGAAAGGTGGAACCAGCAAGCAAGGCAGCTTTTACATTCAGCATCAAAAATTATTGAGGCTTTGAGGAAAGCAAAAACTAATAACTTATACATCAACCTATACAAAGGTCTAATAAGTTATCTAGTTGTACAGGCATGCAGGACCTTTAAAATGTGCCCTCAAACACTCTCTCATGGATCACAATGAACTGAAAGAACTATTGAACATCAACGTGATATTCAGATTGTGCTTAAAGACAATGATTCACGTGTAAAATGTAAATATTGGAACTATACATTCTCATGATATGACAGGACTGTGGCCTTGCGCCCAAAATTGGCAGTAGTTCTAAAATCTAAACTTGGTCTTGGATATGTCTTGACACTTTTTGTCTGAATGAATAATCGAAATTTCCATTAATGAGAAAGGACTGTGGTATTTCTATGAGCCAAGAGAGAAGAAAAAAAATGTGATGGATAGGAAATAGAAAAACATAAATTAAGAACACTGGAGCGAAGTGAGTGATTACAATTGGTACATGTGGGCCATTGTCTCCCGCTCCCTCATTTGGTTATTCATTGCAAAATGTATACTGGGAGAGCTGTTGTGGAAAAAAAGGATTCTCCAATTAAGCAGACAATGCCAGAACTAAATCTTATCTCAATTTCTTCAAAAAAGGTCACTGATGCAACTATGTTCAGCTAGCCAGATTTGTTCATTGAAGCCCTGTGAATTCATCTGTATGCAGTAATGTCTGACACCGCAGCACTGGGGCTTAAAATGCTTTCTACATGGATCTGTGTATTGGGTGAGACATGCAGCAGATGCTACGGGCTAAAGAACTCATGAAACCAGTGTGAAATGTATCAAGTCCACATAGTGTGATAGAGCTTGTCCTCATTAGAAAAATGAAGAACATCACAAGTCGAAAATGAAAGCAGCCTGTTACGACCCACATTTATGCTTGTTGTTCAGCGGCCACCTGCTGTGGCTGTAGTGTTAATACAGCTGTAAAGGAGCAGTGAGGAGCAATGGTATACAGAATGAAAATTCTGTATGGGCAGGAGGTTGGGGATGGACAGTCGGGTTTCACACGGGAGTCCTCTATTTGTGTCTGGTGTCAACCCAGACGTCAACAGTGAGTTCTTTGAACTTTCATGTAAATGACGTAATATTAAAGGTAAATTGCTTAGGTAACGTAGGTATGGCGTAATGGACGTAAGTGATTATAAATGAAATTGTAAGGTTTTCCCAAACCTAACCAAAGTGGGAACGTACAGTCTGGTATGTGTGTTGTTGTTGAACTGCAACGTTCATGTTGTTTTGACACAAGTCCTTTATCGATATGCCGATTTGATTAGGTGTGAGGATGTGTCGTTTTCACTCTTACTTACTTGCTGCCTTTGAATGTGTAATAAAAGAAACCCAAATCCATTAAAACTGATTAACAAGCAATGAGATACACGGGGCAGAGAAGACAAAGGTAAAACAAAGAGCAAAGGCAAATAAAAAACGGTGTAATGTTGTTACAGAAGTGTGGATATGATTTCAACTCCCCGGTGGAAGCTAAACTGCATTATGAATGGCACGCCCGAGCATGTGTAATTAAGTAAAAGAGAAAGAGAAGCAGGATGGGTATCAAACGGAGAGCGCTATCCAGCTTGTGCGTCTCCTCTCCTCTGAGCAAATTACGCTCTCTCCCTTCATGCCAAACTGCTTGCAGTAATTCCATTTTAATATGATTCTAAGAGAAACAAACCGCGGCCTACCGTGCTCCTTGTTATTCATGGGAACTCAACCTGCCATCTGTTACGGCACCCAAGTCTGTCAAAAACCCACCTAGATGTATTACCCTCCCCGCTGCATGGTGGCAAACACTGCTGTTTTCATTGCAAACAGCATGGTGTTGCTCCACTTTATACTTTTTAGTGATTTATGTCCTCCATGCTCATATGAGCCTCATCAATTATACATACTACAGATACTTAAAAAATCTAAATTGCTTCACAGGATGCATGACATTAGAAAGTACAAGTGCAATTAACAATAAGAAGCTAGAGGCCTTTTGATTATTCCACCTCTATCATGATGTCAGAAATGGGTTAACTATGCACTTATATAGATATGTCACTTCAGTGCTGTACTGTCCTGCTAGTAGTCTCTTAGACATCAGCTTTGTTCACATGCCATCTGTCATAGCAAAGAAGGCTTTTGAACTTTGCACATTAAAGAAGGCTGTGGTTTTGTTTGCCTTTGATTAAATCAAAATGCCCAAAATGTCAATAGCTCGCATTATTTTCGGCTAACCGACAGAAATTGAAATAATGCGGCTCAATATGGCATCATGTAACATCAGTCATCGAGCAGAAAAAATAGATATATTCATGGCGTGTTTGTGAATACGACTTTCTGAACCAGTGAAAGGCTTTAGAGATATGATCGTAGCGAAGTGAGAAAGTAAACTTTAGTATGACTTTGTAAAAGCCCCAGTCTCCCTCAGTCTCTGTCATGGTACGTGTCACACCTCCACTGTGTCATCGTGTATCAGGGTGTTTTGCAAGGGTCATTCTCATGGTTCATTGCCGAAGCTGCCTCTGAGACAATATGTTTTCGTGCTCTACCCGACTGTGCGGCCCAGTTTGCCCAGATGAAACCCAGAGCTACAGTATTTTCTTCTTCTCTGTCTTTTTCTTCACTCAGCCATTTATTCCATCAGCTAGTAATCTCCCCTTCGACCCTTTCTCTTTCTGTCTCTACAGAAACGTTTTTTGTTTTTTTTGGGAGACATTTGAAAACAATATTATGGTTTAATATATATTATATATATCTAAAAAATACAATTTACCCAAAATACAATAATGGTGGGTTGTTCAAATGTTTAAATGTTCATGTTCTAAATGCTATCCAAGGTTTTTCCTTAGAAAATGGCCATGATCCACTAACCCTAATTAACTGAATTGTAACCATGCATTGCGTTCAGCAGTGCACTCTTCCATCACATGTACAGATAATGTTCTAAGTATCCCATTAAAGCGAAATTCACTGAAATTACAGCCATATGCAGGAACAGTGCTTTCTAGGCTGAAGGCCAAATGACGACGTGCTTTCAATCAAAACTTTATCACAAAGCCCAATATATGTGAGATGTTTTAAGATATTTTAGCAAACCATCAGATGCTATCCTAGAGCAAAGTACACAATTTATAATGTGTTAATTTTCTGCTAGTTTTTGGTAGCTAGCTGTTACCATGTGTGTGTGTGTGGGGGGGGTTTGAACAGGCAAGGTTGAAGAATTTTAATCAACCTATTTCAATTCATTCTTGTTAAGGGTGTCAATTATTTTATTATTTTATTTATTTTATTATTTATCATTTTATTAAAGGTCTAATCAATGAATTTTTTTTTTTTTTCATTTCTATTAGAAGGTGTTTTTTAATGATGTCTGCTTATAATTGTCACGGTATTGAGTTTTAGATGAGTTATTTCCTATTTGAAGCCTAAGACCTCTTCCTGTCTTCACCCGGGTCTCATTTGTTAACTAGTCCCAGCGTAGTCAAGTTGCACTGTCCTGTTTTGCTCTTTGTGTCTCACCTGTGCTCACTCCTTCCGTTCCTCACGTCATCCCGGTGTGTTTAATTCTCTTGGCTTCTTTCTTTCATTGCCTGCCTTGTGTTTTTTGGTTTGCTTTTTGTTACAACCATCTGCCTGCCTGGACTGGCTCCGTTTTGTGGCTAATTATCCCAATAAGATGGTGAAAAGTTTTTGTTTCAAACTGCATATATGATACAGTGCATATGGCCTTGGCAAACAACTACCCTACATTTTCCTTCCGTCAATTCCAGTAAATTCTTGTTAATCCCATGGAGAGTTTCCACCCTCCTGGAATTTTTGCAACCCTAAAGTGCACAAGCAGGTCTCTGAAGCAGACACAAGACACTCCTTCAGCAGAGAGGAATAAAGGGACACCGGGTGCAGCACTGGAACCCCCAGTGCAGCTTGGCATGGCCCGTCGGTGAGTCCTTCCAAAGGTGTTAGGTAACTGTCACTAATAGGGGTGCACATTAACCTCGGCCAGCTTATGTCTAGGTATTCATGACTGCCGAGGGAAGCCGCTGTGGTGGCAGTGCCAGTGTAATAGGCTGAGCTTTCTTCATCCTCCTGCCCATTTTGGCACCAGCTTCTTCCAGATGACAGCTGGGAAGTCATTAGCAAACTACCACATTGCTCAAAACACAGAAGGACCTCTCTCACTCGGTGTGTAAAGATGCAACTGTTCGGTGTCGGAACGGGTTTCCGGGGGACAAATGCTTGCCTCTAAACAATATGAAAAAGGGGAGAGGCTGAGGGAATTCTGTCTAAGCTTTCTAATCTTGAATGGGAAATGCTGTGTCATTTCAAAGGTTTGCCCACACACCATTTGTGCACATATATCCCACAAAGCCATTCGTGTGAAGACACTGCAATCAATTAGGAATTCTTTGTCATAATCACATCTTCCTTTGAGTCAAAACACACAGACACAGTTCCCCTGACTTTCACTGGTATTTAGTACAAATCCTGACTTTCATGTTTTTTGTCACTGCTGCCAAGTGGCATTACACAAGGACTCTGGCACCGCTGCTGACTTTCATGAAAGGGTGCGGCGGAGGACATGGGAAATCTTAAAAGCAAATGAGCACTGTGTCACCACAATGCAAGTGTGGATATCAACAAGCGATACACATATTACCAGGACTGAAAATTACATGTCACAATTTAACATTAACATGGAAATGCTTTCACACTGAGATTTGAATGTATTGTGAGACACGTGGCCATTATGGCTATTGGAATTTCTGTTGCTGGTGTATATCCAAGTGAGTCAGAAGAAGAGAATTACTGCTCACTTTGTCTAAATTGCATATTTCAACAGGCATATAGTATTTTTTCACAGCAGACATATTTTCATGCCAGGGCAGGAATAGCACAGGTGCGGCTAATTGGTAGAATGTATAACGGCTGTGTAGCATTTATGCTAGTTAGCTTAATTAATATCATTGATTTACAGCTGTGCATTTCCTGCAAGTCGAAGTGACTAGCTAGCTACCATGAAGAGGAAGTCACTCTCCGCGACTTTTAAAAGTTGTAAAAAAAAAAAAAAGCAGCCAACTTTAAAAAAAAAAAAAAAGGTATGTTATAACTTTGTATGTATGTGGAGGTGAAATGAATGATGTAGAAGTTCTTGCTGTATGAGGCAAAGCAGTAGCCTAGTAAGCTAACATCTGCCGGAAGTACATCAAGCTCCGATCAGCAAGTTAACATTAATAATTCAGCTATGTTGGCTAACGCTGAACATATTCTGTCCGTTTTCTTCTCGTTATAAAAGGCAGTCCCCATATATAACCCTGCAGTTTACACTGCAGTTTTATTAGATGAATAACATGATAACAACTATTCTTTAGCTTAATAAACACTTAGCATAACATAAGTTAGAAATCTTGAAGTCTGGGTGATCTTGCATGTTTACTGTTAAAATGTGCGCATTTACATGTAGTGTTGTGGTTTAATAGTATCTATCTATCTATCTATCTATCTATCTATCTATCTATCTATCTATCTATCTAACGTTATCTATCTATCTACCTATCTAGCAGTCTGTCCGTCTGTCTTATCTAAAAAAGTTGGGTCTCTGTAAACATCAATAATGGTGATACAAATGTGAAAATGTGCTAATGCTTTTTGACCACTGTGCAACAGTATAACCATACTGTCTTTACAGTTTAACACCATCTTGATTTTAGTAAATAAACGCTTATTCTGGATTTGATGCCAGATAGGCTACATGTGTCAAACAAGTTGGGACAGAAGCAACAAAAAACCCTGAAAAGTTGTGTAATGCTCCATAAAACAGCTGTCACAGGTAAACAGGTCCATCGGTAACAGGTGATGGTATCATAATTAGGTACAGGGGCATCCTGGGAAGGCTCAGTCATTCACAAGCGGGGATGGGGCAATATTCACAATGTGACAGACTTGATTGTTTAAAGAACTTTACTACATGGGATCAGAAACACTTGTATATGACAAACAGTTTGAAAGAGTGTTTGCAAATGATGGCATTCTCTTTTTTGTTATGTATTACACAGCATCCTGGCTTTTTTAAATTGGGGATCCATCAGACCGTCCACCAATACCAATGTCTGAGTGATTTGATGGCCCTAGAGGTTTTCTCTCTCCAGACACTGTCTCTGAACAAGTTCTTTGTGTAGAGGGGGAAGAATGTTATGGATTTCCTACTGGCAGCCAAGAAGGAAGGTCAGGTAAGCCAAAGATAAACATGTCATACAAGCTCAAATGTACAAATACTGCTCTCCCTAACTGTATGTGAAATATACATGAAATATAATATATAAAGAAATATGTACATGAAATATAATATATATAAAGAGATATGTACAATATTCATATATATGTGTATATATGTAGTTATTCAAGTGAAAAAAAACAACAACTTCATACTGGTTGCTACTGTATTTATGATTCATTGAATATACATGTTAGTTATTGCTTGACATCATCTTCATCTCTTTGCCCCTTTTCTTGGTGTTTTAAACAAAATGGCTCCAAACTTGAATGTTATTTGAGAGGCACCTCAGTTTCAAACACTTCTAAACTGCAGTTGAGCAAAATGCCCACCAGAGAGCACCAAAGCATCACTTTGCATCATAGATGCAAGGAAGAAGGTGGTGATAAGAGAGATTGGTTTGTCTTGGTCTGTTTTCAGCATTATTGAGTCAAAGAAAACAGATGTTCTGCCAACGACTAAGCATGAAGTCACAACATATATACTGAAATGTCTAATTTCTGCATTAATCACAATGAATTATACTGCTGTTACTTGAACTTCCAGTATATTGGCTACAGTGGCGCAAAACCTCAGTCATAGTGTGTAGACCAATATAGTTTCTCTGTACAAAGACCATACAAAAATGTCTGTATAAAGGTGTAAAGAACCTTTCTGAAACCTAGTCATGTAGCCATGACACATTTTTGTTTGTGCTTTAAGGCTTTCAACTGTACCACTTGAATTCAGGAAGAACCAAAAAAATCATCAGAATAGCAACATTGTGAGTGAAATTTTATATTATTATTATTATTATTATTATTATTATTATTGTTATTATTATTATTATTATTATTATTATTATTATTATTATTATTATTATTATTAACGATAATAATAATAATAATAACAATAATAATAATAATAATAATAATAATAATAATAATATATTTTTTCTGTTTACCTTTAAACTGAAAGAAAATCCAAGGCCGTCATAGTTCAGACTGGCTGAAATGGAAAACACATCTGCAGCCTTACTCCACCACAGAACTGCATTTAGTTCCACATTAGAGCTTTGTCATGCTTTGACATCTTCCTTCAGTGAGTCTCTCCTCTTAGTGATGACATTTGTAACATACAAGAAGAAAGGCATCTCATTATCAGCAAACATTAGTGGCAGGGGATCAGTTATCTGAAGTTGGGTTGCTGGCATGACCAATAAAAGGATGTGTTGCCATAACAATCTTTCTGTTTTTGGAGCGTTGAAAATTAAACCAACAATAAAAGCAAAAAATGAAGCCGTGAATTGTATGGAAAGAACTATTTCAGCTGCACATCAGCTTTGCTGCACCGTAAAAACAATACTCAGCAGAATAAGAAACAAAGTTTGCAGATCTTGGAGGTGTAAAAAACACAGTCCAGGCATTTTCTTCCACTTGTGCATCTTAAGAAAATGATGATGACCCTGTTACCATAAACGTATGTAATAAAAGAGTGGTAATGTATTGTGCCTTTTAAAATATAACAGATTTACTAAACCAACCACTCATTCCTCTGAAAAATCTCCACAATGACAGTAACAGTAATAACAGTCAAACAATTTGACAATGTTTACGGAGACAATGTCAATTAATTAGGGATGCACTATAAGGATTTTTTTTCAGCCAATGTAGATATTTCAAAACGTTTAATCAGGAGAGATAATTTGAATTAATAAACATATATTTCAGTGTGCACAGCAGATGAGAAATGGGAGTACTGTAGCTGTTTTTATTTGTAATTCTTATTTTACACACTAGATGATGCTATCACACTGGCTATTGCTCTTCAGATCCCTGACCTCTGTGGTTAAATAATGGATTTCAAATTTAATCTGTGTAATATATTAGCTCATAAGCTTATTTAGGAGGCTCATAAATAGATCTCTTTAATCTCAGTGGATTCAGCCCTCTTTCTGTGAAGCTTCAAATGATCTGTGAACACATTGAGAGTAATTATTTTACATTTTTCACTGACAGAAAGTCAGCAGGGCCATGCCTGTTATACATGCTCTCTGCAAATATGGAACTCGTTTGAGACTGCACGCACTGGCGGTATGTGAGGGATTTTTATTTGAGAGAACAAGATGCTTAGGAAGAGCATTTAAAACCTCCGGGGCTGCACCTGTAAGTGCTGGGTGATCTGGAGTGGAACCAGGAGGAGTGGGTGTAACACGGGACATCATGTAGGAGCTCCAAACAGGTGGAGGATTATTTTGGGCTTGCTGGGTTTTCGGACTGGTAGTTCTGAACAAGGGGAAGTGAACACTTTCAATGACCAGGGCGTTGGTGGTGATAGAGTGGAGCTAACGGGAGAGAGAGGAGAGAGAGTGAGAGAGAGAGAGAGAGAGAGAGAGAGAGAGAGAGAGAGAGAGAGAGAGAGGAGAAAGGGAGAGAGGAGAGAGAGAGGTAGCAGATACTTGGTAACGCATCACAGCAGGACAGGCAATCGAATCTAAAGGCGCTCAGCCAGCGACGGACACGGACGAGGAAGGTAGGACAATATGATAATGACATGATCATCCTGCTATGAGTTGATAGTCACGAAGCAGTGTTAGAGGGGCGACTGCGGCAGAGAGCAGCTTTTCACATCAAGGACAATGTTTTTCACTCTGTAGTGTAACATGTTCTAATCACTATAGACGAGTTGTGCGTAATTCACCACTTCACGTTAACGAATAGTTCTCTTACTTTGGCATATGGCTAAGCGGTGTCTTTGAATTTGCGCACCAAAGAGTTGTAGAAGTAGCAGAAAGATTAACGAATAAGTATTTTGATAAGTTGTCAGTTGAATGGGAGGTGCGCGCAGGTGATAGAGTCTGTAGTAATGCATTCCTCTTGCTTCAAGTTATGTTGTCTTTGGTAATGGTGCACTCCAACTGTTGCAGTTGGTTTTGCACGGGTTATTTTATCGGAGTAATTAAGCCGTCAGTAAATGTGAGGCAGCGTGCATGCCTGCAGAGGTGTCAGTTGCACGGTGTTATCTCAGGTAGCCCTGGCGACTCCCGAAGTGGCGGCTGGGAAGCGCCTCGGTGCCCACTTATTTATTCATGTGTCACCTGAACGCAGCAGCGACGCAACGCCAGGTTAAAGGGGAACACCACTCAGTTTTAGAATCTAACTATTAAACCTGCGGCCTGGGTCAGTATATTATTTTCCCCCATTGCATATGTATTCTTGTAATTGTAGATACAGCTGTACAAGTCGCTAGATATTTTAGTTAATGGCGCTTTAGTCTTCTTTCAGGAATGCCTTCATAGACCGCGGATGCAACAATGTAGAATAATGCAATGCAGATGTTTGTGTTTTTTCTTTGTATCCCCTGCTCTAAGCTCCCAAAACTTTCAGCCAGTTATAGTTTGTTTTTTTGTGTGCATGTGCTTATTCTGATCGATCTTTGCAAATTTGTTTTTAAAGTTGATCAAAACTTTAATATGCAAATTGACATTAAATACTCATAACTCAAAATCAGAAATTGTGTTCAAACTTAATTACTTAAAATATGTTTGACAGTAGTATACTACAATATATGACACTTCCCACTGAGGAAGCAAAGGAGTAATTACCACAGTTGGACCAGCGATTATAAATCAGTCATCCTCAAGCAGAAATTCACTAATTTATTTGTTTTTGGCCCAGACAAGGGGCTGACAATATGTTCCGTTCAACCTGTTGGATACAGTGATGTATTTGTACCAAATCAGAGTTAAATTATATAAAAGGGGTGAGCCAGCCTGACTGTCTCTGAAGATATGCTGTCTCAACTTCTGCTGGAATATGGTGGAAACTTAAACTTTGGCCCTGGCTGTAGGTTCATTCTTATATAATGTGTACTAAAGTACTGGCACACACACACACACACACACACACACACACACACACACACAAACCATGCCTATGACAGTTTCCCTTTCTGAGTTTATGTCACTCTCCCTGAATTCATTCAGAATATAAGAAGGAAGAAAAAAAACAGTTAACTGGAGAGTCCATATCTGACGGACACCTTGACTGACAGGCTCAAATGAAACACGGTATGAGGGATCGAGGAATGAATTGCAGATACAGTGACTCTTTGGGACTATCCTATGAGGACACAGACAGGAAGCAAGGATAAGGGCAAGGAAGGACGACATAAAATTGAAGAATGGTAAACTTGGAGATAAGGGAATGCAGAGTATTGGAAAGTGGTGGATATTAGAATTAAGCATCTCATTTTTCCCTAGTGGTGTCGTTATAGTTTTTGTAGTTAGGCTAACTGTGGAAATTGTGAGTGGAAGTATTTGGAGGGGTTTGGTATCGATTGCCAGGTGGAGATGCATGTGGATAATCTATATACCTGCTCTTGAGTAACTGTAAGGTGATAGCACATGAATGATTAAATTTTGTATTTTTTTTTCTTACTTGCTTATATTTAGGATATCAGCATCATTTGTTTTTGGCACACTCGGTTTGCAGTTGACATGAATTTATTTTTATGGCATTTGTATTTATACCACAGTGTATTTATGCTGACAGAATAAATCACTCTTGTGGTTTAAGTACAGTGCTCTGTATATGACAGCTTTAGACACAGCTCACCTTAAATGTCAGTTTTCTGCCTTTTCTCTGCTGCTTTTGGTCTCTACACAACATCCCTGGTACAATTATGATCATCTTACACTTCCCACTATTCCCATTTCTTCTCTCTTCTCTCTCCTGGTCCAGCTGTGTGTGGTCATTAAATCAGCCAAGGCAGTCAGGCAGAACTGAAGAAAACAGGTTTGAGAGGAGGGGAGGGTTAAGGAGATGATTTTTCTCAGCCAACTATATTACAGATAAACCTTCAGTTCCCGCATGCTGCTGTCCTTATGGATGTGAAAATATGCTTTTCTGACTTCAGTGGGTAAAATGAATGTGATCACTGACAGTGCCTTTTTTGAGAGGGCAATTGTTTAAACAGTTGGTTGTAAACACAACCATCCACATTAATCTTGTGTTAGTCTGTTGCTCCTGGTCCCTGTATTAATTCATTATTAAGTGTGAAATCATTATGAAGCAATTTGAAACAGAAATTTCCCACAGGAAAGAATGCAGGCCTTTCAAATCCCACAGTTAAAACATTCCAGCCAGTAGCATTTACCAGATCGTGTCATATTCTCCCCTGAAAAAAAAAACAAAAGAACATGCCATGTAAAACAAACAAAACAGCAATTTAATGGCAGCTTTGTTGTGTGACAAATCCCTGTTGTTGGTATTTACGCATGGGCTGCTGCCCTAAAGTGTGGCTGAAACAGCACGGAGCGAGGGAGAGACAGGACGGGGCGAGAGACAATGAGGGTGAAGTGAGAGGAGAGGAGAATGAGGAGAGAGGTGAAGTGTTAAGATGCAAAGGTCATCTGTGCCGGAGAGGAGCTACTAAATGGTTTGTTTTGATCTTTCAACTGGGATGGAAACAGTCAGCTGTTGGCGGGATGAAATGACTGCGCTCTAACAAAGAGAGAGACAAAAGGAGATGAATGAGTTTCTACAGGCTATCGGCTGCCCTCTGACACAGCTGTCTGTGTTTATGTTGTCTGATATATACACAGGCCTCTGCTGGGACAGCTTTGCCGAGCTCATTGCAGCAAATAACGGCCAAGTGAAACAGAAAGTCAGGCTAAAGAAATAGGCGTTTTAAGACTAACAGCAAAATTTGGGGAAGAGGCAATCAGGTCACATTATGGAGGCTTTGAATTTGTTTACCAGCATAACGTTTGAGCTAGTGTAGAGCTGAGGCAAACAAACATTGAGATGAATAGCCAGCTAATGCTGTGATTACAGAATAAAACAAGAGAAACTCATTAACAACACATCTAATTGCCTCATGAAAATAGTTCTAGTCTCTGCATATATTGAAACAGGTAAAGCTGAAAACATTGTGATTCAGTAGAATAAATGTCGAGTGGGGAGGACGAGAGGGACATGGCGGCGTATTGATCTGTGCTGCTTCTATCAGTGGATGGATGTGAGGGGAAAAGTCATGGAGTGTATCATTATGTTCTCACCACAATTTGTCCACAAACACACTAAAAGCCTAAAATCAGAGAGCTAAGATTGTTATGTCAGTCTGCACTCAGGCAGAAAGGAGGTGGCAGCAGCACGTATGGTTTCTTGCTTCCTGCACACCTCTTTGTACCACATTACTTTGTTTTTTTAGATTTGTATCTTGTGAGATAAATTGGCTTCACAGAAGTCTGCGATGACTTGTTTCTGTACATCGTTTATATTTAGTATTCATTTGATTAGGGCTGCAATGATTAATGAATTAAATGTCAATTATTAACTCACTTGGCAACTTTTTAAATTATCGATTAAGTGGTTTGAGTAATTCTTTAAAGAAAAACAGGTTAAAATTCTCTGATTTAAGCGTTTTAATTTCGAATATTTTCTGAGCCGAATACCTTTTTTTATTGTTGACAAAACAAGACATTTGAGGACGTCATCTTGGGCTTTGGGAAGCAATAATTCATTATTATCACTTATCCTCTCTCCATATAATTCTCAAGCCTGAAATTGAGATTTCCCACAATTCTAATGAGATAATAACTAATTGAGAATTAGAATGGTTTTTTTTTTTAATCTCTGGAGTTTAAACTCATAATGATGAACAGAACTTTGGGTTTCATTGTGTTATAGTGTACTTCAGTGAATATTGCAAAGTACTGAATTGATATTACAACAATTCAGTAATAAGTACCACATTAATCTTGTTCATATGGCTTTTTTGTTTCATTTGTATATGCAGATTAAGCAAACATTGGCATTGCACAAATTACTTGACTGAAACAACAGAATCTTGTGATTTTACGGGCTTTATTACCCATCATTAAAGTGCTGAATGTTTGAATAGGAATTTATGAGTTTCATCCATGTTGTTTTTCTTTCACCATGCCACATGAGTGCTATGCACCGACACTGCAGTAGAGTATGTTTGATATGTCTACAAGATAAAGTGTTATTAACATGTAACCTCCATCACTGCACCATCAGTCTTTCATCAGGTTTTAATGCTCCGACTGCAGACACAGCTCCTCATCATTCACTTGACAAATGCAGTGCACATTCTCACCCAGTTGTGTCTCAGTGTGCGTCACATGAGGGGGCTTCTCCCCCACTATTTACTCCAAGTGAACACTAATCAACCCTCACCCCTCCCCTCAGGCCACGTGTCACTCTCACACACACATCATGGTGCTGGTCAGCACAGGACGGAGTGTGTATGAGTTGTGCCTGCTCAAGCGTTTTGTGACAGGGTGCTGTAATGCGGCGCCTTGCAGCGCTCCCATCCTGTTCCTGGTAATTACCATCTCCCTAGGTCCTGTGTAAGCTTCCCTGCGTCTCTCCCACAGTGTTTAGTTTTACTGTCAGTCCATACAGGATCAAAGAGGCTACAGGCAGAGTCTCCAGTGGAAGAACACTTTTGTCTTGGCATGTGTCCTGCAGTTGCCTGTCTTGTGTTTGCCTAGCAGGGAAGTAGTGATCTTTTATTGAGTCAAGTCAAGTCAATTTTATTTATATAGCCCATTATCACAGATTTCCCTCATAGGGCTTTACTCTCTATCTTTAGACCCTCGTTTCAGATAAGGAAAAAAATAAAAGGTCTTTATAACGGGGGAATAATTGGAAGAAACCTAAGAAGAACAACGGGGAGGGATGTCTCTTTCAGGGCAGGGAGGCATAGAGTAGTTGTTGTGTGTCCAGAATAGGCCAGCTGCATTCTGAAGAAGCAGTAATTTAGTGATTTTGGGCACATTTTCAAAAATGTAGGTAAAGATGAGGACGGCTTAGGTGGTTCTACCTCTATGGAAAACTGAGGTTTGCTCTAGAGCCTGATCGAGGGCAATTTTTGGGGCTGATACCCAAAATTGGGAAGTAAAGAACCTTGTTACCAGTGTATTGCCTGATAGACACAGATTTTTCATACACATGATCCTTTGAATGTGGTAATCAAACACTTGTGACAAAGAAAAAATGACATCAGCGAACTGAAACAGACAACTTGACTTGAAATGGAATAATTATAAATTAGTGTATTATAAATGATTGTTTTCTGCACTGTGTTATTTAAAACCAAAAAGTTTTCATATTAACCGATATCAACAATATATATATACAGTATATATATATATATATATATATATATATATATGCTGATACCGATATATCTCTGATAGGCCAACATCAGCCTGTTCAGACATCGGTCGGGTTCTAGTTTGGTCACTGATGTGGAAGTTACCGCCACTGGGGCTTATACTGTATGTCACGACTATGTGCCTCTGTCTAAAAAGGTTTTTCCAGCTAAACAGTGCTAACTACTCTGGTTGCTGAACTTATGTTGTCCAGGGGATCCCATTGTTTGTCCAAAGACCTTGGCTACCAATTTCTTCAGAAAGTGGAATATCGGCAGCAGTAATTTCACACATGACCCGACCAAAGTGTACAGTTTACTCAGCCTCAGTGTGTCATGCCACTTGATTATCATTTCTCCTCAGGAAGCACTACACTCCAAGTGCCATCCTGTTTAAATTGCAATCTTGTCATGTGAGTGAGGTTTGCTGAGTAAGGCTTTCAGAGAGTCATGTCATGTTTGAGATGAAGAGATCAGAAGGGCGGGAAGGAAGACATTACTCAGCCCATCAGAGCACTGCCATCCCTCCCTCCTCCCTGACGAGGCCAAATGTCCGCTAATCTGTCTGTGATCACTGTGCTAATGAGTGATGGCTTTTTCATGAGGACCGAGGGCGGGCAGAAATCTGCCATCGATTTGCTGTGATAATCCAGATCTGGCCGCCGACTGAGGCCCAACACTCCCTCCGAGAAGGGTGCCTTTGAGGTTAAGGCGAGTCAGACACAATTGCCATGTAATCAATAATATCGAGTGCAGTAAGCCAGGAGATACAGCCATGTGGGCAGGCAGGCCTCTCTGGAGAGAGCACAGCAGGTCCAGATATTACTCTTCACTTTACACTGCCTTAATCACACATTACTGTCAGATACGGTATAGGACCACAACTCATTATATAGACCTGGATCTCAGCCACCCTAAGCTTTGCCCAGTGGGAGCTGTATGTGTTCCTAATAGTCATTCTAGGCCTTAGAATAGACTGCCTTTAATTCAGGATTCAGGGCAGGATCTCAGGCATATTGGCAAGTATTCCAGGTGTAAACATTAGACTTGATTTAATGGACTCAAAATAGTTTCGGCTTTCAAAAGCCTGCTGCATAACTGTGAGAAACTGATGATTCATGATTACCTGATGAATAATAACTCTTCTAACAATAACAAAAAACCTCGAGAGCAGGCTAAGGATATCCTGGTTTTTCAAAAAGAAATACTCTTAATCATAAGATATGCATTTGATTACTCTTTGGGTACAGGGAAACAGTCGTCTTGGACCCACACACACCATGACAACACAACAAGCCCACAAAAGACATATATTTGTTCTGTTGACATTTTACATCAGGACACAGGAGAGACAATTATCTGCCAAAGAAAAAGAATTGGAAATGACTACAGAAGACACATAATTGGACAAGCCGAGTCGCGTGGTAATTCAAAAAGGAAGAGACATGAGTCAATGTAGGTTCAACCAAGAAGAGAAAATAGAAAGAGAGAGGACTAAAAACAGTGAAGAAGTAAGGAAAATAGACAGAAAAAGGCTAGCGTGGAGAGAGTGAGAGACTGGTATGAGATGTTGTGATGGGGTGGGGGGGTTGAGCAGAAGATGAGCAGTGACTCTGACAGAGTGACGGAGGGGGTGAAGAAAGTGAGGGATTGATAGATGTTGACAGTATATCTGGTGGAGTGGGACAGTGCTGCAGCGAGGCCGAGTCCGCATTGAGGACCACGTCTCTGCTTAGTCCTGTTCTCTGCAGTGTAATTGACCTGTACGTAACTGACCTATTAGAGCACATCATGCTGTCCTCGGCTAATGTAAACCTAGAACATGCTTCTGCACTAATCACAAACTCACCCCTGCTTACATTACATTTTGTTCGTCTGCGCACAATGGCATTCCTCCACTATTCTTAAACAATCTAAATGTCCGAATTCTAACGTGCTCTCACAGAGAAGTGCTCCAACACTGGACAAAACCAAAATGTTAATATATGTTCTTCAGTGCTATAGATGGTTTGTTTACATCAGGCAAGTTTCTTAGTTTCTGTATTTTTATTTATGATCAACTGGACAGTATGTATTTAATCTGCATGTCTTCAATTCTATGTTTCACTCATCCTTGAATATATGCCGTCAGGAATGAGATAGTAAGTAAGTCAATTATTAACTGATTTGGTTTTAAAAGTGTAATATGGAGGCCAGGATCACAGTTTGCTCACCACCTGCCACCTTACCACACCTCTCCACCACATAGTTATTGCAGGGCTCCAGACAAAACATTTTTTCTAGGAGCACAGTGGCCACTAACTGAAAATTTTAGGAGCTCGAAAAAATGATATCTCGAGAAAACAAATGAAATTAACTCGTTATCACGGGAAAACAGAGGAAATAAAAAAATGTATAAATGCATGGCCCTTTAGGGCTTCCGTAATATATATATATATATATATATATATATATATATATATATATATATATATGTGTGTGTGTGTGTATATATATGTATAATGTATATTGTATATTGTATAATATAATAATTAAGAAATTATTATATGTTGAGTTGCCGTTCCTTTCTTTGCAGGTCAAGTTGACCTTTATTATTGGTAAAGGGTAATTCTTTCTTGGCAATGAAAAAGGCTGTGTTAGACTTAAATATTAATTTGGCCTCCTCAGCACACTGATTAACAGCCTCTTGCCTTCTAAATACAGTGGAGTTGCATTTTCAGTCGAGTACAGGTCAGGGCATATTGTATGCCTTAGATTACCACTGTGTTTGACCAGTGTGTTATGTTCTAACTGTGTAGTACCAGCATTACTTGGTAATTTCATGTTCCCCACATGTTGCGGGTATTGACTGCAAAATTTGCAGTTCATGGAATTCGTCTCTCTGAGAAAATTTAGTCACACTGTCTCAAATTTTGGTCGCAAAATGCGACCACTCGGTCGCAGTCTGGACCCTTTTTATATGGTTCACTCAAATAATTCACTTTTTTTTTTTAAATTGCAAAAATAATTATTTATTTTTTTAAATGTATTCTTTTATTGTATTCAAATCCAGTCTAAAATGCAGTGGGAAGGAAGTATAAGGTCGCAGAAAATGGAAGTACTCAAGTAAAGTACAATTCCCCTAAAATTCCCAAGTAAATCTACTTAGTTATATTGCATCATTCCTCAAGTTTGCGGAGAAGTTCAGTTTGATTTGCAGAGATTCTGGCATATAATTGCATTGGTGAGTTCTGCCCCTGTACTCTGAGACAGTGGAGTTAAACAACAAAGTCTCTTTTCAGTAACAATGTCCTGTTCACCCAAGATAATCCACCTGCTGTGGACAGATTTATAACCTTATACCCCTATACAAAATGGTATAGAGTAATGTGTAATAAGAGTAATGTGCAGTTTTTCTGGAAAGCTTTGTCTAACATGTTATCCGTTATCTTTACGTTTTTAATCTGCTCAGAGCAAGGTCCTCAGCAGCTGCTTACTTTGCCTCAGAAAGGCTATGACAGCAGCCTAGAGCGATACGCACTAGAAGATAGAGGTAGATAGGTAGGTCAGTGAAAGTACAGTGCATCTGTAACTTTGCGTGGATGCTTTCTTACTGAGAATGTTTAATATTGAATCCTCCTGCATCCTGGTGAGACTAGATCCGGATGCTGCTGCAGGATGACTGCTTGTATTTTCCATGGCTGCCTCAGCTCTCTCAAACCCAGCATGTCTGTCTCAATCAGTATCCATCACTCATATTTGCCCATTCGTCATCTCAGAAATGTCCTTTAGCATTTGCAGGAGGAATTAGTGAAGAGGCTGAATAAGGTGTGTGGTCAGAGAAAGAGGATCAGTTGTGTGGCTGGGAACAACGATCATATATACATCAAAAACTTTCCTATGTTTTTCACTAGAACAGGGAGATGAAAAACACAGTGACGGTACAGTATTTTTAATACCTCCTTCAATGTGAAAAGAGGTTACAGCAGTTCTTTCACAAGATTTTACTATGACATCTGATATTTTTAATGAGTTTGAGGGACGAAACATCGGAAGACCATGGTCTGCCTCTTATTGCAAAAGGAGATAGCACATAGAAATGATACAGAGATGACATATTTTTCTATTAAATGTGTTTTCATTCAGCGAATGGGACAAGAAGAGACTCAACACATATTTTTTCAGTGTGGAGTGCGGGGAATGGGCTTTATTGATTGTCCTCATCCAGACTGATCAACCCTAAGCAAGCATCAATGAGGAACACAGGAAACACTCAGATTTTGCCCTCAGATTTTACTGTGTTGTAGTTATTGGGTTTGATAAACTGTGTTTGTCAGTACATAAGTGTACCTAAAGTGCTCCAGGGTGTCCAAGTAATGCTATCTCAGGTGTGTTTATGATACAAACAGCAGGAAGGGATGGATGTGACATTTTGTCCAGGAAAGGACAAATTGTGCAAATGTGTAATCTGTTCAGGCTGTCTGAGACTCCCACTGAGCCGAGATAATACCCTTTACGAGAGGACCACAACTGTATCAGAGAGGACAACGAGGGAGGAAAGGGTATGAGGGGGAAGACAAGGTTTTTGGGGCAAAGCAAGAGAGAAAAAATGAATGTTTATGAGCAAAGAAGAAAGGGAAAAGGAAATGAGAGGTGATGGAGTAAAAAAAGT
This sequence comes from Diplodus puntazzo, assembly GCA_963678695.2. Taxonomy (NCBI): domain Eukaryota; kingdom Metazoa; phylum Chordata; class Actinopteri; order Spariformes; family Sparidae; genus Diplodus; species Diplodus puntazzo. The sequence goes on from OZ023168.1 coordinate 14,503,511, forward strand.
AGCAGACATAGCCATGCAGGTTGCATTGTTACAGAAAGGGAAATGCAATAATGCTGAGGAAACAAGAATCCAAATGAAAACAAATGTGCCTATTCATACTGACACACATGCACAGCTATTATTAGCACACACACACACATACACATCTACGTATATATATTATATACACAATAAGCAGTGACAGCCTATTCTTTACCTTCTGTCTCTTTCTCACTCACCTGTAAATTTTAGCTGTTTGTCTGAATTGAATCCATTCCATATTGTATGTCTCTAATAGCAACACATTGACAGGACAGCGAGCAGCAACACAACGCAGCATCTGTATTGTATTTTATTGCTCCTCACACCAGTTTCTGTAGTTTATTTTAGCTTTTTTGCCATCAGATACCTGAAGGACAAGCGGTGCTGCTTCCTTTTACTGTGAGCCCAAACACAGTGGGCTTTGGGAAGATGGGGAATTTAGAAAGATAACCCTTCAAAATTAAATTGTCACTGAGTTTGCCGACCAGTGAGGCCTTGTTGGGACAAGTGATGACAGTGTAAAGAGAAGGAACAAATGGTAGGGAAGGGAAAGAGCAGCAGACGAGGGGAGAGAGGGAGAAGGAGCGATGAAGGTGAGGGCTTTTGCATATCCTGAGTTACCTCCAGACAGAAGACTTCATGCAACCAATACAATGTTTCCAGAATGTGCGCTTGGGGAAAGTTTATCAGAATCTCTGAGTCAAAAGTATTTGTACAGCAATTTACAGCTGATTTACTGCTCTCCTTCCAACAACATCTGACCATGAATACACTGTACGCTTCCCACGCAAACTTTAATTATTTATCAAGTTTGACTCAAGAATGGTCCAGTGAAGCTATGCCATGCCCAGTAGGCAATTTGAGGGGATATGCCATCCCTCTTGTTCTGACCAAAATGCTCTCCATCACCTTGTAGCAGAGAGAGTGCAGGGGCCGAGCTGTTAAGTTGGTGCGATTGTTTAGTAGTCTCTTCTAGTTGTTGGCCAGGGGAAAATATGGACTGAAACTAAGTTGAATGAACTATGATCTATGTAGGGACATGAAGCAAACAAGACTTTACTGATATTATTGTGCTGACTTTTATTTTACTCAAATTCAATTTCGATCCCCTTTTTGTGAGCTGCTTTCCCTGTCACGTTAATGATTGAAGGCGGATTAAGTGTAAACCTGATTTATTTCTGCCAAAACAGTTTGAGAACAACTGATTTAGTCTGCCTCACTCACTCATCTTTTATCTGACTGAAGTTGTGCAAGGTAAAATGTATGGTGCTGTCCATGGTGCTGAAGTAGCAGATGCATGTGTATTTGTGCCTAGTCCCCACCAATCTATATCTGTAATATTCTCTAAACCATATATAATGAATACTCAATTACATGTATAATCATATTTTAGACTATGTACTTTATGGAGTAGTGTGAACTTCATGGTCAAAGTGCCGGACACCCTGCAGGAACATCCTTTGGGACATGTCATGAATCCCTGACTGGTCAAACCAATCTTGAAAACGCAATTAACACAAGACGACAGTGTTTCAGTTTTTCTTTTTCTTTTTTATCAGACAATTAATGCTGCAACTTCTTAATTATGGCTATTTAACAAAGTGTGTAAATGAGCTGTTGCTGTGAATTTGCCCTTCATCAGCATCACACACACACACACACACACACACACACACACACACACACACACACACACACACACACACACACACACACACACACACATTGAAACACCTACTTGACATTTGTGCAGCAAATGTTTTTTTCTGTCCTCCAATTGTAGTGCTCACATCTCCTACTCACTTACACGGTCATAACCAAAGATCAAGGAGCCGAAATGTCTTTGGACATTATGTGGCTTGACTGAAACTGCAATGTGGATTATCAGCTAACCAAATTGAAAATGACTGAACAGTATTCTGTGTTTCTATGTGCTCCTCCAGGTGCAGGTGATGTCGAGGAGTGTGGGTTTAGGCGGCAGGATGACATTTGCCAAGCTCCTCCTTCCCTTCCTCTTTCTCCATTCTTTCTGTGAAGGTGGGTCCTCTTCATTTAATTAATGTGTAAATCTGTAAAAACTAGACTTATTTTATGATTGTGAGGGGAGGCTTTGTTTTTCATCATTAATGCAGTGACCCCAAATTCCTGGTGCTGTGCTTATATTTTAATTTAATGTAGTGAAGCTTCTCGCTGGCAAAAAGTAAAGGACAGTGGTTTTATTCTGCAGCTATTTTTGTGAATATGTGCAGTAGTGTGAATGTGAAGCTGAATAATTGAAAAGGAGTATGTTCACTCAATGTTTTCTGTATAAAAGAATGATGGTTTAAAAATACTGTGGTGCCATCAGCATTTAAGTAAAAATCTACCGTTTGTTGGACAAATACAGGATTATGAATAATATTGGTCTTTATCTGTGAGATTTGACTACACAATTTCAATTTCAGGAGTTTTAAATCACCTCTCCCTCTTCCTTGTCAATGCTTCATTAGCTGCCTGAAAGAATTGTCTGTCACTTACTTTCCACACATGAGACATTCCTTGACTCATGGAGCCTTTTCTTTTAAGCCCCAACCATGGTCTATTTATTTTTTCACATTTTATCACTGTCATTACTTCACTCCTGCTCTCTTTTTCTGTCCCCTCCTCCTTGCATAATGTCTTGCATTATTGTTCATCTTAAGAACTACTTTAAAATAGTTCCTTCCTTGCTGAGTGTGTGTCTGTGAGGACATGAGAGGGAGAGAGAGAGAGAAATGGTGAGAGAGATCTTCCATGTTGTGGAAAGTCACGTTAACTGTCTCACGGTGACAGGCAGGAGACACCTCCAATCACACACAGTGCTGAAGCAGCGAGGAAAGTTATTAAGTGAATGCCACAACCTCTTTCCATCAAGCACAATGAGTTTGTCAAGGCCTTTTTTTATGTCTCTGAAGGACCTTGTGTTTGCTTTGTCTTCCCCTCACTACCTCCTTCTTCCTTGCCTTCTCTAACTAACCCATTAGCACACTGACCCTGCACTCCTCTTGAGCATTACCCCCCGATCCAGCAAATTGGATTGATGATCATTGCTGTGATTATTTTGTGGCTGTAATCAATCTGCATTCAGCTATCCAAGCCTGACGCAGTGCCTCATAGTAATTAAGCCACAGGTGTAGACGGGAGCTTGTTAACCCTCCTCCACACCACCCCCTATCCTGTGAAGCACGCTCCATGTTCTTGGCACCCACTAAGAGCCACGCTGGCAAGCCAGAGATAAGCATCTTCTTCTGCACAGGCGGGCACATGACTGAACATAGAGCTCCCACTTTCAAAGCACTGAATCACTCTATCAAGCGCTCTCGCTTCAAACAAGTTGGCTTCCCCTTCTCTTGCTTCAGTGTTTCTGTGGTCTGCCGCCCAGCTCAGCTGATCAAAGACCATCAGCTTTGTTCCCTGATCTTCCCTACAAAACAGCTTGTTTCACATTGCCTTCTGACACCGCACAGCCCTGCCCAAACACAGCAGACTATTAACCCTTAAACATGCACTCAAAAGTGTGGTGCTGTAATAGATCACATTCCATCCTATACAGAGAAATCAATATGAGGTAAATGCAATTTTGGTCTGAATATACTATGCACATAATGTTATGGTTGAAAACACACTCATACTCCAAATGTGTGCAGGATATTCAATATGTTAAACGTTGTGTTTATCCCTTTTTTACACAGCATTTAGATTTAAAGCTTTCCACAACATACATTTTCAGTCTGATGGCCATGCTAGTGTTATAAATTAACCATGGTGTTTTCATACAGACCCCGGAGGCATGAATGACTCTACCTACGGACAGACCATGTAAACGATTTATAAAAGCATAAAAATAATGACCAAAACTGACAGCAGCACAATTCTCTGTGTGTAATTGATGTTCTCAGCTAACACTGTTTTCTATTGACGGCTAAGTGCTTTTGAAAGTGGATAACTGCAAAACCTTTTTTAAACAAATAAGGAGATATAAATAAGATATGATTTGTACTGTTCTTTAGATAAATTTAACCTAAATTTACCTGCACGAGGGTAGGGTTGTTATTCAAGGTCACGTTTATGCATTTTCCCCTCTGCTTAGTGATTGATGTGCTTCAGAGATGTGTATGAGATAGACTCAGTAAATCAGTATATAGCAGTAAGCAGATATGAACAGTCAAACATCTATAATGGGTAGACATACAGTAGGGATGAGAGAAACACTCACAAGATATGAGAATAGTAATAGAGACTGGTCTTCGGACTGGCCTTCAAGTATAAGCTTGCTGCATGAAAACAATAATCCTGTGTAAAACTATGTTGCAGTGAATGATAGGTGTGTGAATTTTCACTGGCCTCACAATTTAATTAAAATTCAGCTTTGAACGATTTGAATGCAAAACAGTTCTCGACGCATCACGCTTAGGGATGTAACGGTATGAAAATTTCACACCGCGGTAATAGTGACCAAAATTATCACGGACCTCAAAATGTTGAAAAAACATTGATAAATTGAAATAATTTCACCAAGATTTATATTTCAATAGATTTATTATATATTAAAATAATCCAAATCCAAAACCTTAACAAAACACTGCAACATCAACATTAAACAAGTATAAAAGAATGTATCAAAACTGTGCAAAATAGGTCATTGGCTTTTTGTGATGAGGCAGCCTGTTTTTGAAACGTGTCCTTTAATGTCTGCGTTACAGAGGTAGAATGAGTTGTAGTGGCAGTAGCACTCCATTGGCCAGCAGACCCTCTGTGAAAAAAATGAATAGAACATGTCATTATTAATTATTACTGTCATTGTTACTTAATACTATGGGTGCAACCAACAGATCACAAAACTCACACTTTAGATCATATCACTTTTGTGAGAAACAGGTTGGATCATTTTTTTTAGATCAAAACAAAAAGGATTATTGTTAGATTAATTATGAATACTCTATTTTGGCTCTTATCTCTATCTAGACACTTGTTATATTCACCATTTTATATTATGCTTTATATATAGTCTATTCTACAAATAATCCACAAATATTATATATTTCTGATATTACTTATATATATTGGCTGTCTGTCTCTCTGTCTGCCTGCTCGTCTGTTGTCAGTGGACTTAGTCAATCTGATTGGTCAAATGTCTGCTGAGCCACAGGTAGATGCTGCTCTGGTGAAAGGAGCTGAGATGAAAGTCAGTCATCTCAGTCAGTTTGCATTCACTAACTCAGTCCACCCAGTACGTGTTTGTCTCAAATCCTCCTCACTGCAGCTCTGCATCAATATTTGGGGAATTATTAGGTCGAACTTAAAAAGTGAAATCTACAATTAATAAGTGGTTCAGATAACGTGCCAAATCACGGATCAACTTTGTTCAGTTATACCACTATCTGGTCAGTTTACATTAGTGACAACAGCAAATTAGACAGAGAAAACTCGACACACACATACATCACGCATCCGAGCTTAAGGTTAGCTTACATTGCATTCTGTGAACAGTTGACACCGGTAACCGTTACATCCCTAATCGCTCTGCATCTCAGTGTATGGCATCCTCAATGATGTATATTACTGCACGTTGTTAATTTTTCATCAATTGAATTCCCTTTTCATTCAAACAGCCCCTCCAATAATCAGACTACAGCAGTCTAGAAAAATAAAAGCTGCATCTTCTCAATATATGTACCTCAGTACATAAACATTACAAAAACAAAACATTTATCCATCTGCATTGCCTTTCACGTTGGTGTAATCTGCAATATTGTTTTCACATGGCAGCTTTAAGATAATGCATTTATTGACTCTGCTGTAGTTGACAGCGCCTCCCCAGATCTTGGCTGATTAGCTGGGCTTGCTGTTAATATTTATGGCTGCAGATGTTAGCTTCAGTTGAAAAAGGCTAACATGATTATTAGTAATTATTGTTCATGGTTTATAAGGTCTGAGATGTGCCCCGAGATGTCAATTTAAAAAAATACTCGTTGGGTTTTTATTATCACTCATAGATGATCTCTGCTTCCCTCCTACATAAGTAAAGTTAGCCTAATGTCCACCCACAATTCAACGCATGGGAGCAACAGCGCAACATAAGCTGCAGATTCTCCATTATGCTTTGTCTCTGCATCAATGCAGAACTGAGTAAACTTGTAAAAGAGGGCAGTAATTTAAAGGGACAGTTCACCCCAAATTTAACCCCAAAAACCTTGACTTGATGGGAGGTGATATATAGTGGGCACGCTGTTTGTTTCTTGATATGTTTATCAGTGGTTCCTCCCACTTGGTCCAGTCTTACATTTGACACTAAGGCTTCTAATCCAGCAGATTAAAGAGAAAGTTAGGACGGATTTGATATAGGATTTTTAGAACAGAACATTCAGATGCTTCTTAACCTAACATTTAGTCAGTTTCCTAAGACAAAGTCGGAGCCATTGACCCATTTTACATTACAATGTCTGTATTACATTCAGAGGTACACAGGCTGCACTATGTACACACCAGCTTGCACATCTGAGAATAGCGGAATTAAAGGATTGCCTGCGCTGCCAAGAGATCAATAGCACCAAGCCGGGAAAATGTACTAAGATAGGTATTCTTAAAAAATAAAGTTTACTCAGTTTATATTAGCTACTCCAAGCAAGACTTGTTTGGCCGAATAGAGGATCTCTTGGTCAGATCTACAAATAGTGACATTTGTGAAGCTGTGCAGTACATTCTGGGTTGGAGTTGAAGGACTGAAAGTAACAGGTTGATGTTTCTCTTTATGAACCTCTGTCATTACTTAAGTGTTGATGTGTTTTTCCTGTGAAAACAGCTATGGTTACCTCTAAATGTCAGCAAACATTTCCAGATGTCATACTCTGTCTGCCACTGAATGCATCTGCTCCAGTACTCACACAGTGTCATACACTGAATTTATTTGCCACAGCCACTTATACATTCTAACACACTCTATATTTGCCACGGCCCCCGTTTTGGAGGGAGGGGCCATGCTTTGTTTGTAAAACGATGTGAAGACAGTCTTTGAAATAAACAGTGGAACAAGGGTGTGTGCACTGGCATCAGCTGCACCAATTAGATGCTCCATGTTTCAGTTCAAGTGCTCAAGTGTTCCCTTTCTTGAAGATCTCTTTACAAATGCTGATGTTGAAAGCAGCAAGAAGGTGTCAGCGAACTGCCATAACCAAAGAGCTACATTCATACACGTTTTCAGACTAGTAGTACTCTAAGAAGTAAGTAGGCTAGTAATAAGTAATCTGTCACACTTTACTGTACCTTAAATCAATTTACAGAAATTGACAATATGGTGATTATACGTATAATATTAGCTGTTAATCAGTTGAGTAACAAAATCAAACGCTAATTAGAGCCTGACTGATATATTGATTAGCCGATATAGGCCTATCATGGATATATTGGTATCTGCAATTAAGTTGTTCAATATGCTTCCATATGAAAACTTTGGTTTATGAGATTACAATGCAGAAGGGTAGTTCAAATTGTTTTAATATAGATGGAGTTCTTTCACTTAAGACAATATGACTTATTGTCAAATTGTTAAATCTCCAGCCTCTGTTACATGTCTTTGTCATGAGTGTTTGATAGCCATATATGAGGGATAATTTCGGAAAATGTGTGTATATCAGCCAAAATATAGATTCTTTTTATTTTACTATCTAATGTTTGTAATGGCATCGGTTAGCTCAAACACTTGCTTCAATAGATGGTTTTGGGCAGAATTTAAATGATCATTCTTCCTCCTCTCGTTATCCCAGGCTCCAACCAGCCACCTCGCTTCCTGAACTACTTCTTCTCCACCTACCTTCTCATCTATGAAGATATGCCCGTCGGTGAGTCTCTGTGGAGTGCCTGCTTGTTGTATTCTGATGTATCACTGTGTTTCCTCTGTATGTCTTGGATATAAAATAGAGAAAGAGAATACAACAAGTAAAGAGAGCTGGGATAAAAGACATTGACAGTGATGGCAATGGATGTCCTCTATGAGGACATGTGTTTGTTTTTGTATGTGTGTCCTGTGTCTTTCTGTGTGATGAGAAGCTAACTCCAGAACTTGGTCATCTGAGTGATTCTTTAACTGCAACAGAAGACAGGTGGGATGCTGTGGATATTTTGCGTCCTGGTGTTCATATCTGGATGAAAGGGATTGTCCAGATTTCATATATCCATGTTATTATAAGCTTGGTTTTATGTTGTGTGTCACTGCTGTTGGAGGCAGTTGGGGGTTAGGGTATGAATGCCACAACACATGGCTGAGTTCGATTCCTCCAAGGATCTATAATTCCCCCTCCTTATTTATTTTTTTGTCATTTTTTTTGTTGGTTGCAGTGATTGACAGGGCAATTTGGAGATGTCTAGCTTTTCATCTTCTTTGAGGGTGTCAGTGGCTTAGAATTAAAATCCTTTATATTGGATTGATTTTCTAGAAGTTTTTTTTTTTTATCACATGACCTTTACACTCTGCCAGTCTGTCAACAATCCCAGTCTGAGTCGTGAGTGTTGGCTTATCCATGTCTACACCCTTAGAGTTGCTTTATGTTAGTGGCTACGAGTCACAAGCACTGACAACCTGGACTTTTTTTTCCCTTTCTCATATTTTTTCTTGGGATCATGAAAGTTCAAATACATCAATGGGCCTCCATCATCATCACTATTTCAGTCATTTTGACTTCAGCGTCTCCATCATCATTTTAGTTACGTGTTTTGCACTGCAGCCAGGAAAGGTTGCAGTATCCCACAGAGCCTATCATAAATCATCATCACCGTGACCCCGAACAACATTACCCTCATGCTTGCCCAGTGTGGCATCTTTGTCCAACAGCACTAAGCAGATTTTGGCAGAAGGCCATTTCTTCTTTCAGTCTGCTTGTGTTCCAACCAGTGAAGGGCATGGATGTGTTGGTGGGTGGCATTGCTAATTTCCCTAACCGCTCTGTCCAGGTTGCCCTCTGGTCATGAATCATTGTGTCCTCTCCTCAGGCAGCTGGGCTCAGGTCCAACAGCGGCTTCCACTGGTCCAGAGAGCTGTCAGTCATGTATCTGGCTCGGCCTATGATGGCTTCTTCTACAGTGTGATTATGAGGGTGGGCTGAGTGATCGGACAGTGACAATTTGTCAAGATTATTGTTTATTAGCTCAGCAGATGTCCTCGCTGAGGAGGTCCTCCAATTCATAAACACATGAACACACAAGCAACCGAGTCAAGTTTGTGTGTGTGTGTGTGTGTGTGTGTGTGTGTGTGTGTGTGTGTGTGTGTTTGCGTGTGTGTGTGTGTGTGTGTGTTGTACTTGCTACATTGTGAGAACCAGAGCAAATGTTTAACTAACAGAGTAAAGACATTTTTGAAAGTGAAGACATTTTGGCTGGTCCAACTTGAAATAGTTGTTTGACGGAAGAAATATGTTTAGGTTAGACATTAAATTTAAGGCATGCAGACATATTCACATACAATCACAATTCATGTGTAGGCACACTGGAACTCTCACAAAACATGAAATAAGATCTGGCTATCTATCACTTGTACAGGTGATTTAATGAACAAACTATTTGCCAGTCCAGACTATGTGTATTATTTTTTTCTCTATAACCATCTGGTGACCCATGGCAATGAACTCGCAACCTCTATGGGTGTCCCATCTCCAGGTTTAGACATAAATCATGTCGTTTAGGGTCATCACAAGGATAGAAGTGTGTGTGTTTTGTAAGTTAATTTTGTGACATAGTTGAGAATGGCACAAGAGCCTTTTCACTACAAACACCCACATGTTTCCCCACACACAGTCAAGATTACTTATCATCCAGCCCACCAGTTTAATAGAGTAGCCTGGCAGCAATTCCAATGCTGACATCGCTCTTACTCTTGATTTGAATAAAGGGTAGATTGAAAATACATATTTTCTCATCTCAAGGTTCAGTAGAAAGATTGTGCGAAGAATAAAGAATTGTTAAATGGGACTTTCAGGGCACAATGGAGGTGGTTTAATCATATTCAAACCTTCATACATTTCTCTATACTTCATTAGGCCATCATTCTACCACTGATGTGATGAACATAAATGAGCACTTGTCTGACTGAAGCCAAACTGCATGACTTGAACCTAGTGATCAGGTTTCCAGAGCTACGTGATTGGTTGCTTTCAGTTACCGTGGAGGTTGTCAGGCTGTAGTCTCTGTGATGATGTAATACGGTAGAATTCATTGGAAAAGTTTGTGTATTGACTGCACAGCAGCACCATTGATACTGTGTTATAGATATTAGCAAAGCAGACTTTTTCAGTTAAACCATGTCTGCATGCATGTGCACACGCTCCCAACTCTATCTGGCCTCGTCTAGGCAGCAGATCAGTGACTAGAGCTCCGTATGGCAGGCAGGAGCACATGATTATTTATCAGAAAGATGAAGGAACACATCCAAAAACCATGGATATTTGATCTGAGACTACATCCACTCCTTTCCCCCTCTCACCAGCAAGGGGTTTGGTACAGGAACCAGCACAAGGTGTTTGAAGGAGGATGCAGAGATGTGAGCTATAAATACAGGTGTAACACAATGGGAGATGACCCCACACTAACATATATACTGTCCTTTAGCTCTGACTTCAGTGCAGTTTTAATTGTCTTTAATACAGATGCATAGCTGAGACTTAACACATCTTTAGTCCCCACTGGTATGGAATGATGCCTTTGATGTGTGATTAGGCTGCATTATTGGTTTGCTGTACACTACAGTGATATGATGCATATGCATGCACGATATGTTTTATTTAAATGTTGACAAAAGGAATATTTAACAGGGTTTAGAACAAAAAAATCTATTCTCTGCACGCCTGTGTGTTCTCTATGTGCACTTACTGTGAGTATGCATGCATATGTCTATGTTTTATTGAATTTTTGTCACATCCAGGCATTGGGATCATTCAATCTTTTGGATAGGGTGGCAGCTAAACAGAAGAGCTGATGTTTAAATGCAGTGGCAGATAACAGTGTGCGTTGTGTCAGGAAATGGGATGTGTAATTAGAACGAGAGAACGCTTTGATTAAACACTCTCATCTCCTAATCCACTTTGCCCTGATTCGGCAGATTAAGCTCTCTACTGAGTAATTAACTTGTGGAAAGAACACAACATTTATGAAAAATAAGAAACTTCTGCACTCTGCTGGGATGGCTTGTGCACGTCTCGTAGTGTATGCCAGTTGAGCATAAGGCTTCAAATTCCGCTTAGGCTAACATTATTAAAACACATGTTCATTTAGATGGGATGAGTTATTGTATACATTCAAATTCAATTATTTTTACTGAGGAAGTGAGAAGCCTCAGAGGGCAGAGAGTACAACAGGAGGGAAGCTTTTGGCACTATTCATTACATGAGTGAATTAAGTGAATTGAAGTTGCCCCACTCTCTCTTTCTTACAACTTTTTCACTCAGTCGATCATATCCTTTGTCACTCCTCCTTTTGTATCCTTTGTCATTTAACAAAAGAGCATGAAATTTCCAATAGAAAAAGACTGTAAGAAACAATATTATAGTCCTTATACTCCAAAGCAGCACATTTACCAGTTTCAGTGCAATGTGGCAGTATACCAGCTCTTATTTCAGCCAAATAGACTTTTCTTACCGCATATTTCCTTGGCTATATATTTTCTCTTCTCTTACAATGCCGGGAGCGAAACATTGCTCAGGAGCCAAGACTCTTCAGCTAAAGTTTTTCAGCCATTTTTTATGTTTATGTTTTTATGCTCCTGTGCATCCAAAATGTACTATCTCAGCTGCAGTATTAGGACACCTTTTCTTTTCCACTTGCTCTCCTCTGCTCTCTCACATTCTTCTCCTGCCACAGTAAATACCTTGCACTTTTAATTAGCTCCGTGGCATTCCTAATTCAATAATAATTAAGGCGCAAGAAGTAGCCTCAAGGAACGACTTATTAAAGCCTTCCCCGAAATGTGTTGATAATGTCTGTGTGCTCTCTCCCCAGCCAATTCCCCACTGTCAGGTGCCCAGCTCAATCTTCATGAACTATGGCTTGTCAGAACTCTTTCCTGTGGACACTGTCTCTCTTTCTGTCTTTCTCAGTTGTATGATTCAGTATATTGATTATGGTAGCTGCAGTCATAAACGAAGCAGTGTTTGTAACTATTGCTAACTATTGTAGATTGAAGATGTCATCATGTAAATGCTCCTTTTTCTTGATTGGACCTAATGAAGAAGCTTCATCGAGCATCTGAAAGCCCTGACTGGTCTTTTCAGAAATATCATATTCAAGAAGTTTTCCTTTGACTGAATATGTGATTGCATTATGGATTAAAAATAAATGTGTGGGTGTGACTTTGCAAGTTACTATACTTGTATAACTAGCTAAGTCCAAAGTCAGAGGCTTTTCAATTATTTGTTAGTGTTGCATTTTCTCTCTGGTTTAAGTTCTGGTTGATATTTCGTGGTTCAGGGTCTCAGATTCCTTTCATGATTTAATAGACAAGAACATATCGTTTGCATTAGGGTACACTGTAAGTGTGTGGAATAGTCACATCGCAGGGCCTGTGAGGCAAATGGACTCATCTAATTTCAAGGGTACCTGACACACACTGTGCATGCAGACTCTGCATGCGCAGCGATCCACCAATCACATTAGTTATTATTCAGTGTGCCGAAGCAGACCACGCCCCTGCACATGGAGTGAGTCGCTGGTAGCAACATTGAAAAATGAGCAACAACAAGAGAAAATAGCAGAAAAGGAAGACTTTGTGCCAAAAAGAAAAGCAACGTCAGTTAACTGGAATTATTTCGGCTGCAAGATGAATGATATTTGGATGATATTTGGGTGATATTTGGGGCGACCGTGGCTCAGTTGGTAGAGCGGGTCGGCCTATGTTCGGAGGGTCGGCGGTTCGATCCCCTCCCCTGCCAGTTGGTTCATGGTCGTTGTGTCCTTGGGCAAGACACTTCACCCACCTTGCCTCGTGTGAATGTGTATGACTGCTGTATGTTTGTGGTGGTGGTCGGAGCCGTTGGCGCTGAATGTGCAGCCACGCTCCCGTCAGTCTGCCCCAGGGCAGCTGTGGCTACTATCGTAGTTCACCACCACCGGTATGACTGTATGTGAATGAATGGAACCTGGAACCCTGTGAGGCGCTTTGAGTACTCAGAAAAGCGCCATACAAATCCAATCCATTATTATTGACTAAACACGTGTTCTGTGTCGACAGTGCCTTGCATCTGTTGCCACAACGAGAGGTAACACAACTAATTTGTTTGACCATTTTATTATTTCGTCACCATTATTTGTTTGGTTTTTAATAATCTGTGATGTTGTTATTTTATACTTATCCTATGTAAGGTGAACTTGGGTGACTTGAAAGGCACCATCAAACAAATAAAATGTATTATTATTATTATTATTTTTATTGATGTCGGTACCACACAACTCGGTACGACAAAAAGAGGTAAAATCAGTGCAGGTTAATTTTCCACAAGATAGCAGCAGTGCAGCATAACATAAAGTGCTATTCAGGTCATCTGATGAAAATTCCTGTATTTTTTCATATCGCAATAGATATCACAGGGTTAAAAAAAAAACGCAATGTCAGTTTTTCCAACATCATGCAGCCCTAGTTTGCATTGTGGCGTGAACTGTTCTATTTCCATTCCTACACCAATGAGAACCATTTTAGAAGCAGACATCAATGTATTTTATTCTATGTTAAAGGGTAGAGGAAGAACAGGTGCTGCTTTTCCCCTGCTCAAGAGGGTTTTTGTGTCTGGTGTAGTGAAATCCATATTTGACTCCCCATGAGTGACAGTTAGCTGGAGATAAGTGCTCTGTGTTTTCTGCTGCTGATCGAATGATTCACCAGACCAGTACCTGGTTGGAGAGAACAGCCTCCTTACCTGACCGACTCTACTGATACACATCATTGACCGATCAGCTGATTTGCACATTAGTGTGATGGAGACCCAAGTATGTACATGCTCTGTCTTTAGCTCAGGGCTGTTACATCAATGAGCCCTGTAACACATTTCAGATAAAAATCCCCTCTTCCAATTTTTCTTTCCCAACTAACACCATCTCCTTAGCTCTGACACATTTTATCCTATGTGGAACTCCTGACAAGATGTCTATTATGGAAACACAAATTCTTTATTGAAAATATCACCCATGCAAATGTGTACTGACATTAGGTATGTTAATTAAATTTGTATCTAGATAAGAAATTCATTATGACAGTGCTCAGACTAAAAATCAGTCCCAGTATCCACACTCGCTGTCTCGAGTGCATGTTCACCAGGTACGTAAGTATGCAAGCGATTTGTCCCAGTGGTGCTGCTCAGTGACCAACAGACCAGACTTGTATGTTTCCGGGGGGAATGTTTGCGACTGTGTGAGTATGAACAGTCTGTTAAACAACATCCATATACAGTTAATCAACTCTGAATAATTTAGTGTAGAAACAACTTACCCAAACACTGTTTCGGAGCTGCGTTCAGAGCTAAATGTACCCCACGATTCATCACGATCTCGTCCACCACACCAGTTTAATTGTGGGCATTAATGCATGTACATCATACCAACCAGCATGAGCTAATACGTTCCTTGATAAGACAGATTTAGCATGAATCCAGTCAAACTCTCTGACATTAGTGCTTATCCTCCTGTGGTACACACCAACAATATAACATTTACATGCAATGGTTCATATGTGGGCAGGGTTAGGACATAGATGTCATGTTCTGTTTTTATAAAAGCAACAGTGGACATAATAAAACATAATGTTATAACAGAAATTAAACATAGACATTAGATAGTGTCATTTTGTGGTAAAAACTTTGATATGCTTAATTTGCATTGAAAGCAACTTCAGAGTAAGATATTGCTCAGAAGTGGTTTGCCAACTGCAAAAAACAATATATCCAGAAGGCAACAGGATCCAATTTTTGACTTGTGAACACAAGAAAAACACGCCTAATACAATGAAGTGTGGTGGAGGAGAAATATCAGGCTTAAAGCCTAAGTGTCTCTGTACATCCACTAAATGTTTAATGTTTTCTTCATCAGGAAACGTCATCTAAAACCTTTGGAATAAGTGTGAACCCCAATGTATTTATTGACATTTTAAATATCTGAAATTACCTCATCAGGCTGGGAGATTGTATCCAAGAAGACTAGAAGACATCCAAGAATATTTTGCATGTCTTTGTGTCTGCAGACCAGATAATCCTGGGCAGAAACAGAAGTACTTAAAATGAGAAATAAAGAAAAATGAGCAGTGGTAAAATGAAAGAGTAATCAGGGTATTGTCATGGGAGGAAGAGGGGCAGTTCTCTGAGAGTTGATTCTGTGTTTTAGAGATGTTGGTTAGTATCCAGGGCTGTATCTGCTTGCAGGATACATGCACTAAATATTTGTTACTGTCTGGCTGTGAGCAGGGCAGTGCTCAGGTCTGTTTGGGCTCCTGCTTTCAGCCCTCATTTGGCCAATTTGGATTGTGATGTGTGTGTCCTTGCTGCATCTCTATTAACTTCTGTTGTATCTGTCACTGTTGGTGAGTTTGAGACGCCGGCTGTGCTGTGTAAATGAGAGTGAGACGGACTGTGTCTGTTAGTTCCTGTGTGTCTATGTAATCTGATCCACTAGCTGCAGAAGTGAAGTATCCCTCCCTGTTGAAGTATGAACCACCTGATCTCAGCAAGAGATGAGTCCCAACATCTCCGGCAGATATTCTTAATGACTGGAAGTTTTTCTCCCCACGTGAAAATTCTTCCCCTTCCTCACTTTAGGAAGGGGACGCACTTGATCTTCTTACTTCCTATGACAGCTCTCGGCTGTCATTGAGCTGTTACATTGACTCCCACAATGGCTTCCCAATAATGCCAGCACACTGCCATCCATGAGGGACCTCTGTTTTGGTTTAGTCAATCATCCCTTATCTCTCCCCAGCGGTGCCTTGCTCCCCCCTTCCTCCCCCAGGAAATAATGGGGTCCACGGTTCAGCGGTGTCTGCAAACACACCATCCATCATGACGCTGTGCTGCACTATATTGTCTGCACTTACCCAGCACGTGATGTGTTAGTGTTATTATGGCCCATGCAAACACTCACAACACTCTGGCTTCTCATTGCAACATTGCCTCTGAGTTCTCTCGAATGCTAAGCATCCTGCACATACTCATGCATAATTTTAATTTCCTCACTTCTCCCTGATCTTGTTTTTCTTTTCTAGCGATCTTACTTTCAGTCTTGCTTTTCTGCCAGCACTTTGGGAAACATTTAGTTAAAAAAAGGTCGATAGGCAGTTTTAAATTATGTATTGTTTTATCAGGTATATTAGAATATGGTGCATATCTCCAATATAGCTTCTCTAGTTTCAGAACTTTTCAAGATAAAATAGGCAGAACAAGTCAGGTTACTTAACTGCTAACAGGAAAACAACATTTAATCTTTTGTAATTGACATTTAAACAACTTGATTTGTATTGTATCTATACCAGTGTCAAACGTCTGTAGTTTATAGTTTATAGCAGGCAACTTAGTAACTAGATCATTTGTGACAGTGGGTTTATGAAGAAAGTTTGGCTGGCTGCTGTCCTTTCAGCAACTCAGGAGCAGAAAGGTGAGGACTGTGACAGAGATCAGATTTGGTTACACAAATGGACACTTAAGTAGTTCTTTAACACCTCTGATGTGTCACTTTGGTGTGAATTACAGGTGACACAGCAAACGGCGGAGCACTCCCATCTCACATGACCTCAGACCCATACATGTGACTGACTGATACAGTCTGTTTAACATTTATACTGTAGTAGTTATTTTGGGTTCTTGTAGTCATCGTAGATCCACCTTTAAAACAATGCCATGAGGAGGTGAATAATGAGCTTTCGTCATGTGCCTAGTTTCGGCTGCATTATCTGACATCTTATGCAAGACTCGTTTAGTATTTCTTCAGAGACGCTATCTTGGATGTTTCACACTCTGCCCGTCTCCTTTAAAAAGACATTCTTCTTCTGTGGTGTTTCCTTTTCTATTCCATTTTTCCTGTGTTATGACCAGACAGAGTGAGAATACGAAGAATAGCTGCAGACTGTGTGTGTGATATTTCTCTTCCTTGTAAAAGTTAATTGAAATTGTCTGTGGGAATGTGGTGCGACACCAGTTTGAGCTTCACTGCCAAGGCACCCGGCACTGAGCTGACAGGCATCACTGTGATGGTGGCAGTGGTTAGATTACCTGGCCAGCCAAGGTTGGGCTCTCACACACTATCTTAGTGTGTAGCATTTCAACACACCGTCCTCTGTCACTGGGAAAGATACTTAACCATAATTGCTCTGGTTTTGTGTGTGTGTGTGTGTGTGTGTGTGTGTGTGTGTGTGTGTGTGTGTGTGGTGTGTGTGTGTGTGTGTGTGTGTGCACATGCAGAATCATCAAAGAGAACACCACAATATTTGTAATGGTGATTCTAGCTAAACTTTTGACACGTTTGTGTGCACGCATGCGTGTATGTGTATTTGTGTTTAGGACTTTTTTCCTATCTGGAATGACTCAGGTTTGAACCCAGTTTAATCCCAGCAGTCTCAGCAAGTGTGATGAACGTATCCAGAAGGTGAACTCTCTGCCTGAGCAGTGCTCATGCATTGTGTATGTGTGTGTTAATGTAGAGATGCATTGTTTCCCCCTCATTTGGAGAACGTGGTGATTTTCAAACATCGCAGCATTTATTTATTGGAAATGTGATGTGGCCAGTTTTGTATTACTGATTTTTTTTTCCATTCTCCTCTCACGTTAAATTAATTGTTTCAGGTTTGAATATTTGTTTACCTGTGTGTTTATTTGTGTGTACTACTACTGTCTGTGTGTGTGTGTGTGTGTGTGTGTGTGTGTGTGTGTGTGTGTGTGTGTGTGTGTGTGTGTGTGTGTGTGTGTGTGTGTGTGTGCGCTCGGTTACTCCATTCTCCAGTAGTGAGAGGTGCATTGCTGGGTGGCAGATCAGCTTCTTGCAGCTGCTTATCTGGCCCAGGTGGGTCACGGCTGATACCTGCCTGAGCCACGCAGAGCAGCTAACCTGGAAATTGATGTTTCACATCAGCGACCACCTCTCCCTGCTCCATTGCAGGGAAGCTGTAGGAGTGAGGAGGGGAAACGCTTATGTGTGTGTGTGTGTGTGTGTGTGTGTGTGTGTGTGTGTGTGTATGGGTGTGTGTGTGGTTTGTGTGTCTGTCAGTTTGTGTGACTGTATCTCTTGTTTTTTCTGTTTCTCTGTTCACCTTTGGAGATGAACACACATGCAGCTGTGACTCAAGTGCACATACTATTGTTGCAGCTTGTACTGTATGTCACACAGGCTTGATTCCTCAGTAAGTGTTTTCATTCCTACAAAAATGTCTTTTTCAGCTACAGAGAAGGTTTAAGAGATTTGAGAAAGAAATGAGGAGGTAATGAAGTGTCATGTAAAACTCCTAATGGTCTTTTAAAATCAAAAGGTTGCAGGTCTCAAAGTCCACAGAGATGACTTGGAAAATGGTAAAATTGTCTTCCTAGAGTGTGCATAGTGTTCTGAATATTACTTTGAAAATGGATCCCTGCCAAGTGAAGGAACCTGTGTTTAGAGCACTTTAATCACCATATTTTGTACAGACATGTTGTTGCCAGCCATTACCGTCTCACATGCAATCAATTTTCTGATTTGTGTAAGACTACAGTTCAGACTCACGTAATATGTCCTGCAATTCCTTTACATTTGTAAGTGCTTGAAGTTATAATGTGGCAATGTTGGTATGTTTTAGTTTTAAAAAAAACAAATATGCTAAGCGCTTTGAGTTGTTGTTCGGATGATATGCTGGATCAGCTTATATGTGATGCCTGCAGTGTAATATCAGCATTGGTTGTCTGAGGCTGGTGTGCACTCTATGAAGAAAGGTTATAGCGTCCTTGTCTTGAAAGCTGACATTTGTTCTCATAAAGGCCAGCGTGCTGGTGCCAGATAGGATTAATTGACAAGTGGGCTGCCTGCACTCCATGCCCCCCATTTACAGACCGGTCTGTGGCTCGAATCTGCTTGCTTTTGTTTACTGGTGACTCGATCTCTTCATCATCTTCACCGGCAGAGGATGATCTTGCTCAGTTCTTTACTCTCTCAAACCTTGGTTATTCGCTCATTATGCTCTCAGTATGTTGCCATTCTCTGCGAGATGATGCAACTGCAGTCTTTTCAAAGCAGATACTCCACATTACTTGTCATTTTGGTGTTTGCACTTAGTATCTGTTGATACGTATGTGCCAGACTTCTACATCTGTTCATGTTAGTGGGAGAAGGGTGCGTACATATGTGCTTATGTGTGTGGGATTGTGTGATGGAGAGAGTGTGGTTTGAACTCTCTTCTCACAACCGAGAAGGTGTATGACATTTAACAGGCCTCCTTGGAAGCATGTTGTCTCAGCCTCTCTCTTTCTGCCCAGCGCACTTTCTTGTTCTCTGTCTCTTTCTCTCTCCCATTTGTTTCTTTGTGCAGCAGTTTGTCTCCAATGAGAAGCTCCAGTTGCGAACAAATCCAGGGCTTTTCTGCTGTCAGCCACTGTGCGTGTGAGATACTGTGGTTTTCTAGCTTTTCATTTGCCACTCCCGCCCACACAGACTCACACACTGAACATACAGAATACCTACGTGCTTTTATTTTACCTTGACTGTTCATTTCCAACCCAAACCTGTCACGGTTCTTTGGTGATAGTGATATAGTGAGTGCAGCGCATCTGCTTAAGAGGCTACTTTTTGATTGAAGGAGAGGGAGAGTTTGTGCAGAAGAGAGAGAGAGAGAGAGGAGAGAGAGAGAGAGAGAGAGAGAGAGAGAGAGAGAGAGAGGCAGTCCAAAACTGATCACCCAGAGCAGCTGTCATCACCCGGCTCTCCTGCTCACCTCTGCTGTTTTTTATGCTTCTGCACATTACTCTGTCCCTCTCTCCAGATTGACCAAGGAGGTCAATTGCCAATTTGCCAGTGCCAATGTCTTTGTCAGGAAACAATATTAATTTTGGCTAATTAGGACCTGAAGCTAATGAGCGCAACAGATAATGAGTTCATTTATAATCCATAAAACAAGTGTGGCGTGTTACGGGACGAAAGAAGCTTTAATGGCGGCAGCCGGACATCAAATTTAGGCAGCATCGTAGCAACAATCTGGACACATGCTTTTAAACATACACACACACACACACACACACACACACACACACACACACACACACACACACACGCACTATACACTGGCTATACACTATACACTGGCTATACTCTGGCTTGTCTGCGTTGCAGTCCTCTGCTGGTCAACTTGAGCACATTTTCAGCTGAGCTTTTCGGACAGTGACCATCCTACCTCCCCCTCCTCCTTTCTTCTTAATGTTACTCTGTCCTGTCTTTTTCTCTCCCCCTCGCTCTCTCTGCTTTACTCCTGTGTCTCATTGTCACTCCTGCTGTCCCTGTCATTATGCGTCTCTCTCATGGGAAAAATGTGGATCACTTCTGATAACAGCAGAAGAAACAGGTGTAATGGTGTGCTTGTAAAACACAGGGAAGGAGATGGGATAATGAATGAGAAAAAGAGAGAAATGAAAGGAAGGAAAAGAGGAGGATATTCAGGGAATATAGCAGAAAGGAATGTGAGGGAGAGAGTGAGGGAAGGTTGGACGCAAGGAAAAAAGCAGGATAAACAGCTGGGGAGCTGGCAGAAACTGTAGATGTGAAAGTATAAGGGATACACACATGGAGAGATGGGAATAGATATTTGCTGAGGGTGGGGGGATGAGGGTGAGGGAGCTTCACAGCAGATGGACATAAGAGAGTGAGAGAGTGATGAGGAAGATAGAAATGCGCTAGTAAGTCTGCCCATACAGATAAAGTCCAGCTGGCCCTGGCCTCGCCTGGCCTGGCTAGTCAGTTAGATATACTAAGCTGAGCTGGACCAAACCAGGATCAGACATGCTAGTGTGGCATTTGGAGCACAATGCAATTTTACAACTGTTCCTCCATATGGGCTGTGGAGAAAACACCATTACAGATATGTTCTGGTGGAGATTACCAAGCCTGCATGCTGCCAAAAGTTCAAGGGAATGGGAAATAAAGTAGCAGCGACAGCTTGTTACTAGGCTGCATCCCCTTTTCAGTGGCAAGTTGATCTTGCTGTTTGGCTACTGACCTTTGCCACTCACTTAGCCAATGTGGCAAGTCAATTTTAATGCTAACTCTGAATGGAATTTTTTCAAAAATTAACAAAGTGAGAAGATTTTAAATCACTACTGCCACAGAACTGAAATGTGGTGTTAAATGAGCCATTTGTGTGCTGGTTTAAAGCTGCAACATCTGCTACTCGAGAACTGGCTGCTACATCAAACAGGGTTTTCCCTGTCAATTCAAATAAATCAAAGCTAGACAGTGCTTTGTTTTTCTCTTCTTTTTTGTTTGCCTAAAAAGCATGGAACAGAATAGGAAAACACATTTCTAAGAGGTAGTGAGAATTCTTTATAAGTCACTTTCTCTGTTTGTACTGTAAGCATGCTGATTCCCAATTCAACACAGCCTATAGCTGTCAACATGAAAACCTAAATAGGAAGTCTTGATCTTTACATTGCTATTTGAACTGGGTTTTTTTTTTGCTGCACATTTAGTTCTTAGACAATAAGGGTGTCACGATTTCGATTTAAAAATTAACCGAAATAAAGTCACAATCTGAAACTTCAAATTAAAAAATGGAATCGTCGATGCTGCCACACCCCCATGTCACGTCCGGTCGGCTTGCCAAGCAGAAAAAAACACACACGTGTTGAAGTGCTGCGAGTCAATCTCCTCTAACTTAGCTACTAGCTAAGCCAGTAGCTATTAGTTACAGCCAGCCAAACGATAGCATGGTGTTACTCCTTTCCTGTTCGGCTCCCAGACCATGGTCGGGAAGCACAGGAGAGATGATTTCCTCCAGGGCCGAAGTTTGTGTTTACCTTCGGGGTGAACCCCCTTTCACGTGTTAAGCTGGTTGGGAAATAATAACTGGGAGCTTTGCTGTATCTAGCCATCGCCTTTATTCCCAGCCGGACTGCAGACTAGATTGTACACTTTATTGCTGTCGCTACTACTACTACTCCTTTCGCTTCTCCTTCCTCTCCCATTCATTCACTGTCCGCACTTACGCATGTTCCCTCACTCTCGCTCGCCCACTCACACCTCACGCACCGCCCTATTCCTGAAAGGGGCTACGCCGCTCTTACAACAATGGCAACTGCAGATGCAGGAGACCCATCAGCAGAACCCCCTCCCGTTTCACTGAAGTCGCCGGTGTGGAAGTATTTTGGATTTCCTGTGAGTTATGTTGACAACGTTCGCGTTGTCGACAAAAAAGCCACAGTTTGCAAACTCTGCAGAAACTAGATAGCAGGTTATTTTGTTTAAGTTTCCAATTGACTGACAAGATAAGTTATTGTTACATTATGTTGTTAATAAATGTTTTAAATTTAACAATGTAGTGTTGTACATTGTGAACAAAGGTCAGTTATTATATTGCATAAAATTCTAGTCTAAAAATGGCATAGCAACCTGTGCTTAAAAAAAAATAAATGTAAAAATCGAAAATCGAATCGAACCGTGACCTTGGAATCGAAAATTTAATTAAATCGAGGATTTGGAGAATCGTGACACCCCTATTAGACAAGGTACCAAACCTTATGTCACTTAGTGTGTCTTATATTCAGTCTACCCTCCCACCTGCTGAAAGGAACTGAAGTAGATACTTGATTGTATCTGCAATGTTTTCAATACTCACAAGAGAAAACATCTTATCGCAACTAGCATTAAAAGGACAGTCTTCATTGAGCAGCTTTTCAATGTAGAAGAGAGTTCAGTGAACTCTGAGGCATCATTCAATAATTGAAATCTGATAAACTCATCAATAAGTTCTGACATAGTTATTTTATCGATAAATTTTATTCTGGCCTAAAATGTACAAGTAGGGTTGTTACAAGTTAATTATTCTCATATCTTCCTACTTAAAAGTCGACTTCACAAAACTCTAGTATGAGTTGTCCACTCATTAGCATACAGTGTAGTGGCTAGCACTACTATTACTAGATTTCTTGCTCTCAGACCAGAATATCTTCCATACTCACAGTCAACAGTTGACCTTGTGACACACAGCTGGAACTAATAACATATATCATGAATGCAATTAATGTATATGTGCCATTGACAGCTAGCTACGTAAGAGTGGCTTTAGAGAATTCATCTCACAGACACCACTATTCTTGTTTCCACATTTTTTCATTCTCTTACATTCATATTTGAATGTGAGAAACAAATTTCTTGTTTTCTCCTGTTGATTTGGCACATAGACTAATCAGTACTTATTTTTTGTTTTATTGGTAAATTAAAATGTCCCACTAGCTATAATTCTTTGCCAAAAACTGAACATTTGTGTCTCCTCTCTGGTATTTAGTGAGGATGACACCTTTTGGGAGCTATTTAATTTATTTTGATGTAACCCCACTGGTAACTGCTAAAAGGCTGGTCTGACAAAAGTAGATGTGGGGAAAAAAATACATTAATGCTAGACAATAAACAGAGGAACAGTCAAATACAAGATAAATCGAAAGATATAGTCCCATAGATTCCCCCTGTGCCTTGCTGATACATCCCCACCCTTTTTTTGTTCATGGATTCTTGTCCAACACAGGGAAACCACTGCTGTTCTCCGAGCTCTCACCTACTTGTTATAGCTATATTTATCAAGAAAGAGAGCCTTTGTTTTCTGAGGCAATACTCCACACTCTCTCTTCCAATGACAGCCAGGGCTAGAAGTCAACTCTGAGTTGCCAGAGCCTCATTCTTGACCCCAGCTCCTGCCATTCCCCAACATCCCCATCTACATCCACAGAGCTGACAGAAACAACATCAGCCTTATATTTCAGTAACACACAGGCCAAATGATAAACATGTAAAAGGGAGCGAAAAGGGGAAAGGCCAAAAGTGAGAGGCTTTTGTTTCATTGGTTGTGTGTGTGTGTGGGGGGGTATGTGGGTGGGTTGGTGTGTGCTCGCGTGTGTGTGTGGCTTTGCAGTGAAGGTGGCATGTTCCATTACCCGACCATGATTTAGCTCGCTCTCAGGTAATAGTCAGCCCCGGTGAGGTCAGCAGAGGGCCAGCGGAGGAGAGAGGGAGTGTAGAGAGGGTGAAAGAAGGAGGCAAATAACAGAATAAGAACAGGATTAAAAACTGAGGTGAGCAGCAAACTGGATGAAAAAAGAAAGGCATAAAGAGAAAAGGAAAGAATTGGGCAGGCGTTTCGAGGTGCCTGTGTTGATGGACATTTTGGCATGTTGGCAGGATCGGTGCGGTTTGGGGTGGATGCCTGTGTGTTTGGGGCAGCGTAGGCTTTTGTGACAACGACAGGCCAGACTGGCTTAGCCGTCACTCCAGCAGCCTCAGTAGCACACAGCCACCTGTCCTCTCCTATCAGCAATGCCTGTGTCCCTCTGTCTGGCCTCCACAAGCAGGACGGAGCGTGACGAGAGGATGACAAAAACGAAGGAGAGGGAGTTTGGGGAACAGCGAGACTGCGACGGGATGGAATAGAAAATAGCAAGAGCAAAGAGCTTTCCCATGTGATCACAGAGTGAGTTGAGCTGCGTGTGAATTTACTGTGACAGGTCTGCCTCTCCTCACCAACGCGTGGGATGACTGTCCACTAATGTCCTTCACTGTCCTCTGACTTTTCGCAATGTGATTGGTTAGTCACAGCCTTGTCACTCAATGTTTTCATCATTTCATCATTTGGGTGTATTAGAAAGCCAATCCTGGACATCCAATCATACGCCCCATCCTCCTCTGTTCTGAATCTCTCTCATTGTATACCGTGCAAATGAATGATTCATATCTGGACATCAGAGTCAACTTCAAATACACTCTGATAACCAGATGTACTGATGTATTTCATAATCATTTAATTCACTAATATTTATTCTGCAATTGTTTCATAAATACCAAATGTTATTCATCATATTTTTTTTTGATGGCATGCATCACTGAAGACATCCCTTGATGCCGCCTTTCTGGAAGCTTAGGAGAACAAAAAACAACAGAGTGCAGTGTTCGCTCTGGTCTTACTTTCACGAGGTTAAACCACAGTGATGTTTTTGATTTTAGGCATAAACCATTTGTTGTTTACATTAAGCTCCTTGCTTGGGCTTTTCAAGCCATGCCGTGAGCTGTGCCTATTTTATATTGAAGATGGGCACAACACACATATATAGATACAGTGTACTCTCCTGTACCCACGCTCTCACTCACAGTGACAAAATCTCACCGAACAAAAGATTTGCTATTCTCTTTGGTTTCCTTAAAGATGTTTAACTTAAAAGCAGATGATCATGTGATCGCATCTAAGTGTGGGTGGTTGCCCACTTGTATTAGTGTTTTTCATACTTTTTTATAAATGCTTCTACATACAGTCTGTTCGCTTAAAAGCTGCATATACACACACATTTTAGGATGTGTGTATTTCTCTCAGGAATGGCTAAAGGAAAGGCAGAGGGTGGTCTCCTCTCATCCGTGACAGATTTAGTCATAAATCTGTTGGATTAATACACAGCCTCTCAAGGACTCTCATGGTGTGTTGTTGAAACACAGGAGTCACTTAAAGCCAGACTCCTGCCACTATTTGTCTTCGGCTCTCTTTCCCATCACGGTTATTGATGTGACAAACACACACATGCTTGCGAACACACACACACACACACACACACACAAACACACACACACACACACACACACACACACACACACACACACACACACAATAACAGACAAAAAGAGAGAAGGCCAGTGAAAAATGGAGAAAGGGTAAATTAGATAGATCTGGTAAATGTCTGGTTTCAAAGGAGCTATTAAAACGTAAGGATTTCTGTGTGATAGATTAGCTTTTACCAACGTGCAAATCTAACCTCCTTTGAAGAACTCCGGCTGTTATTCACTACCATTATTTGATATGTAAATTGTACCTATCTGCAGCAATTGTATCAATTTGAGAATGTGTTGCGTTTGTTTATTTCTGGCACAAAGGCTTGCAAACATAATCAGTGAGCTTTTTCTTTTATTCCATCTTTTTTATTGCTAGCTGTCTAATTGTCCTCCCTGGGGAAAAGGCTTTACTGTCTCTCTCCGTGGCTGTCTTCATCCTACAGGGAAATAAACTGAATGCATCTAAATGCACCCCCTTTTCCGCTATTAAAGATGCCCCCTGAACACATACACCTCTCTTTGTATGGAAATGGAGGTCCAAGCACCCAGTTTCTGTCCACCGCACTATTGTCATTCCAGGTAGATCTGCTTATTTTATTTCCACATCCAACTGGCTTCCCAGAAGGAGCCTAAATCTGTGGACATTAACGCATCACTCAGCACCATGGGCAGAGAAAGCGGCGATGAGTTAATTTCAATTCATTTCCATCGTAGTTCTAAAGAAAAGGAAGTTAATTTATCGCACTTTTGACTGGAGGTGAGGGTGCAAATTAATGCATGTGTCCCCAGGGGGTCGCTTAAAAGGATGAAACTGAAACAAAGACTAAAATCCTTTGATAGAATCAGACTAGTAAATTACCCTCAAGGTGTTTTTACATGAGGGAGATTGACTGAAACAGTTGTTAATGCAAAGAGAGAAGGATCCTCTCGTTTGCTGCTGTGGCTCGTGATTACCTCTACACGTTCATGTGGAGATGTAGAGAGGAGGGACGGGGGCTAACTGTAAAACAGACAGGAGGGTAGCTAAAATAGCCACAACACTTAGAGCAGCTTTAAATGCAGTGCCCAAATTTTGGGATTACAATTTAACTTTAATAAAATTCAAGTGGCATTTCTGTATCAGTGTGCATCATTCACAGCCAATAACACCTATTGTAATGAAACAAAATGGTTCCAAGTTCCTGTAATTGACTAAATTAACAAAGTGTCGCTCTGTCCGTTGCTCAGATTCTTTTTTGATGTTTTTATTTTCATTAATGAAATGAATGGTACATTTTTTTGCCAGAAACATCTGGTGGGTCAAATCAAACTTTATACCAGCTTCATTTTGGGCAGCCATTGTAGAGACCTCTCAGTGCAGGGATTCAAACAAATGCCAACACACTAACTTTCTGTAATAGTCTCATGCAAGAAACAGACAAATGTTCTCATAATGGCACACATTTAATTAGTAGGATGTGGTTTTATGTGCTTCCTGTCATCCCAGACCTGATGGGCCTGATGGTGTAAAGTGCGCAACACTGCTGCTGAGAGTCACAGTCTCATTATCACATTTTATGTACGTAACAGATTTTAAAGCTTAACATCATGGCTTTTCTCCACAGTATACAGTTTTCCTCACATGTTGAAAAAATAAAGCGGCAAATGCTGCACTATAAAATAGGAACAAAATACTGGATGAGCTCATGCTGTCAGTAAATTGAAGACTATTTGCCTGTGTGAATCTTTGATGGGTTTGATTGATGCGAGGCAGCGTGTCTTCAACTTGGTGTTGCTGATGTGTTTGAAGGCTCTTTTTGTCAGTGGATAGACAGTGTGGTAACATGAGTGGCATCATACTGACTCATCAGCCTACTGATTGTATGACTTCAACCCTGAGGCTCACTCACCCTGCCTCAAGACACTTCATCAAGTATTTATACAAAGCAGGTAAAGATCAAGATTCTCACTGCCCTTTCCTCCGCAGTAAGTCATCTCTCCACTTGTTTTGAGGTGGTTTCTTTTTTGTTTGCAGCTGCTTTGGTAGATAGCGTACAGAATATTGCCCATATACCCATTAAGCCTCTGTGCGCCACAAAATTCAAAGCTATAATTCACAGCATGCCTGAAATTGCAGACCTGACAGTGCCTGTCCCACTGAATCAGCGCTCAGATGAACGAGAGGTCTAGAGATGTCACCAACATAATAAACAGGGCTTTGGCCTATAGCCCCTTTTCTTTCACAAGCCTGAGGCCCCAGGGCAGGGCTGAGCCTAGTCTCCGTCTAACACGTACGACTTCTATTGATCCAGCAGGGATTGATGTTCTCCAGCAGCTGATTTAGCGCCCCCATCGGCCCCTTGCCTTTCCTCAAAGATTGGGCTGAGTAAAGCATACAGCTGCTGCTGTGTATAGGTTAGCCAGTCTTCCTACTGTTCTTCTCCTCCTCCACCTCACCTTCAACCTGTCCAGGCTTGTCACTTTGTATGTTTTATGGCAGGCAGTTTTTGAGCCCTGCCACAGTGCAACAACAATGCCGAAAGTCTGACTGTAATTTTGGGAGAATAATGGTAATGGGGTCTATTTGTTACTTTGTTCAAAAGATCTCACCCTTTGCACTTTACTCTTTTCCCTTTTTTTATTATTTTTTAAAATTATTATTTTCTCATTTATTTGTTCTGCTGCACATCCTTTATTGTGCACTTTTCACACATGGCTGCGTGTTCTTGACCCCTCAAACGGACTACAAATGAGCAAACTCAGTTCTGTGGGCCGCACATCCTGGACTGCCCACATTAGGCACTGGCAGGTGATTCACATTCCCCTGCATTAGCGTGCAGTGTCTTCTTCTTGTCACTTGGCTCACAGTCTTAGCTCATTAACAATGGCAAGGGCAGGGCTTTCGTGACTGGTTTTGGTTGACAAAGAAAACAGCAGCAATACCTCATACCTTGTTGGCATGTTATAGTCTTGTTACAACAATCCATTAATAAAAATCCCACAGTGTCAAAGTTTTTTCTTGGTGTTGAAAATGATATCTAATGCCAATATTTTTACATATTCTATTGAAGTAAGAAATTCCAGTACCAGTACACACTAGCATGAATTTTGGTTTTCTGCTCATCACAGAGCCAGTCTTGGGTTTTCTCACTTTGGTATTAGGGCACACATATCTCTAAATCTATCAGGTCAGTTTAATAGGCAGGTGTGCTGCTTTTGGTTTGTTGTGTTTTGACCATACTATCTGAATACAGATAGAAAAGTGGGGAACCGGTGTTTGATTTTGCAGAGAGAGTGAGGGGTTCAGGGGACAATGGGAGAGAGAAAGGTGAGGTAAAGAGATGAGTCCTCCAGCCCATCGCTCTTGTCATCAGAGCAGTGTTGCAGAGTAGAGGAGACGGGGAGGGGCAATGTTAATGTGCACTGTATCATTCATAACAGTAATACTGGCATCACTTGCTGCTAAATAGCATCATTTGTCAGGGAAAGGGCTTGGTGCCACAGTGTTACAGATAAGCACTAGAAGGATACCTACCTACACACACACACACACACACACACACACACACACACACACACACACACACACACTATCCTTTATGCCACACTTCGGAGGTTTACAGCAATGTTCTACCCAAACCTTCAACCATTTTTGCCCTCACTTTTATTCTAATCGAGTCTTGAATCGAAAACATTAAACAGAAATTACCCACACAGAACTTCTTATCATTAATTATGAGATCCAGTAAAACCACAATACATAATCAGTAACATTTCTGCATTAAAATGTCTAAAAAACAACTAGATGTTTGTTACACATTTTGTTGAAGTGTGCTTACAATATCAAAAGTGTTTTCAACAATATCCAAACCCAGAGAAATCCTAATTTCACTCAGCATAACAGTGTGTTTCATTTAGCCACCTGTTGATATAACTTATGGAAGAGAATCAGAGAATAAGAAAGGGAGTCTGAAAACATTTGTCAGATTTTCATTTGCAATGGTGGTTGCTTAACTGTAAAAACAATTCCCATAATCCCATGCTACTTACATTACTTTTGTTTCTATTGAGAGACCCCAGAAATTACATAATGTGCATTTACCCCAAATAAATCAAGGCAACAATATTATTTTCTTCATCATTCTATCACTTATTGAAGGATATTAATCACTGTCATTTACATACAAAGACTGTCAAGTTTGTTTGGGACCAATATGTAACTAAAAACCACTTTAGATTCTGTTTCTAACTGGACTCAAGCCTGAGCCGCTGCAGATTCCATCTCAGATTCCAATTCACACAGCTTTACATTGTAGACATTAAAAAAAACACAAAGTGAAACTGTTGTTACTTACAAATTCCAATTATGTTCCATATCTTCATCCTCAAGGACTGATTTTGTCTTTGCCTAATTGCAGCCATTTAGTTTTGCAAGTGTATGTTGCAGATAGAGGAATGTAATAAAACACAATCTGAGAAAATGAGGACAAATTAGAGTAGAATCCAGTGCAGTATCTTGTCTTTATCTTTAAAATAAAGTGCAGTAGCAAATCTTAATATAAAGACATAAAACCTTTCACTGATTCGGTTGATATGGACATATAGCACATGTGCCAAATCTCCATACTTGCTCTTAATGTGAGCAGATAATCTAATCCACATGCTTAATGAGTTGGCCCAAGTTTGCCTCTTTTTTTTCTGCAGTGGGAGTTAATCTTCCACAAGGCTGTGACTCTCATACATAGTCTTAGTCTCAAATGATTTGTTATCATTCATTTGTTATCCTTCACTCGAGTGTATGTCTACCCACATGGAGCAGACAATTCCTCCACAGTTGAGGGGGCTGGAAGTAGAAGAAAAAAAAATCTGTTATTATTGATGACTATGAGGTAAAATGCTTAATTTGCACCATCTTCAACCAAATTATAACTCATATTGAAAGCAGCTGAATTTGCATAAATCTCATTAGACGCAATGAGAGGGGTTCATAAATCGTTATATTAATTAGTCATTTTTGCCACCCTTTCATAGGAAAATGGGGTGTATTAATAAAACGAGAGGGGTGTGTGATTGTGAAGCCTAATTGGTCGTTGTGTTAAGCATTTTGGTGCATAAGTGACAGGCTTGATTTACTTTTGCTTCACCTCTATTGTCTGACCAAGTACCTGCAGCGATGGGGGAGGGTGTGTGCGAGTGTGTGTGTTTACGTGTGTGTGTTTACTTGCATTCATTGCATGTGTATGATCTATGTTTTTACTTTTCCATCCATGCACTCGTATTCAGTACCTTCTTGTTTCTTTTTTCCTGCGGTGAAATGTAGACCCACTTTTCAGCTGCGATGCTCTTTGCAGCATTGCAGGGAAAAACTTTTGTTAAGTGAAAATTAAATGAACAAGAAAGAATGAGGGCATTAGGGTCCCGGTCCTTTTTTTGGAAATCAGGAAATCACGTAAAGTTCAAGAACATCTGCCCAGTGTTGGCATGTGAATGAAACCTAGTACATTTACTCAAGTGCCCAATTTGAGGTATTTGTACTTTAGGTTTATCATTTTTTTGCTACTTTATGCTGTCAATCCACTGTAAATTTTCACTTCACTATATTTGTTAAATAACTTTAGTTACTAGTTTGCATGTAGATTGCATACAGTATCAGAGCCAAAGTAGAAAAAGAAGCTGGTATTTTTGAGATTCACTTAGAAAAATGCTGAATATTGGATCAGATAATTGGCCAGGTTGATAATTGGTCACCCTTTGGCATTCAGTATATACTGTAGGTACAGGTAAATACATGTACGTAGTTTTACTTTTACTGGCCCTTTTGATACTTAAGTACATTGACTGCCAGAAAATGTATTTGATACACGCAGACACACACGTAATCTGTAACTGTCTAGAGTTGAAATCAGCTCTGTATGGTACTGCTGTAATATGTTTTGTCAAATGTCATAGTAAAAGAAAGTGTTAGGTAAAAATGTAGAATGCAAAAGATAACAAAAGATTAGGATGAAGATTTTATCCTGTGGGTAATGGGGGCGAGACTAGATAAGCTTTGGCTTCTCCCGCTTTTCCCTTTCGGCCATGTGTATTGTATTATTTGAACAATGATGAAATGTGATGATGATGAATTGACATGCCCAAAATAAACAACATAAAAATAAATAAATAGATAAAAAGATATTAAGTATATTTGAGATTTTTATTCTGTATGGGTGAATCTTCTTACAACACTGATTCTGTCAAAGGCTCAGGGTTTAGGGATAAATGTAGGTCAAGTGAGTGCCCTCAGAACTACTCTTTATCTCTACCTGGATGTATCTGTAAATGGGTGTCTACATTTGAGCTGTGTGTATCAGTCAAGCTGTGTATTTGACTGATGTTATACTATGAATGGAAGGGAACACAATACATATTCATGACTGCTAGGGTCCATTGTGTGTTACTGATATCAGCATACCTTCCCCTTCACCCCATTACCATGCTGTTGTTCCCTGGTTAGAAATGAGCCTTGTCCCCTCCCCTCCGGGCCGAAGGCTCTCATGCTGTCCTCCACGCCCCTCCTAACCTCAGCCTCGCCCCTCTCGACACATCTGTCCAGCATGGTGGATTAGCTGGCTGGATGGCTCCACCTCTGGGTTTGATTAGCGTGTGTGATAAATGGAGCTTGTGAACCAGCCCAGCTCCAGTTAAAAACACTTGGCTCTTATACATGCTAGTGTGTTTGTATGTGCTCTGTGTGTGTTTGTGTGTTGTAATGCCATATTTATCATTATTTATCCCACATTGACTTTTTGGATGAAGAAGTTGTTAAATCTTTCTCCTTATCCTACAGGTCAAGTTGTTTACTGAGTGTGTTTAATGAGTATGAGAAATTTAAAGGAGGACAGTATTTATTTTAAGTTTAATTATTCTAATATTTATTCATATATTTATAACAATGTAGTAGAACACATTAAACATATAGATAATAAATACACAAAAGTTTTTTTTTATGTGTATAAGATATACTTTTATGTGGCTCAGTAGACATGATGGGATATCTAGAGAAAATTTGGTCTTAAAATTAGCTAATACAAGGTCATATAACCAATCAAAAGTCTTGTTAGACCCTGTGACCTTTGACCATGTGGGACCTCTGACCTTTCACTCTGTTTGGCAGGTTCATCAGTGGCCCAGCTGAAAGCAACTGATCCTGAGGAGGAGCCCCTCATCTACGGGGTTTCAGGAGAAGAGGCCATGAGGTACTTCTCTGTGAACAAAGACACTGGTGTGGTGTGGCTTCGACAGCAGCTCGACCGTGAGGTACGAACACCAGCTACACCCGACTACACATTACCAAATCAAATGCACTCTAGACAAGAAAAGACAGTCAGGACAATTTTGAAAATAGGAGATGGAATATAAATTATCAAATGATGAAAGAGCAGTGGAAAGTGCAATACTCTTCAGCAGTGAGGGATGAAAAAGAAAGGGTTGTAGGTTCAGAGTGGTATTTCTGTCTTGTTATGCTTTTCTGCACCGCTATTTTGCACTACACATATCCTTGCAAAGTTTATGCTGATGTCTCTGTCTCTGTCTTCACCAGACTAAGTCAGAGATGCAGGTCGAATTCTACGTGAGCGACATTCAAGAGGTAAGAGACAGTTCTGCACTGTGATCATAGTTATGACACCTCGCGTCACACGCTGACACCTGGATATAGCCTGACCACATGTCACATAGAGTCCTTCTCTCTCAATACGTCTCTCTTTCAGTCTCTCGCTCTCATTCTCACCCTTATACTCTGTTTCTCACATGTAATCATTCTGACACCTGTCTCACTGAACGCAGTTTAGTTGCTGAAACATACTGACGTTCATCCTACTCTCCCGGCGGGTAATCTATCACACACTTGTCCCATTTTCTTTCACTCTGAATCTTGGCTTGGTGTGGCTGATGCACATTTGCAGTGACTACAGTTCTCTGACAAGTAACGTGTGGAGGAGGCTTTGGAGCAGTTTTACCAAGGTGTTTCCTCCCTCAGGTGGTCAAGGACACAGTCAACATCCAGATTGGGGACGTGAATGATAATTCGCCAATCTTCCATGGGCAGCCTTACACCGTCCATATCCCAGAGGTAAGGCTGACAGAAAGTCATTAATGACCCCTCTATGCATGTGTTAAGTAAAACATAAAAACTCTGATGTGTGTAGTATAATTACTACATTAAAACAGGGTTCGTACGGTCATGAAAAACCTGGAAAAGTTTTGGAAATTGAAAATGCATTTTCTAGGTCCTTGAAAAGTTAATGAAAAATAACATTGCCTGTAAAGTTTTGGAAAAGTCATGGAAATATTGCATGGATAATATTTAGGATGCGTAAAACATAAATAAAATGATGTAATGTGCGATTAAAACGAGCACGGGTCAGGTATTGGTAAACATAAAGACCGGCCACCGCTGTCAACGTTGTTTGTGGCTCTGATTCATGTCTTCATGTCACTCCGCAAGTAGTCCATTCATTTGTCACGACGGAACTTCATTGAAAGCAGAGCTCCACAAAGGAGCCTGCACTCATTGCGGAAGGTTATCTGATGTGTCAGTGTTTCCCCTGTACGCATTCTGCTGAGGAATTTTCAGCCGCAAAAAAAAAAAAAAAAAAAAAAAAAGACGTGATTTTTGTAGGTTTAACATCACGGGCGAATGGCGAACGTAAGGTGCGCACAGTGAAAGCACTTCACCCTATGTTGTCTTGAAATCGATTATTATTGTCATTATTGCTATTTGTATAATTTCTACAAGTCACCGTTTAAGTTGAGTGACTGAAATCCTCGTCATCCTATTCAAAGGCTGCAACAGGCGACTCATCGAACCGGGGTGACGTTAGATTCAGGTTGGATATTCGGCGGATATTCACTCGGGTCCAGCTGAGACTTTACTGAGGATCGTCCAGTGTTAGCAGCAGGAGGACGGTCAGCTCACCTCACAGTGCCTCGCGCTGAATCACCGGAGACTGATTTAGGGACTGTCATTAAATTACTTATCATAAATATATTAATACAAAATAATTTCAGTTTTTTTCAATATCTTCCATGTCATGTGACCCAGTGACTGACTCCAGCAGCAGATTGTATTAGTGAACTGGACGAATGAGACACAGCTCTTGTATCCTCTTGTATTTTAGTCCTTCCTCTATTTTATATGAATATTAATATGCAGAAATTATGATTTTCTTTCTCAATAGCCTCCATGTCATGTGGCCCACTGACTCTTCCGCTCAAGAGGTTAACATATTTTCAAGCAGCAGTATCAACCTCTACACTATTTTGTCTCATGTCTTAGATTCTGATTCTGAAATTCTAAAAATGATTTTTTTTTTTTTTTTTTTTTTTTAAATCTCACTCACCAGTAGTCACCATTTACAGGGTTATTTTTCAAAATTTTCTTCGGGAGGGGCCATGCCCCTGGACCCCCCTAGTGTTGCTAGATTACAAGCTCAGAGCACCACTGCTACAAATAATCTCAGGGAGTTGCTGTGTTCTAAGAATTTTAGATGTGTGGGGCAAACCTTATCTTTCTTAGCTGAAGCCAACAATGGGACAAAATAAATGTAAAGAGAGACATAGTGGAGTCGTATATTTTCCTGCTTTTTTGTCCTTTGCCGATCACTCCTAGGATCAAGATGTGTCTGTGGTTTGATTAAGAGGCACTGATTTTCGGTCTTGGAAATTCAGTGAAAGGTTATGGAGAAGTCATTGAAAAGTCATGGAAAACTATTGTTAAAAAAGTGTACGAACCCTGTTAAAATCCTTAAAATGGCACCTGTCTCTTTTCTCATTAACATTTTTAAGAATATATGAATATGCAAGTATTTGTTTAACTGATTCACTTTAAGGTCCATTCTCAGTGTATATGTGCACTAGAGGCTTCAAGTTTCCACATCACTCTTGTGTATGCTGAATAATGGACCAAGATTGGCTTCCAGACTAGTGGTGATGTCACATCTGGCTCGTAGGCCCTCCTCTCAAATTCTGTTGGGTTTTTTTATCATTACAGACAAAAAGACTTTGGACTTTTAGTAGATATTGAAGAAACAGCCTTCATTTCAAACACTGCACTTCAATCATTCCACACAGTGAAGCTGTGATTTTTATTAATTTATTGCATTTATTAACTTGTTGCATCCAAATTAGCAACATAATAAGATATGATTCAAAAGGTTTAATGCACTTTTGTTTTTATTTAGACTTGAATAGAATGAAATGTAGTCATAAATGTGCATTATTGTTTTATGAACATCAGAACAGTGATGCCAACAGTTCCCTCACAAATATCTGCTCCAAAGTGCAGAGCAGATATTCCAGAAGGAAACTACGGTTTCCTCCTGGAATTTAAGAGAAGGTTAGAAAACATGTATGAAATTCACCACCGTGTTATGGATATTGTAACAGAAGTAACTGTATGGTGGCTGCATTCAGCTATTCATAGTGCTTTTCGGTCTCTGCTGCCCTGGAAATAGCTGTGTTTTGCTGCACCTGTGATCTTCCTGAGATTTGAGGAGTTGTCCTCTAGCTCATGTTTAGAGAGTGTGCACAGCCTCCTTTATAGGGAAGAAAAACACTCGCTGTAGCGGAGACCTCAATCTCTTTTCTCCTCTCTCCGTTTCTCTCACTTCTGTCCTCTCTCTGAATCTGCTACCTCCCTTCTCAGCTCTCACTTCTTTCCATCTTTCTCTCTCCTCTTTGCCCTCTCCCTCATCTAAGGAGTGGAGGACTTCAAACAGGGGCTGAAATCCACACACGCAAACACACACACATCCACATATCTTGTTGTGTTGAGTTTGAGCACATACCCCTTTCTGAGTCTTCACCAAATCTTCAAAGCCACTGGCTTTTTCTCTCCCCAATCCATAAAGTCAGGCAAATAAATGGGAGAAAGGAGGACTGTTTAGAGGAGGCTGTTCAGACCACCCACCAGGGAAGGTTCTGTCAGGCCAATGCAACCACTGCTCAGTTGTGTGGGACTTATAGTCCATATACAGGCTTTCCAAGCTCTGCAAACAATAGGCATCAGTTTAGCCTCGAGAAAGCCATTTAACGGAGCTGTGTTGACCCTCAGTCACTCATATAATGTTCACTCTCTTGAATCCCACATTGAATTACTGCTTATGTCAGTTCTGCACTCCTAGTACAAAATTTAAGTTTTTTATTTGAGGCGATGGGCTGTGGTGCTTGATCAGATTCCTTAAAAAACTGGACACAGCTAAAGTCTAATTCACTGGCATTTCCAGTAGGGGTCAGAGTGATTGTGATGCAGGTGGAATGTGTTTTATCACAAATCTTAATAATAATTATGATATAAGAAGACGAATAAATAGTATGTGTTTGTGTGTCATGGTCTAATCGTTACACAGAGTTCTTTATTAAATCCTTCCACCTCTTCCACCTGGAAGTGGGAGTGTTGGGAACTGTATTCATCCAGGAGTAATTTTCTTCCTTGTTGGTAACCTCATTCCCCTTCTTCTGCCCTTTCCTCTGCTATATCTTGTTTTCCTACAACTTCCGATGCCTGCATTTTTATGGCCTCATTACCTCTGGGCCCCTGAGTGACCTCTAGCGGGCTAAGCAAACATGCTGCGACATCACTCTATCATGCTGTCACTCACTGGACATGCTACAGTAACTGAGGTTCGGAGTACAATCAGGACTACTATATAGTGCTTTTGAAACTTAAGTACACAGAGAAAAGGATGAGAGAGTGAGATGTAAGTTAAGGCTGATGGTAGTAGTTAAGTGTTGTGATAACAGAAGGACAAAGGTTTAAAATGTTGATGTTTAATGTAGTAAAAAGTGACACTGAATACCAAACAGACCGACAGAAGCCAAAAGGAATGAACACGAAGTTCTTCAGGGTCTTTGAAACAGCAGAATATTAAGTAGAATGTATATTGAGATGGGCCTGACGCAGCTCAGCAGTGAGCAGATGAAGCATTGTGAGTGGCAAGGTGAGCAGTGCAGTAGGGAGAGTGGGGAAGTGTGTGTGTGTAAATGTCGTTTTAATTTGTAGAGCCATAAAGAGGGTGAAGGGGAGCAGGTGGGCTGCTAGCATTCCCTCTGTCAGTGCTAATGAGCTGGCCAGATTTACAGCATCCACACACTCAGGCAGCCAGCAGCAGAGACTGGATACAAGGAGCTACGACTATCACCAGAAATAATGTTTTGATAGAACAGCAGATGGGCCACGACCCAAATCCATTATTGGATGAGATGATGGAGCGAGCCCACAACATACTGAGAGGTGTTTTTCACATTCCCTAAGCGCGACAGGTAGTCCTCTATATTGCAAGCCCTGCACTGACAAACTCAAAATGTTTTGCCAAGTGTGCATCTGTGGAGTACAGCTCTGCTGAACTGTGGGGACATCCAGGTCTAAAAGAGCAACCCTCCACAAAAACACTCACACACAGCCTCCCCCCCAGCTGCCTGACCCTCACACTCTCCCACTGGGAGGCAGTCTCTCTGTCAGTGTCCCTGTGATAATATCAAATGCCAACACTAACAACTTCTCTTGCTGGGCCCAGTGTGTGCCATCTCCTGCGGTTCCATAAGCTGACCACAAACACAGTTTTCTCTTGTTCTTTAAGTCACTTGTACTTATTTTCTCCTGTTCCTCTGCAGTCTGTTCTTTTTCTTTGGCACCGGTCTGTCCATCTCAGATAAATATACATTATATATTCACAAAACACATTTTCTTTGTGCAATCATGGTATCACACACATTTAACTCTTCCGCATATTTTGGCTACTTCCACAATGAATCATCTGTTTCTCACTCGTTAACTGGGCCCTTCCCAACATGGCTTGTAAAATCTGATTTTTGATCCACGTACTTGATTTGGCATAGGGTTTTTATGTTGGAAGCCCTTCCTGAGGCAACCCTCCCCACTTTCCCGTCTTGGAACATGAAATTAGGAATGGACTTCCTGCATTGCCAGTGGCTGGGGAGCAATTCTGGGTTCAATGTTTCTTTTCAAGGACCCTGACATGTTGATAAGAGGAGGTGGAGATTGACCTGCCAACCCTGCGATTTTAGCATTATAGCATTTTAGATCATTTTTTCATCCTCCAGCCAATACTCACATTCATCTGGCCCCACAGTAGATTCGCTGTACAGTGAAATATTGCCTTCGATATTGCAGTAATGATGTTCAGAAGATTGTACAGCCGTTTTCCGATGTGCCACGGTAATGTAATGCAGACAAGCAACAGGCTCCAAGTGATAGATATCCGAAATTTATATGTTTACTGTCTCTCAGGTATGTCAGGAAGGTGAGCAAATCCCTCCTCAGCCTCTATTTTCTATCAGCCATATCTCAATGTCCCTCTCTAACCTACAGTAAGCTCTGATGAACTACGGTTGGTGTTAGAGAACCTGACTGCCCAAGGTGGAAACCCTTCAGGTGAAAGTCAGACAGACATCCAAAGAAGAAAAAGCCTTCGGTCTGGTTTCTGAATATACTTTGTAACAGAATCCCTCAGTAGAGGCAAGAGCAACCTCAGCGTATTTGTTCCTAAATCAATTATTAGTAACGAATGTTCAATAAATTAATCTGTTTTGAAGCGTATTGCTGTTTATTATATTTTTTTATTTGTTGCATAATTGTGTGTT
This sequence comes from Diplodus puntazzo, assembly GCA_963678695.2. Classification (NCBI taxonomy): domain Eukaryota; kingdom Metazoa; phylum Chordata; class Actinopteri; order Spariformes; family Sparidae; genus Diplodus; species Diplodus puntazzo. The sequence goes on from OZ023168.1 coordinate 14,542,937, forward strand.
TCTTTAAAAGGTCTCTGCTCCAAGATGTTATGGGAACAGTTGTGTACTATAGAAGAGAGAAAATTCAAACCAGCCTCATTTTTAGACTCAAACTTTTGGCTACTACTTCCTCCAAACAATTTCGAGTTGAATAGCACGACAGCATTTCACGCACGAAAAGCACAAACACGCGCACACACACGCACGCACGCACGCACGCACACACACACACACACAAATGCACTCATATTTTCGATAATATTGGCAGAGGGTGTTTGAGAGCTCCTATTACGCCTGCGAATGAGCTGTTTAGTGCTTGATGTGGGCTCTGGCAGCAAAACAGAGGCACCTGTTATTTGATGTGCCCTCTGTCGCTGTCAGGTAGAACACAGATGAATCTGTTAGATTCCTTTCTTCTTTGCCTTTGTTCACTTCTGAAAGCCGAAATTCAGTCCCTAATCTGTTATCGCCCTCTGCCCTGTACCTCTGCAGGTTACAGCATCCAAAGGTAATTTGTTTTCCATGTTATAAACAAATATTTCAGCTCTAAAGCAGCAACTACTGTATATGGATGACTAATGTCTTTGGAGTTTGAGGGTTTCCTGGGAACTTTAAAAGAAGTTATTATTTGTAGTGAAATTCGGAAATTGCATTCAAATAATACATTTATTGCTAAATTACATAAAGTACATACAATATTAATGTCAACACAGTCATCCTGCACATAGATTCCACACACATGGACAAACACACAGCTTCTTTCTGAAACACATCACACACACACACACGCACACACAGGCTGCCTCCTAGATGTTGGATTTAGCCCATAATGATTTCAGTATCATTGCTCCTGGTCTCTCCTGTAGTATAATTGAATCTAGTGGTTACTGAGCTGAGTGGTGGCTGGTTGACAGGCGCAGGCCTCAAAGAGAATTCTGCCTGACACTAAGACCCTGAGCCCCGCGGGGAGGGATGGAGGGATTTAGGGAGAAAGAGAAAAAATGGGTAAAGCGAGAAGGTTAAATGGGAAGCAGTCAATATTTTACTCACCTCAGGCTCCATTTATAACTTTCTTTGACATAGAATTGGTTCTTGGGACGCATTTCTAAGCAAAAGTTGTGGCTTCAAATAAAATATCCTTATTCTGCTGCTCTTCTGCATCATCTCTGTTGTGCTCATTAAAGAAATTACAGTTAATAGTCTTTTAGGGATTAAAGTGATGGCAGGTCTGTTAACACTTCATGTTTGTAGATCTATTTTCATCTGTCCATCTGATTATGTCTGACAGCACTGATGAGACCACAGCACATGATCATCCTTTACAAACTAACTCCTACAGTAACTCCTCATTTTTTATACAACAGAAATGCAGTACATATGGCCAGTATGTCTTACCAGCTGTTTGTTCAAATATTTAACGCAGAAAGAGTCGCCTAATTTCAGTCCACATTTCACTGATGGGTTTTGTTTAGTGTGTGTGTGGAGGTGTAATTTTCCATCTGCATATACTTAGTCTATGCAAGCCGTGTTCATGTGTGGATTCTTTAAGGAGTGATTGCAGTCATTCACTTCCATGAATAATGATTCATTTGTAGACTTCAGCACGCCTTTCAGGGCCGCTTAAGTGAGTTGTCAGGAGGATGTCGTGCCTGTGAAACAATTTTTCTGCACATCCTTTCCAGTCCAGGGGTTAACGCAACAAATACTGCCTGGGCATCACATACGCTGCCACTCGTGAAGGTAAATCACCTCCTCTTCCTCTCTTTATCTTTCTGTCATTTACTTTATCCCGCTGAGCATGAAGAGCACCTTGATTTGCGTGCTATGCAGCGATGAGCGCAGATCTGTCTGTCAGAAAAAAGGGATGGCTCGTTTTTGTGAGTGACCATCGAAAAGTGCATTTCTAAGACAGAGGGATGGAGGGAGAGAGAGACAGAGGTAAGTGAAGTAAGGTGCAAGTAAGGGAAGACTGAGTGTGTGGGGCAAGATTGAAGGGGGAGAGAGAACAGCTTTCACTCCCAAAAACCATTAAAGTTTGATGCACCAACTCCTCACTCTTTGAATAAATCAACCTGTCGTTCCCTCTCTCCCATTCTTTCAAGTGTGTGGGTCCCACCCTTCCATCGCCACCCCCCACCCTGCCTCAGGCGCTCTCCTTCCCTCGAAACACTCATTTGGCAGAATCGTGAATTCCGACAAGGTTTTGCTAACATGGAAGACAGTTGTGCATCTTGTCGGCCGCTCTATATTTTACAGCTGCTTGTGTGTTTGTGTTTAGGGTTGTTTGTGTGGGAGAGAGAAAGAAAAACAGAGTGCTGGCTCTCCTGGCTTTTTGTGGCGTGTACTAGAGCTTGGTTATGGGAAAAATATTCCGCTGCAAGTTGTGCCTTCAACCTCACCAGGGCTCCATTTGGAATTATGCAAATTCCTCAACGATTTTCTCCCTCTGTCGTCTTCTTCTGTGTCTCAATATGCATTTCCCTTCCCATTCGTCTGTTTCCCTTCTCACTGTTCCTCCAACCGTGGCTAGATTTGCCTTAATAGAGCTTTATAGCCTTTCCAATTTGCTCAAATCTGTTTTGGCTGACACTTCCACAATCAAGGTAGTAGGGAGAGAAGCACTAAAGAAAAATGATACATTATAGCGAAATATGGAGGGCAGTTAAGAGAAAAACAGATGCTCCCTCTTTCTTGTTGTTTTTTCCCATATAATAACATTGTAGTAGAGCTCATTGTCTTTTAACTAAATACAGCAAGCCATACATACTCAAAAGCCTGCTGTAGTGTGGAATATGACTAATTTAACATATTTTTTCTCACCGCTATAAAAAGCCTGGCTGACCTGGACTGATGTGATGAAAGCAATGCTTGTTAAGTCAAATATGTCATTTTTGCCACTGCTTTTACTGTTCAGTTTACACCTTGGATACCTTTATTTTACGGAGCCATGTTACAAGAGGCATACATAACCACAACAAACACCTCTCAAACTAATTACAGTGACAAACAGATGGTTAAGCTCCAACTTGCAACCCATCTTTGTCAGATCCCTGCTGCATTTTTGCAGGTTGTCATTCCAGTCAGCCCAATGTTGTCTAGCAGTGTCTAATTTGGCACTTCCTCTTATAGAACAAAGCAGCTTCTTGCCCCGATGTCTGGGGTAACTGAGGAAGAAGATATGGGTCAGTCTTTCTAACATGGTGTTTCTCAGGAAGACCTCACCACCTCCTCAAGCCAATAAGCATTTACAATCGAATGGGTTAATTATATTTATTGAGACTGTCATGCCCCCCAGAGATTTAACCCTTTACATTTTGGAAACTTTACAGGCTTTTCCTTCAGTATGGCTGGAAGCCCATGAAATGTCAATTTTTCTTAAGACATCTAATAATTTTACAAGCGGATTGGAAAGAGATTTACACTGCACACTTATGCTCCTTAGGGGCTGAACCAATTTAAGTTAAATAGCACCATCATCAAATCTTATATTTGCCACATGGTCCGGCACTAGTGGCTGCAAGCAGGGCTTTCAACTTTCAGAATAGTTCTTTCTATAGGATTTTCTGGCTAAACCTTTGAAGAGACTGTACTCTGTGGAGCCTTCTTTTAGCAACAACTTGGAGATTCTCAGCCTTCCTGGAAAAATTGAAATGTTATGCCTTCATTCTTATATATGATGACATAATGATGCTATTTTATATTTTCTCAAATATAGATAATGCTGATGTCTTTTGATGTCTTTTCTGTTGTGTTACAAAATTACCTCATAGCTTTTATTTAAATTGGTCTAGATGTACCTCTTCCTTTCCATTATAACTCAATATCTTGCTATGGTTTTATATCATCATATAATTAAGTGTGCACAAGTTTCATACGGAATTTTAAGGTAATGCTTACAGTATGAAATCCAGCAAAGTCAAGCCTGTTTCTTACTGAATGTGAGTAATGAACCTCTGAAACTGTATTTGAATTTTTTAGGTACGTGTTGCCAGCCCATAATAAAAAGAGAAATGAATATGAAGTATGATAGATATCCGCACGGTATAATCGAGGACCTAACCTGCAAAGTTTGTTTTTGCAAATACAGCAAATTCATTGCATTTTTAATAAAAAAGTTGAAAGTTATTTACTCTATTGTCTTGTTTTAAATAACAAAGGAATAATGTATATGAGTTAGCTTCTCCTTTCATCAGAGGGTACAACAGAAAACAAGTTTGTAATTCTATGTTTAACTGTAGGTGTTTGGTCGGTTAGACTGACTGCAAGATAGTTAATGATCAAGATATTCTTTTGTGAGATGAGAATACTTCCGCATGTTGTAGACTTTATTTTCATTGGACGTGTAAGAAATGAACTGAAAAGTCGCTTTTTCTTCTCCATTCTTATGCAGGAACTTTGATTTCCAAACAGCTTGGTAACAGTAGAATGTTGGTTGTATATTAAAGCGAACATGATAAACTTCTCTCCATTTTGCCTGCACCCAGAGCCCCACACTCTTTTGTTAGCAAATCTCCTTCAGATGATGCATCATGTAGCAGATTTTAGGGCTGTTGTATCAACTGCAGATTGTTGTTCCACATTTTCGTATGCCCACATTCGTACTCTCTTGATGGTTCGAAAAAGAACCAACACTCTCAAATGCAGTCCCACAAACCAAGATCCTGTTAGTTCACTGCCTTTTTTCTCGCCTGAGACAGATTGTGAACATCTTTTGCCAAATTGTTTCAGTATTGTGAAAACAGAGGCTGGAAAAACTCTTATCAAACTGCAAAAGAAGGCAGTGATGATCAAATATTAACCACAATGCTGTTTTTCACCTAAAATGTTTTCAGAAATATTTTAGTGCTTTTTAGCTGTAATGCCATATTGTTTCCTATTTGAAAATGCACAACAAGCCAAAACCGAGCACTGCCCAACTTGCAGATGTCACCTGTCAGCAGGAGTGTTTATTGGTCCGGTGCAGTGCGCAGAACATCATATCCAGATCATCCAAGTCTAACCCCTTTTGTCCTCTGATGTCTTTCCTTCCACCTCTCTCATGCCTCCCCCTTCTGTAATGTCCCCAACATAAGTGCTTTGATGTATAATTAAGTTGTGTGCTCGACCACTCCTCTCCCTCTCTTTCTTCTATGCCCCCCACCTCCAAGGACTCAGTTTATGGAAAAGATAGGTTAAAGAGGAGAACAGAAAGGGCAAAAGAGATGAGAGAAAAAAGAGACATAGCTCATAAGAGAGAATTTGACAGGAAATATTGATTGTTACACAACTATTTTATAAGAAAAGTGTGAGGCAGGTAGGAGCCACTGCTAATACAAACCTTAGGCAAAATTTCAGGAATCGTTACAAGGAAATCGATAAAAAGCTATTACAAAATGTTGTTGCACAGACAAAGGGGACTGAAACAGTCGAAGATACAGACAAGCTTGAACACTCTGCTTGTCGAGAGCTCCATAACTGGTGTCATGTCTCATCAACAAGATGTAAGTTAATTTGACAATGTCTCATTCTGCTAATTGAGATAAAGAGAGCAATGAAAGGGGACTGAAATGATGGAAATAGCAGGTTGGGATGTTTGCTTTATTGTAGGAAGTACCAATTGCCATGTAATGATCACTTTATACAGAAGATGATTATACACATTGCCATTCTGCGTTTGAGTCATTAGTGTTGCCAGTCATACAATATGCAACAAGCTTAAACCTTGTAAACCTCGGCTACATTTTCCTGTATTACACTGAAAGTGTTTTTGTCTTGTTCACGTCCATCTTCTTCCCACATGCAGTGCTTTTTTTTTCTTGCTTGTCTCCCGGTCCCCACTCTTCTCTGCTGCAGAGCTACATGAAGTGATTGCAAACGGACCCCAGTAGTGATGTGGTCTCTCCATACAGGCTCTCAGTCTGTTCAGATCTGTTTGGACTTTCCGTCTGTGATGTTCACATCCACTTCACTTAATTTTATTGACTCTTAAATTCATCACTTGCCATGCCAGTGTCAATACTCAAGAGCTAATTGTAAAGCTAAAATGAATCAGGGATTTTCTTGCATTAGCATTTGACTTGCTTTTGACATTATGACGCAAAACAACAATTTTAATCTATTCCTTGTAGTTCAACTCAGTACAGTACCGACAGCATGTGTCAGACAAGTATTTTTTACTGACACAGTGAAATGTTTTCTGTGCTGCCAAAGCATCAGCTGAGGTAATACTGTTGACCAGAACAGATGGGTGGTAAAGACTTCTGTACTGCAAGGTCAGTTCCTCTGGAGAGGATTCAAACTTTTTTGGCAGATTGTTATGTAGGGATGGAAATTTGGATTTTTTTTTTCTAATTGTTAATAATTTCTACCAGGCTGATCTGTCTGCCTATCACCTTTCGCTCTGCTTATTTCTCTCTCTCACACTTTTTACTGAAAATATAGTCTGCATACTAATTCGACATTATTTTTAAGCACCTTGGTCCTAGTGGACTTCCTTCACTAGTAAGCAGGCAGAGGCATTTGAGTGCTCCGGCTGTGTGGTCCCTGCTAAAAGACAAACATACATTCTTATAACGCAGGAATAATGCATAGTAAATTATAGACACCGGCGGTCATAGTGCAGGAGAAAGGCAGCCTGGCTATAGGTACAAAGATGTGTCTGCAATAGCTTGAAGTGTGTGAATTATGCATTGGATGGGAAGCATGTATATTTCTACGTGTGTGTGTGTGTGTGTGTGTGTGTGTGTGTGTCTGTGTGTCTGTGTGTCTGTGTGTGTGTGTGTGTGTGTGTGTGTGTGTGTGTGTGTGTGTGTGTGTGTGTGTCTGTCCATGGAAAGACACCTGAGACATTAAGACTCATGGAAGTAGAGCCCCATCTGCCCTCATGATACCCCATGCCCCAGGCAACAGATAGAAAAGAGATGCTGATACAGAGTGCACCGTACCTGTAGGACCAGACTGCGGAGTGGAGAGATTCAGGGGTATAGAGTTCACAATGAAGTGAAAAAGGCTTTAAAACAAGCACACGCAGGGAAACGAGGAGAGAGAGGAGAGAGAGGCAGAGGGAAAAAGAGAGCAGGGTATCTATTGAGAAACAGCAGAGTGCACCGAGTCCCATATGATGTTTTAGAAATGAGATGGCCTCAACAGCTACTTAGACCGCAGTTCTTTTGAGAATGTGCCGTGTAAAGTACAGCTTGTCTTGGTCATCAGCCCCCAAACACTTGGCGCCTTTACATGAAGAAGTGCCATAGTTAGCACAAAGTCATGGCAAGTCATGTTTGTCTGGATCTCTCCTTGAAGAATAAATAGAGGCAGACCACAGATAGCCAACCAGGAAAACCGAGATGTAATGAAAATAACTCTCTGGATGGACAACAGTTTGCCAGTCTTTCACAGGGCTAACACATATAATACTGTGTCAGTCCTACAATTCCACAATAAATCTAACGTACAAATATTTGGACTTTGAGGGGGAACTAGCCTGGCTCCAGACAGAATCACTGCCCACATCTTTTTTTCAGCAATTCAAATAGATTTGATGTTGAGCCAAGCAGCGCTTTAGGTGGGATTGAGAATGCATCTTTCTGTGCCAATGGTAGAAAAATGTTGACAGAAAAATGGGCAGAAAATAGCTACCAGAGTGGATGAGATCATACTGCTACACTGTAGATTGCTTGAAGTTGATTTTAAATTGAGAAAATCAACATTAAAGGTTCAGTGTGAAGGATTTAGGAGGATTTATTGGAAGAAATCGAATGTGATAGTTCTAATTCTGTTTTCATTGGTGTATAATCACTGAGAAACTGAGAACTGTTGTGTTTTTGTTACTTTAGAATTAGAGTCTGCATACACAACTCTGTCGAATGCCACAATCATGAAAGCACAAGCAAAATGTCACAGATGTCCCTCAGTCCAATGAGGCTACCCTGCATGACATCCACTTGTTTCTGCTGAAGTGTTCTGGGACATTGCAGATTACAGCAGTTGAGATTGTCTGTCCATGTCAACGGAGGAACAAAACTTTGATGTCAGAAATAGTACATCTGATGAAATATGTTTACGAAACCTCAAAGTTCTACCGGACGTCACATTGATTTTGAGCATGTTTTAGCATAGATTAGCTGCTTTGGCTACAGTTGCTTGTCTCAAGTGAAATGTCAATCTCTCTCAGTCTCTTCCTGTTACCTCACTTAATTTCTCTACTCCATGTTTGTTCCAGGTAACTGGCTGAACAATGTTTTCCTCACTCTCAAATCAGACCACTTGTGCAGGGGAATGACCGCAAAAATGAACCAGCTACCATAAAAAGCCCCTCCTCCACTATGTAGTTCTAAATTACCACTCCAGTGTGTGTGGTAAAAGCATGAAAACATGAAGCATCATGCTTCTTGTTCACAATCTTACATGATGCTCATAAAGCTGTACTGGTCTATAGATGCTGCAGGTTGATCTGTCTGCATCCTGCTCTGCTCTTGGTCAAATAACTCTCATATGCACACACATACAAACAACAAATTCAAGCTACCCACATACACAAACACACGCATCGCTTCTTCTAGTCCCTGATTCCCCAATGTCTTTAAAAGAAAGTGTGGACTGATTAAAGTCAAAGTTTTATGGGGAGCTATGAAAAATATGACAAAATAAATAAATAAAGCAAGAGTGTCTTGCCCCTCCAGGCACCAGCCGTTTATATGATAATCAGCTCGACTCTAATTTGCATTTAATTCTATTTTAAAAAATGACTTCTTGAAAAAAGGAAGAAATAGAGAAGAACAGGAAAAAAATATGTATGAGAGCAAGATATTCTGTTGGAGGAAAAGCAAATAGGCTTTGTTATCATTTACCTTTTCACTGTCTTTCATCAGGTAAGTAATTTTCTTTGGTTGAGGCCAATGTGAGATTTAGGGCCCTCCATTGCATAATAAAAACATATATGTATAGCTTTACTGTATGTTCATATGTTCACAGATAAATCTCAGTTTCCATTATAAACAGATTTTAAAATAGCCTGCTGACTTTGGCGAATGCACATTATTTTCCAAAAGCAACTTGCTCCAAATACTGAGGGTCAACAAACAAAAGGACATTGTTCAACTTCCAATATAGTTACAGGTACTTCCCATAAATAAAGGTAAACAAACAAATTGTTCACTTCCCTTTTTGGTATTCTCAATTGAGACAGATAACTTTCCACAACAGGTAGAAAGAAGGTGCAGGATAGTTGATGTGGCCCGTCCTTGTACCCTTCCCCTGGGATCAACCCATCTGCCTCTCTCTGTCTCTCTCTGGCCCTGTGGATCCTTGCAGCATGCCGGACCTGATTACCTTTACATTTAAACAAACAGTCGCAGCTCTTTGGAAGCAGTCAGCCATGAGCTCTGACCGGGAGGCTGGGGTTAGGCATTCAGGGGAGAAGACTGATCAGGAGATAAAGACATTATTTGTTTCTTTTCACTGCTGATAAAATGTGCTTTCAGTACACACACACACACACACACACACACACAAACACACACACACACACACACACACACACACACACATACACACCTAAATCCTGATTGTAACTTAAGTAGTTCTAAAGGTTTTAACTCCAAGCCCTAAGGCCATCAAAGAAGTGAGTACCAGAAAAAGTAATCTCTTAACAGAAAGTCCTTAATCGAACTAAAACTGAAGGTACAGGAACATGTTACAAATTGAATGCATGCCCTGTCACACACATACACAAGCACGTAAACACACAAATTCATAAGCTGTCCTTACCTTTCAAACGTGGCTCCTCTCGCTGTCTGCCGGTGTGGAATCATTTTGTTTGGCTGAGTGCCTCTTCTCAAATCACCCATCGCTCAACCAGGACGCCAAGTGGACAGAGTGCAAGAGCAAGATGGAATGCAAGGAGGATATAATTTGAGACATTTTTTGCAATCTGTTTTAGTACAGCATACAAAGACCCGCTTCATATAATGTGTTGTATTATGTGCTCCTGACCAGTTTAACCGAAATTCATTGGGTACAGGAGGTCAAGTGAATTGCCAGAGAAAGGCTTACTGCTGTTAGAAAAGGGAAGAAGAAAATGAATAGCAGCTATGTGAGGGAAGTGCATTCTAACAATAACGCCAATCCAGTCAGTGGAGCAGTTGATTTTCTGACAAGACCAATCATAATGCAATAAAAAAGCAACATTTATTAGGATAAAACACACACATACACACATCATTTCTGACATACAGATGGTTCTAACATACTCTATCTTACTGTCATTTGTAGGAGCATTTCTATTAGTGTCTCCACATAGTGGGCTTTTACTTCATTAAGGATCAGCTCCTCTCATTCTTTGCTACTTTGTTGCCATCATCACAGGATTCCTTCAGATGAGGGGGGAAGGAGAAAAGCAAAATCAAGGTTTTGAGGACCAGGTGGCTTGTTGTGACTGATGCTTCCACTGCAGCACAAATGCCCAATAACAACCCAGAAACTTTGGGGGAAATCACAGCGAAAGAGAATCCTTGTCAAGAAGTGGAGTCAATAAATGTCATGTGACCATATTGTATTTACTAGGTATTTGTGCTATGTTAGACAAGTTAAAAGGGATAAAAAAAAAAGGGTTCTACATTTTAGGAGAAGAGCTCTGTGTTCTTGTATACAGCCTAGCTAATAATCACAGGGCAGTATAGTTAAACAAAAAGTAGAGGCATAGATTAACAGTCAACTTTGTACACTGTTGCCATAAAGGGAGCTGTACGATTTTCATAAAACTTTATCAGTGGTATGAACGCCATTTAAGGAACTCTGCTCTGCCTATAAGTTTTTAACTCAGACTTGGCAGCTTACAAGTAGCAGTCTTCCAGTGCTGTTGGATTCATCATACTTTACTGCATTAAAACGTCAATCTTCTCCCTCAGTACACTATCTCGACTCTTAATCTCATGTTTTTCGAGAATAAGGTCCTTTGGGAATACATGCACTGAGACAAGAAGATATCAAGTAAATATAGGAATTCTCCACTTATCTTTTAGCTGGTCCTGTAGGAAGTTCTGTCATCTTATTTCCTGGCTTGAAGTTTCATTAATTGACATCAGTTTCCAATAGATATATGCTGTTACAGCACCATGTTTACCAGCTGTTCAACAGAAATGCAAATATAATTTACACTTTAACTGGACGACTCACAGTCACAAGCAGATAACTGGCTTATCCTTTCAAATTCAATGAGTTGTGCTTTCACAGCTGTTGGCCCTCAGTTTCAGAACAAAGCTCCCTCACAGCAATCTGTCTTCCAAAAATGCATCAGTCCTGGAATTGGAGTAAAACTACTGATAAGCACACCTATCAGCAGATTGCATGTTGTCGCTCAGGTAGTCTGTCTCTTAGCTCAAGATACCACTCAACACTCAGGCAGCAATGATGGCATCAGCCACCTGGGCTTTACCACTAGGGCTGCTAAGATTAAAGGGCTTTATGAGGTGGGTTTCATACCTCAACCTCAGCTCCGAGCACAGTGTCCGTCGTGATATCTCAGGTGCATACACGAGGACTGTTGCTCTGTGCCACTGGGAACACGTGGGCTTTAAAGGAACCTCTGGCACAACTGTTGTCATGAGTGGAATTGTAATGACAGACATCCTTTTATGGGTAGGGCCGTCTCATTGGTTTGTGGATGTTATTGCTATGACACATGATTTAAAGCTGTTACCAGCCCCCTCAGGCCCGAGGGCTCATTTTACCAGGGACATGGCTGCAACAGGGAGCTGATTCAATAAGGGTGTCTTTCCAAGAAATATTGTATGCATATTAAGCCACAAGCTGCACTTCTGCACAGCACATTGGACTGGTTCAACTATCAAGATTTTGCTGAGATTGTGATGGTACATACAGAGTCCTCATTCTTTGAGAATCTGATTCCTTTGGGGGTATTTCCTCTGTCTCTTTTAATCTGTTTGGCACCATGGGAAAGAACAACTGAAGAGCTCAATAATTTTATCATCATCAACATCAAATTAGAATAATATATATACAGAGGTCCTCATGCGGCACCCACATAGTACACAAACTCTACACAAACTATATTCATGTTTTTTAGGAGGATTCAAACTGCTGCAAAGCCAGAGTGCGGCTTGGCTTCGTTTACAAATGGAGTATAAATCATTTTTGTATAATTTTCCCCATTTACTGTTGGAGCCTTGCAGATGAAGGACACTTAGTCTTGTTTCAATATGAGTTAATAATTGATAAGCTAATTTCAAATGTGAAAAATGGCTTTGTGTGTCACCTCTATGATTAATTTAAGTGTTCTCGTGATTCACCTACTTCAGCATCTCTGTCAAAGCTGCACACTGCAAAATCATTACCAGTGCCGTGACCTGACCTATATATATATATATATATATATATATACTGGAGTCTGTATTATAAATCCATCAAGTACTTGCGCAGTTCATATATTTCATGAATATTATATACTTTATATTGATAGATTCAAATGACCCTGGGGTATATTTGTGATTCAAGTCTTTTTCAACTTCTGGCATTATATTTGCAACATTCTTCTTTTCAGGGTGGATGCCAGTTCTTGCTAGAACCTGAAGGTTGTGCCGTGCACCAACTCCCACACGTGGGCAAAAATCTAGGGGCACTTGGCTGTGTACAGGGTTATGGTTATGTTTAATGGTTATGTTGGGGTTTATTTCGCACGGTCACATCAGAGTGTCTTGCCATACAGTAGTGGCTCTTTTGCTGACCAGAGGCACACTTGGGAGGCACTTGGGCTGATCAGGATGTCATTTGGGGGGTTCCACCTTTGAGCAAAAATTAAGCACTCAGAATGACCTATTAGGGCACAAAAGTGGTTATTTAAAACACAGAATACTGTCATTTAAAATCTTTGGATTGTCCACATGGCATGTTTTAGTCTCTTGTGGTGAAGCCGAATGTTGAATTTTAGCTGAAAGAAAGGGCCGTACAGAATTCGCTTTTACAAGCGTAATAAAAAGCGCCAGACATCATGCTAGGAACAAATCATTTATGTCCACTTTTGGCTTTCACTTATTGTAGTTCACAGTGTTACTTAGTGCTCCAAATTGTGACAATATCCCCAAATGGCTTTGAATCAGCCTGCCTATGTCAGGTCAATCATCAATGTGAAGATAATATTATTATACCAGTCAGCATTTCATTGGTACTGTGTTTGTTTTATTATCCCTGAAATTGTTGTTTTGGATTTCTCATATTTGGGTCTTGTTTGTAGCACTTAGTTGTAAGTGCTATCCACTTAATTTATGTTAAACCTGCAGTGTGAAACCTCCATCTCCCCCTTCTGACAATGAGAGTAATTACACTAACACTGAAGACGCGCTTATGATGCTAAACGCTCCACTGTACTCCTAGTTTCTGTAACCTACTCTGTCACTACCGTTGCTCCCCCCTTGAGCTTGAACGCTTGAACTTGTGTGTCAAATGTAACAAAAGTTCATTTATATGTAAAAGACACAATCTGCAGGTGCAACAGTTTTGTTGGTTGAGCTGCTTTCAGGCATAAGAAAGCCACATCTTTTAGTTTTCAATTATACAAATTATTCCAGTTAGTTTTTCAATTTCATGATAAGATCATCTGTGTTTGTTTCATCAGTTACAGCCAGGGTGAGGATTCCCCAGTGACAAGCAGATAGCACCACAACAGCAGCACTATCTCTATTATAATATATGGACCCTTCACAATGAATTAGACCATCTATTAAACAAGTGATTGTACTCGTTCTTAGATGCCACCACCATGAAGTAACCACCTAATCAAAAGCCTTTATCTCCTCATTTGCAATACATTCTCTCACATGGGTCAGAATAATGCCAGTGGCAGTGTGATAAGGCGCCACATGTGGAGGCATTGATGGAGGGACAGAGGTTGTGAGAGGCAGGCAGTGAAAGGCTGAGCGGAGCCGGTACAATCATATGCCTGCTGGGTTAGAAGCGGAGAGCAGACAGCTGGGGAGGAACCGAGAACCTTGTGAGCAGTGTAGGTGTAATCATGACTCTATTGTAGTGAACAGCTGGGCCTCTGGAGCTGTGAGCAGCAGGGGGCCAAAGCCTGGGCACTACCCCTGCAAATCACCATGTCTTTTACATTTCTGACAATATAAGAGCAGAACATTGTACTCAAGTCTGTGGGTGTGTCATGGCCTTTACCAGGTAGAACAAAAAGTTGAGTTGACTTCAAATAACAGAAATAATATGCCATAGACTGACCTTTGACTGCCATTCCTTGCTGAATCAGCATAACTTGGCCTACAAGTAGGTGGGCAACAGTCAACCAAATGTGATGAAAGTTCAAGTGGGCAACTTGAATAACACCAATAAAGCACTCTGGTAGCCACATAAACACAAACATACATATTGAAGCCTGAACACAAAAACAACTAAAGACCAGTTTTAAGTTGTTGTGTGTCCAACAATTGTGGTTCATTCAGTTTCACATAGGTGCAGGTGAGATTTGATCCAAAATACCCTGACAAATGAAGCCATTGCGGTAAACACACAACCGCAAATGTTTTTCAAAAGCACATTAAACAGAATATTACAGTTTTAACCAGAGTAGCATCTTTTCCAGTCATCAGCTATCTGTAGATTGTTCAGTTCAAACTATTTCAGGTTTGAATACAAAATCAGTGTAGTTTCCTTGTTATTATAGATATAACAGATAAGCAAATCAAGAGGAAATGAAGTGCTTGAGCGAGGAGAGGGATGCTGGCGTGTATCCGACAAAGTACTTTGGGCTGTTCGGGTCATTTTTTTGGTTTATGTATTAACTTAGAGTTTGATTGTCAAGAATAGTAATGAATACATTCAGTGTGCACTTAGAAGATACATAGAAGAATACTTACCATGTTTATTCTCTGCACTGTTAAAAGATAGAGGCATTATGGCATGAATTCCACCGCTGATGGAGACCAATCTTCATTTCCTTAGAGAGACGAGAAAGTGCAGTGTCGAGGTATTACTTTTGCATCCCTGTTTTAATGAGTAACAGTAACATGCTTCCAATGAAAGTTTGTATAGTCCTAATTCTGGCTGATAATGATTATTCTTTTGAAGAAAAATATTACGTAGAAGCTTAGAATTTCTATTTTTCACGCCTTACTGTTTATTGCTTTTAATAGCACTTCACCATTGCAAAAGTTGTGATTCAGTGATTTGTTTTTTGGAACAAATCGTACTCTAATTTGGGGCTTTTAGCTTGTGCACCTGAAGAGCCTAATTTGCCTTTACACTGCAGTCTGAGTGAATTTGGCTTCAGCCCTTCCATCACTCAATTGATGTATAAATTAATTAAACTAAGTTGTTGTTAGACAGAACATCATCCTACTGTGCTGACTGCTCCCTCATGGACTCCTCACAAGAGAGAGAGCTGACATTTAACCGCTGAGATCCATTACGCATAGAGCTCCAGCACTCATTGGACTTTATCCCCTGTCATCCCTCATGGTCCCCGAGAGAAGCTGGGCCATGTAGTCCAGAGGTCTGGCCAGCCTTGACTCTCCAGGGCCCTCTGAAGTCTCCCTGTCATGTTGAACCTGAGATTCGGCCCACAGGAGACAAGCACTCTGCTGCTGCCTTCAGCCCAGGCAGTAGAGACAGCGGCGCAAACATCACTGTATTATACAGCAGAGACACAGTTAAAAGGGAATATGGTCTCCCTGCTTTATTACAAAAGTCTCATGGCTGTTAGTGATGGGCTTTGACTTTCATATGCTCATACATATACTCTCACTTTCGTTCTTCTTTCACTCTCTGTCCATTAAGTCCTTGTTTTTCTCAATCTCCTTACAAGTTGTGGTCTGTCTTTTTCAGTCATTTAACATTGTTGTTCCTCTCTTGAGCCTGTGGGTTTGGGCATAAATCAATATCCTTCACTTTTTTCTATTTTACTTTGAATATGACTTTCTTGCAATCTAACTACACACAACATTGAATTAGATATTTCATCTGAAAGCACATGTAGTAATTGGCTCTTTGTGTGATTTGGCTCCCCTCACAGTTTCCTTACAGGTCTGTAACAATTTGTAAGACGTAATAGGTGCTAACTTCAAACAAAACGTATTAGGTCACAACAGTGTTATATGTTGAAAACTTGTATGTTGAAGTAAACATGTATGTAATGCTGTGATCCTACCCTCTAACTAGAGTCACACAGTGCAGAAGCAAGTAATAGGGGGCGAGGGAGTGGCTGAGAGAGACACCATTCACCTTATTACAACAACTGATTTTGAAGCTGTTATATTAAGGTAAAAAGTTCCATAATGTTGCTCGAAGTAGGTACAATAAGGCCATTAATTTATTACCATGTATAACAACCCTTAGCAGTGATTCTAGCAGCTGTAATGGGCTTTTCTTGGTATCCCTTTAGTGTCCCTATTCTTCCTCCCAAAACTCTGAATCTCTTTCAATTAGGACCGAGTGCATTCGTGGTCTTGAGATGTCTCCAACTTTTTTCATTGAGGTTCACTTTGAGAGCCAAAGATTGTTTCTGAAGCAAATACAGCATTGTCTGTACTGTGTGATTTAATTTAACATTGAATTTTGGTTGAGAGTGTTTGGATCAGTCTTCTTCAAGGATCTATTTCTGTGAAAGGAATCCATTCCCATAGCATGCTACAAGCACCATATTTAATTGTAATCGGACTGTATTTAATAATTTATGACCGGTGGGTTGGTTTGTCCTGATGTATCTTGATTGCTGGAATGTGGCATCCAGGCCAAAATGTTCTTCTTTTGGCTGTTGTGTGCTACATCTGACTGCAAGTGACTTTTATCTTCCCATACTACTGCAAAGGTCTAATTGATGAAATGCTGCAGGCTCTACCGTCTTTGCAGAGAAACTCTGAAGCTCTATCAGGGTCATTGGGTTCTCGGTCACTTGCCTGACCAACGCCCTTTTTGCCCATTCGCTGACTTTGGCTATAGCATAAGGTCTCAAAAGGATCATAGTATTCCTCCTCCTTTTACACAGTTATGCCCACAATGCTCCTGAGAGTGTTAATTCAGTTAGCAATTTCTTCCACTCTTCCATGGATTTCTACCTCATCAGAATTTTGCCTTGGACCTCTCCTGAGAGTTCCTTGGACTTCAGGGCTTCCAGGGGTTACTTGTTTTGGTACTGGATGTATTGTGACCTATGTGACTTTGTTTGAAATAATGTGTGCCTGAACCAGATGACCAGATAAAAAGGGGATCATAAGCAACAAAAATCAATTGGCAGTGTGATAACCAAGGGTCTAGATACTCTAGATAGTCTTAAGAGTAAGTTGGTGCAACATTTAAATCATTCTCAATTAGGTTTATAACACAAGAGGCCTGAATAGTATATTCTAAATATGAAATATCTGTATCTCTATCTCCCTCTGTGTACACTACAGTATGTCTCTCCTCCCCCTCACCTTCCATACGTAGTACCCTCACAGATGGAGAAGAGGGTGATTCCTGCAGTGCACTTAAGATAGACACAGCAAGGAGCTCTCTTCATCCCTCTCCAACTGTCTTACCACTTAACATTCTGGTTCCCATTGGAAATAGCCCCCATTTATTTTAAAGCTACAAGGCACTGTCAAGGCACATACACAGGAATATGCACCATGGCTAACCAAATGGCTTTTGCACTTGAAGGAATATGTAGAGGCACAAACAGTTCTTCTTAGCTAGCTCGCAGTGGTACCCAGTATTACAGCCACTGGTCTCATCAGTCCCTTGCTGGGAATCGTTAATTGTGCGACTTGTTTATGAAGAAGCAATTGGACAGTTTTATGGGGTAATAAAAATCAAGGGATTCACTGTCTAGCCTTTTGCGCTTGGTCACCCACATTGACTTGTAATCGGCATCACACGGGTCCAATCAATGGTATGATGGCAAGCTATTGAGACCCAGTGGAATGTACAAAAGGCCAAGCAGAAGACTATATGTCTGAAGGCTTTTTACTCTCCAATGAGCTCCACGGTGAGCTGAAATGAGTGGATTACCAGATGGGGTGTAGTGCTCTCTGTAGCAGTGGGCTGCTGGATTGCAGTGAAATTATCTTAAGTAGCTCATGATCAAAAGGCAACTTTTTAAATAGGTTCTTTTATTGTTTGTCTCTTAGGACTGAAATGGGGCAGTTTGACCTTGAAAGCCTTCCAGTGGGGCGATAAAAGGAAAACAAGAAGATAAGAATGAGTAAGGGGAATGGCTGGTGGTTACACTGTGTTTCTGTTAGCAGGCATCAGAGCCTCCAGAGCAGCTCAAAGAGGGTCTTCACCTGCATATGACCAAGGCTGCTAACCTCTGAAGTACCACATTGGCACATACAGCTGATAGTTGGTCATCTGTGATTCTCAGCAAAGCTTTGAACTTTTGTTGCTTGAACTGCTTTGAACACCGCAGCACTGTCAAATCTGGAAGATCAAAACTGATGTTTGTGTGTGTGTTTACTTGTTTGAGTGTTTGGCATTATTTACTGAACCTTGTGGCGTTTGACACTGGGCGGTGTAAATGAGTCATTGTTTCACAGGCTGCTGTGTTGAGAGAGATAGAACCTGGCATCCTTTAGGGGAGGAAAATGATACATCATATCACACACTTTCTCCTCACACATCCAGATCTCATCCACAAACACAAGTCCTCTTTCCAAAAAGAGGTACACTCACACACACGTTCACCTAATGCTTAACTGTCAAACTGCCTTCTTGACATCAAAGCAAAGTTGATAAAGCAGACAACCATGCTAGACACACATACAGGTGTACAAGTGCACACACAAACAAACAAGCCCATGCAGGAATATTTAATTCACTTACCTAGAGTTTGAATCTGTGCATTTTTATCCATTTAATTTGTGCCTGTGCTCCAGTTTCATGCTGCAGGCTGAGGGGTACCTTTTACAGGTGTATCCACTTCTCACGCAAGCCGACAACTTGACAAGGATAAGAAATATATCAGAGAAATGCAGCTTAGATGTTTATTCAAATGCAGTTATTGTCATGGGGGAGTGGATTAGTGACTCTGTTCCCTCACTCAGGAACTGTTGATGAGGTTTGCTTCAGCTGTGTGCTGCAGCGAAGCTTCTGTGAGCAGAATATGATCTACCGACCGACTTCCCAAAGAGACTTTTAAGTCATTTTTTTGTTCTGGTTATTTCTCTTTACAAGCATTTACATTTTTTTTTTTTTTTGTCGTCGAAGTTCTCTTAAATGCATGTTTGGGCTTTGATATCTAATTATTAACAAAAGTTTCACTAACATTAGTTAGGAGACCTGATCTACCTGTTGGGCCACAGGTGTAAGGAAATGACAGCTTGAGAGATGACACTGTTGGGTTGATCTAGTTTATCAAAGACGACAGAAATAACAGCTGTGCTGATTTCTCATATCTCGTGATGTGACTGTTGTTGTCATTAAGCATAAAAGAAAAGGCTTCCTTATTCCCTGTCCTCGTCTTGCAACAGTAGTAGACTACAAACAAACAAGGGAACTTGGGATTGCGTGTTAGAGTTTTGAATTTACTCATCTAAGATCTAAACAGACAGGGAACTGTCAAATATGATTATTTTGATCTAAAATGCAATAACTTTTAATATATCAGGCTCAGAAATGACCTGCGACCCTGTCTGCATACATCAGGGCATTTTCAACTTCAAGGCTGAGAGATTGAGATATCTGTTGCTCTCTCTGGCATCTGTTGCTCTCGTCTTCCCCTGCAGCTACACTCCTCAGATCCCTTTCCTCTGTCTGTCCCTCAATTCCCACGTGGAAATCTGGCTTAATCTGGTGAGACAGACCAGTTTCCAGCACTGCTCATGCATGTGTAGAGCCCAATGGGGTAAGTTAAAGGAAAGAAATCAAGCGAGATGAATGCCAGAAGCAGAGAGACCGAGGAAGTGTATGTGCAGCTGATGTAATGTAAAGTCATGTAGACAGAGGCAGTTACCTCGCTGTTATGTTGTTGTGTTACATGGCTGATGGCCCCCTGTACTTGAGAGTAAGATAGTAGGTCAGCAGCTCTAAGTCACACACATATTACTGCACAAATTAGAACAAACATGCACACAATACAAACACACATACACACACAGACAGTCTCACCCCACATGTTCATACTGTCCAAACAAACAGTGGTGTGAAAAAACGCCTTTTTAAGGTCATGCCACAGCATCTCAATAGGATTCAGGTCAGGACTGACACTGGCCACTCCAAAGTGTTCATTTTGTTTTTCTTCAGCCATTCAGAGGTGGACTTGCTGGTGTGTTTTGGATCATTGTCCTGCTGCAGAACCCAAGTTCGCTTCAACTTGAGGTCACGAACAGATGGCTGGACCTTCTCCTGTAGGATTTTTTGGTAGACAGCAGAATTCATGGCTCCAGTTACCACAGCAAGTCTTCCAGGTCCTGAAGCAGAAAAACAGCCCGAGATCATCACTTTATCATCCATATTTTACTGTTGGTATGATGTTCTTTTTCTGAAATGCTGTGTTACTTTTACGCCTGATGTAATGGGACACACACCTTCCAAAAGGTTCAACTTTTGTCTCGTCAGTCCACAGAGTATTTTCCCAAAGGTCTCGGGGATCATCAAGATGTTTTCTGGCAAAACTGAGACGAGCCTATATGTTCCTTTTGCTCAGCAGTGGTTTTTGTCTTGGAACTCTGCCATGTAGGCCATTTTTGCCCAGTCTCTTTCTTATGGTGGAGTCATGAACACTGATCTTAACTGAGGCGAGTGAGGCCTGCAGTTCTTCGGAGGTTGTTGTGGGGTCTTTTGTGACCTGTTGGATGAGTCTTCGCTGCACTCTTGGGGTAATTTTGGTCAGCCAGCCACTCTTGGGAAGGTTCACCACTGTTCCATGTTTTCATGATTTGTGGATAATGGCTGGAGTCCCAAAGCTTTAGAAATGGCTTTATAACTTTTTCCAGACTGATAGATCTCAATCACTTTCTTTCTCATTTGTTCCTGAATTTCTTTAGATCTCAGCATGATGTCTAGCTTTTGAGGATCTTTTGGTCTACTTCACTTTGTCAGGCAGGTCCTACAGGTGTGGCAGTAATCAGGCCTGGGTGTGGCTGGAGAAATTGAACTCAGTGGTGATAAACCACAGTTAAGTTATCACTTTCTCACACAGGGCCATGTAGGTTTGAATTTTTTCCCCTTAATAATAAAAAACATTGTTCAAAAACTGCATTTAAACAAGTGTTTACTTGTGTTATCTTTGACTTATTTTTTAAATTTGTTTGATGATCTGAAACATTTAAGTGTGACAAACATGCAAAAAAATAAGAAATCAGGAAGGGGGCCAGAACTTTTTCACACCACTGTACATGTTCCAACCCAAGAATTCACACAAACACACACCATTTTATACACCATGACACAGCAAGACACTAGCAAGAGGTAGTATACATACACATACACAAAGAATTACCCACAATACATGCAAATACACCTCCACACTCCCCTGACACCCATGCAGACAGACTGTGGGGTCAACTGCTCTCTTACTGTGTCACTTTAGCTTTGGCTCAGGGCCCAGCTCAGTTCAACACCATGACCTCCCCATGTGGTCACACTCTCCCCCTGCAGTAAACAAGGCCACACACCGTGAACTGTGTGTGTGTGTGCATGCGTACAGGTGAGTGTGTGAGAGACAAAGAGAGGAAGAGAATGTGGGCTTCTGTGAGGATTTCTGTCCCGTAATATACCTGGAAAACCTCCTCATGCACAACAATTTTCCTTGTATCTGTAGGCATTGTGATTTCTTATTTATTGTGTGTGTGTGTGTGTGTGTGTGTGTGTGTGTGTGTGTGTGTGTGTGTGTGTGTGTGTGTGTGTGTGTGTGTGTGGCTGTTTTGAGATAAAATTCCAATTAATGGGGACGTTTCTTAAACTTAGACACACAAGTCACTCTGCAGGACCTGGGGAGTGTTTTTTCATATGGTCACCTCTTTTTGTCTGGTTTTAACAATGACCATGACCTGGACAAACGGTCCTCCGATGTGGTATGTTTTAATACAAAGCAAAATTGATAAAGCAGACAGCCATGCGAGACACACATACAGGTGTACAAGTGCACACACACACAAACAAACAAGCCCATGCAGTAAAAAACCCAACAGATCTATGTCATATGAATTCTGATGAAGAAAGCCTATAGAAAATTAAAGGACACACTTAAGAGAGAAGGTTAATGACTGTTTTTCCTCCCAAATGATTGACAGGGCTAATAATGTTGACAAGTATCAGTCCAGCCAAATAACTTTGACTGCAATTACACCACGAAGAGAAGCCTTTCCCTATTGAAATCAAGGGACAAACAACTTGCCGATAAAAAAAAAAATCAGTAGTTAACCTACTCTTTGAAGTGTGTTCTTTCAGTAGAGTTTCCTGAGCATTTGCCAAACATTTAACTGGAAATACCAATGAGACCGTCTTCTTTAGAGCCGCAAAACAAACATTTCCATATTCTCTGACATATCGTGAAGCATTGTCCAAGGGTTTGGTTTTAAAACGATGCTGGATAGCTCCAACATTTGTCTTATTAAAGTGAGTGAATGATGCTATAGCGATGAGCAAGCACCCACTGGAATCGAAGGAGCTGAATTCATCTTTAATCTTCTTCCTCTTCGAAATTTAGTATCCAGAATGGTCAATATTTAAAACCAACTGTGTGTGATCTTATTTTGTTCATCATCGCCATCATTTATCCAGTTGGACCAGGAATACATTGTTATTTGCAGTCATGATCAGTCACGAGTAGCTGCAGGGAATGAATATACACATTCACAGTCACAACTAGGTCACTGTGTTCCAAAAATTATCACTGAATTAAAATGTCCTCTGTGGCTATGTAGTTAGATAAGGCCTCTGTGTTAACCACATATGAAGATCATAAGTTCAATCTCTACTTCAGCAGTTATATATTAGCATTCATCCTGAACATTTCTCTTAAGACTGTGCTCCTAATGCCAGCATTTGTGTGTGTGTCTTTCAGAACACACCAGTGGGCAGATCAGTGTTCATGGTGAACGCGACAGACCCAGACCAGGGCACCGGAGGCAGCGTTCTCTTCTCCTTCCAACCACCTTCTCCCTTCTTCGCTATCGACGGAGCTCGAGGCACCGTCACCGTCATCAGACCTCTAGACTACGAGACAACCTCAGCTTACCAGCTCACTGTCAATGCCACGGTCAGCACACAAACATGAGAAGCATTCTGACTCTACATTAGCAAAGACAATTGAATCCATGTGCATATACTTAACTTCTGTTTTTATTTCTATCAGGATCAAGATAAATTGAGACCCCTGTCCCGGCTTGCCAACTTAGCAATCAGCATCACTGATGTCCAGGATATGGACCCTATTTTCACCAATCTGCCCTACAGTACCAACATAGAGGAGGACATTCCTCTGGTCAGTGATACAGTCCCACCTGGCATCACACTGCTTGTATCCTGTTCATGCAGCTTTTATGTGAAATCATGTGATCTGTCTATTTCTTTCCCTCCCATCCTTCTCTGTTGCCAACATGTTCCACTTATCTTTCACAGCATTGCTCATCCGCAGCTCCTCCTGTCCCAAGTTCATCCTCCTCTTTGATTATTCAGGAGGTGCTTGGAACAGGTGCAAGAGAAATATGGTTAAAAATCGGGCCAGGATGACTCACCTCTCATCCTCACTCCTGAGCCACCAACTCCCCCCCCCCCCCCAAGAACCCACACAGACCCAAACTCAGCCCCCGAGGCCCCTACATACAGCACTGCAGGTGTTTGAGACTGTAATTACTGTGAGAGATTTACAGTCCAGCTTCAGGGATGGGAGGCCTCTAGCAAAGGTCACAGGGGCTATAGGATTTATCTCACCATGTGCTACATGTGTATGAAGTATGAAGCCTGTGTGTTGTATGAAGCACTAAGTAATGGAGTCTCACCATTGACCTTACCTTTGTCTTTATCGAGAGTAGGTTTGGAGCGGGTATCTAATACACTGAGTGTCTGTTTCCCTGTACACCATTATGTTCACTCCCCTGACTCAGCCCTCTAAACTCAGTTCCCAGGTGGCTAATGGTCCGGCTATTGATGTTTCCACTTGTAGAGAGGGAATTACACACAGGGGCATAATACTGTCCGTCCTTATTTCTGTTTCTCTCTCTCTCTCTCTCTATCAGTTCTTCCTCTCTCCCCTTTCTCACCCAACCCAGCCATCGCACATACCTCGTCCCCGGCCTGCGCGCGCTGTAGTAGAAATGTCAAGTGCTACATTTGCATGCATATTAACGGGGCGTGACGGAGTCGACGCCCGGTGTCTCCCCAACTCTCCGATTCATCAACTGTCACCAGGAAGGTCACAACAGGAAGAAGAGGAGGGGGAGGTGTGAGAGGGGTACAAAGAGAATGCCGGGGTGAAATGGAAAAAGGTGAAAGGAGAGTGGAATGAGTTGGAGGAGAAAGTTAAAAAGACAGTATTACGTTAGATCACTAAGTTGACATTGGTGAGTCGATTCCAGATTTCTCACAGCAACTGAGCAGCATTAAGCCTCAGTAACTCTGCCTCGGAGTGTTGTAGCTCTTGCCTCTAACAGTAGGGGGCAGTGTATAATCCTACTACCGCAACTATTGGAGGAGGTGGTCACGGCAGGCGTGCAAACCGAAATCTGTTAGCGAGCCTCTCCACGACAGACACAGACGGGATAACAACAGTGCTTAAAGTGAGACAGAAATACAGGCCAACAGTGCCACTGCTCTTGTACAGAGACACACACACGCACACTTCCAATGCACTCATGTACTATTCTAACAGGCATGTGTCATTTCCATTAGGCAGTGTTGGGCGGTGATAAGCCGAGGGCGTACAGTGACGGAACGAGTGTCAACTGTTCTCAAGGCCCATGACATTTACACGTAAAGGGAAATCAAACTTGGATCCCTGTCATAGGTCATTTCTCAGAGGTGTGAGTGCACACACACTCACACACATACAACAAAACCTCCCCTCTATTTCTGCTTCTGTCTCCCTCAGTTCCTGTTTGTTTCTCTGCGTCTGTCTTTCTCTTTTTCTCCAGCCAATCAACCCGTCATCCGTAGAAAACTTTGACAAAGGAGTTGAGGAAAATATTTTTTTTCAGATGAAATCACAGGGCAGCGTTTTCAGCTGTTATAGCTGTGAATCCACGCTGCTTGGACTGACGTTTAAGCCCCCTTCTAGGACAAACACAATTTGGCTGTCAAATCAATGAGGAGAAAAAGAGAAAAGGAGAATGGGTTTGGGGGTAATGCACTGTGTAGCTAGAAATGAAAGGATGACTAGGGGGAGAGGGGGTTTGCATGTGGTATGAGTACTGGTGGTACTGTGCGTGCATGCGTGCATGTGTGCGTGTTTGCAGGAGGGGGGATTGTATTTTTGACGGTTGATTGAACGTATTCCACTTGTGTGGACAGCTTGAGAATATTGCTCATATTACTTCAGCATCACTTCTTCTCCGCACTCGCTTTCTCTATCCTTTATTTCTCTTAGTCCCTAAATATTTAGTGTGTGTGTGTGTGTGGGGGAGGGGGGGTTGCGTGTGCGTGTTTCCCTCTCAGCAAGTGATTGGTGTGAATCAGTCTCTCTAAAAGGCTTGTAATTGATTCTGCTGTAATTGGTCAATGACAGGAGATGCTTTGGCAGAAATGGAGCATAAACACGCCTTAGACACAATTTGCAGGATCAATGGGAGGCAGCTTGCTTGGGTGTGAGCGAGGGAGCTAAATGGGGGAAGTGAGGGAGGGAAGGCGGGTGGGAGGAGGAGAGGCGGAAGGAAATTGGAAAGTAGGGAGGGTCTCACCATCTCTCACTGCAGCACAGGGGTTTTTAAGTATCACCACCGTGTCTGATTGAGGCACGAAGGCTGAGAAAGCTCAGTGGATCAAAGACTTTTCAAACAGCTTTCTCTCTCTTTCTTTTCTTTTTCTTTTTTCAGCTGTCATATTGTGGTTTTGTTGGGTTGTGGACTCACTGGTGCTGAGCATTTTAAAACAATGAAAAAAGAAACTAATTAAAAAAAAAAACACTCAAAACACACTCATAATAAAAAACTAATTTGATAAAATTTGATGTTGCTGTTTGATGTTTGAAAAGAATCATTCATGTTCTTCATTGGATGATGCATTTGAGTGGGAAATGTGTCTCTAAGTTGATGCTCCAAATACAGATTTTAATGTATCAGTGTCATCTTGACAGCAAAACATTAACACTTTCTAACAATATAATGAATTCTCCAAACGTATTTCTTCACATACAGCAGAGGACAAAATCCATAAAGTTCAATGTTTAATTTGCCAGTACCTTCTAACTGTAATATAAGTTGACCTACCATAAAAAGTCAGATTAAAATGGAACTACTGTAGAAAAAAAAATGCGACAGTGAAAGATTTACACAGTTTACACTGTATAATTTGTGTGTGTGTGTGTGTGTGTGTGTGTGTCTCTCTGCAGGGATATGAAGTGCGGAAGATAACAGCCATTGACCAGGATCTCGGCCGTCCGAGAGGCATCGGCTACACCATCATCTCAGGTACGAGTCACATAATCAATCTGACATCCACAGCACAGAGAGGGGGAATCGATCACTTCTTATCATAATCCCACAGCCATTATAGACAAGTCTCATCAAGCACAACAGTCAATACGAGCAGAGAGCAGAGCCTAAGAGTTAGAGAATAGGCTTGCCCGTGAGAAATTTTTAATCACAGTTTGGTGCAGTTGTGCGGAGTCAGCCGTCATTTAGTGTTATCATTCACAAGTTTGCTCGTGCCATCAAAACAGGATTACAATTGTCAGACTGATGAGTTTAACCTTTCGGCAGAAGAGGGTGATCTCATGTCTTTCTGTTGTTGCCTACTTGTGTTGTTACAATGTTTTGTCAGATATGGCACACAAGCAATCGGGGTAAAATAAGTGTCAGGGCTAATGATCACCATATTGGGCCTCCTCCTAAGATCCATGACTTGTGTTGGTGTTACTATATCTGAGAGTTTTACTTTAAAGACGAAGGAGGAAGCTAGAGTTTGCACTGTGCTGATAAGGCTATAGCAGTGATCCTGCTTTAATACTCCTGAACTGAGTTTTCTTACCTCTGCCAAGGCTGTGATGTTTGTGCCTGCCAGTAACTTTGTCTGTCTGTCTGCCAGGAGGATATCTCCAAAACTCATGAACAGATATCTATGAAACTTGGTGAGCAGATTTACCTAGGGGCAAGGAGCTCTGAGTTAGATTTTGTTGTTGGTCCATATCAGGGATTGTCACTATTAGACAGATATCTCGTCATTCAGCCTTATCTATGTAATAAGAATGATTCCAAATCCCTTTGGTGAGTTTGCAAAATAAGGAAATCCATTTTACTTAAACTTTTAATGACAGGGTAACAGCCTGTACACACTGTTTTACTCTCAAACTTACTTGTGTTTGGCATGTCTGCTTAATGACACTGCAGTGAGCATTCCTCATTAAACCTCTGGGAATTTGAACTGGAAACCTTCCAAAAGAGTTGGGCGATATATGACGATGTCTACGGTGAAATATCGTGATGGAGCGCATTGGCGTTTATCCTAAGGCATCAGTTGCATATTAGCTTACCGTTGTAGCTGCTGCTGTTTCCCACCGTTGCTCTCACGTGAATCTCCAACTACCTCACCCTGCAGAGGAAACTATCTCCCGTTACCACTAACATGCAACCCTGTGCCAGGTTTAAAAGCGTCTCTGCACCACATGTTCTTAACATAGCTTTGTTCAGCCTCATAAGCATAAAACAATGTTGGACAACTAGCTAAGGAAGCTAAGCTAAGAAAAGTGTGTAAAGAAACACTGCTGCCACATATTTAATCAAGTGTCTTGGGTTTGTCAGACTGAGCTGGCTTGATAAGGAAATAATAAACGGGACATGGAGACATAATGTTAGTGCACTGAGCAGCAACATACTTCTTTTCATTTCCCCACATATCACAAACAACCACAACTCTTCCACATCACTCCTGCTACAGCATCTACAGTATGTAGCATCATTTGGTTCCCTTTTGGTTTCTTAATTAGGCACACAAAGGTCAGCAGATAAAATGGATGCAAAGCCAATCTTTCTGTTTTCCTTCTTTGATTTTGTATTTAACAAACAAACTATCACGTAACACATGTAATTCATTTTTAAGATTTTGGATATGAGTGCTATAAGAAAAGAACCTCTTATTGACCTGATATTTACTTATAATCTAAATGTCCTGTTTTTTCTTACAAAACAATATGTTTTCCTGTAAGAGGTTCTGTAAGATGAAGCCCTCCATTCTTCTTTCCACTCTTGGTTCCATATTCCCATTACGATAAAAAGCACAAATGCTTTTGACTTTGCGGTCCCTGTACTGATGTAATGTTGCTTTAATACCCCCCATAGGATGTTTATTTTCACCACAATCAACGTTTTGATCCTAAAGGACAAGCAATCCTTCTAAGATCCTTTAGGTCTGAAACATTGATCTGTGTGGTGAAAATAAACACCAGTTGGGAGGATTACAGCCGTGTGTGGACCGTGTCCTTTAAACTCTGTGTGCCCCCTGTCGAGCCCAGGATGGTCAGGATGGAAAGACATCAGTGCCTCCAGTATTGCCAGCTGGCTGATAAGGGCTGGCCCTGCTTGATAAACCTGGCGCACCATGGGAATTTTTGGGTGATGAAGATATTCATTGTTCTGCCATCTGCTGAGTCACTGCCTGACCTCACAGCTGAACGAGGGAATTTGACCCCTGTGTGTGTGTGCATGCATGAGAGCATGTGCGCAGTTGTATGTATTATTTGTGAGCGTGCTTTAACGCATGTGTGCACAGTCCACCGCCAAGCCCACTTCTCCATGGAGCTCACCACAAACACTCGGCTCCCATTCAGTGCACACACCTACTCAGTCTTGCTTACCGTCTGCTGCCACATGTTGTATTATTGTGTGTGTGTTGTGTTTGTTGCAAAGTTGAAGGGCTGAGTTAAGCTCTAGAGGAGAAGAGCATTAAAAAGACATTAATTAGGTGGTGCGATGTATTCCCAGTCGTTGCAAAATCAAGAGTTATAGCACCGCACTAAGCCCTTATGGAGATGGAGCCTGTAGGCTTGATAAAATCATTATAACTTTGATAGATAATGGAAGTTGAAGGGTGAAGCAGTGCCAGGAGATAAAGGTGGGAGGGTAAGGTTGTCAGATGATGCATGTGTGTGGGGGGGTTTGTGTGCGTGTGCTTGTACATGTACTTGCACATATGTCTCTGTCTATCCAGACTTGTGTGCCCTGCTGCAGTCAGATTAGTGTGAGGGCGTGCTTGTTTGCAGACTTTAGTGCGACTCGGCACAACGCCTCCCTTGCCTTCCCGCTCCTCGCCCCGAGTGTCCTCAGAGAGTGTGGCTCACTCCTGCGGGACTCGTCTCATTAGTTCAGTAATTAAGATAAACGAGGTTTTAATTGCAGCTGTGATTTATGCTAATGATTGTGGGACTCAAGATGAGGATTTCCTCTCCCTCCTCCAATCAGAGGGCGAATCTGGGATTTGATGTGTGATAGCATCACAGAAGCTCTCTGCTGCCAATGTTGCAGTTGTTATTGTTTGTTATGATGGTGGAGATTCAGGGGGGCAGTTCTGATGGTAAATCCCTGGTCTGCATGTTATGATGTATCCTTTATTGTATCCCTCTGACCTACTGGTCTCAATATACATGTTTCAAAAGCTCTAACCAAAGCTCACTCCGACTGAACAGATACTTTTGTTGGCTTTTCGATTTTATTTTCTGACCCAAAATGCTCTAACAATAACAAATACTCCTACCCAGCCTTTATAATTAAAATAAGTTTTTATTACATGCCCTTAGTGGTTGTTGCCCTAAACAAACACACATTGGCAAAGTGATATTGATTTATCATCATTGCAAATGCTGCTATAATTGCTGCCTTTATTTCCTCTATTTCACATGAAAATGTGATATCCAAATGTGAACTTAATACTTAATGATGTAGACCCCTGCTAGCCTCAATTGCAAAAAACTGCTAAAAAGCAACATTTACCATGTGATGTGTTTGCAATACCATTTAATCAAACAAGATAAAAAAAATAGTATAATAGTTTCTTCAGTTCTAATCCAGCAGTAATCATGTTAGCACGCCTTGGATTGCTGTGAGGCATGCTGGTCTGAAATTAAATCATGGGTCTGAGAGATTTTTGTGATGTATGAATTTGTAATTTCTGCAAGCCTTTTTATTTACAAAAGCTGTGCAGAGTCACTGATAAATCTATATTGATCGGGCAAAAGTTACTCTGGCAATAATCATTTTCACCCAGCTCTCTCCTGTACTGCTAATGTTCAGACAAATATTTGATATGAGATAAAATCCGAATGCACGTACTCTGATGAAAAACTCCCCCTAAAACGACTCCACGTTTTCTGTGTAACATAAATTGGATCTGAGTCCCTCTAATTTGGCCAGTGGCAATATTATATCAAATGATTCGTTCTACTCTTGCTCTTTGTGATCTAAATGGGCATTTTAGTCCTGTTTAAAAAAGTTAATTTGTTCGAGGCTCATACTGGTAATTGGCCCATTAGAGATGCAGGGATGATAGTAGTAGAACTCACCAGGTGTTCAGGTATCTCTTTTGAGTAACAGGGAATCAAATATCTACTTGCTCATTCATGTTTCACTGGTTGCTATGACTCCAGTCACTGTCGGGAATATTAAATGTCCTTTTCGCTGTAACAGTTCTGGTCTTACACCTGCATGATCTCCAGTGTGACCTCAGTTGTTTAACAAAGTACAGAGGCTGAAATACACTTATGTGGATACAAGGCTGTACATATTCAGTTTTGAATGAAAATAATAATTAGCATTTTTGTATACTTTGATGGTGAAAGCTTTATTTTGTCATTGTCATCAATATGATTAGGTTTCATACACTATTTGTCATAGTCAGACTATTAACAGTTTGATACAAACTTGACTGGTACAAAGGTTAGATCAGGTGTGCAGCTGTTCAGGGATATATTTTAACCAAAGCTAACTGCATAGAAAGCTTTAACAACACACAGTCACAAACAGGACAGGCATCTCCCCTTCCCACACACAGATTCAAACAGAGGGAGAGAGGAAGAAGGACAAAGAGTAGATCAAAATAAAGTGTTATTCTCAAGAAAATATGAAAATACTCCATATTTGGCCCGATGGATGTAACCTTTACCTCTTTAAAATGAGCTTGGCTATCTGTGATTCCTCTTACAGAGACTTAGAGGTCAACAAGTATTGTCCAAGAGTGTTGCTGTCCGTTAGGATAAGAGTTAAGCCCTTGTGTAAAGTTTGTGTAGCCTTTCCATGTGCTGTAATGATAGTGTAAGAAGAAGCAGAACAAAAATCAGCCTAGCGAATGAAAGGACATCCCCCAAGCCTTTCATATCAGCCTGTTGTTTATCTGTGTGTGCTTGTTTCTATCTCTTTTGTCACACGCAAGCACAACTAATCCCATCTTAAGCCCTTTTCCATCTCTACCCTTTTCATTTTCTTTTGGACGATTCTTCCTCTCTCGTTGCATCGTCTCAATGTTGGTGAACTGCAGCAAAGAAATTGTCACAATGCCAGCAAACTCCTAGTTCTCACATTCTCTTGCCTGACTGCATTGGATTTTAATTTGGAGCAACCCAAGCAGAATAATTGTCTAAATTGATAAAAGATGATAACTCAATTTTTCTATTTGACAAAAACTCATATACTATTTTGAAGTTTGTTGGTAGCTGTAGAGACCACATAATGCACTGACACAGTGTAGCCACAGGCATGCACTGACCTCTGTGGCCTTCGTCTGGGCAGCATGTGAACACCTGTCTGCCCAGCGATGTGGGTGTGAGGGAGACAACTGGCCTCGTCTTTCAGCCTCCCTCTAACATACAGGTCAGACAGGTATGGCCACACCATTTCCCGCTTGGACAGACTGATGGGTAGTAAAGGCGATTATTTCCCCTTGTCTGCCTTTCCAAACATATCTCTATCCTTCAGTGCTGCTACACCCCGATGCTCTGATTCCTTACTACCTACCTCATATCAGCAGTCATGCTGTAATATGGACAAGACTAATACCTGTTATTCTATGGGGAGCTCTTAATGTGACTGCTGTGTCGCTGGGATTTCTCCGGGTTTTCAATTAGACGCTCTGAGGCTCTCCGCAGCCTGTTGCCATGTAATCTCTTAGAGAAGGCAGATAGTCTGCGGGACACTGATCACAGCACAATCCAAAGCATAGTCGATTCCATAGGGCATATGTGTTCACATTCAAGGACACACAAGTACAGATCTCACTGAGCCATGATATACTGTAGGTCTCACAAAGTATGTTTCCTCATTTGACCTCTTCTATCCTCTTTCCTATCCTTTATCCTTAAGTAAAGGTTTCTTCAGGTGGTCCCTGCCCAACAGTTTTATGCACTTACTGTGGGGCAATGTTTAGATAAAGCCAAAATGTATGTATGAAACATGAAACAAATTACATAACCTCATTAGTAGAATGTGAAGAATGTATTTTGATGCAGAGATGTCTACTGAAGTTAGCATTCTAAACCAGCTAGCCCTGGCCCATCCAGTCACATAATACAACTGTACCTCAACAGGTGATTCAGTTTCAGCTGGGAGATGAATGCATGGGGCAAGTTTGCTACTTAGTCCAATAAGTGAATATCCTTGCTTAATCGACAAATACAACCGTACACCTTCTGAATGAATGTTTATCTATTTTACTGAGCTAAGACAAGTCTAATTACATCATCGTGAAACACACTTCATTCAAACTCAACGTAAGTGAAATAAAACTCACGTTGCCTTTCCACAATCCACTGTTGTTTGGTTGGAAATAAATCTTCACTACACCAATAAGAGTAAATATTTTGGTTCTATTCCGCGTCTTCTCCTCCTGGAGTCGTAGTCCTGATCGGAGTCACTGTGAAATCACCTCTGTACTGTATCTCCAGTTCCAAAATGGGAATCCATCTGTCCCAAAGGCTGTACTCAGTTCCAGTCTGGTGTCCAGTCATGTTCACTGGGATTTGGCTGAGCCCAGATGAGCTGAGCCCTGTTGCCCCTATGACTCCACTTGAGGTTGTGATGTGGCCACTAATGGGGTTATTTAGCTTCAGGGCTGACTGAACTACTTGCTAATGGCAGCTAGTCGCTGTAGTCAAAGACAGCTGCAGCAAAGAGTATAGAGAGCAGCAGTTAGCTGGTTGTTGTCCTCTCAAGCAAATTTTCTTTGCAACATTTCATCTTTAAAATATATATTTCAACTTTATCTGTTGATGTTAGAGGCTCTCCTTTATTTTCATTTATCTGTGGCATAAAGGGGATACTGCTGGCTTTGAGAAATGTTATCCTAAGCTATCTGCTTCTGAACAAGCACATTTCCAGATGTCAAACCCAATTTCCTCAGCTGCTGTCTTCCAGCCAGCTGTTGTTTTGTACAGACTGTGCAGGAATATATTTTGTGTCGTCTAGAAAACTGCAAAAAATATCAGATTGGTGGGTAAATCCAAAATACTGTAGTCTACTCTTAGAGACGCATGCTATCTCTCTCTCTCTCTCTCTCTCTCTCTCTCTCTCTCTTTCTTTCTCTCTCTCTCTCTCTCTCTCTCGCACACACACACACACACACACACGCATGCACACACACACACATACACACACACACACACACACACACACACACACACAAGAGGAAGAGATAAGACTACACTGCAAGCACAATGCTCTGTTGAAAAAAGAAACACCTCGAGCTGACAGATCAAAGCCAGCGATCAATAGCTCTGGGTTTGATTATTTTCCATGAGACCTGAAGACTGTGGATCGACACTTTCGTCTGTGACCAGGCTGAGAATCAGTTGAGCCTTTACTGTCACATGTGGACCAGAAATCAATAGAGGAAGCACTCAGGAATCTGT
Organism: Diplodus puntazzo; assembly: GCA_963678695.2. NCBI lineage: Eukaryota > Metazoa > Chordata > Actinopteri > Spariformes > Sparidae > Diplodus > Diplodus puntazzo. Next base: position 14,576,877 of record OZ023168.1, read on the forward strand.
TGTACGGTTACCTCTAAGTAAGTACCATAATAAGTGGAGCATTACTCAGAGAAGAATAGGTTAGATAACCTGCATGCTTAAAATAATTTCAAGAGGTTCAGAGGTACAAGCATATATTGACATGGTATACTGAGAAATATCATGTAATATATCAAAAATACATTTGAATAAATAAAGGGATTTCACATATATTTGGCAATACATGACAATACGGTGTAATTTTGCTTCAAGAAGATATCACTAAATATAATGGTTGTACATTTATTAATGCATTGGTAATATGTACTGATTTGTATTTGTGTTAAACTTAGAATTAATTTTGCATATATTGCTAGATTATATATTCATGTCATGTTGATATATGGTAATATTCTTTCACAATATGTGAAAAATGGCAATAATTGGCTTGTCAGTAGAGAAGATATAATTGTATATATTCATTTAAACATTGTAAGTACTTTATTAAATATATATTTCAATATCAATTGACACTTAAAGGGATAGTTCGGGTTTTTTGAAGTGGGGTCACATAAAGTACATATCTATAGCCGGTCTTTTCCCTACCATAATCACCGATCAGCGCAGCCTCAGTTTGGAGGAGTAGAGAGCCGCTCCAGCCAGACACACAGCTTTGCACTGCAGTGAACGGGGTCCAGAGAAAAAGGGAAATAAACCACCTAAAACAAGGCTCACCTAAAGAAATCTATAACAGTTCAAGTGTACGTTGTAAAGGGAAAATTCACACCGCTTTACATCGCCGTCAGACCGCGCTTTCTTTTGGCACTACATTTTCTCAACCGCAGAACCCCCGTATTCAAGCATAAGCTTGTGTCAACTTTTTCATATCAGTGTTATATGTTATTACAAATAAAAATTGACAATTAAAATAACACAGTCATCATAACACTGTTTATTAAACACCAATAGTGATTTAAAAAACAAAACAGGAAAGTTACTTTTAGATCTTAATATATGGAAAAAATATGTATGATGCATAAGGGCTGGTATTGGCTGTTAGGAATTGGGATTTGTCGGATTTCATCCTAGTTGCAGAAAAGGCGAATCTTACTAGGGATGGTTTCCAACAGTGTCGTACCGTTCATTGCCATTACATTCCTTTGCCAATGTTTGATAAAGCAGACACCATTTTGTCACAAGGCTAAAGTAGCCACCCTGTTCCATATCTCAGTTGAAATATGAGGGGCTTGATGAGCAGGAACTCCTTGAGACCAGGAGGAGGTGCTAGTAAAAGCTGAGGCATTGGGACCTCCTCAATGACAATGGAAGTGCATCTGACCAGCAATGTCAACCACACAGATTGTAATACCTGGGCACAAATAGAAGTTGCTTTCATCTGCCATGCATTGTCTCAGAATATTTGTCCTTGAACCTATTTTGAAGAAAAAGTTTGGATGAAACTAGTTCATTGAGTATTCATGAAATGCAGCTTGTCTGCCAATGGCAAGACACCCACAGGGCCATTATCACTCTGCATCACACACACACACACAAATACACATACATATGCACTGGTAGCTGTCACACGCTGAGGGGTGTGTGTCACACAGATGCGCACATGAGCATGTGCACAAGCAAGTCAGGCTATGTGAGAAGCTGTAAGAAGTGAGTGTAGTTTGAAGACAATAACTGAAACCTCATCATCAACATGATTTGCCCGTAGGCGTAATCCTTAAAAGTGACACTAATTTGTGTACATTTAGCAAAGTACACAAAATCTTAGCCCCAAGACACTGAGTACTGGCTGTATGCCATATCACATTACTAGAATGTTCCAGCGCCCCCATGGTGTTGTCACAAACTAGAGAAAACAGTTGTCACTGGCTTAGTCATGGCGATTACACTTGGAGAACTCCTGCTTTGGCTGTCCTCAAAAGCTCATCGCTTGGAGAAAGTCATTGTCATCCACTTGTCACACGTCCGATTGAACTCATCAGATCAAATGCCTTATATCTCTTGTTCTCTTGGGCGATCCCCATATAATAACTACACATGTATATTTTCCACTTCTGCGACTCAATACACTCTGTCTCTCTGTTTCTGGCCTCCCAATTTACCCTCTCTCTCTCTGCACCCAGCCTTTTGCTCTTTGTTAGTGCAGGAGAGAATTTAAATGAGGAAACTGTTCTCAGTAAATGAGCCTTCACTTCATTGTTCATGACACGAGAATCCAAATGTGTTTGTCAATAGATAATATTAAATCCGCACTTGTGTTTTTCTTTATGCTTTGGTAATGCTCAGATTATTCAAAGCGGCAAATTATTTGGATTACTTTTATCTTGTAATTGTACAATGAGCTATTGAAGCCATTGCGCAAATACTACATTTGCACCGCAAGGAAATAATGTCTGTGTGAGATTGTGTGTGCGTGCATGCACATGGGCATTTATTTAGGTGTGCATTTGTGAGTGCATTTGAGTGTGTACTCCACACTAGACAAAATCGTGGCATGGTTTCTCATTTTCCAGTCCAGTACTGTCGGTAATGTGAGAGCATGGCTAATCCCCCGGAGTCTCACATCATAGAATCAAACTCTGCCAGTTAGCACCACATGCACTCTGTAACTCGCACAAACACACACTCACACACAAACTACACACACGCTCTATAAGAATTCAGAACTGAAATACCTATGCATTAACACACATGGAACACATAAACACCAGCACTAAATATGAATATGAAAATAGAATAGGAAGTGTGCATTTATTTGTGCTGAACTTGAACGTGTGCTTTTCTGGGTGCAGCCATTTTCACCCCCTGGGGGTCTAATCACAGTGTCCTGGCAGATCACTGGAGAACACTTTCTATCAGCAATTAGAAAATGATTATATTTTCTTCTCAGTGGCCCCCCGAGTCACTCTGTGTAATTTCAGTCCGTCTCTCTGGTCAAGCTCAACACACAGCGGAGCTGAGGTGGGAGGCCGTTCTGTGGAACCTGAAGCAGTGAGTTAGAACCTCTTTATCGGATGCATACAGAGAGTAGAACCAGCAGTCTTCACACCACTTGTGTACTCTTGCAGGTGTGCGTGTGTGTGTGTGTGGGTGTGTGTGTGTGTGTGTGTGTGTTTGTGTATAAACGCCTCTTGTTACTGGGCCAGGTCATTGCCCAGTTGCCCGGGTAAGGAGCGGCTGTCTGAGTAGATTGGCATGCTAGTCAGGCCACTGAAGCTGACAAACTAATTTAGAGGCACGATGCCCACACTGAGTAGGTCTGAGTCCCTGATGCACGTTACCGCCCACTACCAATCATGCCTGCCCCTTCCATCCAGGCAAAAAGAGAAATGTTACTATTAATGTTGTATCCACTTATTTTCATTGGTGTAGGACCACTGGCTGTGTAAAAGATGGATGGAACTTCCAGGTCTCAAAAGTGACGCATATGTCAAGTGTCTTGAACCTGCACTCAGTCTAATATCCAGCAGGGGGCGACTCTTCTGGTTTCAAAAAGAAGCCTGATTGTATGTAAGCTTATGAATAAAAGGAACCTACCTCTCACTTGATTTATTATGTCAGTGAACAGTTTCCTTGCCCGTTGATCATTTTAGTAGTAAGTCCTGTATTAGTTTGTCTGTTTCTAAGCACAGAAATAATATAATTTCATTAAAAAGTTGAAACCCAGGCCATTTAAGGACAGAGAATTTTTCAAACTGACAACCTACTTCTAAGATTAAAAAATTTGCATTGTTTTTTTTTCTGTACTTTTGTATATGCAATGTTTATTTTTCAATTGTGAAAACTATGAAAAAATGTAGAGAAAATGTGTTTAAGTTCATTGTTTTACATGAGTAAACTCCAAGCTTCATAGGCCAGACATAAGAACTGTGAAAGTCAAGAACCCTGGCACTTTTTTTAAATCTGGCCATGGCCAGTAGGATTATTCCATTGTTGAAAGAGTCCTATTTTTCAGTGTACATTTTCTCTTACTCAAATTTTGAGACTGTCCCTTCCTTGAAAAATGAGAGCGTCATTGGTTCCAAATGGCCAAAGACGTTCAAAGTCAAGAGACAAAGCCCTCTGGCAGCCAAAGGAATAGCGTCACATAATGAAACAGAATGTCAGACTGTTGTTTTTTTTACCATGACTAACCTTAACTGAAAAAGGTCCTCTAATTTTGACTACAACTACTGTGTGTATTTAAAGTTAGTTTTATCATGTTGTTTTATCCTGCATTACTCATGTTTGGAGTAATGCAGGAGTCAAACTGCATTCCTATTTATATTCTCTCCAGACCCGTAATAGAAAAGTAAGACAGATGTGATCAGCAGTAGTTTTTGTCCCTGTTACCTCCCTCCCTTTCTCCACCTTTTGGCCTCAATCCCAACTAATTACCCAAAGGCTCTGCTCTCTCTGCTGGCCTGCCTCATCTACTCACTGCCCACTCTGTGAGCTTTGTTCTGAAGCTTCCCTCCTCTCCATTCCAGGCTAGGTACAGGGCAATAATAGAGCAGCAAGCAGGGAGTGGGGAACACAGGCATGGGTTAATCTGTTGACCCTAGCCGTTGTGCACTGTAGACTTACCATCTGACCATAATTCTCTGGAGTCTAGACCTCAGCTATTACTATAAACTACCTGAAAGTGAGTGATTCTTAATCCCTCAAAGTGCAGCTCAAGGTTCATAGTGTGCCCTAAAGTAATGTATGAATACATGTGTATTCAGAAAATGGCATATTGGCTTGGTTTTTATACTTCACTATATTGTCACATGTTTTGATAAGTAAATACATGAAGGAAAAACAACTTTTCACAAACAGTATATTGACCTTTTTTCATATTTATGCAAGTCAAAGAATACGATTTACAATTGGACATATTTAAGATAGATAAGATGTACCTTTTTTGATTCCATGTAGGAGAAATTCAATTTGGAAGAGCAGCAATAGGAACAAAGACTGTCCAAAGAATACAATACAAGTAATAGAATCAAATAGAAAATATACTCAGATAAATAAAGGACAGTAGAAAAGGGATGATATATGATAATAAATTAATTTAAGGGAATCATATGTTGAAGGAGAAACTGTGTTTAAATAGTTGTTCTTCTGTGTTATATCAAATTTCTGTCAGTCATGTTTTATACGTTGCATTTTGATCTGTCGTGATTTTGTACAGCTTCTACCTTGGCCAGGTCTCTCTTGTAGAAGTCTTTTTTTCACAATGGGACTTGCTGGTAAAGTAAAGGTAAAATAAAATAAATCCAAATGTTGCATGCACTTCATTTTCAAAGAGACTTTTTGAAATAATATTGTTGTGCATTTCCCTCTTATAAAGACAGAAACAAACTACTTATTTGGTCAGGCACACAAAGCTGTGAAGGCCAAGCCAGTTAATGAGCTAAAGAGAGCTCTCAGAGGGAGGGATGTTATCTTTGCAGAGGAAGCTTGCCATTTTGGATTTCGATCATTTCAGTCTAGTTGTGCCTTTTTTTATTGAACATATTTTCAGTTCACCACTAACTTCCTGATATGAAATAATCTGAATTACTAGAGTGAACCAAAGTTGTGCGACATCATTTTTGTCTTCCACATCTTATTTTTTTAATGTTACACTTAAAAATTACCCTTTTAAAAATGTAGTATAAAAACATTACTGGTTTAATGATAATATGTGTAATCAGTGCAAACAACAGATCAATGGTAAAAATGTATTTGAAATGAATCCATCAAAGTCAGATAGACGGATGAAAACGGTGTTAGATACTGACTAACAAATAAGTGTAGAGGCAATACCAGCAGTAAAGTAATGTTTTAAGTGTTTTGTTCCACTGCTCGTAGTGTTGGCAAAAATATACAGTATCAAACTGTTTTTTGATACTTAAGTAACCTTCTGACATTTTATTATCTATATATTATTAGATTTTTCACATGTATTTTAAGGTTTTCTTGAGAAAAATTTAAAGCACTTAAAAGCACTCTCCTTAGAGAGTTAGCCACTGCTTTTAACATGATAGCTTGTTATTCATGGTGTACAGTATAAATTCACACATTTTTTTTATTTTTACATGTACAGGGAATGATTTCACTGCATGCTTGCTCTTTTTTCCTCCAGAGATCATCCTGTTAAACATGTGGTATGTGGCAGCGCAGATGAGCGGCTGTGCAGCTGTGCTGTCAGCTGATCTGTAACAAGGTATAGATGAATCAGAGCCAGGTGGACTTGATTGAGCCTCTGATAACATTCACATGTATAAACTGTCACTATGGAGAGACTTCTTCAGGTCTTATAAAATTCATGGACAGGCACAAAAAATCACGATGAATTGTGAGATTTTTTTCTGGGTGGGCGGGAGATGCTGGGGCAATGCAGGAGGGAAGAAAGAGAACATCAAATGTGGCAAGGTGAGGGCGATTGGGTGTCTTCTCGTTTGTTGTCTCCATCTGCTGGGTATAATTAGCAGGCAACAGCCACATCCACAAGACTCCTGAGAGCAAGCGAGACTGAGAGTGTCACAGAGAAGTTTAAGAGAGGTGAGAAAGCTAATGAGAAGGACTGTAATTTGAAAAGGAAGAGAGGGAATAAGAAAATATGAGAGGAGGACTCAAGTGGGTCTCAGTCTAATATTTTAACCTGTGTAACTGAAGCGAATAGAGAACACTAGGCACACTTGAACTTGTTAATGAGAACGGTGCAGCGTTCATAATTTGAAATGCCCCTCTTTGAAGGAGTGCTGAGACTATAACAAAGTTAATGCAATTCATCAGCCCATGTGAAGTGATGTAGTTCAGGAGGAATGTGCCGTGTGCTAGACACTCACTATTTATGCAATCTTATTTTCTTGAACCTTAAAGAAGTGTCTTGTATTTCGAAATTTGAGGTGGGATTTTATTCTCAGCAGCTCATCTTATTTAAAGTGATTAAATAAACATACTGTATTTATTTTTTTGTGTGGAAAAAGGCATACTGCATTTCACAGTGTACAGAAAAAATAAATAAAAAGATACAGTCCCTAAATTTAGACTCAGACAGAGGATAAGATTGCATCTATTGGAATCTGCTTTTATCTAAATGGCTTACGTGTGATCATTTTGAAAGCTCTTTTGTCGCAGTTGTTCCTAAATATTTTAATGCTTCAGTCTCCCACTGGAGATTGTATTTGTCCTGCAGGTTCTTTGAAGCAGTAAAGTTTGGAGTTAATTATGTGTTCTTGTGTGTCTATGTCAAGCCTGATAAATTCCCTAAATCAGCAAGCATTGTCATCAGTCCTATAAATGATTCTTCAGAATAGCCCACCAAATCATCTGCAAATATTGCTACATTTAGTTAGATCCATCTTTCTTAATGCCATTGACAGCTCAACACTGTCTCATTTGTTGGCCTAAAGGTTCCATAAATAAAGCAACCATACTGTATTTTCAATATTTCAAATGGTCACGTTGGACATTGACTTTGCAGATGTTGCAGAGCACACTTAGAAAATTAAACGTGCTGTTGTCGTAATGTGTCTCATCTCATTTAATCTTGTCAAACTTCATATGTATCTACTGTATCTTAAAATTTAAAGAAATCAAAAAGTAAGGACTTCAGTTATTTAATTATTTAAGTCTTTTGAGGAATATACAAAAGTTTGTTAATATCAAATGATATGATTCAACATTTGTAAAAGGTACTCTATGGGGTACACTCCTTGTAAGACAATTGAAAGCCAATTTTTAAAATTTGATATTACATCCTAGATTACATCCATGGTGGCTTGCTAGTCTTCTTCTTCACTGCCTATACAGTATATCACATCAGTATAGCTCCACTGATTAACTCAGCAGATGAGTGTGACCCCATTGGCAAAAATGTGTATTGTGTCATCTGAGTACTTGCACATGAGAGCACATGCAGAATAGAAAACAAAACAGAGATTCATAGATCAAAGCAGTGCGCCGTAGCACTGCTAGTGATCAGAAACTCCACAGGGTTCATTAAAGTTGCCATTCTCCCATCAAAACTTATTGAGAATGGTATCATGACATTCTTACAATTGAACTTTATTAATATATGGTGCAACTTAAATTCAGTGTATGTTAACCGGCAGTAATCCTAGCATTAGCAATTTCGCAAAGATATAGAAGCATTGAAAGGAGGACAGACAATGACAGATGAAAAAAGGGATGCAGGAGAGGCATGTGGTGGACTGGCTGGAGGTGGTGGGTCATCCTAAGGCAGACAGAGAGACAAAAACTGTATCCATATTGTATGAAATAGAGACATAAAGAAGCTCATCCACCAATTTCCCTTCCAGAGGCTCCTCGCTGCATCCCAGGGGTTATGTTGAATTATCCACATTTCCAGTTTCGTTTGTGCCTCTGACTTTCTTATCTCCGTCTCTGCTTCTCTCTCACCTTCCTTCCGTCCAGGGAACACCAACAGTGTTTTTGCACTGGACTACATCAGTGGGTCCCTGATGGTGAATGGTCAGCTGGACAGAGAAAACCCCCTCTACTCTGCTGGATTCACACTTACTGTCAAGGTGAGCTGAATGGGAAGCAGGGTGGAGATGGAGAGACTGTCACAGCCTGGAAGAGAAATCGAAAGTCTGTTTCACCGATGGATCAAGAGAAGCTTTGATATTATAGTGTATTGAATCAATGTAGTGTCTGCGTTTGATACAGTACTATAAGTGAAGTAAACATAACCACTAGAATTAGTATTTCAAGGTCACCAGCCACTTAACACTGACTAAACACAAGATCCTGCAGTGCCATATGTGTTTACAGATGTTTTACCAATATGCCTACACACAGATGTGACCCTGACAATTTCAAGTACCTCTATGTAGCTTCAGTAAAGGCTTGTGATTCTATGATAATATCACCTCCTGAGAGGCTTGTTCAGTGTACTGCCACAGAGGACAGAAGGAGCGGAGGAGAACAAGATAAAGGAACAGGATTTAGAGTCCTCAATGCTGAGGGCTCCTTTGTTCTTCCCTCTCGTTCTTTTTTCTTCTGTTTGAAGCAGGTGCCGTTTGTGAATCCCTCCATCCCTCCGCTGAGTCTAAAGTCTGTCTCACTTGGCTTTTTCAGAATTTTAGTCCTGCCCTCTCACCCCACCCACGGCCTTCCCACCTTGTCCATGCCAATACTTTTTTTTGTTGTCGTTTCTTCTCTCCCAGTATTGTACACCAAGTGGTTCCCACAGGGCGTCAGAGGGTGCGTGAAATGGATTTCTAAGTGCTACTGAAAGTAGAAGGATTTGTGATCAAAGACCTAGTTTTTTTTGTGTAACTGCACTGATACATTTTAGATTTTGATAGTATGTCAAATCAGTTGCAACTGCACTGCACAATAAATGGCAGTGAGCGAATCTAATGGCCTCTAGCATGGCATCTATTTGCTCACGTAACTGCAATTACTACTCGTAAAAAAACTGGTTTTGACAATTTTATATGAGAGACCATTGAGATACAACTGTCGCTAAGGTTAAATACAAAAAAAAAAGATTCTGGCTTACATATTCCAGCCTCAGTCTATCTGTTTAATTGAAATCAATAATTACATAGAAGAAAAGTAGAATATGTGAAAGTGCTGAAAACGAAAAAATGTCGCCTAAAAATGTATTTATAAGATATGGATTTTTTCCCTCCGTATTTCTCTCCTCTCTCTGCTTGTGCTTTCTTAGGTGGTGCTACTATTGATTGTGGTGTGCCATAGTAATACAACTAATTTCTCAACTTCAGGCAGCTTAGATAGTGCTCAGAGTATGGAGGTGGAGGTCAAATGATTCAGTGGCGTTGGGACGAAAGAGGCTAAACTACCCTGATTACCCAGAGACCAGCATGTTGTTCCTGCCTCTTCTCCTATTGCCTGTGACACTCCTCCATCAGTAAAAGACCACGGCTGCCCATTCCTATCTTCTTCACCTATTTTTTTTTTTTTTTTCATTTCAGAGGCCTCACATCTTCGATACTCAGGCAGCCAGGAACAGAGACAGTGTGTAATTGTGTCTTCTCAATGGGACTCCTTTCACCTAAATCTCATTGTGTCTACATGTGTGTGTGTGTATGTGTGCATGTACATGTGCTGGCCCTCTCTTGGCCTCACTTTGAGCCTATTTCTATGATTGCCTTGAGTCCGTCCACCTTTTGATCCAATAAATGAACAGCTGTAAATACCTGGCTGAGATTGCGTGCTGACCGCCACCATCCAAAATGACATTTTCGGTGCAATCAAATGCATCTCATGTCTCTCTCTCTCTCTCTCTCTCTCTTCCCCTCTCCTCTGTTGCTGTCTACAAGGCTACTGAGTTGAAAGATGATCGCAGTCCATCAGACGCAACAGTGATGACGACCTTTACCATCCTGCTAATTGACAAAAATGACAACGCCCCAAAGTTCAACAGCTCTGAGTATCGGGTCCGCATCACCGAACTGGCCCAGGTGGGCTTTGCCCTTCCTCTTTTCATCCAGGCCGAAGACAAGGACGAGGTGGGTAGATCACAACCTGATCGCTGACAAAGTCACAACATTCTTAAGATTACTGATACACTTATCAAGATGTGAATGGAATGACGCTAAACTGCCTCCTTGTCAATCCATAAGTGTCATTATCAGGGCCAATCCCTGCATGTCTTAATGGATAATAGTCAGATTAAATAACACTGATCATAATATAATCCTTTTACTGTCCTTTGTGGTTTTCTCCACCTCAGCCAGCTGGTGTTGCATTACTGTTCTCCGTTACGACTGCAAGCCTCTACTGTGCGGCATTTTTGTTTGATTGTGTGAATGTGAACAATTGTTATGGCGCACAGGTGCAGGTAACTCTGAGTTCAGACACAGAGGTTGGCAAAACACATGGATTTGCTGACAAACCTGCTGGCTCCTCATTTTAAGCCAGCATTGACAATCACTTTCCTCCGGTTAAAATAGTAAACATTGCAAGAAGCGGGCCATGTCAGCTGTCACTAATAATGTTAATTATCGGATTAATGACTTGACGATAGTCCAACAACTGAACTTGTCTGTTGTCTGGTTAAAGTGCTCTCTGCAGATCATGTGTGAGTGAAGAACCTCTACAATTAAACACCACTTATAACACCACTATGGCTTTAAGTGGACCGTTTCTGTAGTTCCAACAACTCTTACAGAGTGAGACGTCTCCCTCTCAAGCTGATCATTTCACCTCATTCTCAGGAGCCTCATTCTTCAGTTAATCTTACCTTCATATTATATCAATAATTAGATTTTATACTCTTCATTGGTTTGAACCAGGCACTTCCGTACTTGGGTCAAATGGCTTGTGAAAAATATGTGTGTCACCTTAAGTATACTATAGATATTAGTGCATTTGATAACTATTTAATCAGCATTTAAGTAAATATAAGTATCGGACAACAACATTAAAGGGATCAGATTGTGATTTGGCTCAAAAAAACTAGATCAGGACATCTCTGATTGTTTGTACAAGTAAACGTGTTATTATTGTTATTATTAATGAACAATCTGTGGCCTTTGTAGGGACTAAACATGTACTCCAAAGTCTAACAACTGGCTATTATAGAAGAGATCAATAAAGGACTGATTAGTAAGGCCGTCTCATTTGCAATACATTTCACTCTTTATTTGATCGGCAAAATGTAGTGCAAAGACAGTCAAGACATGTGAGTGGTGTGTATTTACTGTTTTCAATTCTAGGTTTAGATTTATCTTGTTTATAGATGCAGCCGCCAAAAAGCCACTCAGCCACTTTATGAAACTACTTGGAACTACTTGGATGTGTGTGTGTGTGTGTGTGTGTGTGTGTGTGTGTGTGTGTGTGTGTGTGTGTGTGTGTGTGTGTGTGTGTGTGTGTGTGTGTGTGTGTGTGTGTGTGTGTGTGTGTGTGTGTGTGTGGACTGTCAGCAGCAGTGTATAACAGTACACTTTAGCGTGTTTTAGTGTGTCCGCCACTTCCCATTAGCTGTATCTATCAACCTACTGCGGTGACACACAGTGACACACACCCAGACACCAAAGCACACACACAGAACTCAACACTTTTTCACTTTACACTTGCTCTTCCACTCTGTCTCTCTCACCCTCCCTCACATGTGCAAATGCTCGCTCACACCAGCGCATTGGACTACAATTTAATTTGCTCTGGAAGAGATGGGATAGAGCATCAAATTATACCTAACGAGGAAAATCAATCACCGAGGGTGCAGATAAGCCGAAAGCTAGTCAACTCTGATTGATTCAGGCACAGCAGCCGCCAGGGTGGAATTTGACAGATAACTGCAAGTCAAGTGGATACAGAAAAAGGTAGAGAGTAAAGAGAAACAGACGTATGCAAGAGGAGAGGAGAGGAGGAAAAATGGTTGAACAGAAAGTAACCTGCAATGGAGCAAAACCAGAAGTCTGAATAATTAGTGGAGCATGGAGGAGCAGCGAGAACAGCAGCCAGGAGCGGAAAAAGCGCTTGAAGAGAGATAGCAGTAGTATTTAGCAGCAAGTCTGTTTATTCATTCCAAGCATGGTGTGCTAAAATGGCGAGGCAAAGAAGAGAGTACCGTGAGTGTGTTGCTGCAAGCAGGTGGGGTGAGGACCCAGACACCTGGCATGTGATAAAGGGGTCCCTCTGTATGTAACCACACAACATTTTACCACTATTACCAAAAGCAGCCGCTTAACTTTCTCAGTACCCGTAAACTGAGATTGCTAATTGGAAATTGCTATGGTAATTCTGAGAGGGTTTTAACCAGGTTCACCAAAGATGTTGCATTAGAAAGCATTCCCTTTGGACCAGTGCATTAGCGACAGCAGCTCAGTTGTCATGTAACATAACAAACCGCATCAGAATTAGCTCTAGGAAACCAGATCTTACTCAAAAATGTAAAATGCAGTTATGCTCTCAAGTTGAGTGCTGGAGAATTTGCCAGCACTCTACCAGTATTGCATTGAGACCCTGCTGCCATAGTGCCACCTATACATCCATTCAAAGAGGAAAAATCTATGAGACATTTTTTGTCTTGGAGTTTTGTATTGCTGTTTTGATCCTTTAAACCTGCCTGTCAGTGCTGATACACAAACTCATTCACAGTCCGCTACACCTGCGCTGTAATCTCACTTTTCCAAGTGTGAGGGATTATAGGCAGACATTTCATTTCTTAGACTATGACACAAGTGGTAGTTACCTCTCTCTGTGTCTGTCGCTGCCTTCACATCCTCTTCTGCTCGGGTTAGCATCTATAAAACTTTTGCTGCTGGAACTTGTCACTAAACTTTGTGGCAGTTGCGTCTGACAGGGTGCTTTTATTGGGGGCTTCTAAAGGCAGAAGCAAATGGACGGGCAATTACATTTATGGGCAGTTTGAGGTGACATCCCTGCATATTGGATGGTCTTTTAAATAGGAGTCATCAACCACAATGGTTCTCTCAGGGATGAAAACAAAAACAAGGGGGCTATTTTAACCGCCAGCATAATGCCAATCGACCAGCGCACCCGTCTTCCTCTGTCTGCCACGATGGCTACATGATTGGCCGCCCTGCAGCTTTTTACATCAAGACAGGAGGGATGTAGAGATGTTTTCTCAACTCACGAAAGCCACAGGCTTCTAAAGCCTCTGGTGCCATTTTGACCCTGACTTGGTTTATATTTACCCACAATGCCTTTGCACTTTGAGATTTATCTAAGAAAGACAAGTCAGAGAAAGATCAAGTTTAAAGATACTATATTTAGAGGTTATTCAGGGTTGTTTTATAATGAAATAACCTTGCTGTACAGACCAAGTAAGTAATATAGTACATTGTATTTCTAAATTAGACTTGCAATATACAGTACACTGGATCTCACACACGTATCTGCATTAAGGAAGATAGTCCTGTCAGCTAAAGCTATCGCTAATTTAGTACTTAAATCTTTTTTTGTAGTCCAATCTTGACATCAGTTCATGTTATTTCATGCAGCAGGCTCTTTCTGATTGTGATTATAGTTATCAACACTGCTTGAAATGTTATCTATACCATCAGCTGATAGTGTGTATCCATAGAGCTTGATAAATTGGGGTGCCACTAAGGACCCTAGAAGTCAGTCACAGAAACGGGTGCTGAGAGGTCAGTCTATGTTATGACTTCATGGTAAATGGTGTGCAATATTTATGTTTTTGTATAAATTTGAAAGACTAATTATCATCAACAATTCACAACAATTTGAGAATGTTGTAAACTACAGCAGACAGCAAACTTACAAACCAACATACTTATAGGTCAAAGCAGCCACAGTAACTACAAAGCACAGAGACAATGGTAGGCGCAAGTGAGAGACATCTTACCTGCCAACATTTAGCAGCTGTTTGAACACTGTTTCAACTGATTTCTCCATTCCAAACATTTTATTGACTGCAGTCATGTCAAATCTTAAAAATATAATAAACAGTAACCAATATAGTGTATCTCTTTGTGATCCATGGAGAAATTCACCAGTCTCCCCTGAAGGTAAAGGTGAAGGTTTGTACATTGTTAAGTCTGGAGAAACTTTATAAACTTCGTGAGATGCTGTTTCTGACAAATTCTTCATTTTTAGCCATCTTGCCAATTCAGCAATGCTACAAGCCTTCATTAAGCTTTTTTTTCTTTGTGTAAAAAAACAAAACAAATGTCCATTTCTTCCATATAGAGTGGGGAAGAGTAGGAGAAGCATGTAGAGATCAAAATTAATGCCAGGTGTGAACATTAGGCATGATCAGATCACCAAAGAACCATGTTAATACCAGATATTACCACCCTCATAGTTTACAATAATGCATTTCATAGAGAAGAGGGGCATATATAATGCAGATCTAATTGTTTGTCACTGTTACTGCTGTAACAAAATAATTTCCCAGTCTGGGATCATTAAAGTATTTCTATCTATCTATCTATCTATCTATCTATCTGTTAGCAGAGACTCCAGTCTGCAGTGTAGATAATAAACCTGATTGGCAAGCCAGTGGATTATAGAGTAACACTAGGCTGCAAGTTTGTATATTCATATATATTTCAGCTCATATTCTCATGCTCTCTCTTTCTCACTCTCTAAAGTGTGCTGTTGTACACTGCTGCTGACAGTCCACACACATACACACACACACACACACACACACACACACACACACACACACACACACACACACACACACACACACACACACACACACTCAGGGTTTTTTCTTGGGTGAAGTTCTTCCGTAACCAGTTTCACTACGTTGCACATTGTATGATTGCATGGGATTAATAAAAGTCTCCTCGTCCGAATCAAGGGTCTAAGAATCGAAGGTGTTATATAATATACCTGCTGATTGTACAGAGAACAGATAGATTAATAATAGAGTACCAGTACCCTGTTGCTATATTTAAGGATATTGAGAGATGAGGAAAGTGTTACATAAAGATGCTGAGATAGAAAAAAAACATCTTGCTGAGAACTGATAAGAGTGAATGGAGCTTGCTTGCCTGCTGATGTTGCTCGTCAAGCCTAATGATCAGCATCATTATGGAGAACATTTATTATCAACTGCATTTTGTTTTAAAAAATGACAATAAAGATGTTTGACACATGTAGTCATTCATGACATCAATGTAATAGCAAATACAAAGACACATTTGCATTCCAAGATTTCTAATATCATGCTGAAATCACCAGGCCATCAAAGGAGCAAAAAACAGTCACGTTCTCTTACATAAATAAAACATAAACACATAAATATATTTCCCTCTTAAATGTCGTTCTCTATCATATAATCAGTTCAAACAATATACTGACTTTTGACCTCTTATGATTAGTTGTTTGTGAAATTGTGATTTTATTCTACTGTCACGGTCAGTGGTAAATGTCAGCTTGGCGAATCTTGAAATGTGCCTTTCTGTATATATTTATGTATAGTATCTGTACCTCTTATAAATTATATCATTGTCTGTCACTTATTCATAGAAAACTGGATAGATATACCATAGCAGAGATTTTATCGTCTACATTCGTCACTGGTGCAAAAAGGTGTATATATCACCACTTGCTCTCTCACAACAACCCATTTGTCTCTGTTTTTCTCTACTCATCTCTCTCTTATCCTTCCTTTGGCAGGGGGTGAACAGCATGTTCCAGGTGTTTCTGACAGGAAACAATTCAGAGTACTTCACTATCTCCCCCACGGCAGTACAGGGGCGTGCCGACATCAGAATGAGGGTGGCCATGCCGCTGGACTTCGAACACATTCGCAGTTACAGCTTCTCAGTGGGTTTGAAACTTATTACAAGTATTCTTACATGGTAGAGTGAGTTCTGGGGTCCTGAATCTCTGCAGAAAATCATACAGTATCAGAGAATAAATGAAAGGCACAGATTTCTTTCTAATGTAGCTATAGAAATGGGATGCTTACAATGTCAATATCTAACAGATTAGTTCAGTAAAAAGATACAAAGTGGAATAAGAGAAAGCAATCTTCTTTTCATGACCAAACGTTGAGCAGTCGGAGACAAAGCAGCTACCATATATTGTCCTTCTATGAGAATGCCCTTGAGTGAACTCTGGACAGAGGCTGATTTTTAAGCAACATGACTGAATGCTGCTTCGTTATGTTTCTTGCAACTTATTTGTTTGGACACAAGGCTCAGTCGGACTGGGGCTGTATCACTTTCCTCCACACTGCAGACTTGTTTGAACAGTGAAATTGGTATTTCATCACCTCAATTTACCCCTCAGTCATTTACAGAACCAGAGGGTAGCCTGCTCTGTGTATAATCCAAGATCCCCAAATCCTAAACAAGTCACTTCTATATGACAGTGACTATGGCACAGTAAAAAGTTTCAATTATGATTGATAGGATGTTCAACCTGTACATTTTCTCCTCTAACTGAATTGTAATACTTAAGACTATATTGAAATCTTAGTGTTAATATACTCCTCACTGTCTTTCCTCAGCTTTATGCCAACGAATCCATGTCCGACCATGTGGGCTTTGCTCGTGTCTACATCGAGCTAATCAATGAGAATGATAACCGGCCCATCTTCAGCAAACCTCTGTACAACATCAGCCTTCCTGAAAACACACCTCCTGGCACCTCACTGCTACGCATACTGGTGAGTAGGAAACGTAGGAAACCACTGTGCAGTTTAAACTTTACACAGTGATAGATTGCGCACATAGGGGATTCGTGTGATTTACTCCTGAAGAGAAATTTAACTGGAATCCAAAAAGATTACAATAAAACCTGACTTGTTCAAGTAACTTTTATTGGGATTGTTTTATTGGGAATCAAATCTCATTGCTCTCTTGAGACTTCACCATATGAGTTGTTTTTCATGGCTATTCAGACTAGGCTACCTCGCTCACATGTGCTCGCAAAACATCTTTTAAATGGTCAATACGGTCTATGACTCAACTGTGGCATGGTCATAAACCCCATGTCATCTCATAATTATTCACATTTTCTGAAAAACGGGATTAAATACAACACGATAGTGAGTTCAACTTAGGTAATAAAGGGTAAATTGCTGTGTATATAAGTCTACAATCATCTTGGCATGATTCAAGTGATTACTGTCATATTCCCGCAGTACTACAAAAAAAACATTATAGCATTACAGAAATATCAGTTCAAACTGGATTACTTTTATCAGAGGATCTTAAAATGTCCTACTTTTTATATCGGATTAATTTTACAGATATCGATAAAAACGTCGACCACCTGCATTCAAACTAATCCAATTAGAACACTGTTTCAGCATTTTTTTCAGAAATAGTCCTGTATTATTTGTTCCCTCCAGGCCTTTGTTTAGTTTCTCACAGTTGAAGTGTCCTTGAAGCGGCTCCTCCTCATCTTATCAGAGTACCACAATGCAGCATCTCTGTTGACCTGACTTCTTTAACCAGATTCCCCCCAAAAAATCTTCGGCCATTTCCAAAAACATTATTATTCATTACAAGTCATTCCTGTGACAGAACGCCCACATTCCACTAGATACAAGAGCAAAGAAGCACAGTGTGAAAATCAATAGTGTTTATAGACTAGATGCTCATGAAATGGAGATTGCAGGGGCAGTCTAATACTCGATAAGTCTGGCTGGAGCGTGTGGCCCGACGTGGAATCCTGATTGCCAGCTGTAGAGACTGAACGGGCTGTAAAGAATGAGATGTGACGCCGCTTGGTGAGGACTACACCGGCATGGATGGCAGCACTCGCATAAATACACTGTTAGATGAGTTTTCAACATCTTGACCTGCCCCCCCCCCCCCCCAGCTGCACTCTGAGGCTAAGAAAGAGACACACATACGCATCCCAATCTACATACACAGCATCTCACTCCCGCATGGTCAACACATGGCTAAACCAGAAAAAGTTGTTGGTCATCGTAGGCCTTTTTCCATTTATTGTCCCCTAAGATTACCATTTACTTTGTATGTATGGTTGTGTCTGTTCAGTAATGTGTTTGCACAGACTTGTTTACATATGTGGGTCTGTCATAATTGAGTTTATTAGTAATTTGGACAATATGTTACAACGGCTGTAATCCAATGAGAATAGCTGAGACTGTTTATTTATGTGCTGCAGTCTGATCAAACAAGCCACGGTCCCCTCTCTCGTGTTTGTGTGAATAATGATGTATTTATTTTGGACTGACACTGCATCCATGTATTGTATGGAATAAGTTAGAACGTCTAATGAAGCACTAAAAGAAGTTAAGTCCATCAAACTGCCAGTTCTCTGCCTCATATTTTTCAGGCAGGAGTGGGAGTGGAAGTGGGGAAGTGGTGAGGGTGATATTTTTTCAAATTACTCTTTGTTTTAGAAGAAATGAGCCCTGATGGCATTCAGTCTTGTGCTAGAACTCTTTTCAACCTACTCTGTGAGTTGGCACCAGGTAAAATAAGAATATAACTTAGCTTGCCATCACCCCATAATTATGTGGCTGGCCAAGTGCAGGAAGCATGTTGAATAAAAGTGTTGATTATGTATGAGGCCCCAGCAACCGCTTCTGTTACATCTGTACTTAAGTCAAGCACATTTTGTTCCAGGCTGTATGTTAAAGCGCCTTGCAGGGGGCACCTTTTCATGTTCCTTATTTCCTGATTTCCTGTCTCACTCAATCTCTTCCAGCGGTTTAAACAGTCTGATTGTCTAAGTGCAGTGAATAACTCGAGGCATTACAATATAACCAGACTGTTAGGCTGAGACTAGCCTCTCGATGCGCTTTGTCAGATGGCTGTGAGGTGCAACAGATGGTGGCTAAATTATGTTTTAGTACCTAAAGGGAGAACAACTCTTCCATTCTTATCCTCTCAAGGTGGCCTGGCCAGCCTCCCTTTCTATACAATAACACACATACATAAGATGGAATTCATTAAAGTTATAGTTGGACACTTATAGTTGGACACTTGCTCTCTTGCTGTAAGATTAATAGCACTCACACATTTCACTTGTGTGTGCATTAAGCTAGAGTCAGGAGCCGCTATTGTTATATTGGCGACTGCCATCTGGGAAAAAAAATAATTCACATATATTCCTACCTGCACCTCTTCAGCTAATTAATTAACACTTTCACCTCACCATCAAGATTCTGTGAAGGGCAGGAAATAGTGAAAGCATGTTACTTCCAGTAAAACCACGACTTGAAAGAAAGATTTGGAGGTGCTGGCACAGTCATAGGATTTCTTTCTACCTTTAGGTAGAGCCAAAATAGCTGTTCTGTCTTTATGTTGAGCTAATTAAGTGTTGGCTCTAGTTTCATATTGAGCATACGGAGTGGTAATCAACCCTCATTTATTACTCAAAAAGAAAACAATTAAGAAATTGTTAAAATGTTGAACTAGTCCTTTCCAGGTCCAATTTGTAAGATAATTGATTGTCGAGTTTCATTGCCAATTCGTCAAATACAAACGTTTTGGGTTGGAAGGTCAGTCTGGCGATCAAACCAAAGTATCAGTGTTTGACAAGTAAGACCGAGTCTTCAAAACAGTGGTCCACAAACCAATAGGTGATGTCATGATAGTTTTACACTTTGGAGACAACCTTTGCAATTGTTGCAAATACATGAATGGAGAAATATTGTTGCACAGAATATATCTTTTATGTTTTTAAGTGAATTAAGTATTAAGAATAGCTCTTGTCATCAGTGATTTAATTACCAATGATAGTTATGAATCAGTGTCAATCTGGCCATTAGGACGACAGCACAGAAAAGAGTTTTGCGTTACAAGACTATGTAAGGAAAAAGCCTATTTTGGCATGATGGTATCATCTGTGCATTAGTATTAGCGCAGAATGCACCTTTGGAGTTGGTCAAGTAAGGCATATTAGTTTGTACACAGGTGTATTCAAAAACTGTATTCAAGAACATTTTCAGTGCCCCGTCAGGCAATCTTGACCTCCACGTTTCAGTGTCATCAATAGCAGAGAAGAACATCAAATGATGTATTGTAGCTGCAGGATTGATGATACGTTTCTCCCACAGTGAAGCAGTGCTTTTCTATAGCTTGGTACACGGCTGTACCACGAGCCTGAAAGTGTTCCTGCAGATGTGCACTATACCAATAATCTGGTGGATGTAGTTTGTATGTAAAGAGGGTGGGGTCTGGTTGATGTTTATATAATACTTTATACCTATGCTAATTGAAATTATGCATGTTGGTTCCCAGTCGTTTTTAAAAAGTGCCAAACAAGCAATCTGATAATGTAATTGAAATGCTTTGTTTGGGTTAATATTCATAGCTCATCTGATCAAAGCTTATGTACAGCGTTAGCCAATGCATTACTCAGTGCCCGCTCCCCCATCCCTGTGGACACTTGTGCTTAACATAGGACCACACACATATATACACACTCAGAGGCAGTGGCTGTTTAATATTTATAGTCTGCAGCATTACTTATCATTATAAATATTTATTGTGATTTACTCTTTTGTCTGGGTGCTTTTCTCTCTCGCTCTCTCTTTCTGTCTCCTCCACACCCTGGAGACTTCAGACACCAGCAGCTGCTCGTATCAGTGGAATCACTCTGGTTTTCTCTCCGTGGGTTTCAGAGAATTTTCCTTCTTTCATTTCGTATTTATTGTATGCCCTCAGTTATTGTTGTTTTTCCCCTTTCTGTTTTACCATTAGATTGCTAATGGTTTTCAGGTGTTGCATCGATTCACTCTATGGTTCTCTGTCTGTTTCTGCCTGGATAACTCTCTCTCTCTAGCTCTTACTACCTATCAGGCTCTACCTGAGAGGATGCGTATGTGATGAGGATATATGCAGGTCTTATATGCATATAAAAGCACAGTCTACCTGCATCTTACCATCTTCTTGTAGTGTCTTTGCTTCTCTAAAATGTATCCGATATCAGATATTATTGGTATACAGATGCACCATTCTTCTTGGCTTAACATCTTCTATGTCTTCCTCCAATGGCGCGCTGGGTGTATTATGGGCTCTGTGCAGATGCTGTATGTTTGAGGGCTACGGCACATTGATAAATGCTTATAGCAGATGGTTATAAATTACAGAGTGGAGGATGTTTTACCACCGCCACTGTTTAGACAGGCCTTTATAGGGTAATAGTCACAACAGTAATTATAATTCATTATTGTAATAAAAGGGGTGAGGCCCGGCATTCTCTTGCATGCTGTACCTCACACAGTGCCTCTGTTAGCAATGGGGTGCTCATCATGGGTGTTCTGACATTGTGAGACAGGGTGTGAATGGTTGTGCAGGGCAAAGGACGAACAGGCGGGTGCTGACAGTAGAGAAAAGTCTGAACTTTCCCAGAGTTGGTTCAGTTTGCCAAATTTAAAATGGAGTCAAGGAGTGTTGTGAAGCTAAAGGAGTGGTCCCCATCAGCACAATCCATTGATTTCATCAAGACAATACTTATAAAAAAATAAAAATGTTCGTCACCACTGTACAATTGATGGCCAAAAGGTGTGCTTTGATTAAAGATAACACTACGGCTGTAGCTTATAATTATTCCCAGTTAATCTGTGTGTTGTAAAAAGGGTAGGCTTTGTAGCTTCAGCCTACACCTTTTACTACAGAAATCTTAATATTTGAGTAATGGTGTTTGTATTGTTTTCCATTGTGGTATTTGAGTAAATGCCTTTTCCTTGTATAGCTTCTCATATTATCATTGCTGTTATTGGTTGCGGACTGAAATCAATTTCTTTTCTATTTTCTCAGACAATTGAAATGTTTATTCCTGACGATTGGAGTCCTAGCTGAGGGTCCTCATTTATATATCATTATGTTCTTAGACGTACTGTATGCTTGAACTTTGTCTCAAGCAGCGGGCTCTAAGAGTCCCATTTATAAATTATGCAACTGTAATCTATCATCTCAAATCATCTTAAAATGACAGCAACTGTCTTGCAATTTCCCTTAATATAATTCAGCACAAATGAAAGTTTGGTCAGGAATAACCATGGAATAAAAGAGAAAATCTAACAAGATCACAGCAATGGTAAAAGCGATTGAAGCCAGGCAACGCGTATTATCGGTGGGCCTAATAGCGGGTTGACAAACAAAGCCAAGCACACAGCGTGACATAGTCATACATAATCAAAGCATGAATAAGTGCGATATGTCTGCTCATTTCTCATTTTCAGCTCACATATAATATATAGAGTAGTTTCTTTCATATTGTTCATTGAGCTCATGCAGAGTTCACCACAGGCTTGGTCACATACCCCTACATAACCCACAGAAAAATCACTCAGGTCAAATCTAGATTTGCTTTCAGATTAGAGCCTTTCCACACCAAAGTAAAGTTTTACAACTAACTACATAAACATTCTAAGTGCTGTATCGTAGACAACTGGACTTGTTTCAGTTTCTAGAAGACATTTCACCTCTCATCCAAGAGGCTTTTTCAGTTCTAACTAACTGGAGGGGAGTTTGCAGGCTTCACAAACTCTATGTGGGAGTGTCCGTACAGAGTCGTTGAGGACAAGTGTGAACTCTTGAGTTTCAGAGTCCTTATTGCCCCTTGTGGATTGTTGAGCCAACCAGCCTTCATGTAAGTTGCTAAGGCTAGGTGTGCCCAGGTGTGAATTGTTGTTAAGCTGTTCTGGGGAGGGACTTCAGTACTGCATTGTAGGTGGGTGATTAATATTGTCGTAGGCCACCTCGTCTCTCAAAGACAGCTGTTCCAGTTTGACATAGATGGGTTCGTTAACTCCTTGTTCTCCTTGTCCTCCTTGTTGTCCTCAATTGAATGATTTTTTCCCCTTCAGATGTAAGTGGACAGCAGAGTCTTGACCTGTAGAGACACTGAAACAAGTCCAGTTGCCTGCGATATAGCACTTAGAATTACCATGACCTGGATGATTGAGAACCTTAATCAACACCTGCACCTCTAAAGCAATTGAGAAGCTAGAACCAATAGATCTTGGGACTTTTGCGAGTGACCCCTGTAGGTGATTGTGTAATTTCTTGACCTCACCCCTGCTTCCTGCACTCACAAGATACCCCCCCCCCCCATTATATGCAGTGTGTCTCTGTAGTAAACTCTTCACTCTATCATTCTCTACAACCTCCCTTTGCCTGTGTTAATCTCATTCCTTCATCATCAAGGACAGACACAGAGAGAGAAAGAGAGGGGGAGGACCAAGGCCTGTCGGCAAAGTGAAGCTGCCAGCCACAGAGCTCTGCATTAAGCCTTTTCACTGGCAGCTCAAACTGTCTCCAGCTTATGCCCACAATGCAGTCCTCTCCCTTTTTCTCTCTCCGCCTCTTTTCTTCTTATTCTAGAGGTAACAGCTGTTTTTTTTAGCAGTTCTTATGTGGTTGTAATCATTATATAGTGGCTGTGTATGTATGCCAACGGTACAATTTATCCTTCAAGCTGTCACAGTATAAGTATACATTGTTAAAAAAAAGTGTTGAAGTTGTCTCTCTCTCTCTCGCTCTCTCTCTCTCTCTCTCCCTCTCTCTCCTTGTGTCGCTGTTATCTGGGTGGTCAGGAGATAATAGAAACAGGCTGTTCAATCCTGTCGGCAGGCAGCAGTCGCTGTGAGCACCCCCACCTGCTCGTTAATGCTTTAGAGAATAAAGCAGTCGTAAACGTACGCTTGCAATCGCCATTACACTAAAGTGTCCGCAGTAAAAACACACACAGCTCCCATCAACCCCCGCAGGTGCATTAGGTCACAGCTGGGGGACTAGGGAGAAATGTGGTTGGTCCTCGATTGATCCAAGTAGGTGAGGCACTTTGCATCTCGTCTGGGTTTGGGTTTTACGTCATTTCACACGGCTTCAGCTGGATGTGTCAATATAAAAAAAAAATTAAGGAGAATATTTAAATTCACTCATTAGTTTAACCACGGGAGTGTTAAGTGAGAAGCTGTTCAAAATATGTGATCATTAATTAGACACATCTCGCCCCACCCTCAGAGTTTCTGGGCTTTTTCTAGGTTACTGCTCTGCTCTGAGTCTTGCTCCGAAGTATTGATCAGAGATACAAATAGGCTCTGCACAATCTCATGGCAGTTTCTGTACATAGAAACAAAGACCAAGAAGGTAACTGAGAAGAGAGGGAAGGTCAACACCATAAAAATAACAATAAAAACATCATTCTTTCATTCTCTTCTCCTTTCCATCACACATGCAGGTGTGTTGTGAGTAGACTAATAGTTTTTAAGGTCAAATAGAATATTTGACTTGTCTTCTGTCACACTGTGTGAAAGGGATTCTAAAGTCCAACCAAAGCAAATCTGGTTTTCCAGATTTTTGAGTTTGATAGAAGTTGTTTTTAGTGCAAATGTATCTCTTTATGTCACCATACCTCCACTGAAGCTCAGCAAGGAAACTTGGAATTTTGTTGTAAATGAACTGGAAGAAGATACTAACTTGATTTGATTCAAGCAACATTGTACAAGAATTGGGATTTGGCACATCTGAATTTTGAGATTCTAATTCACTTAAATACCAGTGTTGAAAATGTAGACTGCTGTAACACGTGCATTTGTTACAATTACATGACCAAAAAACTAGCTAGTCAACATCTAAGCTAAGACGGCCAAACATCAAGCAACAGCACAAGACACACATCTCTCTTGCAGCTTTTTATATTACTAAGCTCTCACCAACGACTAAACACCAGTGTGAAATTTACTTTTGTCTGGCCACTTGCTCTTTCACTCTCTCTTTTTCCTCTTAGTTTCCTCTGTCAACGTCTTCTTTGGTCTCTTGGTCTCAGTGCCAGTGGTGTAAACCCCAACTCTTCCCGGCTCACTGAACTAACTAGCGACCAGCAGCTACAGCTGGCATCAAATAAGGGTTACAGCGAGTTAAAGCACGGCAGCCAGGGGACCTCAGTCAGACTTCAGTTATTACAAGTTAGTAAGTTATTACCATCGTCTTGAAGATGTCATTTTAAGGTGAAAAGCTACAGTTTAAAATGCATTTTTGCCCAGAACAAGGACCATCTTCTACATTTAATGAAATCTATTAGGAAGGTGTCTCTTTGCTGCCTTTACGGGTAAGAGGAACATTAATAGCAACCAGTAGCTGTATTATGTCCATACGGACATGTGAGTATTGTTTTTAAACAGACTTGAAAAATGTAAGCCTATCCTTTTAACATGCAAACAAATCTTTTTTCATTGCTATTTTTTACTGAAGATAATCAAACCGACTTGATGTGCAGAAAGTGATTCTCTATACTCGACTGCTGTAAACTGACGTGCACGCTGTTAGGACATGCATATCTCAGACTGCATTTGATTCCCATGTTGCCTATGAGTGCAGTGGGAGCCACATACTTCCACACTGCTGATCCACAGGCACTTAATTTTGCTGAGATGATGTGCTGCCTAATTATGCATAAGTATACAGCGTGGAATGTGCCACATGACCACAACTTTGCTTTGTGTGCCTCATACACACATATGGCACAATATGCAAAATGAAGGGGTGCTCATTTAAAAATAGCTGTTCACTGTATCACACTTGTACAGCATTTGTGAGGATTGATCCCTGGTCCTGTCATGGATACAGACCATGTGAGAAAGGGAGACACAGTCTTTGAAAGAAGCCCGCATGAGTGGAACTAACCACAGTTGAGGAAGATAATCTGACAACCGTGTCTTCATCATTGTCTCTCCCTCAACGATTGTCAGAAAACTGGACATCTTCACTGTGGTGGTAGTGGTGCTGGTGTGTGTGTGTGTGTGTGTGTGTGTGTGTGTGTGTGTGTGTGCATGCGTGGGTGTATGTTTGTTATCTGTTCTTTGTGGTTGTGTTTAGGTGTGCAACACTGAGACAGAAGAGGTTGTCTGTGTTTGGACTCGGGGTCATCTCTATTTTGACAGCGGGCTTTGACAGCCAGTAATTGGTTTCCTTTTCCATGCCTCTCAAAGCTCCTGCAGAAAAAGCAATTTTAGGAGCCAATCAATTCAAATTCCAGCTCACTCAAGATAGAAAAGCCTGTGCAGCTTTAACCTCCCTCGCTGTCCATGAGATAGCTGGCCTGATAATCTGCTCCTGTTGCCCCTCCAACCCAACCCCCTTTTATACACACACACACACACACACACACACACACACACACACACACACACACACACACACACACACACACACACAAACACTGCCCCTGTCTTTCTGTCGCCCGTGAAGGGAGGTTCTCATTTCCGCTTTCTCTTGAAAGCAATTGAGTGTGATAATAGGAGTTTATACTGTAAATGTTTGGGGTGCATATTTAACCTAAGACCGAATGGTCCTGGAAACACAGTTCACATCTGTCCACGTGTATCTTTTTAGCATGCACGCAAACATACACACTATTCCTTACATTCAAAAATTACTGTCTAATCGCATCCGATCTTCAAACACATCACTCTCACTGGCATTTAATGGCATGCAGACAGACACACACATGACCACACAGGTACAGCCACATACCTACCAACACACACACACATACGCACAGCGTTGTGTTTGCCTGCTGGCTTTGCCTCTCTGAAGGGAAGAAACACATCATTTAACCAAACTGGTCAACTGAGAACTAATTTCTCTTTTGTAGTTACTGCCTGAGGACCCAAGGGTTTGCAGAGTTTATATTGGCAATCAGCAGCGCACTGACTCTTTGTGCAGAAACTCCTTAACAACTTAGTTTGGATTTTGATCAGAACGCTGACTCTCATACCTCAGTGCCCAGCTCCTTAGCACAAGGGAGGTTTTCATCGCTGCAGTATGAGTCCAGTATTCATCTACAACACAAAGTGCCATTCTGTCATCTCAGTGCAACTTGAAAGTCAGAGAACATGTAACAAGCAAGCAGGGTTTTATACCATCTTAGTCAATGACAATGCATCTTTCAGACTTTTGTAACTCATTTAGGTTATTTTGGAGGCTACCTTTTTTATTAATCCTTCAGCATGAAACCTATTTCTATCCCTAAGAACCATCGCAGTTCGTTAAATGCTTGCTGTAATTGTCACTGAGGCTATTAGGCACATTAGTTAGCCCAGCTTTATTTCCATGTCATTTCTTTCCTCATTAAATCTTACACTCACTCTCTCCCTGTGCACCCCACCTCGCCAACTTCTCCGTCACCTCCAATTCCCCAACCAAAAAAGTTTAAGCTACCATGGCAATGAGGGGCAAATGCATAATACCCTGGTGTCGAGGATTCGGGCCTTGGTGTTAAGTTCCAGCAAATCCCTGCACAAACCAATCTCTTCCATCCATCTGCTGCGGGCCTTCTGCGTCTAAAGTTGAAAGTCTTTGGCGAGCAGTTGGCAAAGTGACTGTGCCTTACAGTCATGCTGATTGTTTGGTTGGAGAAAGGGAGCGGGATGGTGAATGATGGGGGGGTGATGGCTATCGTCTTCCTCTCTCTCTTTCTCAGTTTGTCTGTCTGTCTCTCTTCCTTTCTGTCTGTCGTCACGGCGAGAGGGGCTCGGCCGCAGAAGCAGAGGCAGTATTAGCTCCCAGACTGAGCCCGGCTCCTGTCACCGGCGCGATAGCTGTCACGCTAACACCCCCACCGCTATCATGGGAGCACTTATGGGTCTGTCACTCACCTGGGAGAGAGGGAGCAAAAGGAGGGGGGTGGAGGCATTGACGGGGGAAGAGTGTGCTAAGGGAGATATGTAAAGGAGAAGGGAGACAGAGGAGAGGGTGGAGCTTGGAACGCAGGGAGGAAAGTGAGGTAACGACAGAAAAGAAAAAGGGAAAGATAAGGGAGGGATGGGTAGCAATGCAAAAAGAGGAGAGCAGGAGAAGCAGTTGAGTGGCATTAAATGATGAGGTCATCGAGACACGACAGATGAAAACTCAAAGGTTAATATAAGAACCTGACTGGAGTCCCAAACACCTCACATGCACTTGGCGTCCCACACTCTAGTCGTTAAGCAGGATGTGCTTTGGTGCACTTGACAACAATGCGAGGACCATTCAGACATTGAAAAGAAACATCGATTCACCATCCAGGACAACGTGGTGGGAAGCTCTCTGTGAAATAACGGGCTTGAGCTAAACAGCATGGTGTAATTTTTAAAAGGAGAAAAAGCACGTTGATAGCTGCAGCCGTTGTTCCATCTGTGAGAGGCATCACGGATGGGGCACTCACACACACACGGACGCGCACACACACATAACCACAAATGCATTAAATTTAAAAGGCAAAGATATTTCCGAACACATTAAATGAGCACACATATATCCAGCATTACGTAACACACGTTTTGGTCCATTATATACCCTCAAATCCAACTCAGATTCAACACACATGGACACACTTGCTCTCACTAATTTGTAAGTGTGTAAGTCACAGCCATACACACACACATACACACACACACACACACAGAGTCCTGCATAATAGGGTCGGTATCAGGGCATCACTGAATCACAGTGACCAGCATCGTGGTTGACAGAGCAGGCGGCAGACACGTTCAGGTTTGGCCCTTCAACTGACTGCAGAGTCACTGAAGTGAAACTCTATTACAACAGCCTCTCCAGCCACGATCCATCAGCGCTGACACAACAGCCTGCGTGTATGCCTTTGTGCATGTGTGCACGTACGTGTGCCTATGCTTACAAAGACAGATTGTGTTAATGTGGCGTTTTATAAAGTACAAGATTCCTGAAAGTGTTGCTCTTTATGTTGAATTTCTTTGACACCCCTTTTTATCTGCAAAACATATGACAGCAGTTGTAGCTGCTTTTATGGCAGCGGTGGGTCATGTGGCTGAGGAAAATGTATCGGTTCTCCCAGATGTAATCCAATCAACACCTCTGAGTGAAGTGTGGCTTGCATGTTTTAACATCAATTCATACAGTAATAGACACTCACTCACTGACAGATGTCAGATGTCACTGAATTTGACCTCACACAATCACACACAAACGCAGAAATAGGCACAAATATATTCTGAGGATTAATATAACAGTGGAATGGAGAAAACTACTCTACTTTAATGAACGTGTCACAGTCGGGATGTCCTGTTTTTAAAAAGAGCACATTTAGTTTCAGTACACCATTGATGGTCAGAATAGTGGACAGAGTCACCATGACGTCACCAACACGTTTCTGAAGAGCCAGAGTGAAGCGCAGAGTTGGTCGCGTCAGCCGTCACCTTCTTGGCAGTAAGTGACTCCGCCTAACACCCAGCTTATCAAAAATGGGTAAAGAGGTGAAGCGTGGGTGAAGCTAAAGCGAGTCTATTTAGTTAAACAAGCCCAACTAGCTGGAAGCTTCTAAGCTAACTAGGGCTAAAAAGCTATCTGTGTTCACAGATAAAGGTTAGTAATTTCGCTTCAAATAATTTTCTGATCATTTGATCATTTGTCCGAGTTTGATGGTGGGTTTAATACCTTGTTGTACATTAGCTGGAAGATACTGAGCAACAACCATCACCAAGGGTTTTGTCTCAGTCAGCAATCATCAGAGACTTTGTTCTGTCTGTTTTACTGCATTATCCTGTGACTTTTCAAACAGCTCACGGCTAGCTGTCATTCAAAGCAGCCACGCCCCAAATTATGCATTACTTAAACAAGTGCATTATATAAGAACACACACCGCCATTTAAGTTTCATTAAGAGGGTGCTTAGCTATAGAGACCTATACAGGCTTAATTGTTCAGCTCCTGGAGGTAGCTGCTTGAGCCACACAGAGTCACACACTAAAAAAACTTGAGTTGACAAATATTTTTTTCCATATGACAACACACTTCCCAACCAATCCTGAAAGAGAATGGATAATAAAAAGGTACATGTGATAAAAAAAATAAATAAATGTTTTAAAAGTAGATGAGAAACTAAACTGATGGACAACAGAGGCTGACTGTATTATAAAACTTTACAAGGAAGTAAACATAATTGAATGTTTTTTCTTTTCTTATTTTTTTTTCTTTTCCTGTCTTTACTGTCCAGGCTACAGATGGAGATGCAGGCACATTCGGGATTGTGCGTTACTACTTCAGTGACGAGCCAGACCAGTAAGATACAGCTACACACACACGTGCTCGCGCACACAGACAAACACACAAATATTCAAACAGTCTCCACAAACACACAAAGACATACATTTTTCATTTATTAGGCCACTTGAGAGTGATAGGACTGTTTCTGCCACGGAGCCTTGCCAAAGACAGCTGAGCTACAATGATGTCTGGCACTATTCTTTATGCCTGGTCTCTTTAGGCCACAAATTTACACAGACTCACACACAGAGAAAAACACACTTTCACACAGTCCATCCATTTATTATTTTTATTTTCAGTATAAAAAACAATTAGCGTGGCTTCCTACTATTTTTGTTTCTCTGTTACCCATACTGATCATCATTTTTGTGTGTTTTTGCTGTTTATTTTGCTTATAAAAAATGCCTCCATACTCCAAACAAGAGAAAAAACAAATCTAAAATGACATTTTCTCATTATAACAATACTAAACAGAACAATGCTTTCGTGCTACATTTTTAGTTTTAGAATATATAAACCTACTTTGATTACACATAGAGATTTTGTAATTGTAAGAACAAATCATTAAGTGCAGCTGTTTTTAGCTTCTGTTAACTAGGATGACACAGTTCTGGGCAGTCATCATGAGATGCATTGTAATGTGATTTTAACTAAGGCTCTGAGAAGCCATTAACTATTCAGTCTATCTCATTACCAGGGAAAAAAATGGTACAAAAAAACACAGTAGAGCAGTGGAACAAATGCAGATCAGTGAGCACCTCCCAACCACACATCCACTTTTTATCTGATGTCTGTACAATGCATACAATGTCTTTGATATAAAGTTTTTCTTGTTATCACATTAAACTTTAATATGTCATAGTACACTAACATATCTATCATGTTCTGGATTACTAGTAAAGAATCTTACAAGATGAATCAAATCACTCTGTTATGATTGCAATAACGTGAAAGCATGACATCCCTCCTCAAACTTTAGGAGTTGCCTGTCTTTCATTTCACTTGTTTGTGTTGCAGGTTTTCACTGGACGATGAGACAGGCTGGGTCATTCTGCGGGCCAGTCTGGACTATGAGTTGATGCGGCGCTTCACACTGACTGTGCTGGCGAGGGACGGCGGTGGGGAGGAGACGACGGGCAGGATCCGTGTAAATGTGTTGGATGTCAACGACAACGTGCCGCTGTTCCAGAAGGAGGCGTACGTGGGCTCGCTGAGAGAGAACGAACAGGCTGTCCAGCCGGTGGCACGAATCAGGGTGTGTTTATAACATGCACGCAAGGAGTTTTAAAAGAGACATATGAGGCCAAGAGTACGCTCTTGTTACTAGATAGTAAAGCTCTGCTGTTTATGGCTGCTGTGAAATACTCCATAAACATACACCTGTGACCATCACTGATTTAGAATATTAATACGCTGAACTAAAATATACACTTGTAATGGAATTGCAGTGTTGCTTAGCAATTGTCAGGCTACAATGCATTGCAACAAAAAAGGTTCACATAAACACACCTACAGCAGAGGATCTTATCCCGATACTAATAGCACCAGTCATCACACTGAAAAGCCTTTGCTTGTGCTGCCTTCTCCTCTTTCTTCCTTGTTTCCTGTGTTACTATAATCATGCAGTTATGTGTTTGTGTGCACTGTATCCAAGAAGAACTGGTCTGCCCGGTGTGTTGGTCATCAGTCACTGCCACACAAAAGGCAGAGCTACACAGGCACAATGGTAACTAATGGCTCAGCATTTCCTTTGATTGTGCCCTCAAGAGAAAGTCTATTAGGTCCCTTGTGGCGGTGGGCACAGCAGTGGCTCACCCCGCCACAGTGAACTGTGTGGTGCCCTGCCTTTCCATTGTGGGAGCTGAGCTGATGACTGGCTCAACGCTTGGCTCGCTGTGTTTGATTAGTCTGTGCTAACCTTAAACGCTGCTGATATTAATACGCTGCCCGAGAGGAACAGGGAAGCCATTCGCACAATTCTTTGTGTCAGCGATTTGCCCTGGAACCTAATATATACACACACACACACACACACACACACACACACTCACACTCACACACACACACTCACACACTCACACTCACAAAGTCGCACACACGCACACTACAGGGAGAGAAGGAAGAAAGAGGGATAAGAGTGAAAACGATGGCAGGAGAGAATGAATTGAGAGACTAAGCAAAGCGAGGCTTTTCTGCGGTTTCCTTCGTTTTTCTAAAAATGCCTGGAAGGTTTGTGCCTCCTACTACACTGTGTATGCTTTCTAACATCCAAACCTTTTTTAACATTTTTCTCTACACTTCCTATTCCATTTCCTTCCTTTGCCACGTCCCAAACTCCTCTTACCTTTGAGTGGTAAATGAAACTATTTGTTGAAATTTGAAATAGGAGGACAGTCTGAAAGCGAAGAGCCACAGCTTAGGAAGTTGTGGGGGAAGAAAGGTAGTGCTTACTCAACACTTTTGGCGTTAAATCAAAGAGTAGAGATATGCGTGTTAAGGAGAGATACAAGTAAGTGTTTCTGACAACCTGTCCAGCCTCTAATGATGCCAGTGAGGCCTAGTAGACTCTCCTCACAGCCGGAGGACTCATGCTTAAGTTCCTGCCAACTTGGGAATAATGAGGGGGTGTCATTATTGTTGTTGATGTTGTTGTGGATTAGCCCAGCAAAGTATAGTTTCATCTGTCCTCTGCCTGATTGGCTTGTCTTGGCTCGGTTGGTGTTCATCCAGTATTGACGCCTGCGCCACTAATAGCCAGAATCAGCTTTAATCTTTCTGATAACATGACATCACTGACTGACAGCTTCCTGGCTGTACACATATGCACAGACTCACACGCGCCCATGCTGTGCAAAAATACATGTATAAGAATTAACACTTGTCTACTGCAGCATCTGTCCTGTTATACTGTCTGTCATCTTGTCTCACTCACTCAAAACTTCTTCTCTATGTGGGCTTTTAACTGTCACTGAGGCATATGTTAAAGGATTTCCTGTCTTCCACCACTGTCTGCCCACCCACAGGCTACAGATGAGGACTCTCCACCCAACAACTTTCTGACATACAGCATCACTTCAGCTTCAGCCTTCCCCAGTTACTTCAGCATCGTCATGGTGGAGGGCTACGCAGGTACGCTTGCCTTTAGGAGCATTAAGCCTCAGTCTGTACTATGTCTGAGGATAGCGGTAACAGTAGGGATGCTGTTGATGATTGGACTAGCAAACTCACATTTAAGTTGTGAAAAGTTTTGTTTTGTTGTTTAATTATTTGATCTCCTCTTCCTCTGTCAGTGATCAGTGTGACCAGGCCTCTGGACTATGAGCAAGTTCCCAATGGGATGATCTACTTGACAGTGATGGTCAAAGATGGGGGAAACCCAGCCCTCAACAGCACCGTCCCTGTCACAGTGGAGGTGATTGTAAGTACAACCCTGCAAAAATGCACACACACTCTCTTCCAAATATGGCCACTGTCAGAAACTTGGAAATATATTAGTCTTTCTTTTTTCCTCAACCAATCGGTCATCTGCCGTACATTTTCCCAAAAAGCTTTCCAGAATTTTGCACTGCATAATCCATTTTTAAAAAAATGCTCGTACAAGTATATTGTAAATGATAACAAAAGAATATTGCTTATTTTTAATGCCTATATTATAGCAGCAGGTGACTGCAGACATGTTGAGCGCCACTGATACCAGCTTTGTAAACCTAGTAGTAGTTTGAGTTTGGTAAAAGTTTAACAGTCTAACACTGAATACAGTAAAACATACAATACAAGTAGAATGAAAACACACACTGCAATTCAAGAAGTCTTCATTTAATCACAGACAGTCACGAGAAGAACTATTTTCAAATCAGCAAAATTTGCTGGTTGAGAACGTGCATGTGGTTCATTAAAGACTCTCAGGCTGATATGATCCGCAGTTACTGATTAGAAAAATGTATAAAAATGAAATGTTATGAATAAATGTTAATGCATCTTTGATCAGTAGAATGTAAATAACAAGTATCAAAATTATTAAACAACTAAGACAGCTGATAATAATTGACCTGATGCAAATTGATCCTATTCTATTTAATCTATCTAATAGATTCCATGTACACTGGTGTCTATTGCAGTTATCAGTCTGTTGTCCCATGGATCTGTATCTAGATTTCTTGTAAGCACTGCAAGCCTCGGTCGTCTTGTTGATGTGGCACTGTGTTTGTTTTTTGCTTTGAGAGAAGGCACTAAATAGTTTAAAACTTGTTTGTTAATTGCTCTTTTTCTCTTAGCTGAAAAACTTTGCAATTTACACTTTTTAAATAAATATACAGGCGTGGGTTTATTTTTTTATTTTTTCAGAAAGTATTTAATGACTCTCTTGGTACTGCAGCAGACACACCCCGTGACTAATTTCTCAGTTCCCATTTCAAAGGCACGATCTCCAAACTTTTACAAAAATATTTTCAGAAAGTTTCCCCTCAGATGAGACCAGCATTTCATAAAGGAACTCATGGAGCTGTTATGCCATGTGCACTGAACAAAGACTAAGCCACCTTCTATTTATCTTAATGTTGATCCCGTGTCTGACACGAGTCCATGGTGGATCATTTCATATGTCTTACATATTGGATTTCAGTGTTTCTTCATTTGTCTGAATTATTCAGAGTACCTCTTGATCCATGTCTGACTACAGCTTTGTTTGCATTTTTATCACAGTCTGTGCAGCTATCTGAGCTTCCAGTTCCATTGCTTTTGTCAGTCTTATCACTAAATGTCTTATTTAAAGGCACTGTAGAAAGTCACAGCCGTCTACTCGCGCACACAATGGATCAGAGAGACTTGGAATGAAAAAGGTTCCGGTTCCTAATTCTACCAGATAATCCCACTCTTTCTGTTGCACTTACTGCAAAGTTATTGTATTCCATTGGCTCTTTTTGTTGTAAATGTTATGTGTCATCTCTTTTTCTTATGTATAAAAGACTATGTCACAGTGTTATGCTCCGGCAGTTCCTGTTACTTACTGTCTCTTGTTTCTTACATGATAGTTTTACATTTTTGGAGGTTTTCTGCACTCACTGTAGCTTTCTAAACTTGGTTCTGACTGTGTTGCTCTTATCAAATGATCAATAACATCGAGGACTCCAATTTTAAGGCAATTCCTTACAAATAATCAGAAAGCATGTTCTCAGTATTTTAAATGTTTCTATTTGTGCAATAGTGTCCCTGCAGCAAATATCATGGCACATTTCATTAGTAAAGCTCAAAGCTGCAGGTATATACTTGACAGGACAGAGGGAACTCAGAATTAACAGAAAATTAAGGAACATTAGATCCTGATCGATTCTGTCGGTATGTCACAAGATTTAAATAATCAGTTAACTGAAGCTACTGTGCTTCTCTCAGCATCTCTCTTAGTGGAGAGACCCACTGAGCCTCTCTGCTGCTGGGGGATCCTTGCAGATATTTAAAAACACATCTGAGCCCATCTTGTTTATCGGGATGTTAATCGTTTTAACCCAGCACTGCGGATCTGCTGATTATCTGCTGTACCTGAGGATGTAACTGCGATCCATGATTCTCTATACAAATTTCGACACACTCACTTTAGATCAGAATTTTTTTTTATTGTATGTACAGTAGAAGTTGAAAAAAATGAAAAGATTTGATTATTGATAGAATTAAGATTTCTTAACACTCTGTTGCATAGTGAGACTGATTCTGCTTGTATGAGTGTCTGCTGACTGTATGAAACAGTAGGTCAGTGGTTATCTTTTGAATCTCTTTCTGTCATTTTTCTGTCAACTTTTAAATAGCAAACATGCATGTTGTTTCTAAGATACTATAAAAACAGCAGTAAAATTATAATGAGCAACACGAACTCATTTCCTCATATCCCTGCTGACCCTTAAAGTAATTTTCCCTTGGCAGGCATCCATTATACATGTAACTTTTCATCATAAAAGAAGAAATGACGAAGTAGAATGAATGAATCCAGCTGGAATATTCTCGGAGATGCAAGGACAGTAAGCATATCTATACACATCCTACACGAGGGAGAAGTATTGTGTGAAAGAATGGAGGAATCTATGCCGGAATGCAAAAACCAGAGAGAGAGATGAGCACAATGCCGTATTCCCTCTCTCTGTCCTCCACAGTGTCGTGACTCACACCACAGGGGTTTATCAGTGGCTGGCAGCATCACACACACAATGCTTCGCACCAGTAACACAAGCCCAAATAGATAATGGTGCCAGTGACTGTTGTTAAAGTGTTAACATTTCTCAGCTGCACACAGTGGGGAGCCTCTCCACGAATAACCACACAACTGGATGTGTTGGTGTGAAATAGTCTAATTCAATGAGTGGGGTGTTGTGAGAAATATAAATGCACTGAGGAAAGTCCACGTGATTGCAAATTCCGTTCCATGTTGTAAGCATTTATTTGTGTCAAATTACAGGACTTGATTACCCTTTGTTTCGGGTAATGCCATTAGTAATAATGTTGTGAACGATTTTCTCGCCTATTATTGCTAATGTGTCTTCTTAACATCTGCCTCAGCTTTTGCATTGTCCCACTTCTTTTCCTGGTCTAGTTTTTCCTCTGTAGTTCTAAAGCAATGAATGAGGTTTACTACACTTCACTGCATGGTTCATATAGTTAATTTAGCTTATTGCATTTACTTTACAAACAGAACCAGAGCCACTAAAATTGCATGAAGCTTTAATGAAGGTCCGTTATTATGCTCATTTTCAGGTTCATCATTTTATTTTTAGTGTCTCTTAGAAAACGTTAACATGCATTAATGTTCAAAACATACAACACATTATTTCTCTCATACTGTTATTGCTCCAGCAAAACTCTATTGACCCTCTGTCTGAACGTTTTATTGTAGTGCCTGTCTCTTAAAGGCACCTTTCCCGCAAAGACAAGTCTGCTCCAATTGGTCAGCTCTCCTGAGCCTGAGCAGACACCATCCACCATTATTTTGCATCAGCTCTGCAAACACAGCCATGCTGTGGCCGTGGCTGAGGGTGGTGACTGTATAATTGTGACATCACAACCTTACAGAAGTCCTGACGGTTTGTTTAATGGCACAGTTCATGTATATGGTCAGTGTACATTTCTCTTTGGAGTGAGCATTTCGATATTTGCACAGTATTTTATGTAGCACCTAGACCTTTGTTATTCAAAGAAGAAATGGAAATATCACTTTCTATAGTATGGGACAGTTAAAAACCAAGTGGTCTATATATATTCAGTTTCATCAGCTAACCATTATTCAAGAGAAACTACTACTGCTACTACTGTTATTGAAAACACTGTGAGCTCTCGCTGTCTTAATTCTCAAATATTTTAATCTCAGTGCTAATGTGTGATGACAGCCTCAAACCCTCTTTGCTTTCCATTTACATTTCCCCATTGTTTAGCATGTTGATTTGAGCTGCTGTTGATGTTTTTACCTCCTCCAGGATGAAAATGACAACCCACCCGAGTTCAGCAAGCCATCCTACATCGTCAAAATCCCAGAGAACATTATTGCTGGTGAGTCACTTTATACATTTGGGGTTACAGTTTAGTTGCCAGAATGCATTTTCTGGACTGCACAACCAACACAGCACTTAAACACTCCAAACAGCTCAAACACTGTGTGCAGCACATACAGTCACCTCTTACTTGAATTGCCTTACTATTAGCATATTCAACAAATAGCTTTGCTTTCTTGGGGGTATGTTTTTTATGTTTTTGTTTTATTTGCTTCCTCTGGCCTCTACTGTCTTATTTGTTTTGATTTTGCATAATGTTTCTAAAAGCTCAGCCAGAATGCAGGATATTGACTATTTCAGGCAAAATCACTGGCTGCTATATTCATTCTCATGCATGCATTCAGAAGACTCTTTTATCCCAGACAATAGATTAGTTTCCAGTCGCTAGAGGGAAATGAGATGTTTGACCGCCCCTTTCTCTCTCTGAGCTCCAACAGACACTGGCCACTTTTTGTGTCTCGGACCCGATTTGAAGGCGGGCACAGTTGAGCGGCTTGAGCTAGGACTGAGGTTTAGGGGACTATGGCTAAAGTGCTTGGCCCTGAGCTAGAGGCCCAAAGCTTGGACTGCAAGGCTGAGCTCAGGGCTAGCCCTGCGGCTCTGGCTAGCCTCTCATCCCCCTGCCTGCCGGGATATTGATCAGGCCTGTGCCAAGTTTGGGCTGTGCCAAACAAGCTGATAATCCACTAATCCATAAACCCACTCACTGCCATGCCATCAGTTGAGCTGTGGATGGGGGCGGTGAAGAAATTAGCTCTCTGAATGCCATTTCAGTCTGTCTCTGCAGCTTGTCTCTATGGCTGTCTTTCCTCTGTAGTAAGTTCCTCTCACATATTTTCCCCAGAACTCAGTTCATTTTTTTTCCATTCTTTCTCCCACTCCATCAGTTGTTACTTTCTTTCTGTCTTATTCCCTGCATCCCTCCCTCTCCTCCGCAGGGGCAACTGTGCTGCTTGTGAATGCTACTGATTTGGATGCCTCGCGGGAGTTCGGCCAGGCCTCGCTCATCTACTCCCTGGAGGGCTCCTCTCAGTTCCGTCTCAACTCGCGCTCAGGTGTGTGTGTGTGTGTGTGTGTGTGTGTGTGTGTGTGTGTGTGTGTGTGTGTGTGTGTGTGTGTGTTTTCTGAAAGGGTAATTGAGACATGATTTTATGAGATCAGATTCCATGTTTTTTAACCAAGTTTGAATTTCTTTAGCTCAACCTGCTATCACTTCATACTTGTCCTGAAAATAACTATCTATTTATCTTCTTAAGCTTTTCCCTCTGCTTGTTTGCAGATTGTGTCTGGGTTGCATGGGTATTTGTGGTTGTGAATTTCAATGCAAGTCATCCTGACATTAGAAGCTGCGTTGTCATGTCATGTCTGCCTGTCACATTTCTTTCTTTTTAAAAAAAAAATCCGATTCTGTGTATGTTTCAGGCGAGATCACCACAACAGCCCTTCTGGACCGAGAGCTGAAGTCTGAGTACATCCTGATTGTCAGAGCTGTGGATGGTGGGGTGGGCCCTCAACAGAAGACTGGCATCTCCACGGTAATCCTACCTCCAGCTGTTTAATCAACATTTAATCAATTATCATAAATGGAATAGAACTGTATTCTATTCCATTTATATGTTATGCTATGACGTTTTGCCTTGAACCATGATGGTTTAAAGCCTCTTACGACTGACATCATAAATATTTCACTTCCTGTTTACTCTAATTTCCCTCACTCCCACTCTGTTAAAGGTAAACATCACCATCCTGGACATCAATGACAACGTCCCTGTGTGGAAAGACGATCCGTACCATGCCAACGTAGTGGAGATGAGTCCAATAAACACTGATGTTATCTCTGTGAGTGCACCGAGCTAACTTTGGTCATTCAGCTGGTTGAATAGCTGATTAACTACATGGTAGCATCAACAACACTAATAAACACAATGAGAGAGAAAAGTTCTTGGCATTTTATTTCATTTTGAGAATGTCTGGTGCATTAGGAATACATTTTATTGAAATGTTGGCCTCTACTTTAAATGCAAGTGTCATGTAGAGAGAGCACTAGTATGCTCCACCTGTGTCTTTCTCTTTTTTGATTCATTATTTTAGTCTGTGGTATAATTGGTTTGCTTTGAGTTTGCAAACTTAGATGAGGCAAAAGGTGTGATTTAAAAAAAAATAATGATCAAAATATGACTACCGAAAATAGATGTGACACATCAATCTTGATTGGAAGTTCATTAAAGTCATGTGTCAACACAAATGTGTGTTGAAGGATACATCCACATGCTTACTCCTCACTGTTGATGAACAAATTGCCATCACTGCAGAGGTCATCACAGAGTAAACACTCTAATATTAGCCCAAACTCTCTCATTGTCCTGCTGGTGTCTTTGGCAGTGTGTTGTTGTTAATTAAGCCCTGATTGTCCATTAATTAAAGAGGCGTCAGTGAGTGTAATTAAGGGAGTCCGATTGCTAATTAAAATGTAGCCTGCAGTCATACGCATAGCAAATTATTCAGCTGCTAGGCAGAAAAGGAAGCGAGAACTCATCTTGTAGAGCAAGAGAGTGGAATGGAGAAATAATAAGGAAAGAGAAATTCAACATACAAATGTTGGACAACTCAAACGTTACTACACTTTCCACCTTTTCCTGCTCTCTTGTAGCTTTTCGTCAGGTGAGTTCATTCACGGTGCATCCAACGATGCAATGCATACCATATGTGACTCTGCGCTCAGTGGACAGACACTGTCACCTTTCTGACCATTTTTCAATAAATCAGACCACCCAGGCTTACAGTCCTGTAATTGGCCCCAATATAGCCCTGGCCCAACCAGTGTTTCCATGGTGACAAGAGGCCTCCTGCTGAGTCCTCCTGGAGGTGTCCAGCGAGCCGATGAATTTGGTTGCTGCGCCCAGAGCAAGGATCAGCCCACTCAAACCTCAGATCACCCCACCATCACTACTGCAGCCTTTCACATTCAGCACCTGTACATACACAGTCAGCACCCTCAAATTTCTCATTTCAAAACAATATTCTCTTTTTCTTCCCCTCCATAGTCAGACCAGCGCTGCAGTTCAATGGACAAGGCTAATATATTAGCTCACCATCTTTTAATGTGCTCTGCTCAGGCCAGAATTGATCAGTTCAACTGGCTGCTGCTAGACACTTCCCCATATCTTATATCACCTACCTTTGTCTGTGCAGATGCTAATCAATGGGCCTCTGAGATGCCTGCCTACCATGTCCCCTTAATAATTAAATACCTCCAAAACCTTTGTTCCTCTAATGACCAATTAACCAGTTTCTAGCGATTTTACTCAGCATACTGAATAATTGATCAGCTCTTTAAAAATCAGCCAGAGTTTTAGCCAGGCTCCCGGCTTCACACATTCATCACCCATTGCCACTTTGTGTCAGAAAAGAGACGTTACCATTTTTCTTTTAGCTGACTGATGTGTTAGAGCAGTCGGAAGGGGTTTTGTGTGAAAATGCTGGGGGTGTGCTTATTGCTCTTACTTATACCATTACTATTACAATTCCTGTTAGTCTTTTACCCCCATCATTCTCATTCTTCCCCTCTTTTTCCCAGAATTGTGTATCTTCCTGTCTACACAGCTTTAAGTTCCTCTTGTTAACACACTTTTATCCATCCACACAGTTTATCTAACCTTTTGTAAGAGAGTTCAGCCTAGAGAGTACTTAGGAAGGTTTTTTCTGTCTCTCCCCATCCAGGTGTTGGCAGTAGACCCTGACAACGGAGAAAATGGGACAGTGATGTACAGCATCAGTCCAGAAAACCCTTTCTATACCATTAGCAGCAGTACAGGGAAGATCCGAACCAGCGGGGTAACCCTGGACAGGGAAAGCTCCAACCCTGGGGACGCAGCACTTATGAGGTCCATCGTAATCTCGGCTGTCGACCGTGAGTAATGTGTGTGTGGTGGGATGCCGTTTGCACTTGTGTAAATTTGTCTGACTCATGAAACGCCTAAACCATCTGTAAGCAAGCTGGTATAAACGTAATGTTTTATATCAATCTCAGCAGAGAGCTTTCAATTCTGAGCATTTAGCCTCTTTCTTCAAGCCTCATTCCTCAAGTTTTATGTTGACCATGAAACTTTTTACTGTGGCTAATAAACTCTTTTGACCGTGAGGTGTGTGTGTGTGTGTGTGTGTGTGTGTGTGTGTGTGTGTGTGTGTGTGTGTGTGTGTGTGTGTGTGTGTGTGTGTGTGCATATGTGTGTCTTTACATATCCCTCTGGCGCCCTCTTTAGGCGGTACACCTCCACTGCGTGCATCGGCAAGCACCACAGTGTTTGTCAACCTGCTGGATCTCAATGACAACGACCCAACCTTCCTCAACCTGCCATTTGTGGCTGAAGTGCCAGAGGGTCTGCCCATTGGCTCTTCAGTTTTTAAGGTAAAATGTAATATAGATATATTTTCAATGATTGAATGCTAAAATGATGATAAAAAGTGTTAAAGATGAAGAGTTTGTGGGTGAACCAAGATTCCAAGATCCCAAGATTTCTGGCAATAATCATGATAATTTGTGCTCAACTTTACTCTACACACCTCTCTTTTCAGTCCTTTCACTAACTTATTTTGTTTTTTCTTGGTCTTTCTCTCCCTCCCCCTGTGTCATCCCTTATTTCTCCACTATAGGTCCAGGTTGAGGACCCAGATGAGGATAAAAATGGTTTGATTACAATGGCGTTACAGATGGGAATGCCTCGCCT
The DNA here is from genome assembly GCA_963678695.2 of Diplodus puntazzo. Taxonomy (NCBI): domain Eukaryota; kingdom Metazoa; phylum Chordata; class Actinopteri; order Spariformes; family Sparidae; genus Diplodus; species Diplodus puntazzo. The sequence goes on from OZ023168.1 coordinate 14,619,497, forward strand.
CGACTTCTCCCTGAACACCTCCACTGGCATTCTCACGTCCACGGCAGTCCTGGATCGTGAGCAGATTGGACAGTACCATTTGAGAATTATCGCATTCGATGCCGGCAGGTTCCCTCGCACCTCCACGTCCACCCTCACTGTCACAGGTGGGAGTCTGCGACTGTGGCTGATGATGATGTGAAAGCTCTTCCTGTTATTATTTCACTTTGCTCTATCTGAAATGAGCATACATATGAAACTGCCAAGCCACAGTATGATTGGATTCTACGTGACATGAAGAGTTACTTCATTAGAAACTTAACCGCTAACTTCTCTCCTGAGATTCTACTCCCAGTGCTACCCCCTGCTGGTTGGAAAAAAAACCTAAAAGGAGACAAACGTTCTGACTGCTGTGAACTTCATTAGAAAAAAAAAAGGAATGGAAAACCTGAATAAGGTTTCCTGGCATTTCTCAAATAATTCAGATGAGTCAGACATGTCAAAACATTTTGAACTGTATCACAGACATCTGTTTCACGCCCCTTATCTTGTAGAACAGCACAGCCGGGCTAGAACTAGTATTTGGAGTCTCCAGATCCTCTGATTTAGCAACAATCTTTCTACTCACTGCACCATCCTGCTGCCTTATTTGTCCTCATGTACATCTATCTGTGTGTCCTCATGTCTTTCTGTCTGTGTGTTTGTGTGCGTGGGTCAGTTCTGGATGTAAATGATGAGACGCCCACCTTCAACCCCCGCGTGTACAATGTTTCCCTGAAGGAGAGTGTCCCTAGAGACCACATTGTAGCACGCCTCAGCTGCTCTGACAACGACGCCGGCCTCAACGCCGAACTTAGCTACTTCATCACAGGTCAGAGGTCACAGTCGGGCTTGTTTTTGTGTGTTTGTGGGCTACAGTGTTGTACAGTTATGGGGACCATGTGTACATACGGTACCTTTGTCCATCATCCATCTGTGTGTGACTTTGTGTCTGAGGTGGGCTCCTCTTGCATGCTTCTTTTAATGTTATGGCTGTACTATGTCTGTGTGAACTGGCATGTTTAACTAATAAGCTGTAAATTAATTTGTAAATGTGCTTTGTGTTCTGTATTTTAGGTGGTAATCAGGACGGTAAATTCAGCGTGGGATTCAGAGACGGGGTTGTTCGGACTGTGGTTGGCCTCGACAGAGAGACCCAGGCAGCGTACACTCTGGTGGTAGAAGCTATAGGTGTGTCATGAAATCATACCTTTTCATAATGACAGAAAACCTTTATCATCTCTTATCCTCACTTCACAATCTTTGTTACAGGCAGACTTGTTTTGTTTGTGATCTTCTAAAGCTGCTCCATTGTACTCTTTTACAGCATTGATAGGGAAAAAAAGCATTGCCTGCACATCTGCAGTGATTTCAGACTATTGCTCAACTGCCTTTGTTCCTGTTTGAAAAGAAAGAACAAAAACTCTGAGGTTTTCCTGTTTTGGTAACCACTGAGTCAAGCTGGCTTATCTGCAGAGGGGGCCAGAGACACAAGAGAGGAGAGAGGAAGCAGAGATAATGTAAAACAGTGCACGAGAAACAGAATTACACATATTGTCCTAATTCACAAGCAGCTGAAAATGACTCAAGTTTTAATGAGCCATGCCTACATCTATTTCAGTCGTCTGCCCCCTAAAATTAGCATTAATCTGAATGATTTCTGTTTCTGTATCTGAACGTAGACAACGGTCCAGCAGGCAGTCGGAGGACAGGCACAGCCACTGTATTTGTTGAGGTGCAGGATGTTAACGACAACAGACCCATCTTTCTGCAAAACAGCTATGAGACCAGCGTACTAGAGAGTGTGCCTCGAGGAACCAGCATCCTTCAGGTAGAAAACACACACACAGCTAAACACACCTAGCAACAAAGTGTCACTTTATTTCTTAACACAACAATCACAAAACACGAAGAATCAGGAACAGTGTGGTCTCTTTTTGGCTCAGGTTGTATACGTATTGTCTGTATTGGTAACTCAGGGTAACTTAGGTTTTGAGACCACCATGAAATCGTACTATAAAATAATGCCCTGTATCTGTCTAAATGTACATGAATTAGTAGACGGATAATACTTGGGCCTACACAGTGTGATTAGAAGTCAAGTTTGGTCTTCAAAATAAAAGTCATTCTGTGAAGTAGATCCTTGCTGTTGAATTATTGCTCACTGTTTTTAGTTCACACCAGTTTATTCCTGTGCTGCATCAAATTCTAACTGAGAGAATCAAGTGGAGTTGTTGTCGGATCAATTAATTTTTCTCCCTTGCGAATCTGCTGAAAAAGAACATCTATGCACAACAATGTCACCTGCCAAAGAGGGTGAAATGATCAGTCATAAAAAAAATGTGTAAACCCTGCTACAACGGCCGTTTGATTGCCTATTTTTTAAGCCTCGTTTTATTGCAAACCTTATTTGCTTAAAATTCAAAGTATGCTTTTATGTACTCCACACTTGGTATTAGTGAAGTTCAAAGCACCAACCATGAAATATACTGTGTATTGCTTCTTTTCAGTCAGTTAGCCCTCAACCAGTCCTCAAGTCAGATTTCAGTGACATAGTCAAATAGACATGGCATAGTGAGATGTGGCTCCACGCTGGCTTCTGCCTGTGGTGTCTGTCGGGCTGGAGACTGGGATGCACGTGTGCTTTCATGCTCATACGGCCTGCGATGGGGCGGTCTTCTGAAGGAGAGGTTGTAGGAACGCCGATATGAGCCCAGCCTCTTCCACACCTTGAGCTGAGGCTCACTGGACCGGCTTCTTCCACGGGTCATGCTCTCCCCTGGGCCACAGCTCGCCTCGGAGTCCCCATCCTGTTCCGAGGGCCTGCACACTGCCAGGAAGGCCGCTAACCCAGCCAGCAGCAGGGATAAGCCCAGCACTACCATGATGGTGAATTCTGGGTCGTAGTTGTCTGAAGAGTAGGATGGAGGCTGTGAGATGTTGGTGGTCAGGTTGGACAGAGTTACATTTTCTGTGTTGGAAGTAAAGGTGAAGTTGGAGCCTGGTTCAGTGGTGTTCATGTTGTCTCAGCCCTGGATGGAGAAAAACGACATTAGATAACAGGTCTACGCCAGCATGTTGTTGTGTGCTTGTGTTTGGGTGCATGTGTTCTGTGTATATGTGGTCAGCCTTTGCCAAAGTGCCACAGTAGCTCCCTGCCTCACTAACCAAGCCTATCCAAGCTGAGTGGGTTCATTTTCATTTTACTTGGATCATACACTCAAGGGCTTATGATAAACATACACACACACAAACATAGACACACAAGCACAAATGCGCACAGAAACGCCTGCATGCACATGCAGATTCTGTGAGTGTTTGGCATTTGCGGCAATTATGTAGCTATTAAATCAAGGACTACAAAACAGTCAATGCTTGACAGGCTTTCTTCAATGTAAAACAAATTGGGTTTATTAAAATGCCCCTTGTAAAATGCAACGCACCCACCTCTCCAACCCCGGTCTCCAATTATCCCCCTTCTCTTCTGTGCACCCCCATCTTCAGCATAGTAACATTTGTAAATGTCATCGTCCTTAATTCAGCGGAGACAAAGCATGGCTTATCGGTTTAAGGGAAACACATTGGGACGTGAAATTATTTTTAAGACCAAATGCCAGGAAAGCTGTGAAAAGGCCAGTGGAGCAGGGTGGCTCGTTAGAGAGTCAGTTCATTAGTCAGCGCCTGCAAGCACATATGCCACACACACTCACATACACACACACAACTATTCAAACACAAACTTTCTTCCTCACCCACACATACTGTAGACTGTGCCGCACATATTCGTGATTAGGCACGCTGCTCTTAAGCTTGGCAGCTTAGCTGTTAGGTACTCTCCCTCTCTATCACCCCACATTGTTGCTCCGGCAGATCTGTCTACTCAGCTAGTTTTGAAACAGCCAAACTCGTCTTCTCAGGAACACATTTTCTAACCTATTCACATTTGTAAAGTTTGACCAATTATGCGTGCAAGTTCTCCAATTTCCTAGTAGTGTTATTGCTTATACTTCCTATTAGATTCGTTTTTTTTTTCTTTATTTGCCACTTGATTACTCTCTGATTTATGGTAGTTTTCAATGTATTATCTGTATAGTGGTAGAACAAATCAATGGAGAACACAGGAACAGCTCATAAATGTCAAATGTGGAGCCTCTGTTCACTAACAATCAAATCTACTTTTCAGATAAGTCCTCAACAAACTAAAACAAATGGATGCAACAGTCTCCACATACTCCCTAAGACAATGTGCAGTGTCTCAAGCACATGTCAAGCAGCTCACATGCCTTTTAGGGTTTCAAATTCCAAATTGAGACTCCACCGCAGACATAAATATGTTTTGTAAGAGACATTAAGGGGATTGTTAGCAATCTCAGGACTGAAAAGATTTGAAAGAATTTAATTATGTTTACTTCTAAAATGTTAAGCAATCAACATTTCTTTCCCAGATTAAACCTTAAGTTGTTTTTTAATAAAAACTTTGAAAAATGTATACTCACACCCACACTTTAGACTCTTAAAAACAGCACCTTGTTTAATTCCAGTAACTGAGGTCAGACCTGTTCCTTGGCTCCACACACTTGTTTTTCCCACCTTAAACTGCTGCTTTCCCAGAGACAGAGGGGAAAACGCTGGGGAGGAAGAGGGGAACAAGGAGGAAAGGGGGTAAAAATGTGGGGAGCAGCATTACGATTAAAAGATGTCACTGTTGTTTTAATCCCAGGAGGCCAAAAACAATAGTGTGTTTCCTGAACCACACGGCGGCTTAGTGAATAATCTCCCAATGCTTACACTCCACATGCTTACACTTAAAACATCTGGCTCTGCAATGTAGTCCTACACTTTATACACCCCTTTTATGGCCTAAGTGGTGCAGTCCACTGTGTAATACCCTATTCATCACTCACCAATCTGACCCCCCAGCCTCTTTTTTCTCCCGTCTCCCCCTCCCCTCTCCTCCTCTTTCTCCTCTTCTCTCCACATCTCTTTATAAAGCTAATGAGACTGAAGTTGGGCCCCTCTTCACAGGGGGAGTGAGAGAGAGCAAAGGAGGACACACAGGGCAAGATAAAGAGAGAGAGAGAGAGAGAGAAAGAGAGAGTGCAAGACTGCAGAGTGTAGGTGTGTGTGTGTGTGTGTGTGTGTGTGTGTGTGTGTGTGTGTGTGTGTGTGTACCCGAGTGCATGTTCATGTGCTCGAGTGTCTTGAGTGTGGGTCTCTATATGCTATTGCATATGCACTTTGTAGGCACCTCCACAGGTTTTGACACATCCACAGAGGAGCGGGGTGTGACATGAACTCATCCAGTGCCAGCGGCTCTGTGCCTCTCCGGATTCAGAAGTCAGTCTTATGACATGGCCCATTCAGCAGCAGCCCAGCATGCTGCACTATTTATCTGTGTACGCTGTGGAGCCGTGCTGTCTGTGCTGGGTTTAGGTTTTTGGCTGCTTTTGGCTATCTGCCTGAGAGAGAGAGAGGTTCTACCATTACAGACTGACTGCCAAGTCATGTTGGGGTTGTTGTGGCAACAAGACACTGGGCACCAGTGGATGTGCATGAGGGAGAATACCGATTTATCCATCTGTTAGTAGAAAAGAAAATCTGTATGAAATGTACAGTGCATCGTTTGATTTTTATGGAGATAAACACACCCCAGAGGTAAACACTGAACAACAAACTCTGGCAACTAAATCCAACTGCTCAATTCTCATAGAATGAGAGATATATTGTCTCTTGCATATTTCTGCACTCCTTGACACCACTGTCAAGTCAAGTCAGTTTTATTCATAGAGCCAAATATCATAAATCACATTTCCTCAGGGGGCTTTACAATCTGTACCGTGTCATACTGCACTGCAAAAGTGTTTTAAGTTTGTTATGGTAGCAGGTGTGAAGAGGGATTCATGGCATTGATGCACAATGATAGGATGCCTTTTGTCCGCAATCGCCAGAACAAATGTTGGCAACGATGGATTGGCTTAAAATACCTGTTTTGGTGGCCGTAATCACAGCTGGACATGTCCGGGTTTCCCCGGTTTGTCACCACAAACTCAACTGGATATTGTCCCGAGGTCTCCTTAAAAATATCCGGTGGTGTCAAGCGTAATACTAGCGATACTCTCGATCTACAGATATTAAAAGGGGCCGCAAGGCCATAAACATGTAGTGTAAACATGAAATGACAGAATCAATATGGCATGTCGGCCTATGACACATACAAATGTGGACATATCAGTGGTTTGCAGAGTTCAAGTTCATACTGTAAGTACCTTATCTCTGCTTGTGATTGTCTTTACAGGTTCAAGCTACAGATGCAGACCAGGGGGAGAATGGTCGAGTTCTGTACAGGATCCTCACTGGTAAGTGCTACTCTACTTTGATTTACCTACCAGGTGGTCTGCACTAGATTTATTTTTTGTTGTGTTGTTAATAGATGATAAAAAAACAAGATCTCCAAGAAAAAGTTTCAGTGATTCAAGCTTTTCACATGTCGAGTGCTCTTTCTCTTGTCTGGCGGCAGTCAGTGTGTATGAGGCAGCTCCCACCACAGTGAAAATACCAGTAATGACAGGTTCTCGAAATGTTAAATTGCATTGGAAGCAACTAAAATTGTCTAGACCAAGAGACTGGATTAAATGTTTTGCTAAAATGTGCATTTTTGTAGACATGTCTTTTCCTGTCTCACTCTCCCCCTCTCTTTCTCTTTCTCTCTCTCTCTCTTTCTCCCACTCTACATTTGTTTGTGTGTGTCTGTATGTGTGTGTGTGTGTGTGTGTGTGTGTGTGTGTGTGTGTGTGTGTGTGTGTGTGTGTGTGTGTGTGTGTGTGTGTGTGTGCGCATGTGTGCGTGGCAGGGAACAGCAACAATCTCTTCAGCATAGACAGACAGACAGGCCTTGTGACAAGAGGCCTCAGGGCTCTGGACAGAGAAACCAGCAGCTCCCATATGTTGGAAGTGGAAGCCTACAACAGTGATGAGGGCAGCATGAGGAGCTCTGTGAGGGTGAGGAAGAGAAGGATAGCTGGGGGAGAATGGGAAGAAGCTGTTACATGTGCAGGTTTCATCTCAGTGCTTCATAATAAATGTGTAGTTTCCAGTATTGTGGAAGTTATTGGTCCGATTTATTATAGAGGATGAAGATTTAAATATTCAAAAGAAAAATATGGTTTACTTTTTAAAACTGCACTGTCCTGTTGACTCCTAATGTATTCTAGAAATGCAGATTTAAGGAGATACAGGATATGTGATATTTATGCTTGTGGTCTCAAGCACATGCCATTTCCTCAAACATGATATGTATAGTTGATGCACATGCTGTATGTCTTCCCCGGCAGGTGATCATATATGTGGACGATGCCAATGACGAGGTGCCAGTGTTTACTCAGCAACAATACAACCGTCTAGGCCTGAAGGAGACAGCTGGCATCGGCACCTCAGTGATAGTGGTGCGTGCCACAGACCCCGACACTGGTGAGTCCAGTTGTTTGATGTCAGGTCTCGCTGTCGACTCTTCAACATCAGGTTTTACCCAAAACAGAAAGAGATATTTAGCTGACTGTGGCTTTAAATTTCCATCTTCTGCCCAGGTGGCATTTCTGTGGGTCAGTGGTTTGCAGGTCACCAACCCTTACACTAGTGGGTGCCACTCCAATGTTGAATATCAAATCCTGTACAGTTTATCTACCTTGTTATATAACTCCACACAAAAAATGGCCGTCCCTTTAACCGGCATTTAAATCTCCACTTCTGCTCAACATTACAGACTTCCTCTATTCACTTCCCATGTTGTGCAGTGTTTTTTAGTTTACTGTGTGACGCATCTGGTGCTGTGACATACATTTTCCAAGTCATTAGACCAACCCTGAAACACAACATCGGCAACAGAACAGCTTGACGGAAACAGTTTTAAATAAAACAGAGAATGGAGGAAGCTGTTGCTATGTTGTGTGTATATATAGCTTTGGTGTAACAATGTTGTTAAGTTTTCAAGTTGAGTGTCCTATGAAATTGAAAAATGCAAGTTTAAAGTGGTTATTGCCTACTCTCCCTAACATCCATCCGCTTCTTCCTTTCTCAGGTGATGGTGGTGCCGTTGCTTATGCCCTTGTATCCGGCTCAGACCGCAAGTTTAAAGTGGATGTGAGCACCGGCCTGGTTACCACTTTGGACTACCTGGACTATGAGACCAAGACCACTTATCTGATGAATGTCTCGGCCACCGACCAGGCTTCACCTTTCCACCAAGGCTTTTGCACGGTCTACGTCACGTTGCTTAATGAGCTGGATGAAGCCGTGGCCTTCCTCTCTGCCGGTTATGAGGCTTCACTGCGTGAGAACATCGCCACAGGGACAGAAATTGTGCAAGTGCAGGCCCAGTCGGCTGACAACTTGAACCAGCTGACCTACCGTTTCGACCCTGATACGTCACCTGCTGCCCTGGCCCTCTTCAAGATAGACAGTGTCACGGTGAGCTGGGGAGCAGTGGAGGAAAGGTCCCAAATGATATGAGCACAATGTACATGCCTTCTTTTTTTGTACACTTCAAAGACTACATCCACCTTCTGTCAAATATGTTCCATCCATTAACCGCAGTGCGATTCAATAACACCTCTCCCTCTGTGATTTAAGCTAGCACTCTTGTTGCTGCACGACTGTAAGCTGATCAAAGAGCTTGTTTGCTTTGAAGTCATTTGTTTCCTTTGATAGATGAGAAATGGGGATTTTCGTTTGGTTGATTTTTGTGATGTGTCGGTATTTCTCTACCTCTGTTCTTGCTCCTTGAATGTCACATTTTCTATCTTGAATGGAATCTTTATGAAGGTGGAGATATTTGCTGATATGTGTTGTGTTTCAGGGTCGCATCACAGTGACCGGCATCCTGGACAGAGAAAGGGGGGACATGTACACCCTGACTGTTGTAGCTGATGATGGAGGACCTAAAAAGGACTCCACTGTGGTGCGCGTCATTCCGCATTGTGTTGATTCATCTTTCTTTTTAAGTACATAGTTCTATTTTACAGTATGGGTCTGTTCTGTTGTAGAAAGCTTAATGGCATTCCTATTTTCTTCATTGCATCTTTCACTGGAAGAGCAGAAGGTAAGACTTGCTCCTCTTTTTAAATGCTACATGAAATGTATTCATATTGTGTTTCTTACTATTTTTAGGTTTTGGCCATTTGATTCACCTCAAAGGTAAGTATTGCATTGACAGGGCAATTGACATTGACATTTGAGCTCTTCTCTTGATAGGTTTCAATCACCATCTTGGATGAGAATGACAACAGTCCAGAGTTTGACATCACATCTGATACCTCAGTGGACATCGCAGAGAACTCTCCCATGGGGAAAAAAGTGGCAGTGGTGCTGGGAAGGGACAAAGATGCTGGATTAAATGGACTGGTGAGAAAAAAGAGGAACGTTGGGAAAAAACAGACTCATTCTGGTGGATACAGAAAAATCTCCAATTAAAATGTAAAAGATGTTATATGTGGCACTTAAACATTAATAAGTCGCCATCAACAATGATTTACAGGCTTCAGAAGAGTGAATATGAGAAGTTACAAGTTATATTTGATGAACTTTGGTTTATGTTTCTTTTCATATGACATGAGTACTATAAATGTTGACTTCAGCAGATTGCAGTCCATTAAGTCAAACTGAGCTTGCCTCAGTTTCACATCAGCTTACATTGATTTTGACACCTCAGCAAAGTGGTCCACTAAAGTCAACCACAAAACATTTTTCTCATCACTTCTAGCTTCCATACACGCTGCAGACAGCTACATACCCTTGTTAACTACATGAGATTTTCCATTCTGCTTGTGTTAATTCTGTCTCTCACTTATGATTTCTCACTTACACCATGGCCAACTTCATGATTAGAGTTTCTGACTGAGCATAAACTGCTGTTGTCATGTGGCATTTTGTTCTTTCACTCTCAGTCCCACCCTCTCCTGGTCTCATTCTGACTCATTATTTTTTTCTCAGGTCAATTTCACTCTGGTGGCAGGCAATATGGAGGATGTGTTCAAGATCAAGACAGTGAACCACACCTATGGGGAGGTTTATGTCAATGCACCTCTGGACAGAGAGTCAGTAGACCGCTACTTACTGAAGGTCAGCCGGCAATCCACATGTAGTTGTAACATCATTCGACACTGACATATACAAATAATAAGTGACCATTTATTAGGTTTTGAACTGATCTGATAATTTCAAAATATCATTCAATTCGATATTTTTGCATCAAAGAAATGACACAGCATCTTTCACAAAGACATTTAGTGCATACACTGATTTTAGGCGTGTGTTCAAATGTATGGTCAGGCTTACATACTAGTAGACACCAGTGCATGTGTGTGCATTTACAGGTGCGTGCGGGTGACAATGGCTCACCTCCCAGACACACAGATCACTCCCTCACCATCAATATCCTGGACGTCAATGACAATGCACCTGTTATTGAAAGCCAGAGGGGCTACAACGTCAGCATCAGTGAGGTAGGGTCGCCCTCACACATCACATGCAGCATGATATTCATTTTATCCAAGCTTGAATTATCTTTCGATTTTCTTTAGTTTCATTTATAAAAAGGCTCTTTTGATAACGTAATTTGTAGAATGTTGGAGGTGGTACGTCTGTCCTCCGTGTGATGGCTTCCGACCGAGACATCGGCCCCAATGCCATGCTGTTTTACTACATCACCGCCGGAAACCAGGACCTGACCTTCCGCATGGACCGCGTGACTGGAGAGATGGTGACGCGGCCGGCCCCTCCTGACCGAGAGCGCCAGCAAGAGTACCGACTCACTGTCACTGTGGAAGATGACGGAACACCACCTCTGTCGGTAAGATTCAAGGAACAGCAGGTGATATCTCAACATATCAGATGCAGTTTTTGTTGTTATTATGATGAAATACTTACTTACAATACTTCATAATAATGGTGTTTTGTCACACATTTTACCTTTATCAATACATTGCAATTTTCATAATATTTGAATTCACTGGGCGGCTCTACCTTATTTACATAGTCTGCAGTGTAGGTAAAATACAGTGGTGGGTTGATGTTCTGTATGAGCCGATCAGCTGTGAAGGCACAGGAAGCACCTTCTGTAAACAGGAAAGCCACACATCTAATTTTCCAAAAGAGGAAGATGAGTGTTGCTGCTTTCCTGTTTAGAAATGTCACATTTAAAAGCACATGAGCTACCTGCATATATGCCTGCATCAAGTGAAAGTTGCACATATGTGGCTGTGTGTTTTTTATTTTTTGATTGCCTGTCTAGATCACACAGTACAACCCTATAATAATGATCCTCCTGCTAATATGTTATAAAAAGCTAATATAGAACTGCAGAAAAGCACTGAGGGTGGAAATGGCCAGCAACAGGCATATCCTCCACCCATCCAGCTCTCTGTCTCTTCTCATAAAACAAGATACTAAGATTGTTTTATCATTTTCTCTCCTCAATGCCAGTCTCCCTCTGGTGTACACCATCTTAGAGGCACACAAGTGGAACAACCTTGTGCCGTCTGTAATGGCTCCCTAGGCAGCAAGTGCAGCACGTCCGTGTGTAGTGATGGTTTTGGAGACCTGCCAGTTCAAAGGAACAATGATTTCAAAGACGACACATTGGCTTTAAGGTTTAAGAGCTTCACTTTATTTTACTAGCTACAACTGGGACAATTTAAATGCAATATATAGAACAAACAGGCTTTAGCAGAACTGCTCTGTGTCAATGTCTAATGGAAGTTTTTTACAGTATAAAACAGACAGTTATCACATACAGATGCAACATTGCATGCAAGTGTGCACAAACACTTTTAAAGCAGACCACAAAGTTACTCTTGAAACTATAACCCGGATTTTATAAACACGCGCGCGCGCACACACACACACACACACACACACACACCGTATATACATGATACCCTGTCCTACACACTTGCTACACATCATTTGGAGATCATTTCCGCCGAACACCTGCTGTACACATTTTACCTCAATATGACAAAACCACCAGTGGTTTCTCACAATCACACATACGCAGACTAAGTAAGAACATCATTGCATCACTTCTTATTTTTTCTCAATCTACCTTGATAAGATTTGGTTACCATTTCAATGTCATTCCTTCACTCCTGTGCTAAACAATATTTACTTTTTAACATTCCATTGCACCAGAAAAAAAAAATACAAATCAACATTAACATTGTCATCCCAACAAATGAATCAAGGCACATAAAAAACAAAAAAAGGAAAAGATTCACAAAAACAGCGTTGAGACGGCAGTGATTTAAACTGTTTTATGATGGTGAATCTGTGAGGCTACATTCAACATTTTATTCTTTATTACCTAACTGTACACTCGTGAGAATTCTATTCATAAACTACTGTGATTCAATAAAACCAACAGCTTGTTTTTCTATATACTTAGTGCACTTTTCAGCACTTTCTAAATATACTGTATTTAAGACCACTGTGAAGTGCTGCGATTCTGAGAATACAGGAAGAAAGGAGAATATTTAGAGCAGCAGAGCTGAGAGGAACTGAGGTAGGAAAGACAGAAGATAAATGAAGCTGAGGCCAAGTGGAAATGGTAAAGGAAACACTGTAAAGCCTTAAAAACTAAATTACTGTCAATTTGTACACAAATTATCACAGCTCTCTGACGATTGAGCCTCCTTTGGTATGAAGCTATTTGAGCACTTTGTTAAAATGGCAGGGATGAGAAAAAACCTGAGGTCTCTTTCACACCTCTGATTCAGTTCAAAAAGTTACACATCATCTTTTTTTAGTTCCAGTTCGTTTTGTGTTCCCACTGATTTACTAAAATTGAAGTGAGACACATTCACTGGACAGTTGTGGTTATTCTTGTCTTACATCATCAGCGCTACACAAAATCAAAATTAAGTTTACTCCAGTAACTGACAGCAAGTGATAATTAATATTCATCACTTCTGTCATGAATAATATTGGCACAAGACTGAACAGTAACAAGGCACCTGGTTTTGTAAAATAACAGAGGAGCTTGTTGCTGTCACTGAGGCAGCAACGCTTTGAACCACCAAATCATACAGAAGAATCCAAGCAACAGTCTAATGTTTAGACCCCTTTTCAGTTTCAAATGAACTTTTTTTCAGTTTGTTTGAACTATACCAAGCAAGTCAGATGGCCGCAAAAACGCTTTACCTCTCTTAACATGGCGTTACCCTCACCCCCACCACTCAGGGTTCTTCTCAAACATCGGGCAGCTGTTGGTCCACGAGCCATTGTCAATGTTAAGATGGAACGTCACAAACAAACCCAGCCCGCCCCCACTACATAAGCACTCACAAGCAGAACTTTGCTTTTAGCCTCCAGCTGTTGTTGCAGGTGGAAATAGTTTTTTTGAATATTTTTTGAATAAAGAAAACGGATTCCATTCCCTCCTGCAGTCCAGACAATGTACAGACAACAATCCCGGCAGAAGTTATTGTGAGACAGAAGAGGAAGAGAGTTGCAGGACTGTCTCCAGATCAGCAGTTAGAGCGATGAATGAGGGTTCTACCCCCTTTAAACCTGCAGGAACTCCGGAGACTCAAGGATGCTGTCTGGAATAGAAAACGGTGCAGGTCAGTGAGAGCACAGATGTGATAGCAGGTAATCCACATCAACCTGCACAAACGCACAGTTCATGTCTGTATGCTGACATGTGGAAATATTCTTTTAAGGGAGTTTGCACATTTGAAACTGTACTTCCTGCCCAAAATGTTTTCAAAACAGATCTTGTTAAAATCATAATTTCCGTTTCCCAACCTCCGTCTCCATAGACTTGTACACAGAGACTAATAAAATTCTCAGAAAATTACGTGTTTTACTGGAAAAGCATTACAAAGGGGAACTAAGAGGCTCTACGTGTGAGTTGCAACATGCTGAAGATAAGAGGGAACTGCTGCACGTCAAATTCCGCTCAGCTGAAGGTCAGCGGGCCAAAAAAGATGAAGACAAAAACTGAAGTGAGGCTTTATCCACGTTACATGAAACCTTAAACAGGCCGTGTATTCTGCATTCGTTTTGTAGACTGCTGAAGGAAATGAGCCCTTGCAGGGAAAATCCACCTTGAAAAATTTGTAAGATAGGGTTACAGTTTGTGGATTTTTGATAGCTAGAAGCATAGCTATAATCTGAGAGGCAATCAGGCAGCGGAAGTTTCCATCTGTCACTTATCATAAGCGGTGGTTTTCCCACTATCAGCATTTTTACACATTACCAGAATTCTATTTGGGCACATGGGGCAAAACTGCAGCATCTGTGGCCTAGTTTAATTTTACCTTATTTCTATACTTGTCACTTCCAAAATGTCAACGGACCAACTGCCCTTTGTGTAAGTGAGACATGCTCATGTTTGAACACTAAACTGTTCAGGGTCATAGCAATAACATATGTGATGGTTTAGGGTGGATATTCAGTAAGTTTGCTTCTGTACCATCACAGACCATGCTGCCAGGAAACGGGGCAATCCACCTCAGTATGCCTGGAATGTCTGCGCAGGTGCCCCGGGAATCGGTAGAAAAACACTCAGGATTGAACCCCTTCACCGTAACTAATGTTTCAGTATTATTTCAAGTCGAGTCGGAGAGAACGGCTGAAGGGGCCATTAGTGTTAAATGAGAGTGCTGATGGGTGGAGAATGACTTGCGAGCGAGGCTAGAGAAGAATTCAGATGATGACAGCATAAGGAGCTGGTTTCGGTTGTGTGGGGAGGAGGAATTAAACTCCCTACGCCGGATATTTTTTCATATCAGAGACAACCCAGCTGGTTTGAGTGTGAGCGTGCAGTTTTGCACAAGAATGTGAACATCTTTCCGCCGACACTTCCACCGCACGCAGGATGTTTCAGCAAAAGTATGAAAAGCCAGGGCTGTTCTTTGATTGCATCAGAGTCTTTTAACATACTGAGTGTACATTTTGAAATACGTATTCCCAGAACTATGTCCTTGTGTAACACTATTACGTGCGAAAACACAAATACATTTGTTCATGATTTGAGTGAATGATAAGTGAGTCAGACTGAATACATTCAGAATGTAGTCAATAAAGCATGACCTACAAATGGATACAGTGCACACCCACTCCAAAACTGAAATCATTCATACTCAGCGTTCTTTGTTACTGAGCTGATCTGATAGAGGTATGAGACAGGCTAAGGAGCTGAACCAAATGGAGAAGAGGTTAGATGATGGAATACAACAGTTTTTCTGCTTTTTTGATAAGTGTCTATAAACAAGAAATGGCAATGTGTCCCATTTTACTGTATATCCCTTGGATCAGTGTCTCTGTTATGGCTTGAATATTGTGTGCCCTATATTATAAGATGCTGTGTTGTGTAGAGCTGCAACAGTTGGATGATTAGTTGATCGAAAGGAAATTAATCAGCATCTGTTTTGATCATTGATAAAAAGTCATTTTTCAACCAAAAATGTCAAACATTCGCTTGTTCCGGCTTCTTAAATGTGAGGATTGGGTGCTTGTCTTTGTCATTTATGAGCGTCTTTGGGTTTTAGAATGTTGGGTTGACAAAATAAGCAATTTGAAGACGTCACTTTGAGGCTCTGTGATGAGCAGTTTTCACATTTATTTTTTTACATTTTATAGATTGAATGACTAATTGTGAAAATAATTGGCAGATTAATCGATAATGAATTTAATCATTATTTGCAGCCCTAGATTTGTGTTATTCCTACCTTCTATTGGGAAGAATACGTCCCCATGCGCAGGAGGTGAAAGGGGGGTTCCCGGCTCAGACAACAGGTGGCGTCCTGTCTCTGAGGATTGCCTGGTCATGATCTGAGAAACAGTGCGGGTCTTAATCTGCGGCGATCCCCCGAGAAACACAGGGTTCTCATGGCCATGAGCCTCACTGAGCACACATACAGATACACACAAACAGAAGCGACTCGATGAGTAAGACATTGCAAATATACCTAATATACCTAAGAAACAGTTTCAACACTCATCTGTTGCTCAAGATGTAAAAAAATATAAAAAATTATACACCACAATAGTTTACAGTTAGCTGTGTACATGAAATTATTATGGTGAAGTTGTTCCTTTGTAATCCATAAAAATCTTTCCCCTTTGTGCCAAAAAGCAATCCAATACATTTCCCACAAAATATATTTCAGTGGCATACAACTATCAGTGTAAAGGCCACAGATTTCCTGGGCAGAGGTCCTTCTTGTTGTATTGTAATAAAAGTAAATTCTCCAACTGATTGTATTAATGTTTTGCTGGTGTTTGAAAGCTATATGTAGCTCTTTAGCAAACAAAGGTTTATACAGGAATGATCTGCAGAGTTGTAACATGTTTGTCATCAGGTTGTTTTAAATGTAACTATTGTGAGAGAATTGTTGTGGTCACCAAACAGTAGAATATCCATGTACACGGTGTTATTATTCTAAAGAGCAGCTGTGTTTTGTAGCTGGTCAGTGTAACCAGCTGCCTGACAGACTGTGGGAAAGCTTACCTGTCCATCCTCACCAGCTCTTGTGCACCTGGGAGAGAGGAAACAGGAAATGGGCCATTGTGAATGAATTGAAACAGAGCGGAACACTACAGATTGAGTGTGAATGTGCTTCCTACTGTGTGAAATACAGTTAATCCACCTCACTGACAGGAAATGTGTGTCGGACAAAACACTATGGGGAACCCAGTGTAAGAGATTTATATTCGATCCATTGCATGGCTGTGGAAATGATTTTGTGTGTGTGTGTGTGTGTGTGTGTGTGTGTGTGTGTGTGTGTGTGTGTGTGTGTGTGTCTGTGTGAGTGTGTGTGTGTGTGTGTGTGTGTGTGCTTGTTTGTGCATATCAGTCATACATACGTCTGCTCGAATGGGCGCTGTGCCTCTGTTTGTACACAAGCACCAGAATAAGAGGCAGGGAGAGCAGAGCCAAGATGCAGGCTGCTACGGCCAGCGCCACTGGCACAGAGCCTGGGGAAGCAACAGAGAGACTGAGAGTTAAATAAACAGAATAGTTAGCACGTCATCTATTGGCTATGAAGGTTTCAATGAGGTGCCGTACCTCCAGGTGGCGTGGGATCCCAGACAGTGCAATTTTGAGTTCCATCATTTCTCCCTGGAAAGAGAGAACAAATTAACTATATGTTTCTCCTATACAGATGCAACAGTTGTCATTCCTGTATATGACATCTACAGACAATGTCATAGAACACAATGAGATTTTGTATAGACCACATAATGTAGAATCTGGGTAGCTAACATCAACTTGTTCTACTTAGTGACATTGTGAACGCCACAATGTTTTAACTTATTCCCCGGTCAATTTACTATGTACTAATATCCTACACATTCACAGCCAAACATATGATGTCCTTACGTGGTGTCACTTGAAGAACAACGTGGCTATGAGGTTTCTGCAAGACGGAGACATGTTTATGTTCCACCTGGATGTCGATGGCCATACAGCAGTAGCGACCCTGGTCAGCATGGGTAACATTCTGCAGAAGCACCCAGAAGTTTTGCTCTGTAGATCCAAAATGCAATCCTGGTGGCAAGCTGTGGTTGCCACGCAAATGGCCAACGACAGTTTTGCGTGGGCCCGCCCGTCCTGCACAGTGCTGGTCACTGTGGGGTGTGAAAAGCCAGCTGTCCCTCAAGACATCAGTGGGGTGCACAGTAGTGCCTCTCTGGTTACACAGCAGTTTGACAGTTGCACCTTCGGGACAGGTGTAGTACAGGTGGGGAGCTGATACACTCAGTCTGGAGTGGGCGTGGGACATCTCGCCTTTAGCTGGAGAGAGAACAAGACAAGTAAGAAATACATTATTAAGGAAATTGGTAAATTACACTTTTGTTTAAATTAGTTCATAAAATGAAGTTGAGTGGGATAAAGTCACTGCCTGGTACTGCCAGTCACAACAAATAATCACAGTTCAAGAACTGCCAGTCCCAACATGGACTTAATGTCCAACAATGTTCTAAGCCCTATTTCTGAACACTACATGCTTCCTGGTGTCTGTGTGTTTCTTGGTGAGCACAGTTTGTTTCCTGTTCTTCATTCGTACTGTGGTTAGCTAAAGTCAATATAGTACTAACATCCTGTGGGAGTTAAATTGCCTTTACCCTCAAACAGCCACAGATACACATATACAAGACCTCACCAACATCTGTTCAGCCTTCAAACGAAGGAAAGTACAGAAATGGACTTGTGTTCAGCAGTTTCTGCATTATACAGTGACTAAAGCTGTGTGGTCCGATTGCCCACAAAGTGCTGTGATATAGTCTTCTCAGAAAACTCAGCAGATACCTTTAAAGTACATCAGGAAACCAAATATACAGCTGTGCAATGTTTCTCTACATATTGCTTCAACCATCCTACCTCTCACATACTGCCTTTAACCACATCCTTTTTTGACTTCTGCAGTGCAGCAGTGAAAAGCTCAAATAGACAAACTCTTTAATGTGTGCTCTGAATGATTATTTCATTTCATAACGCAACAAACGAACATATCCCCAGGCTAAGTCCTCTGAAACTATTCTGTAAATCTTGCTATATGATACCATAAGGGCCCCACACTACACAGCCACGGTGCAGCATTAACACACATAATGAATGACTCTCATATATCCAGCATGTACAACAAGAGACCAGCTCTGTCACTCTCTGTCTTAAACAG
The DNA here is from genome assembly GCA_963678695.2 of Diplodus puntazzo. Taxonomy (NCBI): domain Eukaryota; kingdom Metazoa; phylum Chordata; class Actinopteri; order Spariformes; family Sparidae; genus Diplodus; species Diplodus puntazzo. Next base: position 14,638,195 of record OZ023168.1, read on the forward strand.
ATCATTACCCTCCTTGTCTGCAACAGATTGCGGTGTGGTTTAGCATCCCAGAATGATCAGCGCTGCAAAGGAGACAGGAAGGCTACGTGTGAGTGTGTGTGTGGGGGTGGACTGCAGTGAAAGAGAAGCATGCATGCAAGTGTGTATTGTTGCAGTGGCACCATGGATCAGAGATGTGTGTGCAAGTATTTGAGGAGTGGATTTCCTTCCTGAGTCGTCCAGACACGCGAACACTGCGCCCACTCCTTGCGCTACTGCTTGTGTCTGGCTCCTTAATGCTCAATACTGACTGAAAAGCTCCAGCTGCTGCTGCACGGCTTCTTACAGCCTGAAAATCTCAAGCAGGTTACACCTCTACCTACACCCCAATCAGTAATGATGTCACTGCAGGTGTTCGCCATCTGCCATCAGAAACAAAACACATGTTGCTGTTACATCACAGATTGGACTGCAACATGCTTGACAGTATAAACCCACAGGGAGCAGTTCAGTCGCAGCTTTGTGTGATTCACTATAGATTTAACCATGAACTAAGTATTGGCTGTTTTTGGTGCAGTGCCACTACTTTCCTGAGAGGGCAGCAGATGCATCAGTCCTTCTGGGTCAGCCAGAATATAAAACGCGGAAGTACATGAGTTGTTTTAGTCCTAAATGTCATAACTGTTTTAAGTGGCTGGTTTACACTGTGCTGGAGTGGAAATACAGTAGCTGACCAGTCAGCGACCTTTGCTTTATGATTAGCTGTGCATGTTTGTATATTCAGTATGTGCGCATCCTGTGTGAGTGTCACAGAGCGTGAGGTGCGTGCCATGTTCCTGTGTTTGTGACTGAGCTGTGGAGTAGCCATTGTGTGCCAGGAAAAGCAATAGGAAGACCAGGAAGGGTGATTAAAGTGAAACTGTTGCCCCCACGGCTGTTCCTGCCTGCGTGATGGGACAATAGGAGGGGAAGCCCTTTGCCTCTCCTGTTTCACACCCGCCCTGACTTCCTCAATGCCCTTCTTTTTGACAATTCTGACCCCATTTACACTAGAGGAGATGGATTTCAGCTGCAGGAGAGAGAGTTTCTGTTGAGAATGTGTTAAAATATACATTTAAGTCTAAATATTGCCTGACTGAAGTTGAGGTTGCCAGCTGGGAAATACCATCATAATCAAATGTATTTCAGGTATGCCTTACTTACAAGACCAGACCTTTGTAAACAGCTTTAGTGGCAAAGAATATGATTTTAAAAGCATATAAGGTGGCAGCTGGCAGGTGTTAACATTGTGTCAGCACTGTGAGCTGTCTTGATGTGGTTAGAATCAGGTATAAACAGACAGCAAGCTTTGCCCGTGTCTGGTACAGACAAGGTTCCTGTCACTTGTGCACACCAGACATCTGAGTTTTGGCTCCATTATAGAGCTAAATTTCCTTCTCTGATCTCCGTTCTCAGGATCCTGATAGCCCCTCAGGGCCCAGAAACAGGCTCTCCTTTGTTTTGAGGCTGAATGCCACCTGTTTCGGACATGTTGCCTCTGACAGCTCTCTTACATTCAGACATGCAGCACAGCCCGTGTGAATTAATTAAACAAGTCTTCATACCAAGTTTAACTATTTGATCTACTGCAGCATGAGAATACTTTATTACTCTTCTGTATTAATGGGGTGATGATACTACCTGTGTTTGTACAACAGCTGCTTCTTCCCCCCACAAACACACCTCAAGTCCCACCCTTTTTCACACCTACTGTAATGGTAATGATTATCCAACCCATTACAGGGCGGTAATGAAACCAGCAGGAGGATCCCTGATTAGCCCCTTCACATACAGAAAGTTTCAGGTGAAGCTCCTGGCATAACAAACACATAAATTAAGCATCTCTTCAGCAACAGGAAGTGTCAATATGTGGCACTTCAGGCCACCAAGTCAAAAGAGGAAGTTAGTTACAGGTCAGGGATGCAGGTCACCATGTGTAGGGATCCATGACATTTAATTATAGTCATTTTCTGTGTCTTTGTGCCCTAATTTGTGATAAACTTATTTGCGCAAGTGCTACTTAAACAACTTCCTCTTTATGTACGTCACACATTTAGAAATGTTACTACAGGATTGCATAATGCTGCTCCAAATGTACATTTACAACATCACTCATAGGTGTTTTTTTTTTAATTCATATGCAGCAACCACGCAGATTAAATGTCATTTTGAAAGTGTATATGGGCTTTTTATACTTTTGAAACAAAAACAGTGCAGTGTTACATAGTTTTAAGAATGTGACCTAATTATTATGAACTAGTTTGTCTGCTTCTTTTGATCCTTTCCACTACTGACAGTGTGGCTATATTGTTTCTATTGTAAATATTTAAGATCTTTACCCACTACAGCACATTAGGTTGCTGTTTTTTTAATGCAGTGACTAAAAGCAGAACCAAGGTTCTCTCAGTGACTGTCAATGTCATACCCTTGGGCTGTTCATAGAATCACCAGTGTGGGAGACGCGTCTTTACTAGAAGTATGAGGGCCACTGATGTGAGTGGGCTTATTTTACTCATCATACTCGCGGCATACTAAGCATCCATCACCAAGCTTTCAGCTACAAATGTTTGACAGACCCTTGTGATACCCACAAAAGTCAGAAAAGTACAAAGGAGCTCCCCCTCCTCCACTGTCTTCTTATTACTCATGCAGTGTGTGCCCACACAGCTGCTGCACGTCAACACACTCTCTGACAGTCCCTCCCCGGTTGGGCCTGTTCCCGTCGATGAGATCGACCCAGGAAACCATTTTTTAGAGCTGCACCCTAATAATGACTTATTAATTTAGGACAGGGGATCAATGCACGACCGAGGCTCTGACACAACAGGAGGAGAAAGTAGCTGAGACAGAGAAGGAGTATGTGCTCACATCCTGTGGAGTTTATTGACCATTTCAGGCTGTGCCATTGTGCTGCACAGGGAGTTAAATGCTTATCTCGACAGGGAGGAAAAGAGCCACTGATTATTGCTCTGTTTATCTCAAGTCATGTTTTGCGGAGGAGAAGCCCATTATTGGCCGTGGCACAAACAGCTGTTTTCATCATAGGCTGAAAGGAAGGAAACATCCAAACGAAGACGACATAACAGGGCTGAAGGGAGGGCACCACGGAGACCTAAAGTTAGACTTTTTATTGGAGCCTCTTGAGTTTTACAGGCCTGCATACATGATTTTTTTTTTTTTTTAAACTATAGCTATACATAGAAACATGCACTACAGATTGACTTTAGATCATTTTTAATAGATATCTTAGTATCTGGAAACATTTTAAATTTAAACATGTTGTGAACAACATATAGGAAGATTTGCGGGTGGGGTGGATCTGACCTAAAGTTCAGTAAACATCACTAGTAGCCTTTGACAGACTTATCTCACGAGCTTATAAACTAAATCCTAAAGACAACTGATAAACTCTGTAGGGTTTTAACGGTGTTTGTAGTGAAGCAGGCTGAGCCCTGAAGGCAACAGCTGTTTCTCCGTCTCCTCTAGCCTCAGTTCCTTTAACTTCATGCAAAGTCCTTGAAAAAAGCCACTGCATTTTGATTAAAGCTGATTACACACGGACTTATTTAATTTATTTATTCATTGAAAAAAATTTAGCCAAAGCTCATTTTATTTCTGGAGGCACGGGTCCTTGAACTCACCATACACAGACGCACACAGCCCAGGAATGCCTCCCTGATTTTATGTACCAAGTTGTGTACGTTTCTGAATATTTTACGACTCGTCGGTCTAAAAACGTCCACGGCCAGTGTTCAATTTGCGGCTTTGTCGTAAAGACTTAGTATAAGGTGGGTTTACACTCCTCTACATCCCATGGGAGGGGCTTTAAAAAAAACAGCTTCACGCCAGATGTTCTGTCTCAAAACAACAGCAGCAGCACACCAAGTCTGAAAAGCGTGAAACCTTGTTCACTCCACACAGACAACATGAATGTATACAAATACAATCAAATGAAAATGACATAAAATAAGAGACATGTCTGCAAAGAGTCTTTACAGAAGGTTTACGTCGAGGTCTTGCTCCACCTTGACGCACTATTTGAGCGCGGTTATTGAGAAGTAAACAGCAGCCCTTTTGACAGCCCTAAAGAAAGACACATGAACTTTGTACTGTTGACCCGGATGATTTCGGACGTCCGGACTCACGCTACGACATGGAGTTTAGCTCGGCCCGTCACTGACTTTCTTAACGAGCTGGAATAAAAACCAAAACGTATTGTTGTCCATCAGTGAGCCCAGTCCAGCGGTTTGTCACTTAATTAAAGATGTCGACAAGTTGACACATGCCCGGACAGTAAACAGCAGCTGACAGTAGTTAGAGTCTCTTACCTCCAGCTATGTAAAGCAGAACGGAGCAGAGCCAGAGCGTCAGCCTCTGTCCCCAGAGAGATGTCCGACAGGGTAATCCCCACTCCATGGCTGACTGGATGTTGATGCTTCACTCAGACTATTTTGGTACTATTCTTATTCTAAGAGTAGACTTTTTTTGTCTTTTCTTTTTTTTTTTTTAATCGTTTTCCCCTCTTCGCTCTTGGACTGAACAAACTCTCTCAACTTTACGCCAAAGCACAGAGAGGTAGCTGACAGGTCCTCGTCACTTTGTCTCCAAGTTGATGTGGTGCATCTGAACTTTGTAGCGGTGAAGCAACTGATACATTAAAGCAAGAGGCTCCTCCCACTGCTGTCAATAGTCTCTCTCGCTCTCTCTCTGTCTCTCTCTCCCCTCACTCTCTCTCTCTTTTCTCTCTCTATCTCTCTCTCCTCTCTCTCTCTCTTCTCTCTATCTGTCTCTCTCTCTCATTCTGCTACATGAGTGGAGCATAGATGAAGCAGGCCAATCACCAACACACACAGAACCTTTTTAAACATTTAGTCTGCATAATAGTTTCAGTTTTTTTTTTTTTTTAGCTTTCACCTTTTAGCTTCACATTAAAACAGTGTTGCAACTGAAGTAGATGGGGTCTTGTTTTTAAATGTTAAAAAAACCATAAACCCAAACAAAAACATAAAATGGCTCCTCACAGCTTGAAATCCAAGTCCCTGGCAGCCCGACTGATTTGAAAAGAAGCTATTTACACCCTTGATTCACAGTCAGGCTCATGCACACACTTCGGACAGTGTGTGTGTGACATTGCTTTTAGCTCTTAACAGCTACACTGAAGACGTCCGCTTAAGAAAGGGTGTAAATAATGTCTTTTCAAATTTGTTTAGGATTTTGTTTTGTTTTTTTCCGGCTGTATTTTGACATATAAAAAACAAAACAAGTCCCCATCTACTTCAGTTCATTAGGTGAAAGCTGCAACACTGTTTTGCTGTGATGCTCCAGGAATGTTTTGTGGACTCAAAAACTTGAACTGACTTTCCATCAGCGTGAGGGAGTGTAGATACTCACTTTTTTCACTTTTTTACTGCTCCAAGAGTTTTTTTTCCTGGTGAGTTTTTCCTTACTCAAATCGAGGGTCTAAAGACAGAGAATCTCGTTCACAGAACAAGCACCGAGCCCCCAGTCTGTCACAAAGACTTTCTGTCTTTGTTTTCTTCAAACACAAGCTGAGCTAACCATGTGCCGCAGATGATATTATAAAAGTGGTTTGACGTGCTGAGTAGATCTCCACGTGACAGTAAACTGAACTGCATGTGCAAAATCTGTGCACTTTACTGCACAGGTTTGCCAGTATCACCCAAATAATATGGTTACAACTTGAACAGCAACAATGAATATAGCATATTGTATACAGGATTAAGTCAGCATCATTTTGGACAACCTCAGTTGTAATTATTTGTCATTGTGTGGTCTATAATAAATGCAAACAAACAGCTGGCAGCAGTAATCACACTATGGTGAAATTGCAACGGCCTCTTAAATTGCAACGGCCTCAGGGTGTTTGTCAGTTGGTTCATCTTTTCAGGAGGACGGGGAGGAGAACTGGGAGGTCAGACTGGTGGAGCAGGAATTAAGTCAACACTCAGCCCTTTACTCCATACAATGATACTTTGGCCTATGTGTCAGATTCTCTCAGTGTTTTCATTCAGGATCCACCACTGTTTTTCTTCCACTTCACTTGTAACTAAGTGCATTTAGTCAAGTGCTGTTCTTAAGTACAGTGTTAAGATACTTGGACTTTACTTGAGTTTTTCCATTTTCTGCTGCTTTATACCTCCACTCCGCTATATATTTTTTAATGCAAATACTGTACTTTTACTCCATTTATTTGATAGCTTTAGTTACTGCTTGCTTTGCAGTTGCACACTGCATTAGAGCAAAAGTAGCACGTTTTTAGATTCATTTGTTTTAGAGTGAGTAGGCGAAAGTGGAAGAGGAATCAGAGCTTTTGGATCCCTTAAAGCATCTTCTCTCTGCTGTAACAAAATACACTCCTGTCTACTGTCTTGTTTCATTCTCCCATGTTAAAGGAATCCTTGACATCACCCGTCACATGTGCCTTCATAAGTACAGACAGCAAAACCTGTATGTAACCTTCTTGCCAAAAACCCTCATGAGTCAGACTGTAATGAACAATGTATGAAGGTGTGGTAGTTGTTGTAGCGTGAGGTGAAGAACAGCCGTTTGGAGAATTTACTGATGATTGACAAGACATTACTGTTAAGTCGTTATTTTTAAATAACAAACATGGCTTAGCAGATTATCTTACTGTTTTGTAGGTTTGGCCTTCAACTAGAGTCCTGTTGTGATCTTTGCTCAAGTATGATGATACATCATAGGGCTGCGCGTTAGTGGAGAAAACCTGCATTGCAATAAGTTGGTTTTCTGCAATATATAATTGCAACATGAAAAAACACAGGACATTTCACAAGGTAACTGATGATTGGGATGATTGTGTAGAGGACCACTTCATCAAACAATCAAAGTAATCCTTGCTGTGGGTGATGAATTGATTGCAAGCAACAGACTCCCATGTATTGAACAACCCTTGAATATGAGTAAATTAAGATATACCAGACAGACTTCTTATGTAGATAAGTCACTGATGAGGACCCTGTGATTTCTCCTTTTGTATCAAGCAGAAAAAAGTTGTCGCAGGACATGTTTGAGTTAATTTCTCTGACTTGTTCATACTGTGATGTTACTACACCGCAATGTAAATGCTGAAATGATATATTTTGCCACCGTGATACATGACTGTAAAACTGTTCAGCGTTATGATGATAAATAGTTTATGAGATCAAGTTGTAACTCACTTGCAGGCCCAGCTCGCACCATTATGCTGCAAGTGAATCACATATTTTCAGTGTAATACAATATTCCATAAATAGCAGAAGCAGCTGTAAAAAAAGTGTTCCCATGTCTCTCTGTTTCTCACGCAGACCTCAACCACCATCAATGTTCACATTGTTGATGAGAACGATAACGCCCCAGAGTTTCCAGAGGAGGAGTATGTCACAGTGTTGAGCGAGGGGCCAGACACAGTGGGTGCCACCATCGCCACGGTGACAGCCATCGACCCGGATGAGGATCTGAACGGCACCTTGCGATATGCTATCGCTCACGGCAACCTGATCCAGACCTTTCATATAAACAGCTTCACGGTGAGACATGATAACCGTTATAGTGTGGTGTTACAGGCAACTGGGAAAACAAAAGCACTCATTAACTCTCTGTGTATGATGTGCATGTGCGTGCATTTAGGGGAGGATTACGGCTGTAAAGGAGCTGGACTTCGAGATCAGCAATGGACACTACGCCCTGGTTGTCACAGCTACGGACCAGTGTCCAGATCCTGCTCTTCGCTTGACATCCAGCACAACAGTAATCAGAGACACATGGTTTTATATCTAAAATAAGATTTAGCATTTTAGATTTTAGAACTGAAACAATTGGTTGATGAACTGAGTAGTAGAGTAATCCAAGCCAAAAACAGTCATCATTTGCTACACTGTACATTCAACATGATTTTGAAGCTGTTATTTTTTAAGGTGAAAAGGTTACAAATTGTTGCTTTAAGTAATAATACATGTAATCATAATTCTCAGCTGCAGCCCTAATATATGTCTTCCAACATGAACATACACATACACACTGGAGATATCCCTGAATATTTTGCCTCTGGGACATCAAAATTAAAAAAAATAATCTTCTTTGTGTGCATTTGTGTTAGTAGAAACAAAGGATTTCTCAAGGATCTCACAGCACAAGTTGAATTTAATGTCCAAATTGTGAAAATACTTCTATTACCTTCAAAAATGTATTTATGCTATGATGATACTAGTGGTAGAGATAGTCGTGCTAAAGCTGCATGTAGAAAACCACATTAGTGAGAGCTAGTTTTCTTCCTGTTTCCTCCACATGCATGTCACAATCAGTCAGCTCTCTCATTACAGACGTGTTTAACACCCCCTCTTGCTCCCTCTTCAGGTGCTGGTTAATGTCCTAGATGTAAACGATGTGACACCCACTTTTCCCAAAGCCTACGAAGGACCCTTCGAGGTCACTGAGGGCCAGCCAGGACCTCGGGTCTGGACTCTTAGAGCCAGTGATGAAGACTCTGGGCTCAATGGCAAAGTGGAGTACAGCATCACCGGTGGAGATCACCAGAGTTAGTATTGGATTGTTCTGTCAAGAAAGTGATTTATTATCAAATCCATACTATGTGTCTCTGAGGGTGTTTCTCTGTCCTCCTGTCAGATGAGTTCATGGTTTCTCCAGTGGAGGGCGAGCTTCGGGTGAGGAAGGACGTGGAGCTGGACAGAGAGACAACGGCCTTCTATAACATCACAGTCACAGCCCGAGACCTGGGAACCCCGTCTCGCAACAGCTCGGTGGGCCTTCATTACGCAAACATACACATGCAAGCAGCCCCACACTCTCACCATATCCTCTTGAGCAATCAGGGTCTTGCAAGTTTCACTTCTGTGCTGCAAATTCAATAACAACATACAGAAACATGCATTTCCTACAAGCATTAGCCCGTATATACTATGGAAACTGAAAATCCCAAATAGATGTTTGGGCCGCATTATAATTTTAAATGTACATCCAATGTTAACATTTTTGCAGCTCCTAATTAATATATTTTAATGTATAAGGAGTTGTGATCTGTCCAACATTATTTTACACAATCTAAATAGAGTGACTGTGAAAAGGTAGAGTTCTATTTTTAACCTTGATGTGTTTTCTTCAGGTGGTGGTGGGGGTCCACGTTAGGGACATCAATGACAATGACCCAATCCTCCTGAACCTGCCTCACAACACCAGCGTGAGCGAAGGTGCCTCCATACACACGTCTGTGGCCAGAGTCCGAGCTCGAGACGCAGACAGCGGACGCAACGCGCTGCTCACTTACAACATCACTGCCGGCAACCGTGATGGAGCTTTCTACATCAACGACACGGTGAGATAAAGAGATGCCGTGGAGGCACCAACAACCCCTTAAAAACGTATCTCTGCTAATCTAGTTGAATTTACCGGTGTACTCCAGGACCTGTTGACATCACTGTTGGGTGTGGTTACAGGTGTAATAGATTACAATAAAGCGACGCATCTGACCACATCCAACCACACCCAACTGGGTGAAACAGGCTTGAAACGTTCAGCCAGAGAGGGCGGCAAAACTCAGCCTATCAGCCTGTAAATAAACTCTTTAAGTTCCCATGAGACGACTGGTGGAGCACTATTTGGTTCAGCATATTTACATGTTTTAGCTGACTCTTCCCTTGAGTTCCCTCATGAACACGGCTGGACCAGGACCAAACACAGCCCCCAAGACCAACAGAGGCCAGTTTGGAAAGAGGGAATACAGTACCAAGGGATTATTTTTGCAGCTAGGTAACTAATGGCAGCTATGGTTAGCAACAAGTAAAGCTATTTGACCATCAAGAAAACACAAATCACCGAGATCTGAGGCAGAGCAGGCAAAGTATATCACAGAAAAACTGTAAGTAATCTTGACATAAAACATGATCCAGTTTCAAACAAATCAGTGAATAAAGTTATAAAGTTGTGTTTTTGTCAATAATCAGCCCAGCCTGCAGAAACCAGCGGCGTCCATACAATTCAAGAAAGCATTTTATTGGATGCATTTATTTCTGTTTTCCAGGAAATGTCAAACTCTAAAATGATATTAAAACATTAAGATTAACAACAAAACAAATTATTTCACCATTGAGCTGGATACAAATAAAGATGACAAGACATATGTGACAAAAACAACTTACTAATGTGGTGAAGGTGGAGCAGTTGGGACATAAAGTAAAGCATGTGCAAATGTGAGTCTTGTGGCTGGCTTCTCCCAGATTTGATCTCACATGCCTGCTGCCAGTTCAACATGACTTCTGGCAGGTGTTGATGCTCCCTTTCATCTACAGTCTTGTAGATATCTCCTCCTTGACACAAAGATAATAACAGATCAGCAGATGTTGCCAGCAAACACATTTGTCAATTTATGGCATAAATATATCACCACATATACAAATACTGTATATGAAAAGACTGAAGAAAATACTGTTGCGGTATGTGGGTTAACAGAGGTAGTATGTGATGGCTTACCTCTTCCTCTCTGTCCGTCAGACAGGAGTGGTGCAGGTGAACAGAAGACTGGACAGGGAGCGAGTGGCAGAGTACAGAGTCACCATCACTGTCAAAGACAATCCTGAGAATCCTCGCATCGCTCGCAGGGTAATGTCACTCTCCTGTACGCTGCAAGTGTTCACACGTTTGAACACTGGCAGTTTCACAGAGAGACCACTGAAACAATCGTAAACCACTGTTAACTGATTAATTTCAAGTCAGCTTATGAGTAATTCATAATGAGGTGCACTTCCCAGTTTTGCAGAATGGCAGCTCCAAATGACATCAAAAATGAAACAATTTGGAATTCATTTTTTTTTTTTTTTAAATGTTGTACTTCAATGTGAATGGGTTGCACACAGCCCATATGTACTTGCTTTAGGGGAGCAGGATTGTGTTGGATTTTCTGCAGATTTTCTCCACCAGATGTTAATTTCAAGAAATTACAAAAAATCTAGGACACTTTTCTTTATGGGTGCCTTTTGTGGTCAAGGCAGATCATCTCTCCTGTATTTGAATGTATAATGTACTTTTCCACATCAAATGTCTAAGAACAACTGGACCTTTGTTATTTACTTAATTGAGTCGAGTACTTACGTTATCCCACCTATCACCTGTCTCTTTAGCATCCGGATAAACACCAGATGATCTGAAATAGTGAGAAAAGAAGTCACCTAACGTTGATTTAAATTACCTCGTCCAATTCACTCACATCACATAGATCTTCATTGCGAGTGGTTGTTTTACAATGAACTCCCATGATGCCACTCTACGTTACATCATCTCACTACATCTTTTGTTGTTATTGTTTTGATTGAGTTTGATTGAGAGAGTCTGAATGGCATAAATCAGATATTGTGCAGTTAAGTACCCTTGTAGCCTTTGGCTCAGTTTTATGGGTATAGAGTACATGTGTTTTACCCTCCTAATAAAGAGAACCTCATGCGCACCTTTTACTTCAAATAAACTTGAGAAATGCTCAAAGTGCAGTTGCAAGGTTTTTCGCAAAACAAAAACAATGTGAGATGCTTAAGTGTTGCCTTTGTGGGAAAGGTGAGAAAATGCTGTAACCCAGAGCTGCAAAAAAAAAGTCAACCGCCAAAACTGTGAAAGTTGTGTTTGTGCACAGCAAAGCAGCTGCGAGACCACGCTGTTCTGAAGTGTCACAACAACATAATCCTTTGCTCACAAAATTATTACTTCTTCTGTCTCACACCACCAGGATTCAGACATCTTGGTGATCACCATCTTGGATGAGAATGACAACAGACCCATATTCACCAGGAGCAGCTACAGGGCTGAGATCACAGAGAACTCTGCAGCAGGTAGCACTCACGCTGGTGTGTCTATCTTTCTCTTCTCCCTTGAATGGGGGCAATCTGTAACTGCACCACAGAGCATCTTGCTAGCACACTGTCTGTGACACCGTCTCCCCCATTTCCTGGCTTTGTTTACATCAGGCTTATATTCAGTGAAGTTTTTTTCTTTTCTTTCACTTTGAAAGTTTGGGGTGAGGCTGAAGGTCTGACAACTTTACATTTTCAGAGGGATTTGTTCACATCATACACCAACCGGTTACCAAGGACTCACAAGCTAGATTGTTTGAATGCAGAATATGATTCCTAGTTTATCATAGCAGCAACATTTTTACCAGTGACCTTCATCGTTGATAGAAAGCCAAATCTTGCTGTTGCCAACTCTCAAGAAAAAACGACTGAATCTGTAGCAGCTACATCAACATGAGGCTGCTGGCTTAGTGTAAAAGATTCCGACCTGAGTGTGACCATTTTTCTTCTTCACCTCTATCTCTACCCTTCCTTTAGGCAACACTGTAACAGTGTTAAATGGGCCTGTTCTGGCTGAGGATAAAGACATCGGACCCAATGCTGTAGTGAAATACCACCTGCTGGGAGCCAGGCAGGACCTCTTTACTGTGGATGCAAATACTGGTAACATTATGACTCCCCAGCAAATAGACAGAGAAAGACAAATTAAAAAAAAGTTGTGTTGCAGTTGTTTTTGTGTCTCCCTCCAGGTGTGATACATGTGCGTCAGGGGGCGAGGTTGGACCGCGAGGCATTTCAGGAGCCTCGGGTAGAGCTGTTTCTGGTTGGGGAGGATGTAGGAGGTCTAAACAGTAGCGTCCCGCTCACAGTCACCATCCTGGACCAGAACGACAACCCTCCTGTCTTCAGCCCATCCAGTTTCAGTGTCCGGCTCCCTGAGAACAGCCCCACTGGTGTGTGGTTCATCTTTTGCCTCATGATCTGTATATGAGTGGGCTGGAAGCAAAATCATATTTTAAAAAATCAACATATAATCAACATTCAGCAGGTTTAAGTTGCAATTGACATATAATTAGATTGAATTAATCATTTAAAATTTCTTCCTGTGATTATCTAGAATTCCGTTGCTCTCCACTGTGTGAAGGTTAAGGGTTTACATGTTGGGATAGTGTGTTTGTGTCATTGTAAACTACTTTATCTCTTCCAGGTGTGGTGGTGACTCAGCTATCTGCCACCGACGCTGATTCTGGCTCTAATGGCTGGCTGATGTATCGGCTGGAGAGCGGCGCTCAGGACCGTTTCGTGGTGGACTCGCTCTCTGGAGCCGTCCTGGTGGGCAACAGCACCCTCGATAGAGAAGACCGTGGGTCCTACCGCCTGGTCGTCATGGCAACTGATCGCGGCACACCCCCCATGTCGGGCACAGCCACCCTTACGGTCATCCTTGATGATGTAAACGACTCTCGGCCCCGTTTTATAGAACCTGTAACCATGATAAATGTCAATGAGTCCACACCGCCTGGTGTGGTGGTGGCCACGCTGACTGCTGAGGACCCTGATCTGCACCCCCGGCTGGAGTATTACATCATCTCAGTAGAAGCAAAGGATGATGGGAACAATCCAGTGGACGGCCTGCAGGAGTCCTTCGGAATTGATTTACACACTGGTTAGACTTGCATCTCAAATCTTGATTCACATAATTTAATTTTGACATGATGTTGATAAATGAATAAATGAATTGGTGTCTTGGTGAACTTTCAGGTGCTGTGTTTGTACGCAACCCACTCAACAGAGAGCTGGTAGCAACATTTGAGATCATTGTGTCCGTTCATGATAATGCAAGTGAAGTTATTGACAAGTCAGGCAGTGTTCCTAATGGTAAGTCTATTTTCTAACAGAAAACTTGTCTTCAGTTTCATCCTCATTCCATTTTCTATGTTTCATATGTTCACTCTGTCTGTCCCTTATCAATATGACCTTTTCCTCCATAGCGAGACTAACCATAAATGTGTTGGATGTGAATGACAATGCGCCTCGTTTCCGGCCCTTCGGAGTGTCAAACTTCACAGAGAAGATTTTAGAAGGAGCTCAGCCAGGCACGACACTGCTGTCAGTATCAGCTGTGGACCCAGATAAAGGTCCCAACGGCCAGGTCATCTATCAGCTGCTCCACCTGCCTCGAGGGGGATACGTCAGATTGGAGGACCCTTCCACTGGTATGACCACCAGCACCCACAAACATGTTGAATTCACTAGCACTATGAATATCAGTCAGTTCAAAAGTTTCTAGCATCCCCAAGTAATGTATGACTTACAATGTCATCCTGTGCATTTATGTTTGTTCAGATGAGTCCTAATCCTACTATCACTGTGTTTAAAAATGTTCAGGCAAGATTGTAGCCAACCAGACGGTGGATTTCGAGCAGGTACAATGGCTGAATTTCACGATTAGAGCCCAGGACCATGGCACTCCTCCCAGGATAGCTGAGCTGCCAGTTTACCTACGTATAGTGGATGTGAATGACAACAATCCTTTCTTCCTACAACCCTCATATCAGGTATTCAATGGAGTATTAAGAAGAAAAAAAGGCGGCAGGTTTACACAAAAAAATGCTGAACAAATGGAATAGAATAGACCCCTTGAACTAGAGATGATTGCAGAGGATTTTTTCTCACTTTTTCACTTTTAAGGGAATAATGTATGGATTTTTTTTGAAAAAAATCAGGCGTATCTAGGTGGCTGGTATCTATAAATCAGTACTATTTTTTGCGGATCAAAACCCCCCCCCCCAGATCTAGTGTATTGAAATATGCTATGTTTGACATTGGATTAGGTTTGATTGAATTAAAGAGGAGACCATGTGACAATGATGACTACATGAAGTCTCTCCTTATTAGTTACATCTGTGTCTGAAAAGTCAAAATGAAATTGCCAGTAGTTTACTAAAGATGAGAAGCGAACAAAAAGAAGATAATGAACTGTTAATGTAATTATTTTATTTATTGAGGAAGGCCACATTTTTAGCAAATGTATGATATTAACAAATTCCATTGTTTGTGGGGTCTTACTTCCTGTTTCTAATTCATTTCTAGCAAGTATTCTGTCTCAATGTTTTTAGTGTGTCGCATAACTTGACATAGAGTAATTGTGTCTTTATCTGTGTTTGTAGGAGCCTGTGTTTGAGAATGTGGACCTGGGCACCATCATAGTTCGGGTCAGTGCCACAGATGCTGACTCTGGCCTCTTTGCTGTCATTGAGTACAGCCTGGTAGACGGGGAAGGCAAGTTCGGCATCAGACCATCCACTGTGAGTTAAACCAAGTGTTTGAGTGCAGTAAAGACAATCTGCGTATTTGACCTCCATGCACGATTTCTGTCAGACACTTGAATAAATGTCTTGATAAAACCACCACTCTCAGTCAGTTTCCATGCTTCCTTCCTAATGCTTTCCTCTCCTCTGTGTCAGGGAGAGATCTACATCCTCTCTCCTCTGGACAGAGAGACAAAGGACCACTACACTCTAACAGCTGTTGCCCGTGACAACCCTGGCGGCAGCTCCAACAACAGAAGAGAGAACTCTGTCCAGGTAGAGGACGCTGGCTGTCATGACGCAAAGATCTCTTGTGAATGAGGGTTTGAAGATGTATCATTTACCAAACTTTATGCAAATGTGAAACCTCAATATTATACATGGAAGGTACACTTAAGGTCTTGTGAAAATCTTGATCTACATACTTTGACCTGCCATCTGTAAGTTGCTGTTTTTGCTGAGATGGAGTCGATCATATTTTGCTGATTAATTTATTTAAGCAAAGACTTCATCAAGTATGTGGAGATTGGCATGAAATAGGCCCAACAATTCTGGATTTTTGAAGCCTATGCTTACGTCTTTTTGAGAATAAAGAAAAGAAACAATATTCTTTGATATTTGCTGACCTGCATTGTCCGTAAATATGCCAAAAGGCACCTCCGCAACTTTGGACCAGTGTGTAGGACATATGATGTTGTAACATGTAACTAGTTATTCCCCAGTACTGATTATAACCTTCTGTCAGGAGTAGTCTATGTTTGCAAGCTTCCTCATACTTCATCTGTCTGTTGGGACATATCAGGTCCTGGTGACAGTTCTCGATGTCAACGACTACCGGCCTCGCTTCGCGGAAAGAGTGTTTAACACCAGCGTGTTTGAGAATGAGCCCAGTGGGACATCTGTGATCACAGTGAAGGCTACTGACCTGGATGAAGGAGAAAATGGAGCAGTACTCTACAGCATGCTGGGACCCCACTTAGGTATGAATATACTGATAAATGCCAAACTGAATCTTCTGAATGAATTGGTCTGAGCAAAACTGTATTAGTAAAAACTTTGATATTGATGTCCAGAAAATTGTAGTTCTTATTTATTACATATTTAGTTAGTGAAAAGAATGCTCGCAATGAAAAGGCATGTATTAAACTATGTTTTGTTCAGCCTTTATATCTATACTCAGTCCCTGTTCATTCTTTGTTTTTTCAGATGCGTTCTCCCTGGATCCAAACACAGGGCTGGTGCGTTCTCGCCGTCGGCTTCAGTCCTCTGAACGTTTCAACCTGACTGTGGTGGCTACAGACCAGGGGCGTCCTCCACTGTGGGGCACTGCAGACCTGATCATTACGGTCATAGATGTAAATGACAACAGACCAGTGTTCGTGAGGCCTGCAAATGGAACCATTATTCATATCTCAGAGGTAGCTGCATTCACGTGTCCCTATGAATGTTATTGTTGGTTTGTCTGTATGCTCTTCTTCTTTTTTGGAGGGGAAATGTACACACAAGCAGAGACTTGTTTACTCAAAATTACAATCTGTTTGCACCTGTGCTATTCTTGTTATGTGATGTCAGTTTGACTGTGGGACAAAAGGTCCAGATTCAGACTTAAACTCAAGGAATCGTCTGGAAAGCCGCAAATATTTATTTTACAGTTGACCTTTTAAGGTCCGATGTGCAGAATTTAGTTGCATCCCTCTGCAGATGGAAAAGGCTCACTCTAAGGTAACAAGAACATGATTCTTAGTTTCAGGTGATTATATAGTAATGAAAACATAATTATAAATATCTTATTTATTTTCTGCCAGAAGATCCTCTAAAATCATCAAACTCCTACACTGCAGCTTTAAGATTCAAGTGAAAAGATTCACACAAGCACATACTGACCATCTTTGTCTTCCATGAAGGAGCAGCCCCCAGGCCTGCCAGTGTATGAGGTGCATGCAACAGACTCTGACGAGGGGGTGAACGGAGAGGTCCGCTATGCCTTCCTGCAGACCGGAGCAGGTAACAGAGACTGGGAAAACTTCCACATCGATGCCATGTCTGGAGTCATCACCACTACTGTGAAACTGGACCGAGAGAAACAGGCCCTGCACAGCGTGAGTCAACTGTGTGTGTGAGCAGTATGTGCAGTTAATGAATTGAGGTGTAGAGGTACGTGTATCTCTAACTGAGTGTAAACTACTCTCTCAGCTTATCATTGTGGCCCGTGACATGGGCCAGCCAGTGCCTTACGAAACCACACAGCCACTGCAGGTGGCGCTGTTGGACATTGACGACAATGAACCCGTCTTCCTCAAACCACCGGTGAGTATGAAGCTCTTTGAATGCGTCCTTTTGTGGTAATCTGTACATAAGATGTGCTATCAAACTGTCTGTGTATGTGTGCACCTCAGCGTGGCAGCTTGCCTTACCAGAAGCTCACAGTGCCTGAGCACTCCCGTCCAGGTACTGTGGTTGGGAACATAACCAGGGCCATTGATGCAGACGAGGGCTTGAACGCAGTCGTCTTCTACTTTATTGCAGGTGATGCAGTGTTCAACAGACAGCAGCATGTTGTTGAATATTGCGGTTCATGTTAGAAATGTATTGCAACTTTTCCCTGCTACTTATGTGATTTATGTTAACTCACCCAAAGTAAAGAGAATAAAGGATAAAGAGTTTCAAAGCGTCTGTATTCAGCCAGTTTGTCTAAAAGCTCTTGTGTCCTTTGTGTGGTCAGATGAAAGTCTGTCTACTTCAAAAGCTTTGGAATAATGAGGACATTTGTATAGATCCATCTGTCTCTTTTCTATTTAAAGCTAATTCCTTTACTGCTTTAGATGACTCAACACACATTCTTTCCATGTCTTCCTGCAGGGGGAAACAGTGATGGAAACTTTGGCTTGAGTTTAGATGGAGAGCTGAAGTTGCACAGGGATCTGGACCGGGAGGAGACCCCGGTCTACTCCATCATCATTAAGGCTTCCAGCAACAGGAGCTGGACTCCTCCCAGGGGTCAGAGGGCAGCGCGGGCCAAAGCCCTGGACCCTTCCCGGGATCCCAGCCTGCTGGAAGTCCGCATTGAACTGGAAGACATCAACGACCAGAAACCACGCTTCACTAAGCCAGAGTACACTGCGGGTAATCTGCATTCTGTCATGTATGTGCAATTTGCTCTGTGTAGAACCACCATAACCTCTCCTCTTTGCTACCTTGTTTCAGGAGTTGCAGCAAATGCCAAAGTGGGCTCAGAGCTGATCAAGGTCTTGGCTATAGATAATGACATTGGCAATAACAGCTTGGTCCAATACCATATAGTAACGATCCGCTACTTCCAGTCACAGAGCAATGGCAGCGAGGACGTTGGCAGCATCTTCATCATTGGTGAGCCCCCTTACATATAACATTCAGGCTGCTTTGAAACTTCATACACAATTTAAAGACAATGCTTGTCAAATCAAGTTAATTTTATTTCTAGAACACATTTAAACACAGCCAGTTAAAGAGCTTTACAAAAGAGCATAAAAATACAAACGGACGGATGGGCTCTCACTTTTGGTACCAGTCAGTTTCCCTGCAGCTGCATTATGAGCCAACTACAGACGGGTTAATGAAGACTGGGAAAGGACGTAGTGTGGGGGATTGCAATAGTCCAGTTGTGATGAAATGAAGGCCTGGATGAGCTCTTCATGTCATGGGAAAACACTATTGGCTTGAGTTTGAAAATGGTTCTTTGTTGCTTACTATTTTTAACAACAGAGCTGTTTTTTATCAAGACACTGGTCAGAAGCAAAGCCAACACCCAGGTTTTATCCAGGTGACTTCACATATAGGGTGAGGTGACCTAGCATACTGGTGAGACAGCTTCTGGACTTGGAAGAACAACAGATGATTACTTAAGTCTTCTTGCTTAGTTCGACATACTGCCCAGACTGATCGGTTAAATGTGTCGAGTTTAATGTTGGATACAGTTTCTCTTACAACAAGGTCTTTAAATAAACTTAAAGTGGTATTTCAGGAAGATGAAATATACACAAGTAAGCTTTTTTTTAAAGTCACTAAATCCTGTGAAAAGCCCGAAAGCAACCATACTTTTGACTTGTTTTTGGAAAGGATTCAGCTCTGTGACACAGAGGGAAAAGATACATCATCATACATCAGGCTTTGGATTCACATACAGTGCTTGTTGATAGGAGACATAGAATATCACCATATATTTCAATTACATGAAGGGTGATTTGAAATGTTTTTAATCAAAATGTAATGCATCTAGTTTAATGCTAAAAAAGAATTGAAATAGCTTCACCATGACTGACTTTAATCATGACCTGACTCTCACACTTCCTGTAGACTTGTGTTTGCTTCCTGCAGACACACTTCTCATTTTTTGCATACTGTTTCAGACAGGGATGGTTCCTTTAACCAGTGAATATTTTCAGATCTCTCAACAAGGTTTCAGTTGGACTTACATCTGGCCAGAGATATGCCAGAAATGTACAGCATAATACACTGCATACAACAATGAAGCATTAACTTTTTTTTATTCAGAAACAATATTCTGTCCCATGATTTCCACAGGTTTGACAGATGGCATCATCCGAACGTATGACCTCTTCACTGCCTTCAACCCAGGATACTTTCAGCTAGAGATCTTAGCATGTGATTTCGCCGGACACAGTACAACTACTAACGTGAATATTTACATTCTCCGAGATGACCAGAGGGTTAAGATAGTCTTCAATGAGATCCCTGATTTAGTCCGTGAAAACCAGGAAGATTTTGTCAACCTGCTGTCCAACATTACTGGAGCCATTGTGAACTTAGATGATATACAGGTGAGCTTTGTTTAATGTCATTTTTTTATATATATACATTTTGTTTGTGTTGTATAAATATCTGACCTCTTTGTCTCCCGTTATCCAGTTCCATGTGGACAAGAAGGGCAGGGTGAATTATGCACAGACAGACATGCTCATCCACGTTGTCAACAATCAGACCAACACCATCCTGGATGTTGAAAGGTGTGCCTTCCTCGATGAAATACATCTGGTGATACTAGCTTATAGAGAACTCCCATATGGATTGTGTTCTGACGTGACTTTGCCTGTGCCCTGGTGTTTTATGTTTTGCAGGGTTATTCAGATGATCGATGAGAACAAGGAGCAGCTGAGAAACCTGTTCAGGACATACAACGTTGTGGATGTTCAGCCGGCTGTCACTGACAAACTACCAGACGACATCACCACACTACAGGTCTGCGAGGCCTGGATCTCCAGATGGCCACAGACTGATGCAGATGTTTTGTGTTTCTGTGCTTTTAAACTTTATTTTCCTCTTTCACAGCTGGTCATCATTATCCTGGCCGTGCTCCTGTGCTTGGCAGGAATTTTGTTTGTCACAATGAACTGGCACTATCGCAGAGTGTAAGAATCCTTCAGCACTCTCTTAAATAGGCATTTTCATGTTGATGTGCATTTAGGTTGAATTATGAATTTACTGAGTCATTTGAAACATGCAGTGATCAACATGTTTACCTTCTTGTGACTATTGTCTCTTGCTGTGTTACAGACACCAGAGGAAACTGAAAGCTATCGTTGCAGGATCAACAGGTGAGAAGCAGCGTCGACGTCGGGACAGTCCCACCAGCTGTTAACGACAGGATGTGGCTTTTACCATCCGTTAAAATACAGTACAACGTGTCAGTTTACTGCAGCGAGGCTGTTTTCTTAAGATTATGTTTCCTCTACCATCTAGGGAACCAGGGCCTAATGGATATCCTGGACATGCCTAACACTAACAAGTACTCATTTGAAGGGTGAGATAATGGCTTCATTTCACAGCTTTTTGTCACACAAAGAGAATCCGTTTGTGTGTTGTTGTTTTTTTAAGGTTTTTTCAGTAGGTATGAGTTATTAGGACTGACAGTGAAACGCAAACTTCTCTTTTACATCAAAAACCCTACAAATTTAAAGGTTTATATACATTGAAGGAATAGTCTGAGACTTTGAGGTTACCAGGCAACCAGCACAGACTAGACACAGAAATATTTGCAGCATGTAACTCCTCATAAAACTACGATGTGTTGTTTTAGATTAAGATCTTTGAAAGGATTAACCAAACAAGATATAACATGATTAGGGAGCTTTATAAGAGCTGGTTGGCAGACTTGTTACCTTTGGAAAGAGCCAAGCTAGCTGTTTGCCAAGCAAAGCCAAGCCTACCCTGGCTTCATGATTAGCATAAAACATGAGAGTAGTATCAATCTTCTCATCTAAATCTTGGCAAGAAATCGAATAAGGATAATTCACAAAATGTCACACTACTCCTTAAAGTAACCTCACATCCGAAAAACGTTGTTCATCTGTATCAGATCATGCTGGGAATCAAAAATTCACCTTTAGAGCCCATAACATTATTCTAACGACGGTAAAAACAGGTCAAAACTTTGAGTTGTTTTTGTAGCTCATCGTACTTCCTTTTTCTTTTGTTGCTGATGTGTTTAATTCTGTTTGCCCCTGTAGGGCTAATCCAGTGTGGCTGGACCCATTCTGTCGCAACCTGGAGCTGGCCACTCAGGCTGACCATGAGGACGACTTGCCCGAGAACCTCAGTGAGATAACTGACCTGTGGAACAGCCCTGCACGCACCCACGTCAGTACCAACAGCAGCCTGAGCTCATTTAGAGCTTCGTAGATTATATTTTCAGCCTTAGCACAGCTTTTTAATTGCAGTTCAATCACATTCAAGCTACCTAAACATGAATATATAGACTGCATAGACCATCTTTAATGTCACATATAAATCAATACTTTAAATGCAATTGCAGAAAATGTATGGAATTCTTTTGTAGGCACAGCAACCAGTGTGAATTGTCACTTTTACCAGCCGTTCATATTAACTGATTTCATGTTTTGCTCAGAATTATTTAATTCTTCCCAATTTTGATGTCAGGAGACCGAAAAGCAAATATGACAACAGGATCGATTAATTTCAGTTATTAAAGAAGAACGACTGTGTAGATGAAACAACAGATTATATTGAAAATGACACATTTTTTAAGCGGTTTGTTAAAATTCAAGAATATTGCTAAGCCTGAAAATATAACAGTTAAAATTAAGCATTTTCCAAACAGACTTTGTATTTTGCCACAGGGCTTCATTGCTGAAGGGTAACGAGTAAATCTGTTTTCTCCGGATTATACGAGTTTGCATCTTTGTGTGTGTTTGTGTGTGTGTTTGTCATTCTCACAGGGTACATTTGGTCGTGAGCCTCAAGCGAAGCCTGAGGACGATCGTTACTTGAGAGCAGCCATTCAGGAGTACGACAACATTGCTAAACTGGGTCAGATCATGAGGGAGGGGCCCATTAAGGTGAGACACTTGTATGCTAGATATTCCAGGGAGACACACATACACAGCCGTGTCCGATCCCACAAGCCTCTTTTTCGTTGGTCTCCTTCCACCTTTCCCAAAACACACTGGGGAACAAGGTCAGAGGACGGTTCTTAAGACCTCCTCCAGTATGTCCTGAGAAGAAAAACAAAGAGAGAGACCTTAAGGACTAGAAGCAGTTCAGATCAGGGGCTGTGGACTGATCACAGTGAGGGTTTGTCAGGTGTTAAAGACTCTGTTTGATCCTAACTGCCATCCTGCCAGGGTTCGCTGCTTAAGGTGGTCCTGGACGACTACCTGAGGTTGAAAAAGCTCTTTGCAGCTCGCCTTGTCAACGTGTCCACCAGCCAGGGAGATCACTCGTCAGTCACTGAGGTGGGCTCGAAGGAAAATCTGCTGCACTATCTGCACCTGCTGCTGTGCTCCTCCTGTCTGACACCGCTGGAGAGTGATCTTGCATTCCTCTGATTTCCCTCTCTGACGCTCTGTCTTCTGCCCTGACATGGCACCTACTCACTGCTTTTGCCATCTCTGGTACCCTGACTAGACTGACCTGCTACTCAGACTTTGGGTCACATAGAGTGTGTACTTACTTGTCAGAGTTCAGCTGACAATGGAGTTTACCAGATTGAAAATACCAGAAGGTTTAGACAATCACTGTAAATGGAGCACTAAATACGATTTCTACACTTCCCCACACTTCTGAAATGCTCTGATGTGGAAACTCCCAGTGCACTCCTTTCAGACAACTTCAAATTTGCAAGAATTTCAACCAGATCTGGTACGAAATCTGTTATTCTCTGCTGATCTATTGTCCCACTTCGTTTTCAGGTTGCTTTCTTTTACAGAGAGTTATCGACTAATTTCCCTCCTTCCACTGGTTTTCCTCTTTCCAAAGCTTTCACTTACAAAGCTGCCATATTGTTGTTAACCTTATGTCTTTTATAAACATGTCAGCAGCTTTAATCATTCTTGTCTCGTCATTCATCCCCTCCCTCTCCTCTCCTGTCATCCTTCAACAGCTGATCCAGAGTGACCTGGACGATGATGAAGACGAGCGCCTGGGCATGGGCGGAGGTCGTGGCACTCTGCGCTTCAAGCACAAGCTTCCTGTGGAGTTAAAGGGTCCGGAAGGTGTTCACGTGGTCCATGGCAGCACAGGGACCCTTTTGACCTCTGACCTCAACAGCCTGCCAGAAGACGACCAGCGCGCCCTGGCACGTTCTCTGGAGGCGCTCAACGGTGAAGGGGGGCTTTATTCTGAGCGCAACGCCCGCACAGAGTCAGCCAAGTCCACCCCGATGCACCGTCACAAGGATGGGGACACCCTGTCGGAGAGTCCCCTGGAGATCACAGAGTTATGACTAGCCGAGGCCTCGCTGGTCTGAGCGCAACCATGACTCATGTGTGTCCTTGTGCCTCCACGCTACCACCCTGAGGATGGGGAGGACTGGAGGAGGAGTGTGTGTAGTCTAGGGAACCCCATCTGCCAACCTCAGTGCGTCAGTGAGACAGCCTGCAAGAGGACTTACTCACCATTGGGTTGGTATGAGTGGATCTTATGTTGAAGGTCTCACAGTAGGTGCTTCAAGAGAGGGTTTTTTCAATTGACATTTAGGGAATGAAAAATCAAATGCAGGGCACTTGTCTTCACCGAGACAAAACCAACTGGTGTCATCGACTTTCATCCAAAGAGCTGAGAGGAGGAGAAACTAAGCCTCCACATTGGAGAAGCTTGAACCGTGACCTTATAATTGTCAGAAGGTGCCTCATTCTCGTGTATCCTTTTGAAGTCATACCTGGACTGCATACACTCACACAAACACAAATACACACACTAAAAAAAACGAAGCAACACACACTCAGACCAGCTGATGGCCATAAACGGGACTTTGAGAAAATGACGCAATTCCTTATCACGTTCTGGTATTTGTTCCTTTTTTCAAGACAATGCAATCAGAGTTGGAGTGAGGCTGGAACATGATGACTTTCTCTTTCAGATATTAGCTTCATTTTGGTGTTTGGAAATTATAGATGGATATTTATTGCAAAAAAGAACACTTCAAATATTTTCCACAGTGATGCTTGTCGAATGGACTTTTCACCTGACACTGAGGGCAAGAGGAGCCCTCGCCATTGTGCAATTGTTAAAGTAACTGTTTTTTGAAGAAGCTTCTATGGATAAATGGTAAAAAGATGAAACACTCCCATTCTGCAGGGCAACACTGAACATTCAGACCCTGGACCAGCTCTTCATCTTAAGCATGGACTGGGGCGGTCATGCAGAAGGAGACTCCTCAATAATAACTGAATGTCTTCTCAAGTGATGAAAATGGAAAAAGGATGACATAGTCCGAGACTGGAGCCACATGAAGAAAAGAAAACTTTGCATCTTTTATGAGAATTTGATATTAAAGGCAGTCAAAGACTTATAGATGGAATTTAAAAAAGATGAATTATCCACTTTTTATAAACGTTAAGATGGCATTGTGCCCACAGAGACTTCACACTGCCACCCGCGGGACTAAAAGAGTTATGCTCTGAATGAGCGATGTTTGCTTTATTTTTTTATTTTATAGAAAATGTGATGGAATTAAAAGATATTTTTAAAGAAAAATGCTGGCTTACCAAAATAGGTAGGGGATCATTTTGGATGTTTGGAGTATGTGTATATCGTGCTATGGTGACATATGTTGTTCTGTTTTCCTTTGTATGACAACTGACGCTGTTTCTGATGAGTGGTGTGTTTTTAAGATTAATTTTTATATTCCCATTTTGTAAGTTTTTATTTCTTTGTCATTATCGTCACCAGTCCTGAGATCTGTGTTGGGAAATGTTGGATGATCTGTGATAATAAAAGAAATATGCAACAGCCTTTGACCTCAGTCAATGGGATGATTGTGCGGAAGAGCAGCCAAGAACAACACGGCAACTGCTGCAACAGGATATTAAAAAGAGGCAAGCAGACACCAAGAACGGTCTGGGAATCTGAGAAACCCTAATGACCCATAACACTAAATATTTGTCCCCCACGGACTATCTCAAGGTTGATTTCTATCGTACTCGCAGGTACAATAAACAGACAAAAATATAACTGGCAATTCAACAACAAAAAAAAAACGGTAACAATGTGGGTGTTGTGCCTTTGCACGTCTATATGTGTCATTTCCTTCACCATCTATACACATAATACAGTTTTTTTCAAAACCACAACTGAGGCAATGCCACACTATGGTAAATACTGTCATCTAGTGGTTGTTAGGAGTAAACATTTGACCAAGCAATGACAACACAAAATCAAGGCTTTTAGCACGCCACTCCATCTGTTTATTATTACCAGGTCACATAGAAAAGCTTTTGTCAATAATTGCCGTCAAAAAACTTGAGTGAGGACTAAGACTCATCGGCTTGTGGCAGTCCCAGATGCTGCAGTGGTGGTGCTGGCTGGCATCTTCTTCAGTGTCCTGTTCAACTGTAGGGAAACATACCAATTCTTTTCAGTCTGTGACACACAAGATGTTACTATGTTCAAAGCAAATCTGTTCACAAGACAGCTTTTCCATACAAATATCAGAGACAATACTTTTAATTAGGTGACTCCAAAATTAAAACGTTCCTTCTGTTGTCACGTGTCATTCTTCTGGTGCCAAAAAACAAATAACTAAAAAATACAGTGTTTTTCTATTCCTTGGCATGGCAAATCACTACTCACCTCCTCAAACTTGTGGATCTGTCTGATGAAAAAGTCTCCATACCGACGAGCAACTTTAGTGTCGGCAATGTGGATCATGTCCTGCGGGAGTGTGACAGACAAAAAGCTCATCAAACACCCACAGACACGGAACAGTGAGCAATATCAACACCTACCATTACTATTTCAGCTGCTGGTTTATATACACAGCACATGTGAATCATCACCTACTATAAAACAGGTTTTATCTGAATCCATCATTTTATCCAAACAAAGAGCGCTGCTGGCAGATTCACTTCCTATGGTTTGTCTGTCCCTGTGACATACTATTTGTACTACTGTATGTGACGATATGGAAAGGTAAAAGACATCCCTTTCATTAAACAGACATCAACACACCTTGTCGATGTAAAAGTCGACCTCAGAAGCAGACTGGAACTCTCCATCCAGAGCAGAGATGCCGCTGGTCCACACCAGGTTCTTCATCTTGTGTTTGAAGACAAGCAGCTGAATACGGAACTCCTGCTCACTCATGTCCAGGAACCCTGCCAGCTTGGCTACTGGCATGGTTGTGTACAGCTTCAGGAAGCTATAAGGACATATTGTGAGTTAGATGATATACGTGGAGACACCCTCCAAACATACCTGAGTCAATAAGTGTTTCTGAAAGGCACATGAGTTTTCAAAAAGTACTCAATACACTTACAACATGAAAGTAAAAATACTTCAATTAAAAATGTCTGTCAGATTAACCAATCACTACTGAAACATTAAAGGTTTCCTGTGGAGTTTTACACCTGTAGGAGCACTAAGGAGCTGTTTTTCAATGAGCGAGATCCTGTTCCACTGATCTATAGCTGGCGGTAACACAACAATTCTGCAATGTGCCATACTATTCAAAAATCAACGGAAAATCTTTGGGTGCCCTTTTAACTATGCCAGACACAAGTTGACGTGCTCTACCTGCGAATAGTGGAGAGCTGGGCCTGCTGCTGCACCTCCTCAGCAAAGACCTTCAGCTGCTGCTGGAAAGGCTCTTTGTGGTAGTTGGGGTGGACATTATCGTAGTTTGGCACCACCGGTGACAGGAACTTGGGACAGGCGAAGCTGAACAGCTCTTCGAAAACCTGCAGGTCTCTGAGATGGAGAAGGCAACATAAGTGTCATTACTGCTGCTGGTCACCATAGTTACTGACAGTGCATTACAAGCAGCAACACAAGACTAATGAATCACAACAACTTAATGAATCATAAAGATGCATGATTAAATTGAATGCAACAGTACCATAACATAACAGTAAAGAAGCAAAGGTGTTCGGTACTGGAATACACACAAATAGAAATAATTGCAATAAAAATGATAATATAGCAAAACAAATATATGATCCAACATGCAGTTGTTCCAGCACAAGTATCTTTCTTACCCTTTCTGCATCCTCAGCATCTTGTCTCCGTACTTCTCCCTCAGCTGGGTGTGGATACTCTCGTCGATGCGCATTGGGTACATGGTGAGAGCAATGGCCAGCAGGCCATGCATCTGCTCATTTTGTTTGTTGATCTAAGAAATCATAGGAGTTAAATGAAATCTGTCTCTAAGAGCATATTTGCTAGATAATGTCTGAATGAACATGTCTGATATACATTACTCATTCCTCAAAGAAATTTATTCATCAACCAGTCAAAATATTGTGATATCAGTCTGAACAAATACACATCTGTACATGTTCAGTATGGGGGTATGTAAGAGAATCCATAGCCGGAGTGAAAAAACAAAAAAAAGCCTCCAAAATAATCTAAGAATCGCTGCTCGGACTGACCATCTCATATTTGTATGTTGACCTCTGGAACATGTTTCTCGTCCTCTGGATGTAGAGCAGGATGTTGGCAAAGACTCGAATGGCATCCTGGTAACGTCTCATCATCAAGTACGCGAAACCCACATAGTAATAGGTGGTGATCTGGCACTCGGGGACACGAGAGTACATACTCTGGAAGACAGGAAACAACACAGATTCAGGGGTGTGGACAAAACAGAAGAAAAACAAGGAGATGCAGCTTAAAATCAAGTGACTAGCGAGAAAATACGTGAAAGAAGCATCTCTACATTAGATGCTCTGAATAAAGCCTTACCTTCTTGTTGAGCTCAATGTTCTCCAGGACTTTGATGGCCTGGTAATAATCACCAAGCAGTGAGTGAAGCCTCAAGAGCCCCACCAAGCTGAAGTAACCCAACATCTTGTACAGGGAGTGGCGCCCATATTCCCCGGCCACGCTCTCTGGGTCTCCTGCAACACGCCAACAAATAGCATGTTAGCTGCCTCGTGTAACACCTCAACTCAATACACTCAAGGCTACATGCTGAGGCTACTTTCTCACCAGGAAAGGTTTTACAGGATTATAAATCTACAAAGACTCTAAACTATCTATATAAACTGCACCTTATTTTGGTAACTTCAACAAGGTGTAAGGACTTAAATTTATATAATTCCAATTATTATTATTCCAGTTTAGTCATTAAGGGTCCCTTTATTTTATCACCATCAACAAGTATCTCCAAAACAATCTCCCCTACCTCCGCTGGTGTAGACCTCAAGCTGGCGGTTAATGTTGCTCTTGTCCACGAGGGAGTGGAGAACGTTAAGGACGCTGTGGACATTCCAGATCTTTGGGTTATTTCTCAGGAACTCGATCTCCTCCTCAGACTTTTTGGCCGTCTTACAGCGGTACTGACTGAAGGACTGGAACTGGAGAGGAAAGAGAGTAATTCCAATTACTGTACTGACAGCATTTAAACATCATTTTTGTATAGGATAGTACAAGATTATGACACACTGTACCTGGTAGATGAACTCATCAATGATGTCCCACAGCCATTGGTTTGGCAGCTCCAGAGGGGCGGGGCCATCAGCATCTGTTTACAATCATAAACATTCTCACATAACTCATCTTTAATCAGCATCATTTCAACACTGAAAAATACAGGTGAGAGAAGAATATAGAGAACATTCTATGACTTACTGAGAATGTAGTTGAAGAGGTTGCAGTAGTTGTAGTACGACTCAAACCTCTGGTCCAGAGTTGGTCCACCCTGATTATCAAGAAAACAATATTTACAACAAAATACTGGAAATGTTTCCACACATTCTGCAGGTTTCTCAGTAATCAATAGACACTGATGAGTGTTCTTAGAGTTACTCACGCTGACTTTAGCATAGATGTGTCTGTAGTACAGTTCCTTATACAGGATGAGGAACACAGCATCTGCAGGAGAGAACAGGGTAACAATGACATCAAACATTCTTGCCTACACAGGCAGCTCAGTCACCAGTAGATTACAAAACTTTAAGTAACAAAGTTCTGTCGGTAAAGACAACTGTTAACCAACAAAACAACATCATTTATAACCACATACTTATCCTGCCATTTGAACTAGTTGTGCAAAGACACACTGAAAGCTGACACTTAGCTTTCAGTGTTTCCCACATATCAATTTAACTTTATCCAGGCACATCAAAAGTCACCCATTTTTGTTTTTTAAACGTTCTATGTCTCAGAGAACAACGTCATCTGTGATTGACATTAAAATAGGTATCTGACTCCATTCCCGTAGCCAAGACACGTATATATATATATATATATATATATATATATATATATATATATATATATATATATATATATATATATATATACACATACATATACATATATATATACATACATACATATATATATACACACATACATATATATACATACATATATATATACATATACACATACATATACACATACACACATATACATACATATATATATATACACATAAGAAAACTCTCTCTCTCTCTCTCTCTCTCTCTCTCTCTCTCTCTCTCTCTCTCTCTATATATATATATATATAGAGAGAGAGAGAGAGAGAGAGAGAGAGAGAGAGAGAGAGAGAGAGAGAGAGAGAGAGAGAGAGAGAGAGTTTTCTTATGTGTTACATTTGATGTCAGAAAAGCACCAGAAAACAGGAGAGCACACAATCGCAAGTAGAAACAGTGGAACATAGATGCCAGTGACAGATGGATAAGTACTAACAAAGCAGTGTCCTTGACCTCAACGCGCACCACAGTATCGCATCAGAAAACAGGATTATAAAAATGTGCTTGTCCAGCCAGGTGTCAAGTTTCCATATTCTGCCAAGCTGGAGTCAGTGAATATGTGCGACTACTGCAAAATTATTTCACCTGCACATGAATGCCTATAGTACCCTTTCCCATTGAAGACCAAAGCCAGTGTGATTTTCTGTACAGTGTGAAAGGGGTGTTACAGACCAGTTACACTGCCATTCTGTGAGAAATACAGAAATATGTAAAGAACTATTGAACAAATGTGCATTTCTTTTGTCACATCTAAGAACCAATTCAAGATCAAATGATTGACGATGCACTCACCGTTGCCAACAAGTGATGCAATGCCCTCAGCTTCTGGCCAGGGAGAGGTCTTGAAGAAGCGGTCAGTCAACTTATTCCAGCTGAATGGGAACAAGATAGGAAAGGTAAGGCATTCATCTTACACACACAGATCTCATGTCTCTGATAATGGAGACAACAGCATTACCATGGGGAGAAGTTTACACACAGAGAGTTGAGTGTACCTGTTCTCATAGACGTCCTGGATCTCATAGATCTTCTGCTCGATGCTCTCGCTGGACACACGGTTGGACTGCAGCTCATAAACCTTCTGGTCAATCAGGTCAGAGATGGTTTTGTGGAAATACTGCAGGAAGTTCTTGATCACCTCTGGGATGACGTGGTAGGTTTGCTGCTCATACTGCCTCTCATAGGCCAGGTCTGCTTTTGGGTCACCTGCACACAGATGGAAGAATAAGGAGGAATTAACATACTTACGCACTATGAGATGTACTTCAGATGTTTAAATCTGTTGGTTTGTGTCCTGACTTTGCATCTCATGGTTCACAGACTGACTGTAAACACGAAGAGTTCATACATGAAAGGTGATCACACACATTTAAGTAAACAGAGATAAATAAATGTGTGTATACTAACCGGTGTGCAGGTCGTAGTCGTTTGGGTAGGTGTAAGGATCGTACTGAAAGGAAACAGAGCAGTCAGACATTTGTTAACGTTACCAATACATAACATCTGTTAAAAAGGCTAGTGATCATCAACGTTAGCGTACATTGCCTAAATAGTTATCCTTTACCTCACTAATCTACCTAATGTTAATTAGGCAATATAAACTGTGATGTTGCGGTTGCACTCTGCTAAGAAACAAGTCTTCGGCTATTATTAAAATCATGCTAGCTCATCGCAACTAGACAGCTAGCTAGCTGACCGACCGGCTAAAGCTACCTAGCGCGTCATTGTTATCATTATAGTGAAAGGGCGCGTAAATGTTATACAAACTGACAGCAGTGGCAGTTTCTTCTTCTTCCTGGTACGGCATGGTGGTAGTCATAATCTAAATTCGTAAGATATTGGATAGAAAAAGCAGAATGTGTGCTCGGCTAGCTAAAGCCGCTAAACCACGCAGCTGGCGCTGGAGAGACGACCGGAAGCGGAAAGGAGGAGATGTGACGTCCGAGTAGTGCTGAAGCATCATGGGAAATTGAGTGTCTACAATGTGTACGTTAGAAGAGTGGAGCACAGTTGGTCGTTTAACTTCTGTGTTTAATTCATTAACCGGTGACTGTTCGGTGGTGTTTTGTCGATAGAAGAATATCGACGATACGTTTCTTGTTCATTTCTGCTGAAAAATGCAATGAAATTGTCTTCAAACTGCCACAAAAGACACAATATATCGTCAGAGAGGTCTGGAGAAAAGGTAGGTCTCTTCATATTTTGAATTATGATTTATGTCTTTTCTTAAAAAGCAACACCTGTTTGTTCTTGTCCTCCATGTCTGTAGGTAACAGGTTGTATTGCACTCTACATCAAACCGTATTTTTTTTATGACAGCAGACATTGTTACGACAAACAACCAGCGATACTAACAGATATTATATGTCATATGCCAGCCTATCTTTTAAGCAGCAGCATTGTTTGGTTTTAGCTTGATATTATTTTCTTTAAATTCAACACATAGCCTAGGTATAAACTGATGATGCTCAACATGCCTGCTGAACCATGATAACTTGTAACTACTGATAAATACCGTTAGGTGGCGTCAAAGTCGCAAGGTGCTCCTCTAAGCGGGAGCTATTCAGGCTCAGACGGTCACTGTCAAAAGTGATCTCAAGAAGAAGCACCAATAAATAAACGCCAAAACGACCATGTTCCTCCCAAACTGGCACCAGTGTTGATGTTGATCATACTAATTCAAATCGATTTTAATGACTACTGCTTTGAATCCAGCTACCCATCAAAACGGCTGTTTGCCAAATTGTTTTTTTTTTCTTTCTCAACCGATCAACCACACTATATCATCTCCGTTTGTATATTGTATTTACCTGAATCACTTTATTTAACTGTCCTGGGAGTATGTTATTGTAAACTGAGTGGTAATGAAGAAGTTGAAGTTCGTGTGTGTGTGTGTGTGGGGGGGGGGTGTCCAGCTGTAGGGGAGTTAGAGCGCACACTGTGTTTTCTCCTTCTCGCTGACCCTCCCTGCAGACAGTAGCCTGTCTGATCTCCTCCTCTCTTTGCCAGTCGAACATCATCACAAGCTCCTCTTTCTTGTTGTGGTTTTGAAATCAAAAGAAAAAGGGGTGAAAGGAGAGAATACCTGACGAGTTTGCCTCAGCTACCAGCAGCAGACGAAGTCCTTCTAAACCTACACCTACCGACCTACCTACGTACCGGACAGGGAACTGCCTGCATCCGATAAGGGATCTAGTCGACAAAATCAAGTGTGGAGGGAGGGTTGTGGAGAAAGAAGTCGAATTGGAGAGAGGGAGAAAGAGAGAAGACGCACTGAGGGAGGGGAAAAGGTCAGGGACACGGGGGGGGGGGTTTATCGCACTGCCAGAAATAAGGAGAGTGTCTACACAAACGGTTTGGCAGACGAAACCAAGGAGACGACGTGAAATAAACCAGCAACCCCCTCTCCACCACTGGCAGTTTTTGCGCAAGGACTACTGTGGATTTTTTTCAAACATTTTCCACTTCTTCCCGAGATAGATTTTGCGCTCTGGTGAAGTCCAGGCAACACGGAGTGAAATTTGGACCGTGCGTAATTTGGAGAGTTTATTGCCACGCTGCGCCAGGATGCGCGTCTGTCCGCTGCTGCTCTTCCTCTGTCTGCTGTGCGCTGGACGCGCTCAGAAGTTCTCCGCTCTCACGGTAGGAAGAGCCACATAACTCACAGACTACTTCTGATTTCTTATTCATGTGTAAAACATGATTTTATAATGAAGGATAGGATTGTGCTTTACATTCGAAACATTTGGTAAGACTAAATTAGGATACAATAAGGCAAAAAAAAATATTTCATGACAGAAATCCAGTTCTGAAACAGATCTTTTCCCCACCAACCTTTGGCTGTCTTGTGAATTTTTTTTCCTCTAAAAATCAGAAACTCTTCAAAATAATGTATAAGCACAGAAATACATTTAAAATCACTAATAACATCATTATGGTGTATTTTGATGCCATCTACATAATCTCCCCCTAAAAGAAGAGGGTTTGTATTGCTTTAATGTTTCATATCTGGCAGATTTTAAGATGGAATTTAAAACTCAACAGATCATCAATCATTGGCAAAGGAGTGCTCTCCATGAGCTGTGTAACCTCCACGTCCCAGTGTTTCAGGGTGTCTTTTAAAGTGTGTTAGAGATGGCAGAGCTGCTGTCTTGCCCGTGAGGAGTCGACTGGTCTCTGAGCAGCACCGATGAAGCACCGCTGGGATTTTTCTTCAGTGCCTTCACCTGCCTGCCAGCTTCTCCGCTCGCCTGCCTCTCTGTCCTGTTCGCTCTTGTTGTGCCAGCGGCTGTGTCGAGGCTCTTCTGCCAGTGTCAGCAGGTCTGCTGCAGCAAAGCACATGGCATTGTTTACAGCCACAGCAGAGCGGTGCATCCCTCATACTTTACCTTAAACTGCATGAGAAAGTGCATCCGAGATAAGAGGAGTTTTATGGTCATGATCAAGTGCAGGTACGGTGCAAAAGGAGGAATAACAGAGAGCGGAATGTGCACTGTCAGAGGCTTCACCTCTTGATTTAGAGGTTGATGTGACAGCCGCCTCCCCCAGCACTGTTATTTATGGTCCGAGTGAAGATGCCTTAATATCCAATTGGAAACAAATGGCCGTGAGTCGTTAACCCGCAGGTGAAGGGTCGGAGATCTTTTCTCCCTGACGGCACTATGGAGTTGCGGAATGTGGGAGGAAGCACATCTACACATACAGAGTTTGAGCACAGATAATATGAGTGTTTCTTTTTTGATGTGTCATGGGTGGAAAATATTGTAGAGAGACAGTTGATGTAAAGGTTACACTAAACAGCTGTGAAGTGGGTTTGGATCTGACACAACATCCTCTATGATCTGGATTTGACTGTAACTTCTCTATTTCATTGCATGTTTCAGTGGTAACTGTGTCCGTGTCAGACCTCCCCTCTGTGGTTCATTAGACTTTCTTTATTGGAACGGCACATGGAGCATGGTCTTGTACTTTTACAGGACTTTGTGAGTGATAAATGGCTTATTGTTTGAATGACACAGGAGAGGTTACTGTTGGTTTCATGAAAATGTCTCCATGTGATACTTTGTGCATATTTGAGGTCGAACAGGCAGTTAAATAAGCGGGATATTTGCCCAGGTTATTCATGAGGCGGACTTTTTCCATGGTTTATGGAAGTTTGAAATAGTGTGTGAAAGGATGAGGGAGCGTAGAACATTGGCTGCCTCCTTTTAAAGTCATTTTAGTATGACATATGGTCTCCAGTGCCCTCGATGCTTTCATAAAATTGTGCACCTGCCCAGCGAGATCTTTTTTCTTATCATTATGGCCTCTCATACCACCTCCTTTTCTTTTTAACATCTTTCACAGCAATTAAACACCTTCTCCTTCGATTGAGTTAGTAGCCTGGTTAAAGGCTGTCACTTTCTTCCCTTTCCACCATGCTGGAAACTAATGATCCCCTTTGCATCTTCGCGTCCACGCAGGAAACTCCCGCCAAGGCCATTTAACACGTTTGCCACAGCTCTCAGCTGGGGCCCCCATTGACCCTGCGGGTCCGTGGTGTGAGGGGCCTCTCGGGGTGCTGGAAGCGGGGGCCTCCCAGCCCAGAAGGCCCTTATCAGCCTACAATGTGCTCTCTGCTGGAGTCTCGCCTCCTCCATACTCCATTCAATCCCACAATGCCACAGAGCCAGGGGGAGGTAATAGGATTTGATTTGTATGCTGGTTGATCTTGGAAAAAAAAATTTCCCTTACACTCGTCTCGCCCTCTCTCGCCCGTCTCTTGTTCCATTGCCAACCTCTCATATTATTTGAGCAGATGCAAAAAGCATTTTCCAAGAGAGATCACAAACAGAAAAAAAAGAAATCATGAAAGGAAAGAAAAAACAGATAGTGAGAACCAGCTGTCTGGAAGTTTAGACAAGAAAAGGACTTTAGCAGTAAATGGATTTGAGTCACAATATGTGTTCTGTCTTGTATGAGTTTCCTTTTATGATAAATCGGGGTGTGCTGCGTGTAGCTGAGGCAGAGGCCATCCATCACTCTCTGCCGCGTTGCTGTGCGAGGCGATTGGCAAGGCTGGAATGAGACATCAGGGGAGTGTCAGCGCTCTGCCTCGGCCTCGCCCATCCATCACCACAGGCCAAACACACAGAGATGTGCAGCAGACAGCTAACTACCATTAAGAGTACACAGGAGGAAGAGGTCCTCAACACGCCATTAGTCTCTGACGCTTCTTCCTCTCACTGGCTTTCACCTCTTATTTGTTCTCCTCCTTTCAGTGTGGCCGACTGTGACTCTGAGATAAACACTTGGATGCCTGATAGTGAATCTGGGTGGCTGATTTCATGGGTGGCTGATTTCATGGCGAACTGTGTTTCTCCATGCTGCGTTCTTGGAGCTTTGTCGCGAACTTGCAGGCACTTGGCGCTCTGCTGCGTGCTGTACAGTGGACATCTAGCAGGATGCTGGGCTGCTGAATAACTCTGTTTGGGTTGTCAAGTCCGCTGGCTTACTAATGCTGATGCTGGTGTAGTTTAGGCGCTGGGGTGGTCAGCATGAGCTGTGGCGAGGCTGGCGGTCCACCACCAAGCATGGCTGGAAGCACTCAGACACCATCAGAGCTGTAGAAGCTTGTGGTCTTTGTAAAGAATACATCATCAGACCAGCCTGTCACGCCGGCTGGACTTTATGTGATGGGGTGAACTGTGAGAGACAAGACTGGAGGGTGAGAGGAG
Organism: Diplodus puntazzo; assembly: GCA_963678695.2. Lineage (NCBI taxonomy): Eukaryota > Metazoa > Chordata > Actinopteri > Spariformes > Sparidae > Diplodus > Diplodus puntazzo. The sequence continues at coordinate 14,674,761 of OZ023168.1, forward strand.
GTCAACGCCACGAAGAGATGTTCTGACTGGTGTGGGAGGACAGGGGGAGAGGGAGGGAGTGTACCAATGGGAGACTGTCAGTTAGAGGGGAGATGTTAGACAGAGAAATTGGCGAAGCATCCCACATCAATAGTACTGTACCATACCATGTATTATGTTATGTTCTAAATGATAAGTTCATCCACAAATGATATTTCAGTCAGTATCTACTCACCCTCATGCTGATTGAAAGTCAGGTGCAGTTAAATACTCCACAAAACATTTCTGGAGTTTCGCAGTTAAACATTGTTTCAGCATTCTCCTAAACAACTGGAATAGATGGGGCTGTGTTTTAAAACATAATAAATAACATAAAAATAAAATGGATCCATACAGCTCATCCCGCATAAACTCATCATCAAGTCTGCAGAAGATAAAAGATGTTATTTAAAGGCCGGACATGTGGCTCAGTGGGGTGTACACTAACACTCCTAGCTTTGTGGCTACAGTTAAGATTCTGTAAAAGGAGAGTATATACTGTCTTTTCAAATCAATTTGGGATCTCAGGGCTTTCTGGAGACTTGGATCATGCTGAACAAGCTGTATGGAGCCAATTTATGCTTATTTTCAGTCCCCAGTCCCACCCTTCAGTTGTTTAGGAGAATGCTGCATCACTGTTTTGCTTTGAAATGTTTTATAGGCACTTCACTTTCACTTCCCATCAGCATGAAGGTGAGTAGATAATGCCTGAATTTTCACTTTTCACCTTTAACTATTTATATAACAGTAGTTCTTATGACCTGTCATGACAGATTATGGCTGTAGTGTCGATGTGGATGTGAACAGGATGTTTCCCTCTGAGATTGTTCCATTTGAAGGCTTTAGTGGGCAGAAGACCTAAAAATATTTAGTATCAGGGGTGCTCTGGTGGCCCAGGGGACCATCATGAACCTCATCATCCCCTGTTTACAGACAGCCGGGGAACTTTTTTGTCTGTAAGTCCCTTCTCTTTCTCTTTCTCTTTCTCCCCCATTTCCTGTAATCTCCCTACTGTTGGTGTTGAATAAAGGCATTAGATGGCAAAATTAAATAAACAAAATCCAGTATTTTTTACAAGGAAAAGAAAAAATTTGAGAAAAATCTGAAAAAATAAACTTAATTTTGTCAAACATAAATGTTTTTGTACCCTTTCTTTCTATTCTTTTATCATCTTCTAACCCTTCTAAGTTATCTTGGAGCATTTTCAGAGGATCAGAACTCCCATAATTAATATGATGTCCACTGCTGTAGACTAAACTGTAAGTCCTATTATGGCCAGATTAAAGACAGGTCTTTATTAGTTTCCTCCTACCCACTGTAAATAGACAACAACAACTCTGTTTCTGTTATTACCAAAGGAGGTGGTATTGAGACTGTTCTTGTGAAGCAAACATCCCTACAGAGCAGTGACCAGATCCCTTTTGTGCTCATCTAATGACAACACATCGTTTTAAAAGCCTGGGAAGAAAGCAGCTTGTTAAAAAATTGGTTTTTGAAAAATTTCATTCAGACCAAAGGACTCTGCTTCCCTCGCTCGCGGCTGCTCTTCCGATGTGTTTGAACGGGCCTCTCTTCTCTGATCCCCCCCAGGAAGATTTATGAGCAGGGTTGACAGAGTGGGGCTGTACCCCCCACCCCCACTCCTGGCCCAGGGCCACACTGCCTTCCCTGCCAACCCTCTTCCAGGTGCATTTAGCCCTGCAGCCCTGCTCGTCTGAATGCAGGGGGCTGCCCCCAAAACTCATTTCTCACTTCATTTGTAAGGTGTCAGACACAACAAATTTTTTTTATGGGTGATCATCCTGCCCTTTGTTTCTTTTTCTGTCATGCCTTCTCTTTTGATAACTCATAATAGAGTGAAAGACAGAACATTTGACAGAGGGCATTCAGATTCTGGATATTCGTGCATCCACAGAAAACTGAACTGAATGAAACATTACAGTGTTTCGTATGTGCAAATATTTTCATTTTAAGAGAATACAAAAAGAGCTCAGAGAGGTGTTTATCTTTGGATATGACTGACTGAAAACAGCACCTGCAAAGGCATGGCTATGGAGTTTTTTTTTTCCATTCGGCCCAGCTCATTATCCACCCCAACTGAATGAATCACGCGAACTTCATGAACACCCAACACTCACACTGTAGCCGCACAAAGCCCTCTGACATTTAGTTTATTCAGCCACTCTATCATTCACTGTTTTCATTCATTGTAGCAGTCACAGCTTGTTGCCAGCCCCCCTCGCTGCCGCCACCGCCGCCCCATTGTGTGGCCTGGCGAGGGGGTTTCATACCACGGTGGCAGATACAATGGTGGCATTGACACAGGTGATCTGATGCGTTCAGCCAGGAGTCTCTCTCCTTGCTTCTCTTTTCATGGCTGAGTAAAACATCCTCAGGAGTGATTCCAGGTGAATACCCGTGCAGGTGTTGGCACGGACAAAGAAAAGAGGAAGCGTCAGTCAAGTCTTCTCCAGCCCTTCAGACAAGACAAAGCTTGGCTGCACCCTGACAAGCTTGACATGACGCTGCCTCGGCTTTGTGTGTTGTACTGTTTATCAGTGTGTCTGAAAGGATGTTCCACTTGGTTATGATAAAACCTTTGAAACAGATTTAAAAAATTGTATGGCATTGGTAATGGACACCTGTTCTGTGACTCACTTTTTGGTGTAACAGCCTGTTTTGGCCTCCACACAACCTCCACCACTCGTCCTCATAAATCCCTCCAGAATCACACCTGTTGTCGTGGATATTAAAATGTTTTGCTGCAGAGATCGCCCGTTCCCCAGAAAAAAAATGTCTGATTTAGAAAATGTTTTCTCTGCTTATCTCCTCACTTCTTCACACCTCTGCAGTTCCTGCGGGTGGATCAGGACAAGGAGTGCAACATGGAATGCAGTGGAACTCCTCGCAAGCCCCTGTGCGCCTCCGACGGCAGGACCTTCACATCTCGTTGCGAGTTCCTCCGAGCCAAGTGCCGCGACCCCCAGCTGGAGGTCATTCGAGGGCCATGCAAAGGTCAGGTCATGAGTCACGCTTCAGCGCCGCCTGGCGCTCTCAAATGCGCAGAGGGGGGTCACAGTAGAAACCTGTGGGTTAAATTCATTTCAGCATAATTGATTCTTTGAGTGCTGGGACGACGAGTGGGGTTGACACGGTGAAAGTGGATGGGTGGGGGGTGCTGCTGTCTGGCTGGTTGGATAATTTCACACAATTTGTACTGATGAAGGATGCGTACATCAATTTGTCAAAATGCTAAATGATTTTCTTTTCAGTGGAATACATTTTTGGATTTGCATCGTGGGTCCAACAGCCTCCTCATTGATTTGAAATGGTTTCAGCTCTCTTAAATCAAATTATTGTGCAGAGGCGACAGATAGATTGACAATAATTAATGGTCTCATTTTCATCATGCTAGATGTGAAAGCTGAACATATGTGACTGATGGAAGACTGGAGATGAAAAGCAAAATGGGGATGGAGAGCCAGTGAGGTCAGGCAGCTCACAGACTCCCTCATTGTTAGTCGTTGTTGGAACGAAGCACCCATACACCCCAACGCTTCAGACCCAAACCCTCTCACCCCGTCCCGCTCACTTACTCTATACTGCTAGTTCATCACTCTACAGACTGGGGACAATGCCCCATTCTTACACATTACAATATTAGATCGCTAATGCAGGGAGCGTGAGCAACAGGGTTTGCTTAAAAAGAAGTCTCATATGATGGAAAAGCATTCCACAATTTTATGCCCGTGCTGGGTCTCTATGGCAACGTCTCTAAGCGGACATCTGGATGTGGCGGACAGCGCCGGGACACAGAATAGAGGATTCCAGCTAGGAAGCTGAAAGGGACGAGAGTCCATGAAAGTCGTATTGTATGGGTCAATAACATTGAGTCTATAAGAGTTGGGACCCCCCTCTGCTTCTGGACGGCCGGGGTGAAAGACACATTAGCAGCAACCAAGTCAGCAGGCGAAATAAACCCGAGGACCGGCCCGGTCTAAAAGCACAGAGATGGGATTGTGTTTAAGGATGGTGAGACTGGCACCACATTTGTTTTCTATCACTGCACTCAGATGATTCAAGTGTCCTGTCATTTTTTCCAGTCAGCTTTTTGGTCAGAGCCCCCTGGAGAAGGACGATGGTTTTGGGTTTTTCCACTGGAGCTAACTTTAGAGCTCATCAACTTGCTGTTTCCTCCATCCAGAACATCCAGCGTCTTGCCCCCTCTCCTCACCAGTGACAGTGACACACACACACACACACACACACACACTAGACTGAGAGAAACCAGTGCACATTCCCCTGCGTGTGCCTAATGGACAATCTTCTGTAAGCCATGCCAGCGACATGCAGCCTCCTGACCAGACTAGTAGATGTTTTTAAACCCAGCATGAGTCATTGTTTTAATGTGATTTGAACCTGCCAGCCAGCCAGACACTCCATGGTCATGTGTCACACCAAGTTACCATCAAACCCATCGCTACCCAACAATTCCTGAGAGTTTACACAGCTGGTGCTGTTGGCCAGGTGAGATGGAGCCGCAATGGGATGACAGGATGAGCCACAACTCTGACAGGGAGATGTGAAAAGACTTGAGGCGCACATAGGTGAAAAGTTGCTGACCTATATTTATATCAAGAAAATAGTGAGAGGACAGCTCGTGCTGAACTGAGGAGACGGTGGAGGTTTAGGACTAGAGTGAGAGAGACATTAAGGAAGGGTCAGGTTTTCCCTGTGCATCAGCCCTTTTCTTGGGTGACTGGAATGTTCTACAGGAGCAGCACGAGCTGCCTCGCGCAGTAATGGCTTTACCACCAGGCACTCTGCAGGCTTGCCTGACTCGTTCCTAATAAGACTGGGGGTGTTGGTTCTATTCCCAGCCACACAAGTATCTGCCTCTTCCGAAATGTCTTGAATTGTTTCCCCCGCGTCTGTCCTCACTCCCCGCATTTTTCTTTCATGCTTGATCATCAGCGAGATTCAACATCTTCTGCTGATTTTAAGTGTATTGGTTTCATAGCTGTGCAGCATAAGAAAATAGTTTAGCTGTGGGTTGAGTCGAGGGTTTCTGTGATGTGTCGTGATTCTGGTGATTTGTGGTGCTCCTCAGATACATCCAGATGTGTAGCAGAGAAGAAGTACACAGAGCAGCAGGCCAAGAAGCTCTTCCCACAGGTCTTCGTGCCTGTGTGCAACCCTGATGGCACGTATAGCGAGGTAACGAAAAACACAACATTGAATGATGCTTGCTTTGAGTAGACAGTAGAAAAGAGCAACTCTTTTAGCAAGAACTCCTCTTTTCTCCTACATGAATTTAATTGTTACTAACTTTTTAACAGTGTCTTTACATTTCATTCTTTCTGATGCCATTACTGGATTACTCTGTGCTCACTTTATGTTTAAATGCCATTATGATTACAGGTTCAATGCCACAGCTACACTGGATACTGTTGGTGTGTCACCCCCAATGGCCGACCCATCAGCGGCTCAGCAGTAGCCAATAAAAAACCTCGATGCCAAGGTCTGTAAAACATGTCTTATAATGGCCAACTTTCAATAATGTATACTGTTATGCATACTGTCATTGCAGTTCGCTGATGCAGGCATCTCATTTTACAGTAAGCCAGATGTATTTATTTATTTAAAATCCCTGATTTGTACTAAAATGTAGTTCCTTTAATTTTCTGAAGCAATGATGATAAATCGGATTCAGCACAGCAAAGCACAACATTCCATGTTTGTGGGGGGTAAAATGCTCAGTCCTGTGGGAAAGCGGTCAGTGACTGGACTGACGGCCACAGGGTTTGAAAGCCACCCGAGGACTGAGCGTTGCTCAAGGCATGGGGCTGCGGTGTAAATAAGCCAAGTAGAAAATCCCTGCTGCAGAGTTGAGCAACAAAGTTAAACTGTAAGGAATGTAAGTGTTCTCAGAGGATGCCAAACAATCAAATAACCAATACCACATGTCCTCCCTGTGCATCTCTGTGGGGCTGCCTCGGAAGTGTGGGTCTTAGAAGGAACAAGTTTTGTTGGATGAGTGCTCGCCCATACTGAGTTACAGTAATATTTGTATTGATAAACTATTGCATAATATAGAAGAGTGGCTACCTCAGTGTCTAACACAAGTCACACTTTTCCTGAGATCACAACACTGTTTGCAATACTCGTGTTGACTGAACTCTAATAACAGTATTTATTAATCATCATTCTCTGGCCAAAATACCTAAGAAAACACAACACGTTTCCTTAATATTGACTGATTTGATTTAACTGATTGACTGAAGTTGTTACTGCCACGCCAATACCTTATCTTTATGACTTCTTGATTTAATTAGTTATTTTATCAGTCTTTCTGTGAATAAATACAATTGTGTCATCAGCAAATAATACATTCAACACTTTGTGTGAAACATTGCATAAATCATTAATAGAAACAAAAAATGATAACGGCCCGAGGACATATCCTTGAGGTTCACCGCATGCGATTATGCAAAGTAGCAGTTGTAACTGTCGGCTGTACTTAATCATAGCTCCATCAACATGTATTGTGTAAGTAATCTGAGCCACATAAAATGAATTAATAACATTTGAAAATAAAAAGTTAATGAAGAGTTTTCCACTGTGGTTCACTCCTTTATTAAGTCTGGTGGCTGTTTGTTCATGTCCCACAAAATGAGTTCAAATTCTTCAAGCTTGCCAAAGATTATTTCATGATTAGTGATAACATGAAAAAGGTGTGTGGTGGTGAATTTTTAATTAATTTCAACTTGTTCCCTTTCAGGTTCAAAGCAAGAGAGGGCTACTACAAGAGAGCCAGGTAAATCAGGTGAGAGTTTAATGCAAGAAGAATGGACTCTTTTTATTTGTGCATGTGTACCGATCTAAGCATGCATGTACATGAGTGTGTGTATTCATTTTGCATCTCTGTCAGTTTGCCGACATCTGTATTGGAGATGTGCAGGGTGGGTCGCTTGTTAAGGCTTGCCTTTCTAATATTTTGTCAATTTGAAAGAGTGCAAGCAGCCTGGAGGCTGATATAAAAGCATTCTGTTACTGAGTAGCACGTCTTAAGAGAGTGGCTGTGGTGAGCTTTAATGCACACCGCCAGCAGCTACAGTGCCTATAACTGCTGCTGTCTTTACCAGGCAGCCAAATGGCCAAATAACAGCCAGAGCAGAGGGAAACTGACTTATCGTGAGCCCTTCTTCTCTAACTTTACCTTGCTTGGTCTTGGTTCTTTTTCAGCACCAGTGTCATAAGATACAAGGAAATCTTCACACTATATCCTTCACCCTATTTTCACTGTGTTTCTCATCAACATCCACCCTCTTCCAGATATAGAACCACTAAGTTTCCCTCCAGCTCCACTCCAGATACTGTATATCTTGCTCTCATCTTGTGAGAGGCGATTTGTTTAACTGATGTGATTTGAAGGCTAACAAAGAAAACTGTAATTTGGCTCGACTACGATCGATTCCTGATGTGATCGTGTGTGTGCAAGTGTGTGTGGTGGAGAGAAAGTGCGTATGCATCCACTTGTGTTTGTCACATCGGTTGTTACTGTCAGTGTGACATTTATGTCTGAGCCTCTCTCCCTCTTTCTCTCCCTCTCTCTCTCTTTCCCTCTCTCGTTCTCTCTCTCCCTTTGTAAACAGTCTTGGGTATAGTGTCTGTCTGAGCCTGGCCAAGTCATTACACATAGATCAAGTGGGAATGCAAAATTTGAGAGAGGAGGAGGGATGGTGGGAGAGGGGAAAGAGGGAGGAAAAGAGGTGGGGAGGGGGGTTGTGGTTCAATCTGAACTGGTTGGATAAACAGGGTGGTGAAAAGCAGAATAAACTGTAGATTTGTGGTGTGCCAGCACTGAAAATAGCAGTGATTGCATCAATATTTTGATTCAGCAGAAGCCCATCAACGCCTAGGCATTCCACAGTGGCCATTGCTGCACTTTTATTATCAGTATATTGCTAAAGTTTGACACCAAATGCTTTACCATAAACCCATTTCTGGTGCTTGACTTGACAAATTCATTCACATGCTGAAATCATATGCAGCTGACGACTGACAAACAGAAGTTAAACTAATGCCTTTTGACCACAAATGGCGCAGGGGTTTCCTGGCAGATGCTAAAAGAGGTGTTACAGTCATGTAAAAGGCCGCAAAGTAAAGATAGGTCATTAGTGGTTTATTGTAAATCCGAATCATAAATACACGTTTTGAAATGGCATTTCCATCCGTTAAGTGAGCAGAGTAATAACATGCCTGCCTCACTCAGTCACACTGGCTGTATGTATTTTTATCCACCAACTATGCTAGAGATGATGAATGTCTGGCATAACAAACTTGCGTTAAATGTAAAATCCTGATTTTGCAACGGTGAACTCATTGTTGAAGAAAAGAAATTGAAGCTTGATCCCTGTTTGTGGAGGCGCCTATTAGAGATGCCCTGACTCATACAGTAACAGAGCATTACTTTGAGCGGAGTGAGTGACCCACACTGAGGTTAACCACACCTACGGCCGTGGTTTCATCCTAAGCGGCTCAAAACCTCCCTCCTACCACAAATCAAACAAACAAACAGAGACCAAACAAACACTGAGCTGGATTCTTCCACTGTTAATTGGTTTGTCTCAGACTTGGCTACTGTATTGTTCACATCTTGTGTCTCTCCCACCTTCACACAGTTCTCATCACTCAAATGCAGGCAATGGAAGGATGGAGAAGAACATCAGGGACAACTGGTCCTCATCCTCTCCTCATTCATTTTCACTGACCTCAGTCTATCCTCTATCACATAATGATCTCCCTTGTTGTATGAAGTGATGCCATGGGAATATATGACCACTATACATCTGATTTTCCTTCTCTCTTCTCTTACTATAAGTCACCTCTTTCAGTTTTCAACACACATACACACACCCACCTCTCTTTCTCATTTTATTCAACTCTACTTCTTCTACCTCCATCCTTCTTGGCCGGGCAATGTGCAAATCTCACATAGTTAACTGTTCTCTAATCTAGCTCACTCTCGTAATTGTAGTCTCCTTGCAAATATTCTCCATTCTAAATGCAGATGAGACTGGCCTAGAGGTGGATCCACAGCCTCCTGCCGATGAAGAAGGTGAGCTTTTTTCCATCACACTGTGAGTCGAAAATATTTGATGCCGCGTCTGTGTTTACTGAGACACTACTGGCTGACTCAAAAGGATAGCTTCAGTACAGAAGAAATAAGATGAACAAGATTTGATGTAAATATAAAGGAAAAGTATTAAGACTATTTCAGGATGAGTTGTGTTTTTTCTCTTTTCTTTTCTTACAGTTCATGTGAAAGCAAATGTTATTGTATAGCACCTTCAGGATATTAGCACATGCTAAAGCAGCATGCTAAAGCAGTATAGACTCTACTGTAGTAGAGTCATCAAGTTAGCGAGTTTACCGTAATAAAATGAGTAAACATGTGGTTATGAAACGTTTGTCCCCCCCTCTGGCACTGAGAGTAATTGCACAATCACTGTTGACTGGTGCCTATGGTGCCATAGACTACCATACTCCGATTTGCTGTAGCCTGCTTCATCGCTACAATTGCTCCACCTTTCACCTTTGGCAAACCAGTCTTTGCTGGTTGACATAAAAATCCATCGCTCTACCAGTGCGCCAGCGTGGGAGAGCCAACAAAACTCTAGATCAGAAAAATTCCTACATGAACTTGCATGGAAGTTCATATATATGTAAAAGGCAGGTTTAGGTTAGCCACCATTAGCAAGCATACTAGATCAAGTAAACTAGCAGCAAAGTGCAACACAGTCTTCATTTGAGCAAGGTTGTGCTTTTATTGTGTAAGAATTCAACTTCTACTGAAGAAGAATGTGTTTCTTATTTTCAAAATACATTTACTCAAATACAATTTTGAGGCTACTCCTTTTTATGTTAATTTATACTTCTACACTACTAAATGATCTAAAAGCTCCATTTACTGGTTACATTATATTTAATTAAAATAGAACTGATAGATAAAAATACCATACACCATATAAAGTAGCTAATCTCAGCTCCAGTTCAACCAGCCGCAACATTGAAATGCGAGTTGAGTGTTTCTGCATCCATAGAGTGCTGCAGGGATGGCGTAGTTTTGTCAGCTAACCTTGAAGTTAACATCACCCTTGTTCCCTTGACACAAAGCCTATGGGACTACTGAGTCTCCCTGTTCTGTTTTATGACGTTTAATGTTCCCCGCAACCTCTTCAGTCTCATTTAGACAGCTGTCAGCAAATGCACTTTATAAGACACATACACATCTTACAATTCAAAGTGTGGTATTTACTGACATATTTTACGTCATAGACCAAAATTTGTAAATGTCTTAAGCCTTTGGTAACCACAGACCTTATTTCAGGCATTTAGCCAAAAACCAATTCAGAAATCCAAATAATTGATGTTGTGATGTTGCTATGATCACTTCCTCTAAACTCCAAAAGGCAGAGAAAACAACTTCCTACGTCTCCAGTTCAAAAAAGATAATCCATCATTGTTAATGGGAAGCAGACATTCACATTTTGCAGTGTAGCATTTGAGCACTTTTTATCAGCCTTTTATACGACGAAGGAAGTTTTATGTTTGTTTTATGATTTCACTTGAATGTGATCATTTGATAAGACAGGAGGAGCTCAGTCATAGTTTACCTACCTCTCTTTTTTCCTGCTTTATTTCTGGTCTCAGCTGTCATATGCAATTTACTTTCAGCCTCCACTCCAGCAGTTTGAGATACGATAACCTTGATGTGCATTTTTACAGTCTGTGATTTTTGGAACCACCAGGTTTGGCTCACATGATATAGGAGTGTGTTTTCGATTGAGGCTAATAAAGCTGTCTCGCTGATTTCTTTCAGATATCATTTCCCAGTACCCCACTCTGTGGACGGAGCAGGTTCGCAGCCGACAGAACAATAGAACCAGGGCACCATGTGAGTTTCAAAGACCACTTTTTCTTTAATGAGGGCGATCGGGTGTTTGCAAACCTCAACTGAAAGCACCCTCAGTGTTTTTTCCTACTTGTCTGAGCAATCATGGTTTGAGGTTGTTCCTGTCTTTTAAGGACAGATGGTGGGTTGTGAAACCAATACATCTTGGTGTTGGAGTGCATCAGGCTTTGAGGATCTGCCTCTATGTGGTTCTTTGCACTGCAGCATATGTGTAATTATCAGCACATGGCACAAACACAGGATCTCCTATTCTTCTGGCTGCTCTGCTTTGCTTTCCTCTTTACACACATGTGTGTTTATCTTATTGTACAGATCAGTTGGCTCTTTGCTCTTTGGGGAAATATGATGCTTTTTGCATAAAACAATGCAATTTTGAGGCCTGCAGAGAGATGAGAACCCTGTGTGCATCTGTGCATCTGTGTGTGAATCCCATTATCATAATTTACAACCAATAAAAAAAGCCAGAGAAATGCGGCATTGATGGTTTTGATTACCATGTGCTCTTTGGGGTATGGGGTGAAAAAAAAACACCCGCCCCAACAAAGAGAGCGCATACGGAGGAACTGGAGCGAAGAGAGTCGGTTGAGAAAGCGGGGAGGCATTTCATTTGGTCTCTTTTGTGTGGGTAAAAATCTCTAATGAAAATAAACAAAGAAAAGGGATATCCATAATCCCGCAGTAGCTTCCGAGCCTTGAGGCAAGCAGCGAAGAGAGGGAGAGATTGGCGATGAAAGCCCTCATGGCCCGAAGAGCTCTACTTTCATCCCTGAGTTTAATGTTGAGTCAGAGAAGGAGGTTTCTGCCCAAAATAAAAAGTCTGATTAGATCCTGCTGAGGCTCTGCACAACCCTATCTTTCTCCCATCGAGGCTGCTGCATTCTCTGTGCTTACGGATAAAAGAATGGATCAGGAAGCATCGCATTTTTCCCTGGGAATTTTGAATATGTAAACATATATATCCCTGGTACTTTACAGTACCCTGCAGTAGTGTGTCAGTATGTGTGGGTGTGTGAAGGCGAGCTGACCACTATTTCTGCTTTTGTCTTGTCTGTTTCTCTCGCTGTCACTCACATCCACAGAGGGCAGTTGAATGTCCAAATATTTACTTAACTCAGGGCATAGGGAGCTGTACTTAGTCATTAGCCTGTTAATGTCCGTAAACAGTGCCACGGGGGGCTGATATAGCAGTCTACACACTGTCTCCGAGCATTCATCCTCCACCCCTTTGTCTTCTCCAGCGCTACAACCTCCTCCTCCTCCTCCTCAGCAATGCTTAGTGTAATGACACAGCAGTGCACGCATTTGGCTTTTAGATCAAACTTAATTTGAACGTACCATATGTTTTATAAACCAAAATGTGTTGGTCTGGTCTGTGAGGGAGTGACTCTTATTCTTAACTTTAAACAAATCCCCTTCCCCCTGACGAGTGTGTGTGTCTGGGGTGTGTATTTGCCAGGTCACACAGCCTAGACCACCTAAGTGAATGCTGTTTTACCAGGCGGCGCATGTTTGTGTGTTAGCAGTCCACTGATGCCTCTGCTGATTCCTGTGTAACCTCTCACCCCTCTTTCCAGCCTCATCATGTGACCAGGAGCAACAGTCGGCCCAAGAAGAGGCTAGGCAGCACAAGAACGACGCTGTGTTCGTGCCAGATTGTGCCCAAGGAGGACTGTACAAGCCGGTCCAATGCCACCCATCCACCGGCTACTGCTGGTGTGTGCTGGTGGACACTGGGCGGCCCATACCTGGAACCTCCACTAGGTGGGACAGACTTCAACGTGACCAAACTCATGTGTTATATGGCAATATTGGGGCTCATCAATGGTACCTTTACCCTAATTTACAAATATTCTTGAAATGTATTGTTTGATTGTCCACATTGACATACGTTGATTGTATCTTCTAAGTAACCAGGGTACGACACCTATTATTAATGTGTTTTAAACTCGTGCACAAGGCCAAACGAGTGACTGCTACTACCATTTACTAGCCATGCTGGTTGTCTTCTAGATCGCTGCCCTTACCGGATTGGCTGCAGCATGACATCAGGTTGTGTTTCTCTAAAGTTACAGTGTGTTCCATTGACCTCAGAAGTCAGAAATTAGAGCTGATAATGACATCATACTGAAGTTGACTGCCTTCCAGTACAAGAAGATGGAAAATCAGTTCTAGTCAGGTTGACCAACGATATCAATGAGTTAAGGGGTGTTTTGCGCAGATAAAACTCAAAGCAACATGTCCACAGATAGAAGTTGGACAGTATGGTGTGTAAGACTGATTTAATGGGACACAATTAAGACAAAAGTGCTAATAAACAGTATATTCTACAGCGTTTCCAGTTAGAACTAGAACAGCCGTTTTGGAATTTGAGGTTGGGGTTGTCAGATTTCCGAGTCGGAAATCTGACTTGAAAGTGTTGACTGGCAACTCGGAAATTCTAACTTTGCGGTTCAATAGAATATAATATTAGACATAGACTATGATGTCCTCTGAGACAGAGTTGATTTTGTATCAATTTTTTGACGCAGGCGGCTGTGTTTTTGTTTTGTTTTTTGCATTCCCGGCGGTCCGCATCTCCGCAGCCTAAACACACTGCTCTCACACAAATGAATGGGAGGACTGGCGTTTTCGCCTCAATGCCTGATTCTGTGTGAATACAGCCTTCCACAGCAGAGGGAGGCTGTCCAACTGGATGATCCTGCTACATGCCGTTTGGTGCCAAATATCTACTTCACTAAAATGTCTGAGAACAACACAGATCATGATTTTTTTTCTAAGAAGAATATTGTCTATTTAGAGGAAATGATTAGAAATAAAGCATCCCTAAAAAAGAAGCTTCTGTATCTGTGACTGCACATACAGTAAGTCTGACATAAGCAGGCAGACAGACATCTCCATTGCAGATGAGACAGAGTGACTCAGTGGTCTAGTGAGCGTCAGGTCAGAGGTCAGTCAGCCTGGCAGAGTGGGGCACTAGTGGAACTCTTATTGAGCAGCGAGGCTGGGTATCAGATTAACAAGACTTCAGGCAGAGTGCCAGACAGCACATTAGCACACATATGGAAGCGTGGATTTTCCCCCTTCTCTCTCCTCGTCCCAGGCCAGCTTTTGGCCCAGTCGCACAGCAGCAATCGGGGCTCCGCCGGCTCTCCAAGGGAGACCGTGAAAGCTTCCTTGTGTCCCACGCTCCCTGTCTGCCTCTCTCCCTCTATCTCTCTCTTTCTCACCCTCGCTCCCCCTTTCTGTGCTCATACCAGCCCCAAATCCCTCCCTTTTTTTTGGATATGTTTCACAGGCTCTGGTTTGCCACAAAACAATTATTTGAATCCCTGAGATTTAACTGTATGAGGGTAATTGGAAAACATAGAACTCCTCTCTGATTTTACATTGAGGATAGTTTTACTGATATAAACAACCCCTTTCACCAATTTAACTTTGAATGAATCAACATTTTCACATATGTTGTATTCTCTGTGACAGGTATGAACAGCCAAAGTGTGATGGCAATGCCAGGGCCCACCCAACTAAACCAAAGGACCATTATAGAAGCAGACATCTCCAAGGTAGGTCTCCAAAGACCAGGCTCTGCTTTTCCTCTCTGTTCAGACCACATGGTGAAGTTCTTCAGCAGTCGGCCTCCAACTGCTGCAGCGATTCCATGGTTGTGATAACAGAGCAAGTGTGTGTTTATGTGTGTGTGTTTGTTGACATCATTAGCACTGTTGGTCAAGGAAATGCTTGATAAAGAGTTGAGGATTGCCAGATACCGGCCCTCACTGGTCAATAAGCAAGGAGACAGAGATGGATCGGGGGTGGAATTAATCTTCAACTGACATGGGAGATGGAGGATACTGTGATAATAGCACAGAGGAGAAACAGCAGGCAGGAGAGGGGGAGATAATGGATAATAGGATGCCAGAGACAGGTAGTGATAGAGGTACTGACAGCGGAGATAAGAGGATGTTGGGGGTGGTGGTCTTGGGGGGGCTTAGATACAGGTGAGTTTGTGTTGGCTGTGTTAGGTGAATCTTTGCTTGTCAGGATTTGACAATTCATTACTGCACATTTTAAATGTTGATGTATGTTAGTGTTGAACCAAAGGCAGATGCTCTGATCATGTGACAACTTATTTTGAGGCAAATTATGACAAATATTGTAGCAAAGAAAGTGCTTGATCAGGTTTATCAGGCTGTTTTCACTTGGTTGGTGTGCATAGAGTAAAAACAGCTTAAACAAAATATATTTAATTCAACTGATAACAGAGGAGATTTAGATGGTTCGATGGGTAAACAAAACATCAGACTTTTACACAACAGACCACAGTTCGCTTCCTACCAACAGTCAATGGTGTCTCTTAAGCATAGCTGCTTAACCTAACCCTAACTGAGTATTTATTTTAACCTCAACCACAATCTTTCCCCAACCCCAACCATAAAGCTAACCAAACCGTAACCATTGTGGTATTCGATCACAAGGCGGTTTTGGGGAGGAAGTGACAAGGCATGTTGTCCAGCCAACAACGGATGTCACATAAGAAAATGTTTGTCGCATGTGTCATTTTTGAGGGCTATCACAAAGTGTTTGAATTGAAGGACATGCTTTAGATGACTACCCATGGCTCTAATAGTTAGGAAGAATGTTTTGAACCCATTTTTTCTGAACATAGGAGACGGTCAATCAAAGAAACCTTGTTATTTTTTAATTAGGTGATATATTGATTCTGTTATATGAAGCTAGGTGTTAAAATGTTTCCAACCAGATCTTGTTTTATAGCCTTCATTCTACCTGTAGATCTAATAACTGTGGAACCCACATGGCATTGCAAACATGAGCCATTCAATCAATTCTGAACAGGTCTAGCTTTGTTATCTGGATAAGGGTCTGCAGTATAAAGGGGAAACGTTTATTTTTATTATAAATCCATCCCATTTCTAATTACAGGATGTATGATGATATTTTGGTGATGGTTTCATACACTTTCTGCATTAACACATCTTAAAGCAAAAGATGGGAGGGAAGGGGGAACCTGGGACTAAACAGTATATTATAGGTCTCCTAAGGGGTCTAATTTGTATCAGTTTATTTTGATGTGAAAATGAAAGTAATGGTTAAAACCGTTTCCTGATTTGTCTGTCTTGAGTTTGCTGAGCACATCAGTTTTCTGATACTGTCCAGTGCTGCAGCTCTATATTCTCCCTCTTTATGCCAACCTTCCCGAATACCCAGTTGGTCAGCTCACACATGCCTTAGCCAGTACTGCTAACAACAACAGAGCAGCTGTGCTGAATTGGCATAAATTATGCAAATGTTGTTTGTGACATAGCAATTTAGATTGATGTCACAAAGTCACGGAATTAAAGGCGGGACTACTGACGAGGTGTTTCAGCAGCAGTGTTTCTGTGGGAGAGAAGAGCTTCTATTGGTGTGGACTTTGACCTTTTTAACTTTAAAGATATTTTACATGCACAAGATTTAACACCCTGAAGGAAGGCAAAACAATGAAAATGCATAATTGGTCTCCTTTAACTTAAACTCCATCTATTCTACTCATCATTGTTATGCTTGGACAGTTATACACAGTGTTTAAAGTGCACTCAGCTCAACTTAGATAACAAATACCTTTTTAATTTGTCCTCATCATTAGAACCAATGACAGCCAAAGCAGAGTTATACCTTTCAGGTGCTGCATACAACCAAATCACTGAACAGTTCTTGGCAAATTAGTTGGGTTTTTTTGTGTTTTTTAGGTGGTTTGGTAAACATGTTAATAATCTGGCAGTATATGAACAGAGCTGCCACTGTTCCCGTCCCATCTACAACTGTTTATGTAATAGTGTGCTGGGCCAGAGCTGTGCTTTCTGCTCGCAGGTGCTGCATTTAGCAGCAGAGCAGCACTCTGTCTCTGCTCCGGCATCCAGCAGTCTTGTACAGTGTTTAAAACACTGAGGAAAGACAGTCACAGAGGAATGCTCCTTACACCAACAAATGTTACACATCTTTGTCTTCCAGTGGCAACGGTGGTGTATAGTATTACTTAGGTATTGAGCAGGATTAAATGGTGTGTAACTGTCAGCAGAAAGCGTGAGGTGGTGATGAGGTGGAAAACAGCCACAACTATCCCAGGAGAAAGACCTCAAGCCCAACCAAACATCTCCTAAACACATAGTGGTCGGACAGAAAACAATGTACTTATTCAGCCATGCAAACACCTAGAGCACACAGGCTTCATTCTAAAGCTGTCAAAAAGGGGAAACCATATCAGCCAGGTCTCCAATTATAAAGTACAGCAGGACACAGTGAAAAAACACAGCATCTTGTTTTCTTTATGAGCAACTGCGTCCAGGGCTGTAAACCCTGTTACTGTATGAAGCGGGGATAATTATAAATGTTGCCTTCACATTGCTGCAGCCCATTTGCTGCTGAAGCGCTGGTGTTGAGAGGTTTATGGGGCGAGATGCGAGAACGGAGAACTTTGCCCTGAAAGGGGGCAGGAGAGGAAAGCGGAGTATTTTGGCTAGCTCTCTCCCCAGAGCGGGATCATGGGATAGCATCGGGGCAGCCACTGGGAGCTGCGGCTGTGAGTGCTGACAGGCCTCTGCCCCATGTGGCTCCGTGGACAAACACTGCTTCTTATTGACAGTAACACACGGGCACACACATGCAAACATGCACTTACTGGCCAACTTTTTACAAGCAGCAGATATACAGAGGCGTATGAATGGCGCTGCAGCTTTTCAACATGAACAAGTTTAATCATTTGAGGCTCTCTCAACTTGATTCCATCCTGCATCTGTCAAACTTGGGCATTACATAATTATAATCATTATAGAATGAGACAGCGGCCGTTTATGGCTGCAGCCTTGAACTGAACGGAAAATGGCCAGACTCTATTTCCTTTGAATGACAGCAGGAACGTTTGTGTCCTGCCCCTCAGCTAAACAGTGTCCAGACGGACAGAAGCTGATCTGTCCCGCCCCCACATGAAAAAACCTTTGCAGCCAAGAGGAAGGGACTGGAGCCTTACCTGATGGCTTCTCGTTTGAATGAACTGCAGACAGATTCCTGCAGCATTACGGAGAGGACGTGCGCTCTCCATGAAAAACACTAAGCCTAAAACAAGTCCAACTGCATCCCACAAATCTCTCCTCAGTCACACGCCAGATAAAAACACTTTGCCTTCTGTGGTTGAAATTGTGTGACTGTCTAGACTAATTTACCACAAGAGGCTCCACAAGGCACCGGTTTGGCCATTAACAGGTGGGTCAGATATTTTACTGGGCAAGAGCCACGGAGGGCCTACTAAAACTTAAGTGCAAGTCTGTTCAACATGTAAAAGAGGCTGTGGAACAGTTTGGACATGTGAACCCTTGGCTCAGTGCAGACTGCTGAAGCCCTGCGCTACTTGGGGGGAAAGGTGGAGTGGAGGCTGGGTGTTTATGCCGATGCTGGTCGCCACCTGTTAGAGATGAGCCAAGCATGCTATTATCTCCAGCACAGGAGAATCTGGCCCCGCAGGCCTAGGCCATAAAAAGAGTAGTGCACTGTGGAGAATTTCTTCTCCTCCAAAGGCGGAATAGCAGAGCGAAGCCAGACTGTGAGAAAGCAGAGGAGAGCCAGGAGAGGAATCCAGGAATCTCTCAGGCGTCCATAGCCTTCAGCTCTTCCAGGACAACCTTGGCCTCCTCAGTCTTAAAACTATATGACCGTACAGACAAATACTATCATTAAGGTCATTCCACACAGTTGTCCCTCATTTTTAGATTGTTCCCGCATTCTGCATGTAATAATGCTTACGTTATAGGTTTATGGGCTAATTATATCAGTCTCCTCTCTGGCTGACATTTCAGACAGTAATCCCACCTCACAATGACGATCATGTGCTCAGCTCTCTGGATGTCTGACAAAATCTAGAGTAACACTCTGTCTGTCAGTCTCAGGTGACTCAGGTGCTGTTTGGAGCCTCTTGTCCACACACACAATATTCAGAGACGTCTCCTCTGCTCTAGCTGTCAAAACCACTCAGGGGCCTCCAGGATGATTGGCGGGTACCCTCTTCCTCCTCCAGATGAGGGGAGGTCTGACACTTTATGAGAGGGAGGAAAAGACAGCTACAAGAGTCTTGTTTGGGTTTATTTTCTCGTCTTTACTGTATGTTAACACTACACTGCTGTTACATGACGTCCCTCCCCAAACATTTATTAGGCCACCTATGACGGCAGCATTCCACATTGTTGTATCGCTGTTGACTGTGAGATAATTTTTCTGTGATTGCTGACATTCGTAAACTTACTTCCATGTGAACTGTATGCTTGCACACGCTCATTCAAGTATCTGTGCTTTATTTTCCAGGCTGTCCTGGGGCAAAGAAAACAGAGTTCCTGACAAGCGTTCTTGATGCGCTGTCGACAGACATGGTGCACGCTGTCACAGATCCAGCGTCCGCCGGAAGGTATGACATTCAGAAGTGGATTTGCTCATCTTACGATTATTGAGGGGAGGATTCAGTCATTCGACAAAAAGGCATGAAAGTATTCTTTTGGATGATGTGAAGTAGCGGTGAGTATAAACTGAACTGGTATCTGTCGTTTAGGATGGCCGAGCCCGACCCCAGCCACACCCTGGAGGAAAGAGTGGTCCATTGGTATTTCAGTCAGCTGGACAAAAACTCCAGCGGGGACATAGGCAAGAAGGAGATCAAGCCTTTCAAACGCTTCCTGCGCAAGAAATCCAAGCCAAAGAAGTGCGTGAAGAAGTTTGTGGAGTACTGCGACATCAGCAACGACAAGGCGCTCTCCCTGCAGGAGCTGATGGGTTGCCTGGGGGTGACCAAAGAAGAGGGTGAGCTGAACAGCACAACCTGATGTCTGAATATCTTCCCCTGCACCAAATCAGCATTTTAATGGATGAAATATAGTAATCATGCAGCCAAATGATAAATTAGTGTAACGTGATTTTTAAAAGTTGCTGACATAGTCCACCAGACTGCAATTGCTCAATGATAGCTTAGTAAACATAACTAGGCATGTTTTGGATTTGTCTCAATTAGAGCCCGATAGCTTTGGGGGAGTACATTAGGGAGTAAAGTCAATAAACAGTACACACAAATGGTTTTGTATTGATCCCTGAAATGTGCTTAACAAACAGTTGTGACAAAGAAATGTCCAACATAATATCAGTTGTTTTTCATTTTCATAGGAGTCAGCCAGAAAGAAACACAAAAAAATACAGAAACAGCCAATTGATGGAGTTAGCATTGCTTGGCTAGCTAACTACAGCTAATACAGTCTTCTGGCAGCAGTTGGAAGTTGGAAATCTGTTGGAAATCATTGCACCAGTGTTTCAAAAGTACTTCTGCCACCACATCAGTGTGACTTGCAGACAGCTTGACAGTTATAATACTATTGGGACAGTGCTTAAGTGGAGGCAAGGATTTGATGCTTCAACTGACCCGCAGTATTCTTCATACTGTGGTTGTTGAGATTTTGTATTATTTTTGTCCCACAGGGGCCAAACCAGGAGAAGTCTTATCTTCCAGTAAACTAGTAAGTAAACTACTCCTCCTGTAATTGAGGATAAAATGGCTGTGAGAGAAATTAGTGGCACAGTCTACAGACTGTATCTTCTATCTTTAGAGTTGACTGAGGCAAGAATTTACAGTCATTAAAAACATTGTCAGTGTAAAGGAAAAAGCCTCAAGAAAATGCCAGTTCAAAAAATAAAGTTTAGAAAATGGAACAAGTGAAAATTGTCTAAAAACTATTTCACTGAAATGCTACTTTCTATTAAATGCAAAGATGCATTTTGACTAGAAATAAGACAAATAAACTTGGAAAGATTTTGAGTTTGTGCAGTGAAGGTAATGTGTCAAACTGAACACACATTCATTATCCCTCCTCAGAATCCCTCGAAGAAGCAAGGCTAAGCCAGCAGCTGAGATTTCCCCTCCCTCGTGGAGAATCTGCCCTCACCAATCGGCAACAATGGAAACCATAGTATTTGCACTTTGTACTTTAAAAAAAAATGTAAATTCACTTTGTAGAAATAAGGTATTTAAACAGACTGCTGAATCTGTGAATGATGTAGTTAGCTTTTTATGTCCTGACAAACAAAAATTATTTAACACATACAATGTATGTGTGTCTTTGTGTGTCTAAAAGTATACTTTTCAGAGTTGTACAAGTTTTCATGTTTGATGTTGCATTTTGTGCCCCACCCCGGTGTACTTTTCCTCTCATGTTGATGATGTTAAAGCGGATGTTTGGATGGTTTTCTTCACGGCTACAATAACTTCGACCATACCATCTTTTGTGTACTGACTTATACCATCTCTTCTTCAGCTTTGTACAGCAGTTTGCAAGAATGTTTTAAACATAGATCATAAAACGTCCTACATGTTCACATGTATCCATGTTTATTAGAAATAAAGAACTCTTTTATAAATCTTGTTCTCTGAGGCTCTGCCGGTCTTAATGCGTCAAAGAGGGGTTAATTGGATCAGCAAATTTCTTTTGTTTGCGCTCTAATCCAATTAGCCTTCTATATTTCCCTTTTCTTGTTATATAAGTCTTGTAATGTCTTGTCCTTTTGTGTTCTCTTGCTGTGTCTTTAATAAAACACCTTGTTGACACAGTCTTTAGGAGCCAAGTATTAGTCATACATAGCAAAGGTCGTGTATCATCCCATTTTCAGACAGCTTGCCAATTCCCCCGAGGCAACATTTCAGAATTGGAAAAAGGGATGGTACTTATTTCTGTTCTCGTCACAGATTTCCCACATAGACTGAAGACAGATAAATGGACCAATCTCTGCTGTGTGTAGCACGGGTGCCCATTAATCAGGCGTTATATGAGCCGGTGCGTGTGTGTGAACATGTGTATTTGCATAAGGTATACTTACATGAATACAGTGAATACACACTTGAACAGTCAGTGAGACGTCAATGGATTCTTTCTTAAAGAACACGATTCAGCTCAGGGCAAGTTTGACACATTACACTACTGTACATTGTTCCTGTCTGATTAAGTTGGGGCTAAACCGTGGCTTTTCACACGGAAAGTCCCCTATAGGGCTGCACGACTGACCTCAGACTGACCTGCTCGCTCAGGCTTAGCCTCTAATTTATGATTAACACATCGGTCTCCTTTCTGTAGTATAATCCAGCCCAATGGTCTGGTTTTAACACCCCAGGGGAACACAGAGGAGAGATTATGACTTTCTGCTCGAAGAGAGTGGATTACAGATGGATAACCTATGGCCTTATTAAGCACTTTCTCCATCCACAGCAGAGGAAAAGTTCAGTCTGAAGCAACAGCAGGGATATATGTTTTTATCCCTAACCAAGCTTTTCAGAAATCATGTGGTGTTTCTTATTTGCTCACTCAAACACAGTCATCTAATTATAAACTCACAATACAGCTCCATTTTTTTCCAACGTTCCTCATTTCCACCCATGTTCCTGACCTAAATCCCCCTGACGGAGATGTTAGCACCATGCCCAGAGCAACATTTGCTTTTCCCAAACAGCCATGTAATCTGTTAATGTGTGCTGGGTACAGGTGTAGCAGTGCAAGAGCTACACCCCATCCAACAAACTCATCAGCCTCCACCTAAACCTCTAGCCAAACTCATCGAATGTTGCTGAAGTTCCAACTTCCATCCAACACAATGCTAAAGCCTTGTCCGGTGTGATTTCTACTCCCCCGGGCTGAGATGCACATAAACACCTTTTACAATTTGGCTGAATGTCAAGGTATGGTTTTCCCAGTATGTTCCCCTGATGGCTTGGACTCCTGCCTGAACTGATGGAGTAGCTGAAGAAAAGCATCCAAAGCTTGTGGGCCGGCTACCAGGACCGTCTCACGATTGGCGAGGCCTCCCCCTCTCCTGCTCCTCAGTCCTGCTTCCTCACCTCTCTTGCTCACACATGCACAAACACACTCCCCGAGCACAGAGATACCATTCAGTGGGGTTTGTGGGCACAGTTTGTGTGCTTTAATGGGCAAGAGGAGGCACCCGATCTCACCACTGGCAGGCCCCGCGGGCTGTGGACTCATGAAGAAATTACTGTCAAAAGCCATCAGGGCTTTAATAGCCTCTGGCCCAGCCGCAGCTTCCCCCTGGCCCTCGGAGGGGCTCTGGTCTGTGGGTAAACAGCGTGAGGACTGCACCCTGGGACCCTCTCTCACTCTCTTACTGCTTCCCCTGGTGTGGCCCAAACACCCCAGCAGTCAAGCAGCGCTGCGGGACACCGCCAGTCATTACACTCAAGAAAATTAATTGCTGCAAGAGGTGTGACTTTTTAATGGACTGTGTGCAAAAGAAATACAAGTGGTGTCAAGTGTTGTATAGGCACATTTACACAAAGAGGCTTTTCACCAGCTTTATCTCCCCTCAAAATAATTTCATTCTTTAAGGGGGAGCAATAGTTAGCTGTTTTGGGATATATGCATTTTTGCTAAGAAGATTGTTGGGACTCACATTTCATTCAATAGAAGGCTACAGCCTTAACAGCCCTAATAGCTGTGAGCTTAGCTTAGCTTAGCTTAACACAAAGATTGGGAACAGGGAAGTGGCTAACCCTGACTTTGTCCAAAGGTAACACATTCCACCTGCCACCACCTCCAAAGTTCCCTAATTAACATGATATATTTTGTTTGTTTAATTCCAACAAAACCAAAGTGCCAAAATGACAGGCTGTGCTTTTCCAGCCGTTTATGTGAGGGACTACTTCCTGGCTGGACAACCAGAGGAGACTCTAGAAGTTACTGCTCTTGGCTAGTAAACACATACTTTCGCAAAAAAACACAACTTTTATTTTTGTTGCGTTTTCACACTTCGTTTTTTTGTACGTATTAAACAAACAGGATCTTATGAGTTATTGAGGTTTAGCTGGGCTGGTAGGCAGATATGGTTACCTTTGGACAAAGACAGGCACGCTGTTTCATCCTGTTTCCAGTCATTATACTCAGTTCAATTAAGTGTCAAATTCATCCTACACACATCTTGAGTTGTGTTGCTCTTTTCATTTAAGTCTTTGGAAAGAAAGCAAACAAGGGAACTTCAAAAAATGCAGTGGTGGAATGAAAGTACATTTACATTTACTTTACATTTGTATTTTTTACTCCATTAAATTTATTTAACAAAATTAGTTACTACTTACTCAGAAGATTAAGATAATTTTACAAATTAGTAAAGTCGTTAAAATGAGCCCCACATTTACCAGCCGCTACATTAAAGCAATATTATGTAGAAATTGGATTAGTGTGAGATTTGGCACCCCCTACATTTTGTGAGTGTAACATCACTGTCTCAAATACAAAGCAGATGTTAACTGCCTCTAACTGCAGCTGCCGTTAGCTTGTTAGCTAAGTTTGCTGTGCAGCTAGCAGTTGGGACCAGATATGTGTTGGTGTTTGCCACTAGCACAGGAACTTTAGAGCATGACGAGCTTGGGCTAGTAGGTTTGCACGCTAACTTCTCTGCAACACCATAAATAGGTGTTATACTGTAATGTCTAATGGGATTGGAGTTATATATTTTAATGTCTTTAACTTGGATATTGCCCCTTTCAGTATTACAGTTTTAGTGCAGGATCCGTAGAATCTGGGAACTTCTTCCACCACTGCCAAAATGTTGAACTATTTCAAAGATTGAGAGTTTAAAAACTGTTTTAAAGCAAACACAACTATAACCATTTCGCATGCTGCATAAAGTGTGAGCGATGGTCTTGTCATGTGTTTGTACATTTTGCTCATACCAGCCATCTGTACAAGCCCATACAGCTGATATTTTCCTCATCAGTGCATCAAATGAATAGCAACAACTGTTGATGTCGAGACTGCTGCAAAGTCACATTAGCCGCCCTCGCTTCTTGAGATGGACACAAACAGCATGAGTCACCCCTGCCAAAACAGCCAAGCGAGCAAGATAAAATGTTACGCTTGAGATAGAGTGTCTGCACCGTCAAGGGAAAACTGAAAGGAACGTCGACGTCTTCTGTGCTCGTCGGGTTGAATTGTGCAGCTTTTCTCATTTATGTGTTCCAGCTGAATAGGGCGGCTGCCAAGTTTGGGATCTGGCCTGACATCAGAATTTCCCGGGGTGATAAAGAGACTCTTGTTTGAATCACAGTTAATAGACAGTGGGAGAGAAAAAACTGTGATACTGGGAGACTGATATGGGCAATTAGAGGAGTGAAATTTCTAGTAGACAAGAGACAGATTTGTGCATGTGTGCGTGGCCTTCACACCTAAAAACGAAAACACAGAGTAACTACACACGCACTCACAGAATAGACTGAATGGATATTTATGAAAATGTGCAGAGCATTCCACTGATTTCAAACCTTTAGAAGGTTATAGTGATGTATGACACATCCACGTTGTCTTTACCCTCCGAAAACAAGCCCTGCGGATCTGGACATAACAATATTTGCTTTCATTCTTGAATATTTGGGGGGATTAAACCTCTGGGCCTGGGAGCTGGAAGGGTGGGTGTGCATGTGGGGGGTACTCGTCCTTTAATCCCATTCTCACAGTGTCTACCTTTGACATAGCGGTATCCCATTTGAGCCTGACCAGGGCTGAGAGGGAGAGCCGCAAGGAGGGGAGGGCGACGATGGGCGATGGGAGAAAGAGAGTGGGAGGCAATGAGGGGTACTGGAGGTAGTGAAGGAGGTGGGGTGGGGGGGGACTGTCGGGTCTAAACTCAAGGGATTAACGGGGTGACTTCTCCTCTGGAATGTTCCACTGACAGCCAAGACCCGCCCACCCACAGCTGCCTGCTACAGACAGGTGCACGTCCGAGTCGAGGCGGGTGGTGGGTGGATGGGCGAGAAGGAGACAGGGTGGCTGACGTGGTGAGGAGGAAAACAGGCTTCCATACGCAGCCCCCGGACTGACAAGTATATCAATAAACAATTTGGCCAAAGATCCTCTGTGGAGCGTTTCAAAGCAGTCTGGCCCATCAACCTCAGCCGTGGCATGGAGAGATTACACCACCTGAAGACAGCAATCTGTCGCAATAATTGTAGTGAGATTATTATGCAATTCAAAACAACTCCGGGAGCTTACACTCTTCACAAACAGGCCATGAATTAAAGGCTCACAAACACCCCTCCTAAGCAGATTTAAGAGTCAGCTGAACCTGCGCTCTGAATGTGAACATGGGAGCCGCGTCTAATCTTCACACCAGAACAATGCCCGCGTATGTCAGTCCAGTCATTTAACCAGCTCGCTGTATACAAAGCAGACATGGCAGCGTTTGGTAACACACACAACAGTCAGTGAATTCATTTGTCCTGCCATAATTTATGTTTGGGAATGTACAAGAGCTTGCCCATGCTTGCCGCGCTGCGTTAAGTATTACTTTGCTGAAATGGGAGACAAAGGATTAATTTTCTCCACTATTATTTATACGGCGCATTAATTCCATATCAGCAAACGCACCGCGCTCTTAGTAACATCCTCAGGTTTTGTCAAGTAGCAACAAAGGACAATACTGCTGCTGATCTGCAACAATCCCTCACTCAGAAGTGAGGGGGAAAAAAATCCCTCACACGTCTCCCTTTGAAGCCGCCGGGATTCCTGTAGGTAGTGCGAGCCTGATTGTGCTTCTAAGATGTTTGATTGATAGAGGGTCTGTGAAATCTGACTCTTTGTTTTGCTCTCTCCGCGGTGACCTGCCCCGCCATGTCTCCCCTGTTTTGAGAAGCAGGTAGTCTATCCAAACATCAGGCGAACACGGTGGGACAACACACGGCTCAGGTGGTGGGTCTGGAGACTCTGAGAGGTCAAAGGTGATTAACCGGGGTCATTCTGGCATCCAGGTGGATGCTCTGGAGGAACATCACAGACTTCTGGTTTCTGAGTTAGCTGTGGTAAAAAGAAAGGAAAGACACAGATGGAGTGTAGAAGCAGTACATTTTAAAGTGAGTGTGACTTTGTAAGGTGAATGTGATCAGGGCAATTGCTCTGAATTACCGCCTGTTTTTACAGTACGTCTTCATTTGTCTGTAGCTCAGTCGGTCCACCACTTCGGACTGAAGTGTCTTAGCAACTGTCCGACAGACTGACATTACATTTTCTACATTTTCTACTGATTTTGGTGATCCTCCAACTCGCTGTCTCGTGCAACAAGCCAGTCAAAGCTTTCGCCGATGTGAAATATCCCAGGATTTTGGCCCAACTTTGCAACTTGTAGATTGATCAATTATAGAAAACGTGTGTCGTAATTGTGCAGTAAGACGCTAAGAGGTGGTGACGTTTAAGTCACGGTACTGCAGCATTATGTGTTTATAGCCTAACATTAGCTTTTTACTCCTGGCGATTTCATTTACGCTTCAATACTCACAACAGTGGTGTTCACCTGTGAAGAATCACAAACTTGTGTTTGCCGCGAAGATTATTTTTGGTAATAATCCGAAATCCAATTCAAAGGCTTTTTGGCTTTCTGGCTTTTTGGCTTTTTGGTGAGGAGACCAGAGTGGTGCAAACGTACAGGTTTGCCTCCAAAAATATGTCATCCCTACACGTATCTATGTGCTTCACCTAAAGAGTTGATGTAGAGCCCTGGTTAGTATTCAGTAAAGTACAGCTAAATAGAGCCACAAGCATAACTTGATCTTGTTATCTGGTATAGAACCAAAACGCTGTGCGTGTCTTTATTCTTTTAGAAAGCCTAGCTTTTGTTAGTTTTTCTTTTTAATATTTTTGTTCTCTCTTCATCTCCCGCACTGAATTACTATACGTTGTTTTTTGCTGATGCAATAATCACATTTCCTTATAGCAATCAATATATTTCATACATCAAGTGCTTTTTAAAGTAAAACTTGTCAAGAATCAAAGAACAGGAAGTGACAAAGATCTCCGCACCTGGATCAAATTCTGTGTTTCTTCTCGTAAGTATTCAGATTAAGTACTCAGTGCTCTGATACCGAGGCTACTTCAGATCTATGGTGCCTTACAGTCTTTGCAATTATACAGGATGGATTTTCAGTTGGCCGCAGTAGTGAGGAAGACGGTGTTGACAAAGCAGGTGTGTCTCTGCCACCCCACCATCCAGGCTGTTTTGGGCAGATCATCCAGGCATGTGTGCAGACCACCAGGCAAGGCTTTGTACTTTCCCTAGAAGAGTCTGACGGCTGAGCTCCGGCTTTAAACAAGTCCGGGACAAAGCAGCTTCTCATCACACAACTCTCCTCCAGTCGCTCGCTGCACAGAACCAGGACAACACGGAGGTGGATTAATAGATCCTTAAATCACACGACTCACAAACAGACCAGATACGACAGGAAAGCGAGGCGACAAGCCAACAGTAAACACGTCTCATGGTTCTTTCCTTCATTAATCCTGCCTACCCTGACTGACTCCACATCTGTAATTGAAGTCTGGTGCCCTCTACTGAAAGACAGTCGCCCTGCCGCTTAGCTCATTCTACCAGAACAAATTTTACCCAAGTTGCAGCCTGTCACACGAATCCTTAGTGTAATATTTATGAGCCAGACGGCGGACACATCTCCTCCTCTGCCCCCTCCGTCTTCCTCTCTGTCTCTGCGTATGGTTCTCATGCTAATCTCTCTCCTTCATTTTTCAATGGTGAATAAGGTGATTTAATGATTTATTAGATCTGCCGGGTCCAGCAAAGCTACAAATCACGAAAGACCTTGTGGTCACATTGTTCAAACGTGGGGAGCAGTCAGCCGCTGTAATCCGCGCTGAAATGTCCCTGAAAGAGGCTCTTGTTGCCGCCCTCCCTCCCCCTCCACCCGGCTGGAAAACGTTAGAAGTCAGGCTATGTGAATGTCCAGTGTCAGAGGGCTGCTTAAATGGCATTAGTTTTGAATGTCTGTATCAGAGCAAAGACCCGCCATTCTACTGAAGCCGTCCCCTGCTGTAGGCCTGAGAGTGGAACAGGGGGTAGATGAAGTAACACTGTGGCTCCTGACGAAGTTACAGTAGCTTCAGTTTAACACAGAATACTGAAAGGAAAGGAGCAACTTCTGTCTTAGAAAAACTTGTCCAAACATTTATCTTTGGCTCTAACTACTTGAATGCTATTTTTACAGGTCTCTGTCCTCAAGTCCTCCACACCACTCCAGTTCTCAAGTCTTAACAATGGCTTCCGGTGTGTCAATTCATTGATTTTTAGAATACTCCTATTAGCTTATAAAGCACTAAATGATTAAGGTCCTGAGTAAGATTAGTAATGTGGCAGGTTATCAGGACAGTTCCTGATAACCTGCCACATTACTAATCTTACACATCAGATGCAGTGGGGCTCATCTGCTTACTGATCCTAGAGACAAATCTAAAACATGGAGGAGCCGCATTCGTTTTTCATGCACCACATGTCAACAAACTTGCAGAAAACTGAAGTTTTGCTCCAACTCGTACTTCTTTTTAAAACCTTTCTGTTTGTCCCTGCCTTTTATCAAGTTAAATTTGTAACTTATCATTCATCTTGAGTATTTTATTTGCTCCTTCTTAACGCAATGTAGCGCAGCCTATTTCTCTATTATATGTTCTCTCAAATACCTGACCTTTGTTATATATTTTAAAGAGCTGCATACTTACATTATCCCAAATGTTTCCAACAATGTCTAAACGGTGTGTTTAATTTGGTAACCTATTGCTATAACTTCCAAGAGAGTGAGGAAGGAAGTTGGCGAATGTGACTAAAGATAACATAAATACAGCATTACTCCATCCATGAACATTTCTGCCCAACTCACGACAGATAGCTTTTCACCGGCCGTGGTGGTTGGACAGCAACTCCCATGATCCCACACTACTTACGTCTTTGGTTTTGTTTCAATTGAGAGACCTCTAGTGGCAGAAATGACCTATCGTGTGTTCAACTGTTGTAGAAATATGCTACAAATACACTGCCAAACCTTTTCAAGAGGAAAGGTTTTCTAAAAGATTTGGCTTTCAGAAAATACAGTGTATAAGATGTTAATTGGGCTGCTGGTAGGCAGAGGTGGTTAACTTAAGAGCCAAGCTAGGTCTCTGCCAGATTCCAGTCTTTGTGCTAAGCTAATGCTGCATTCACATGCTCCTCAGGGAGTCCCATTCCCGTGACTTCGGTAAAAGTTTCTTACCAACAACCCAATGTTTACTTTTGTCCCTGTGTTTCACAGTCATACGATGTCCACTCAGCAACTCGTGTAACAAAAATTTGTTGGACTTTCCTATTTGTTTTTTCCACTTAAGGACAAACAATTTGGGTGGACATGCACCTGAATATTGCCAGTTGGAAAAACGTTTTCCTAATCATTCTGACAGCACATGGATGCAAAGTAGGCTAACTGGCTGCTGGCTGGAGCTTCATATTTAGTGCACAAACAAGAGAGTGCTATTATTGCTATAACTCTTGGTAAGAGGGCGAATAAGCATGTTTCCCATGATGTCAAACTATTTCTTTAAAAAATTAAAACAAATCAATGAACACATTTTTCTTCATTTATGTATTTTTTAAAGAGGGCTTTGTGTAACAGAGGATGAAATAAGTAAAGAAAATGGGAGGAATGATAACCATATTTTTCTATTCATGTGCCAAGAAATGTGATGGAAGATATGTACAATATACACTATTTATATTATGGAAAAACTACGAATAAAAATATATTGTTATGTCTGGAAAACACTTTTACAATTATCATGTTATCCATACTTCCCAAGTCTGGTCCCTGCCCACCATCTCCAGTCAGACTCAAAGACCTGCAGAGGTGTGGCCACGTGATGAAACCTCCTTTTAAAGGTGGACAGGGGATGTCAACAAATGACAAAGCATGTTATGACAAATTAGACAAGGCGATTGTGCCGCTATCACAGCTTGATGATTGCACACAAAGCACTTCTTTGAGAACATTTTTTTTTCTTCACTTGGCCAGGGATTCAGTCACATCCTTTCAGAGCAGGTCCTGGGGAGCCACTGACACCCCGACCCACAATTACACATCACCCTCCACTCCCATCGCTCCCATGCCCCGCCGCCACTATCCCTATCAAAGGCTTAGCGTGCTCTGTGGACAGATGAAGGGGAAAAATTTGATTTTGAAGAAGAAAAAAAAATGTAAGAAGCCACTGAAGTGTAAGGGGACTGAGAAAAGCAGTGAGAGCAAGTGTTGATGGAATCGGGCCATTACGGATCAAACAAAAAGCCTGTTTCACCTCATAATTCACCACATTTGGAGTACAGCACACTGAGCTGAGAAAGTAGAAGATCTGCTGTCAGAGAATGAGGTGCTGCGCAGTTTACTGGCCGTTGCGTACGTTTTAGAACCTTCCTTATGCATTTTCTCTGCCTGAAACAAAAAAAAAATGGTTCTGGTATCCGAGTTGACAAAAAGAAGAAGCGTGGGTTGGGGGGAAGGAAGGTTTAGAGAGTGATGAGGTCGATGGCGAGGATGAAAGATGTGTTGTTGAAGGAGACAGCATCCGAGGTGTCAAAGCAAACAGGGCTGAGCAGAGGGGCCACAGGTGTGCAGTCTGCCTGCCTGACTACAGACAGGCTGCAGCACAGACAGCCCTAAGCGCCTGGCGTTGCATACCATTCAGCCGTGTGCCCTGCAGGACTCTCTCTCTCTTTCTCTATGTCATTCTCGCTGACTGGCCTCCTGCATCCACCTGGATCGGCAAGAGCGAGGGGGAAAAAAACAAAATGGCAAATCTTTGTTTTGAGGTTCCACACATTGACAATGACACACTACAACACAGAGAAAAAATGTGAGGGGCCTTTTTCTATTAATGCTGAAATGTTTGCGTCGTGTGAATATAATGAGTGTTTTGTATCATTTAGTCCCTAACTCAGAAATAGGGCATAACATGCTCTTCCTTCACACTTTGACTCAGAAGCTTTCAGTGTCTGATTTTTGTCCCTCAGCCCTCTACAATGATTTCTCTCCCTCTCTCCTTTTTTCTCACTACTTCCCTGCATCCCCGCCGCCTCCCCTCTCCGAGGATAAGCTGTGGTTGGGCCCTGACATCCCAAGTAATTTACTAAGTCAATACAGAGTGAAGAGGGCCCGTGTGCTGAGAAGAAAGCCCCTCTATGCAACAGCCGCGGTCCCTGAGGAGACATGGCACACCACAGCACAAGGCTGCCATGCTGGGAATCATTAAAAAAAAAGAATAAAAGTATTAATGAAATGTGTACAGTATGTTAATACAAAGTCAATAGATAATAATTATACAGTAATTTATATGTTGAAAATATTTACAAATCCTCTCAAATAGACAGTTAATCAAACAGCTTGCACATAATTACAATGATTCCCAGCTTTTAACTTGAATTAGTTTCATTGCACATTTGACTACAATTTTAAAAGTGTCATCCCATCAAGTTACAAGGTACCATCTTTGTCCTTGAGTTGTTATTTCACAGAAATCTGGTCCTTAAAAATGTAATCCTTGGCAAATATACAGCAGCACGTCAAATGTATGCTTCTTCATCTAACTCAGTGAGCTAATACACACAATAATAATGCAATATTAAAGGTGCACTATGTAGTTTTGGGGTAGAAAACAGAGGAAACGCTTCACTTCACACCCAAAAAACTGAATAAATACTAAATCTGACTAAATAAACTGAATTAACAGAAGGAGAAGCTTTGGTGGACCCTGCCACTTTTCTAGTTCTAAACAGTGTTGTGGGGACCTTAGTTTCCTCTGAGAACAGCCTGTTTGTTCAGTTATGATAAAACTAAATATTTCAGATTTTATATTATTTTTCAAATATTATAAAACCACATAGTGCCCCCTTAAAGGTGCAATATGTAGGAATTGGCCACCTGTCCAATCCATGCAAGCAAAGGAGTTTTGGACCATTACAGGGAAGGGGCTAGCTGGTTAGCATGCTAACTACAGTAGATGTCTCTGCAACACAACACACAGACATATTATTAAAACTGCTTTTCTTAACATTCTGGTGATAATTTTCATAATTTTTAAAAACATTTTTCAACTTAAAATTCTCCATATTTCCCCTTTAAAATATAAAACACAAATGTGTGGCAAACAAGAAAGTATTAAACACATTCGCATGAGAGATATGTGGCAAGTTCGCTCTAAAATAGTCCACAACAGTTTACCCCGATATAAAAACTGAACTCTACAGTGCTGTGCAGCATCAGAAAATGTGGCCCACGAACATGCAAACATACACACACACACACGTGCAGCGCTCTCACTGCAGGCCGCTCCTTGTAAAGGGGCCTTGGTAATCACTGTGTTTGCTTTCCCATTAGGCCGCTCCTCAGATGTGTGGGCTACCTGGGCCCGCTCACTCCCCAAGGAGAACTTTTCACTCCTCTCCAAAATGCATTATGAAGAATTAGCCACATAAACACCTGCAAATTAAGAGTCAGACTCAGAAATGCACGAGAGACAACCACGAGCAGCATATTTTTCACCCAAGCGACCAAAGCCTGTCTGGATTCCCCTCTTTTAACTACCCTTGAGCAAGGCACTGAAAATCAACTTGCTACTGTAACAGCAGTAGCATTTGTACTAGGATGCTCCCAGATGTGCATGTGTGTAATTATACCAGAAATTTAAAAAAGAGCACGCATGCACTGCTATAAATTTCCCTGGATAAATAAAAGGAGTTGCTTGTCTGAGTCAGAACGTCCTTGGTTTGATTATGTCGCAGTTTGTCTTCATATTTCAGCAGAGCACAAAGAGACTTGTTCTACATGAACAGCTAAACTCATGCAGGTGTTTACTTTTGATCATAGTCTGAGATAATCCACTTGAGTTTGTCTTCAGCGTCACTGATGTGAACACAGACGCTCCAGCCACAGATGTGCGTTTTACACGGTAGGTCATCGCTGCAGATGTTCACAAGAGTTGGATTTCGGAGATAGAGGCATCTAGGGAGGTGATGGAGCTTTCAACAATGAGGGCCCTGAGAATTTACTGCCTGGCTCTCCATGGACCGAAGAATGGGCTGCTTCACTAGCAGAGAGCGAGCTTTATGCAATGACGGACGATGAGTCAAGAGGAACCCCGTCCTGAACTCAGCGCGGAATGTTTCATTTACAGTCACCCACATGGACACCGCCGGCCTGTGCCTCGTCTGCCAAGACACAAGAGGGATGGGAATTTCAAACAATGTAGATAATTCAGAGCTCAAACTTCCCCCCACCGCACAAAAGGTCTACATGCACTCAGATAGACAGAAAGGCACTACCCAGTCTCTCACTTTGTCTTCCCTTCCCACACTCTCAGTACCTCTCTGTTATCTCACTGTCTCCGTTTCTATCCCCTGCCAGTGATTTGTCATCTTTAAATGATTCCACTGAAAGAATTCCAGGCAGAAAAACACTGCATGACACCGTTTTTTTTTTTTTTATATATACCGAAATTATTAAAGCCAACATTTGCAGTGCAAGCAAACAGGATTTTCTTCCACAAACCCTTCCTTGTGTGTGTATTTTGTTTAGAGCCAGCACCTTCTCAGGCTTTGAGACAATATTTTGACTGTAGCAATTACAGTATATGAAATGTAATCATTACAGCTGTCAATAAAATCAGGTGTGACACTCACAGTTGGCACCTGGAGATGGAGTTGTGAAGTTGCCATGCTGGGATTGAACCTAGCAGAGAGGAGGCTTATCTTTAAGAAAAACATCATAACGTGCAATATGTTGCAACTCGGATGAATGTCTGGCAAACACCAGCTGAAATCAAAACCATGAACGAGGCATCGACTCAGGTATGTTTTTCCACGCTCGAGTTCAAACTCTCCACTTAATCCATCCGGTTCAAGACGTACGTTTTATGAGTCCATACAGACAGTACGTTGGGTCCAAGCCCACCATATCAAGGTGTGGACTTGTTTTGCTCTCAGGAAAATATCAACATTCAAGAAATATGGGGGTACATTATGGCTCTTTTGACCATGATATCAGCTGAGTAAAACCCTGCAGTGTTCAGTGTTGGTCAGTGCTGGCCAGGATCCTCACTGGGCTAGGTCATGTACAAGCCACGGTCATCAATCACAAAATGCAGCGACTGCGTAGTGACGAGCTGGCGAAAGGAGTTGATGCTTGACATGACTTGGCCTTCGGTGCCTCGTTGAATTCCAAGCCGTCACTGACTGAGAGGATTACTTGCATAATCTAATATTTGGTGGCACAAAAAAGCATTCATGCCTCATTTTGCAAAGTTTTTATTGGCTTTTTGTACGTGGTTTAGTTATGTGTGGCTCCCAACCCCACTTCAGCCCTGATATTTTTCTTTGCATATCATTAATACTTTTTCATTAGAATTTAAATTTGTCAAGGGAACCCAAATTTAACTCTTCATTCAACCATCTGAGACCTGGTCTCTGACCGTTTCCCAGGTAAGGCCTCTATTCCATGCTCTCATTTATAGTCTAGATATCTCTTTTTTTAAATGCTATAATGTCTGCTTGAGACTGTGAAGTAACCTTTAGTGACACTGGGCACAGAGAGTGTGTGGCAGGTCGTTTACTTGGAGCAGGACTAGTAAAACCACAGTCAACAAAACCCTCTCTCAAGCAACTTAACAAATCTTAAATACATAACTAGAGCTTAAACTGTGGTGCAAATCTGTTGAGTTTTGTGAAAATGTGAAGCGCTCTGGTCTAGACATGTGTTAGTTATTTAAGGCTGAAACAATACAACTTTGTGCTCATGTTACAGGTCTCATAATTATGCACATTTTCAGGTTCATACTCATACTATTTTGGGTGTCTACTAGAAAATGTTTACATGCTTTAATGTTGAAAAAACATGTATTTTTTCTCATGATGCCAATTGCTGAAGATCCTCTATTCACCCTTGGTCTGAGCACTCAATGTACCGTCACTTTAAGGCCCTCCAAGAAGCACTGTATGCTCTGATTGGTCAGCTCTCACAGGCCTGTGCTGGCACCACCCACCATGTTTCCGCTTCAGCTCTGCCGGTGCTTTTGCAACCACAGCCATCCTTTTAATGGTGTTGACTGAGGATAATGATCTGATCAATACCCATATTTCATATTACACAAGATATACTAACCTTTCCTGCATCTTCCTGCAGTTGAAATAAAGATGAGCAGTCATGATAAAGATATGGCACCCTAGCACTTTCATCTTTGTCTCATCACGGTGATGACACTATCTGTGACTCATCCTGCAGACCAGAACCTTGAGAGCAATCTGATATTCTTTAACCAATGCCACTGTCTCTTGTGCAGAGCACGGAGGATGGAGTTGTTGCGCCACGACCCACAGCGGTGAGTTTACATAGCTCAGATCCCTAAAGAGATACCCAGACCTCTCGGTGTGCACATCCCCGTCACACAGACAACTGATAGGAACTAATCAGTGAATGGCGGTTTTAACTCACGGCGGGATCTGACATGAGCTGGACCTCACAGGATCTCCAGCATGTTGTCTGAACGTAGGACAGATTCTATCACGACGCTGTATTTCACTGTGGGAAAGCTGAGTTAAACATAACTTTAACTTTTAACTTTAACTTTTATAACATTTATATTCCCTTATTGCTACTGTATTTTGTGTATTACCAAGCCCATAGTACAGCTAAGTTGGTAACACTTAACAATAAGGTAGACAAAAATGTAGTTTTGGACTATATAGTGGATAATGATTAGTTACTGAAGAACAGACTGGGAGATACTACATTAATGAGTCATTAGGTAATGATTACAAATCATTAGTATCTGTGAATCAACACACTGACCACTTTCTTCAAGAGTTGGTCTTGATTAACTATCAACCACCGGCTGATTGGCACAAACTGGTGATGATTCATTACTAACTGATTACTGAACCATAAGTTAAGTGTAAAGTGAAACAGAATACTGAGTAGTTACTCAATAGACTCACTTAAATAGTACTGAATAATTAGTTTGGGTTGAGGTTGCTTTAATATTTGATATGTTTATGTAACTAGTGTTTAATGAGTCTATATGGTAACTACTTGTTATGAGGTCTCAAAAACGTGTTTATGGACTAAACATTCTTTAATGATTCATTAATGTATAATGATTGTACAGGTGCAATGTTTTTCGTGTATACTATTTTTGTTAGTTAGCATCAGCTGATTAGCACTTAACACAAAGTTCCACTGAAGCTGATGGGAATGTATTAGTTTAGGTATTTGGTCCTAAACCAAAGTATTGTAAGAACTAACGCTTTACTCGGCCTTGACAATTCATCCTGATGGGAACATAAAAACTACAGTTAAGGACCATGGCATGATGTCAAAGGATAAAGTTGGTGGATCACCAAAGTCGATTATCTGTACAAAACTTTGTGGCTTAAAATCCAGCATGTTGAGATATTTCAGCATGGAACTAAGTTGTGAATCAAAATGTAAAAGTAAGTAAATAGCTGATATGTGCATAAAGAATATTTAAAGCCATTGTACCTGCTTTATGCAAATTCTAACTCCATCCAATGTAGAATTTAGTTTAACAAATAATAAAACAAACATTTTTCTACTCCAATTTTCCCCTAAACCCCACAAAATGTTTCCCTTTTTGCTCCCCAAAACTTGGTGTAAGCAATTCTTGAGTCTCATTGAGTCTCATTTCCAGGTCATCGCCCTTTTGGGGCTCACTCTAGCTTTAGTGATGCTCATCGTGAAAAAATGCATAAGCTATACATGGCTATTTAGAATAATGCTGTTATTTTATATGACTGTGCTCATTTGCAGGTCAAATATGAACACATGTTTTACAGAACTGTTAATTGAATTAATTCTTCAATCAGTTGGTCAAAACAATGTGACTGACTAAGAGTTGCTTAAATCAGGAGCAGATACAGGCTGTAAACATCTTTATGTGTGAAACAAAATGCAGGTGATGCTTCATAAATGAACAGAGTCAACATGTGGCTGTTGTGGGACGCTGTTAGTGACAGTGCGCAGGGGTTTCCACGCACCGCGGAGAGGTGACAGAGTTTCTATGGCTGGCTCACCACACAGACCTTCTCTGTCCCAACCCCGCAGAGTGTCAGGCTCTCTGCGTCAGACCTGGCCTTGGAGAGAAGGGCTATATTATGGGGCCTTGGCCCCTACTTCTCCCCTGTAGTTCACAACTTTTTCACCACAAGAAAATGTCAGGGATGGAGTTTTTTATTTCACCCCAAAATTTCCCTTTCTAATCACGCGTCTCAGCTCTTGGCTCGGGCAGCTGGGAAACTCACCACCCAGCCGTGTCCAGAAACACGTCGGTGCTATCAGCCACTCTATCAAAATCTATTTGCTCTCCAAACACGGCGATAAATTAATTCAGAGCTGGGACTTAAATATTCGTCTGGCTGTACCTTTACAAATACCTGTCCTGATATGTGATACTGGGAGGATTTACATTAAGTGCTTTGTAGACCTTGTCAGGACAATATATGACCAATAAAGGCAGAAGAGAGCTCTTACCACCACTACACATGACATCAACCGGCATCTCTCGTGTCCTCCTGCCACACTGGAATGGCCTTGATTTTTATTTATTTTTTTATCTTACCTCCATGAACATAATGCAAACTGAACTTTCAGAGCAGTGAGGATGGGCAGGGATAGAGGATTTTAAGACTTCCAACAGATAAACGTTTCCCGCTGCTTCCACCAACCATTCAGACATTTGTGCTCCACAGCTTGACCGTGGGATCCCTCATTATACAGAAGGATGTCATCTCCTGGTCATCCAAGGAAATCATGCAGTATAAAACAGCCCCATAAAGGTCTGCAAGTACAGCACAGAGCCCTCACTCTTCAAATATGTGAGTGACGTAGAGGAATTTGCAAACATTTGCTGCACATTATCGTGTTACAAACACTCCTAATCCTTGCTCTCTCCCTAATAGGAGGGAAAGATAATTGCTCCTCCTCGAGGAGAGATTGGCAGCAATTGTTTCTCCTATTGTGCCGAGCCCTGTTTGCCAGATTCGGTGTACCTTAAATGATAGATCAAGTCGATGATTTGATGTTTGTGAGTTGGCTTCTGAGATGAAAATACAATAAAATCAAAGTCTTGGAAAAAGAAAATGCTGCAGAGTGATCCTGTCTTCCCCTGTGTGGGCCCCTGTAAATGTCTGCTCATAATTTTAATGACACGCAAGTTGCAAAGGTTGTGGGGAAACACCTCAAAAACAAAAGGTCCATTTTTCAGTGGACTTTCGCTGTATGATCGCTCTGGGAAAGCGGCCCCCAAGTCTTTGTTTGTGCAAAATCAAACTTTAATCTGGTGCTTTTGATCGATGTAGCCTTTTATTTCAAATGTTTATGGAAATACCCAACAACAGTCTTGTGTGGTCCTGTGCCTAATGAAACACACTCATGCACGCCTCTCCTAGCCATCAGATCAGTGGCCAAAACACAATGTTCACCATGGAGTGTGGTTTCTGAAGGGGCGAGCACATGGTGGGCATGGCATAGAACAATCGGGTTCTCCTGCTCATCGGGGGACTGGCACATCTGTGAACATGGCTTCCACGACTCTGCAGGCCAGCTGTGTTGGTGCTGTCAGCCTCATCCTCCTCCGCTCCATCTCTTCTGGGCCACATGAGCTCCCATGGAGGGCTTCAGGAGGATTAGCACACCAGAGGAGGGGATAAAGGGTTCAGGAGCAAGTGTTCAAGGGTCAGCCTGGGGTTTTACATTTGATCTCCCCTCGAGTACAAATTAATGTCCTCTGATGTATTATTTTGATTGAACCGGCTTAAACTGATATAAGCCTCAGTTCGGCAACCTATCAAGTGTAATTTACTCACACCCAGGTTCACACTGGGGATTCCTCTTTTCTGAGATCACCTGAGTCTGTTGTTTTCCTGTCGAGCTGCAGGTTGTTTTGGTCTGGGCTGACGGATGGGGGTTGATGGTCACAAACCACACAGCACATTTGAGTTGTCATCAGTGTTCAGCAGCAGTGCTCTTATGTCTTGGAGACAGACGGCTGAAATGCAGGCCTCACTTTTTTCTACGTCTGAACGAGGCAAAGAAGAGAGGGGCAGTTGTGTGCACAATTTGATGAATAACAATTATGTGTGGACAGACGGATTGTAATGCCACCCCGAGGGCAGTGGCAATTCTGTCACCTTCCCCACAGGTGGAAAAACTTCAGGTGATTTTGCTAATAAAGAGGCCTCTTAAAATTGCACACCTGTGTGGAGACGGCGGCTGCAGCATTTCAGAACCTGTATAGCCTGTGGTTATGTTCCTATGAACCCAAACCTCAAGGTTAAATATCTCAGCACGAACTCATCTGATTCAGATCTGATGCCGGAATCAGATGCTGATTAGACATGAGGGAAGTTTAGACAAGAAAGTTTGGTTCTCCTGAGTCTGACTTTGTGTTGCAACTGCATTGTGATAGCTTAGTGGATGTCTAAAGCCACGTCTGCTGGTGTTCCTGTGTACAAGAAGAAACTTGCTCCGTCAAAATAGCCGCCCTTTTAAAGGAGGAGAGGAGATTTAGTTGTCGCGGCCAAACCGGGGTTTTATGTCTCTGCCACCATCTTGATAAATGTACGTCAACAGTGCACACAGGACAAAGGACACAACAACTTGCATTGTGTTGTTGTTCTCTATGACAACATAGCTTCCCTTTGCTGGATGGTGTTCACAGATGCTGGGTTGGACAACAGACTTCCTCTCTACGTGCGCATCAGAGAGAGACGGTGATAAGGGACTGTTTATGTTTAATTCTTTCCTTTACACTTTTGCCTTTTAAAGACAGCTCCTGGGATGATTTCTGGCAGACTATCCACATATGGGTTTAGTTTTCTTTTGGGATCATTCTTTCATAAAACAATATTCACTTTATTTACTTGCAAAAGTACACAAAAAACACATATTTCCAAACAAAGGATACAGATTCAACAGAGTTTGTGGTACGGATGTGCAAAGACAAAATGCAACACCATACAAAATAAACTACATCATTTGCATGAAGTGAAAAAGAACATTTGAGGTAAACATTGCTTTTCTGGCTATATCGTGATTAAGAATCAAAATGAAGCTTTTAAACACATATGAAATAGACTCCTGCTGTGCTGCTTTTACTGACAGTGTAGGATTTAGGGGCATCTAATTGTGAGGTTGCAGATTGCAACCAACTAATCACCCCTCACCTCTCCCCTAAACCACAATTTACACAAAAAAACTACAAAAAAATATACACAAAAGACCTTCTCTAGAGTCGGAGTGTACTTTGTCTTCTGGTCTGCTGTAGCAACATGGTGGACCTGTTCCTCTGTAGATTTAAAGGAGTAGAATTATTTTAGTTTTACATGGTTGCACTGCTAATAGGTCACCGTAAATAACCCTATTCTACACACTGCATCTTTAAGCAATAAAGCAGAAAAATGTAAAGTTGTGCATTTGTTGTCAGTGGGCAAGAATCAGAGGTCAGAGTCAGCATACCAGCAGGCTGTCAATGATAATCTTAAAGAAGATCCAAATATGAACATTCAGTTGTTATGTTCTCACCCCCATGCACATAGAAAGTCGAGTTAAGTTTCGTAGACAAAAGACATTTTTGGAGCTTCACAGTAAAACAGCATTGCAGTAAACTACACCTGTCTTTCCATTGGCATGGGGGTGAATATATAATGACTGAATTATGCATTTTCTGTGAACTGTTTCTTTAACATGATCAT
Organism: Diplodus puntazzo; assembly: GCA_963678695.2. NCBI lineage: Eukaryota > Metazoa > Chordata > Actinopteri > Spariformes > Sparidae > Diplodus > Diplodus puntazzo. The sequence continues at coordinate 14,716,387 of OZ023168.1, forward strand.
GTTCAACAGGTGTAATGTTTACCATCTTAGTTTAGTTTTGTATCTGATCTGTACCAGATTTGATGGCAATCCACCCAAACATTATTTAGAAATCTGAACCAAAGTGGTGGACTCACTGACTGACCAACATTATTGTCCTTAGAGCCACACAGCTAGAGCGGCTAAAACCAACCACAGCTCTACATGCACAATTTCACAAAGCATTTCTTTGGGCAGCTCCACTGAACCACAATTGTATTACTAAAAGACTTGCTGACTCAACCTCTGTGACACAATGAACACTGACTAAAAGACTAATTGTCCTTAACCCCTCTGTCGTTTTTGTGCACCACACTAAAACTGTTGCTCAACCATGTTTTCCAAAAATAAATTGCCACCATTAGAGCTGCAATAAAAACTCTGTGTAAAAAAAAATAACCGTCCAGTCTTTTTGGGCAGAAACTGAGCAGAGATAACAGCTTGCAAACCGCAATAGACAATGATACTGTGTGAACAGTTGAAAACCATTTCATCAATCAAATCTGATCTTCATTTTTTTAACAGATGTGGAATTCAGTCTAGTCCCTACTCAGCAGAAGTGGCATGACTCTCCAGAGCTCTGCAGACAGGGTCAGTTAAGTACAATGTCCGAGTCTTAAACAGCTCAGACGTGTGTCTCCCTGCCTATGAAAAGATACGGGCCATCAGAGACTCCCCATGATAAGTCTCTCTTGTATGGACTTTGACACTTTTACATCCACGCCTGAAATGTAGCCCTCCCCAGGTAAATGATGTCTTTCAGACTCAAGTCTAGTTAATTCCTGTTTTTCTCCCTCTGAGGCCCAAACAGACACATATACTGCATAAACATAAGTTATCTCCACCTTCTATAAAATACTTGTGGGTGAAGCAGGTGTAAACATATAAATATGATTAAAAAAAACTTCACATCACATTCACGCCAATTGTGCATGGCACACTGTGCCCCTTGACAAATCCCCTTGAGGATACACAGAGGGAAAATACATTTTCCAAACGGCTCCCCCAGCTTGTCACACAAGAGGTATAGACCATCGACTGCTTTAAACTCTCCATGGGAACTTGGCTGAAAGCAGCACACTGCATTCATGGCGAAGGCAATGCTAAATCAGTTAATTTAGACTGATGTCTTTATGATTTGCAGGAGTACGGCATGGAAGCCAGTCTCACACACTTGCTGAATAAACAAAAATTTGTTCAGCTCAAATAAAATTTGATGAGGAGATAATTTTGCGAGCACACAGCATAAAGGTCTCTCTCATGTGCCACAGTGCTGCACTCTGAGGGCAAATCAACCGAAACTCTGACGAGGTGGTTCAGCACACGGTGGACAAGATGATAGAGGGAGATATGGTAGATCTGGTCCACTACTGGAGACAGGCCTCCACGTGCCCACAAAACAGCCAAAGGCCTTTTTGTACCTTCAAAAATGATCCAATGGCTCTTTTTAAACTTACCGGACTCAACAATTGACATGAGTTCATTATAAATTCTTCAATATCTGATTGGAATACCTTAAGGAACCAATTTTCTGACTGGTAGAATGAATATCCCACTGTATTATTTAATCAAATATCACTGTTGGACTAAGTAAATTAACCTGAAAGAAATTCCAACAGCGTTAGACATTTCATTCAACATTTCTTGGCATGAACAACTCTCAATCAAAGCTAAAACCCACAGAAACAAGCCTCCAATCTTGGATTTCATCAGGAGATAAAACCTGGAGCTGCTCCACTGACAATGAATTGGAAACTGATATGGTGGAATTGTGCGCTGACTGTCTGAGCTTTTGCTCTCGAGCAAGTTTGACAGTAACAGTTGGTGCTACCAGTTATGAAGCAGAACATATCACAAATACCTAGTAAAACCCTGGGAACTGTTCTGGACAAAATCGCAATCAGTCAGTGTCAAAGGCAGTGGCAAGTTGTGTTTCTTGGATGCACTTTTGACTACATATATCTTTAGAACAACAAATGTGAATTCTGCTCTCAGGATTATAAGACAAGGACTTCCCAAAAAGCCACCTACAATCCCTGACATGTCAGATAGAGCTTTTCTGATTTCTGAATTCACTTGGGGCATTGAAAATAAGTCAAAGGTTTGGAGATGAATTTAATGGAAGCCTTTCCTCTAAACAGATATGTCTTTTTAAGGAGCTGTAAATGAAGAACAGATGCATGTCACTGCCAGTAAAAACTCAGTTGGAAATAAAATCTAATTCCATAATCTCCCTCAGTAACTCAGGAGCAGAGATCTGAGCGATCTACTGGAGAGTGGCCTAACCAAATCACCAGAATACATGTTGGCAACGTTGTTTTGGCTCTGCAGAACCACTGATATGTTAAAACATCACATTTTACTAGGTTGCAGCTTTATGTGTCTTTCCTCAAAACTGGAAAACAAATAATCAGTCTATGCAACCAATGTGAATACCTGGCAAGGCATAGACCACCATTACATTAAGCTTACATTTTCTTCTACTGTGTTCCAGCTTCTGGACAAATCTGATTAACTGTTAGCATTTTACCACTTTCTGATTGATCAGCAACTGAAAAGACAATGGTGAGAATCTGGAGGGACTTCAGCCCGATGCCCCTCCAGGTTTTCACTATCCATCATCTTTTCAGTTTCTAGTCAATCAAAAAGCAGTGAAAGGATAATAATTTGTCAGATTTCCTACATTTGTCAGCTCACAACGTAGAACACAGCAGTATAACATAATCCCAGCATTCCAGCTTCCTACCCTGAGCATCAGGGGACAATGGCTGCCATGTGAACATGGTCTATTGTGTCCCTAAATAAGCCGAGTTTTGCACAAGAAAATTATAACCCACCAAAACTAAAAAAGCTGTCAATTTGGCTTCATTGCTGTTATTTCACTGTTTTTTTGTGTTTTTTTGTTTTTTTATAACTACTATTCCTCCTAAATAAAGCAAAAGCCATTAAAAATAATTGCAAAGCACGGCTAGTTTTTTATCATTTGATTAGTCACTGGAATAATTGGTAGAACACTTGGTTATTAAAGTAATCAATACCTGCAGCCCTAGCTGTGACAATATTGCGCTTATGGTCCGGTTAGGTTTAGGCACAAAGACCACTTTATTAAGGTTTGGAAATCCTCATGTTAAGGCTTGTTCGCATAGCCAGACACTCTGGCTTGTTTGTCGTCCTTTGAACCAATCACATTCATCTTGGGCAATGCTGAACCCAGAATGCAGCAGCGGGGCCGCTACCTCCATAATTGTGTCAGAGGGAACTGTTTTGCATGTGGGGAGTCAAGCCCCAGCATTAAAATCGCTTAATCCCCACAAAAGAAAAGAAAACAGTTGCTAGCTTGTTTATGTTCCTACCGTTGGTGACCTGGTTATTGTTTACCTGCCAGTTTCAGCGTGTAGGTTTGTTATCTTAGCTGTTGTTGTTTCATGTAGCTACAGGGATTTCAAAAAACAGTAAACATGTAGATAGCGGGAAGGAAGGGGCCACCTGAAATACAGATCTAATGACGGGCCAGTGAGTCCGTCACTATGTTTAGGCCTAACTGATTCTTTCAACACAAAAAAGGCTGTAAATTGTCCGAAAAGTCCATTACTGGATAAATGTCCCTTGTCTGAGAAAAATATTTGGTGGTTTGACGCTTATTAATGTTGAAACATGGCCTCAAACAGTGGTTTCCAGCTCGGAATCCATCTCTCCCAGCTTAACGTCATGAAATTCAACTCATATACATGTTATATGTACATACTATGACACGTAGTGTAGAAATGTTGATATGCTACATATGATGCAAACATTTGAGTGTACCTGTAATGCCAACATTTTATCCTGCCGACGTGGCTGGAGTGGCCACATTCCATCATCAAAAAGTAGGTTTGTGTGAGGTTCATTCATTCACTCATTCTAGCGTGTGATGACTGTGCTGTAGGTTGTAGTTCGGCGACGGCCAGAGGTGGCAGAGCGAGGGAGCCTCTGTTGGCAGACACAAGAGGCCACTTTGATCTCTGAAGCAACCTATCTTTGCCTTTGTTGACAACAGAATACCTGGGAAAGGGATTTTCAATCAGGGAACCTGCATGGGAATCCCCTGACACGCAACAGGAACAATGCACACACACACGCACAGAGAAATATGTGAAAATGCACAAACGCCCGGAAATAACTCAAAATCAACAACACCCATCATCGGAATTCTGCTGCTCCTTTCTAAGCGTGCAAAAGTGTCTCATGTATGATATCAGATTTTTCCCCTTTGATGTCATAAGCTCATAATGCCTACATGTGAATAGCTTGGTTTTTTTTTCCAGCTGACAACAGATTCACTCCCCGGCTCTTCTTCTCGCACATACACACAGACAACTCGCTCAGTCCCCCATATGACAACACCCATGTTTACCCCCCCACGCATCCTGTTTGTGGCATCGCCGTCCATTGTTCCCGTGTGTGTCTACCTGAGCAGGTACAAAACCCTTTGTCAAACTCTTTCCACTGAGGCTGTTTTCGAGGAGCAGCGTTGACACAGTAAAAGGGCCCATGTGCTTTTGTATTGTTATCAACATTTGGCCGCTTTATCATTTCTTAAGTGGATGGAAAAAAGGTGGGAGGATGGAAAAATCTGCTGATAAATGCAGAACACAAAGAAGAAGCCACACAAAGAGGAAACAGAGAGACAAAACTATTTGGATCCAGCTTTTCAAAATGGTAGGTAAAATGTTTAAGGCTACAGGAGCCTTGCTGACTTCGATAAAAAGCCCATACTTGATTGCTAAAAAAAAAAAAATAGGGTACCTTTTGGAGCAGCACCCCAGCTGATGTCACCCTGAAGGAAGTGCTTTGAAGGGGATGGGGGCAGTGGGACATCCAGGCATCACAATGCGGCGTTGTATGCCAGCAGCATTACAAGGACGTGACGCTATCCTTGTGAGGAGTGGGCTTCACAATATAGTATGAGCATCTTGATGAGAGGTGCACCATCAAAGTGACGGGGATGTGTTTTTGCAATCAGGGACGTGTAAACAAGTGATTTGTGCTCCGTATCTCCAAAATAAATCTGTAAATTTCACCATCAGGTGCAGGGTGAACAGACGAGGCAGCTCACTCGATTTCACATTTCAAGGTGACACGAACATCCATCATTCATTAAATATATAAACTGTCCTGCAGCAGCATGTGACATTACAAAAGTAATCTGACAAGATTGAGAAGTGGTATGACACTGCCCTCTAGTGCCGCAAAGTTGATGGTTTCAAATTCACTAATACCATGTTGTCAGTGTGAATCAAGGACCAAAACAACCAAAAAGCACGTGCTCTAGATGTTGATGAACAGGAAATGAGTTGAATCACCTCATATTAAAAACACTTTAATCACCCTATCTTTGTTCATTGTGTGTGACGTACTCACACAGGTGCTCGCCCCTCCTGGCGTTTTGGTATTTCCTTTGAACTGCGGCTACAAGATAGTTGCAGATATCGGCATGAAAGAATCTCCCCACCTGCGATACAGCGCCAACAGCAGCACTGTGAGTGAATAGTCTGCAGCCTACCCCATGTGGCCTCCACCTGTGATGAGGTCTCAATCACTCGCTTATTTATTTGTCATCAGATTATTGACAATGAACAACTGCTTTATTATAGAGCTATAATTGTGCTATGAATCATATTCATGAAGAAGAAATAGCAACAGAGATAAAGTAACGGATTAATTGAATTCATGAGTATGAATTCATAAGACTACAACACACTAGTTTCAAGGACTCTACATTACTATAATATTTAGCTCACAAACAAATCAAATATGTTTTTCTTTCAATCATTTCAAAGTTAAGATCCTGCTGTTAAAGACTGATTTATCTCAAAAAGTAGCCAATGATGACACACCGCAGCTTTCCCTCAAACTACGAAAAAGACGAGTCTCCCTAAACACCACTGACATAAATACAAATCCCAGGTCTGTAACAATTTGTCAATATTATGTAGTGTGCTAACTACAATCAAAACTTATCATATAACAATGTGATGTGTTTAAAACTTGTTTGTTGAAGTAAATATGCATGTAACACTGTGATCCTACCCTCTCACTGAAGTTACATAGAGCAGAAACAAGTGATGGGGGGCAGAGAGGCTGAGACACTGTTCACCTTATTACAAGACACTGTATATCAATGATTCTGAAGCTGTTATTTTAATGTAAGTTATATAATGTTGCTTTAAATGTTAAGGTATCAGCCCCTCCCCGACAAATTTCTCTTACACTCTGTCTGAATACCAAAATTATTAAAGAATCCTAGAAAAGAAATGTTAAATGTTAATGGTAAAGAACTTACCTCAAAAGGTAGCCTATTAAAGAAGCACATCAAACTATAAAAAAAGAGAGAGTTTTAACTATCAAACTCAGTATGCTAACAGGCTGATCATGTCTTTTTAATAAGTTGATTGAACCATCTACAGCAAGTTCATCCAACTCATCATTTCAAGTCCAAAAGACACGAAGAACTCGTGTTTATACGTTTGGAGGTGGGCTGATATTTTAAGTTTTATTCGACGTGAAATTTAATAAAAGTTGCATATGCATGTTAACTTCTTGAGAAGTACGAGACATTGTTTATTTAGTTTGTTAAGGCATTAAAAAACGTTTCTCTTCTGATAAAGATTTTTTTGCCCAAAAACCCAAAGACTTCTCAGCCTGGGTAACACATGCCCATTGCTCAAACTGAGGCCAAGGGAGGGTAACAAACTGTTGTAATCTTTACTACCACAAGGGGACAGCATTCATCTATCACTGCTTTATTCTGCCAGGACTTATCCTGTTGACTCTTTCTTACTCTATTTTCATTGGGAAATAGAATAACTACTACTAATTCAGATTGCTCAGTGGTGGCTTTAAAGCTAGAATATATGTTATATGGAAGAGGATGAAAAGTAAGTGATATGTTATGGATCTGTCCAATGCAAATTAGTTTTACACACAGTCTGTGTCATGTGTGTCTCAAAGTTGCTTGAATATAAGCTTCTCAGTTGATGAGATTTGGTTTGGTGGGTGGTTGCCTCATGATAGTGAGAGGACATGCAATTCACATTCCCTCAAACAGACTTTCACAAAGTGGATCACATATCTCTGGGTAGAGGGCAGCCTAGTGCTGGAGAGAATAACAACGACAACAGCAGAAGAATAGTGTAAATAGCATAATAATATGCTCATCTTGCCGTGTGGTATTATGCAGATAGACCTCTAGCACATGCCTGGGCAGCTCCAGTGTGGAGTTGAATGGGGAGGATTAGTACCAGATGTTCATCAGTGGCCAGCCAATAGGAAGGAGGGCCATTTGGTCTGTGGGAGGAGCTGAGGCTCTCCTCTGAGCTCAAGATTTATTCTAACAGGTAGTTTAAAAACCAAACAGGTCAGCAGCAGCAGCAGCAGCAACAGCAGAAAGTCAGTGACAAACGTAGTGGTTATCCTGAGGAGGACGCTTCTTCGACCGCAGTTTGTTTCTGGATATGATCGGACGCCGTTCGTCAGCATGCTGAGCAGAAAGGGGTCTTGCGCGGGGATGATGAGCGCTGCAGCCGGGGTAGACCGCAGCAGGGTCGGGGAGAGGCTTCAGGCTGCCCTGGCCGGACTGCAGGAGCTGCATCTGCTGAAGGACAGACAGAGCGAGATGGTGAACTGGGCGCTGAGAGTGGACCGAGAGGAGCCGGTCACATCTGTGCACGCAGGCCCGGAGTGTCCCGCGATGATGGTGATGGGGGCCGAGGAGCAGCGGCTGGAGGCGACCCTAACAGCCCTGAAGCAACAGCTGGTAGGAAGTCATTTCAATTAAAAGCCATAAAACAGAACGATTAACACACCTCTGTGCGGCTGCTGCTATGTCGGCGTAATAGTTTGCTCTTTCATTATGATCATTACCTGTTCGGATGGGATCAACACTTAGCTCCCATTTATTTAATTGGAAGTTAAATTGCCCTTGGATTAAAGTCGTCAGCTGATGCTCATGTGCATTCCGTCTTCAATTATTACCAGACACACTTTCATGCTCTCAGCTGGGGGTAGGAAGTAAGATAGGTGTCATAAATCAAGGTTCACTGCAGGACCGGCAGGACTTTGAGTTGTGTGTGTGCGCGCACACCCGTGCATGTGCAGACTGCAGGGGGGTAGCAGCCCTCAATCATTAACCACTAATGCCAGGATTTTTTTCTTCCCTGTTTTTTAATCATGAAGTGTTTTTTGAAGGTGGAATATTTTGCTGTGAATAACACTCAGTGAGCGTGTCTGTCACCAGAGACCCCTGAGTCCTGGAGACAACTGGCTGTGGGGAGGTTTTTTCCATGACGAGCTTTTTCCATGCATGCTGCTGTTAGAGCCCCTCACAGGAAGTACAGGGATTAAGATGCTATGCTTTACTTTTAGTGGAACTGGGCAAACGCATTGAAGGATACACTCTAAAGTATCGGGAAAACACAAGTTTAAATTGTGTTTTACACCCGTGCAAAATGAATCCACTGCAGACTGCGCTATCTTTATAAACCACCACTGGCTACAAATAGACTTAAATGGTCCGATAACTCTTTTTTTTGCCACAGAAAGGAGAATGAAGCATGAATTATGATGGTGCATTTTACAGGCTTTGACCCACAGCCCTCATTTTAACAACAACTGTAACAGTAAATGCCAAGCCCTAACTGCAAGGCAAACAGTCTCTCACCCCAACCCCCAAGCTCTCCTCCTCTAGTAGTTTACACAATGGCCAGGCCCTCGCTGTGGGGGAGAAATGAGTTACCCACCACTGCTTCTTCCATGCTCCCCCATGTCCTGCTGGGGTTAATCATCAGCCACAGCTGAGTCGCTTTTGTTTTCCTGATGGCTGTACATTAGAGCATCCTTTATCCGAATAACAGACCTCTTCTCAGTAAGATTCTACTAATTTTATCCTTCCTGTTGAGAGGATTTCTACGTAACTGTATGTGTGAGCTTTGAGGATCTCCGTTGGAAAAAGTTCCTGTTCTCAAACTCTCCTGAGAAAAGACTTTCCCGTTTTAAAGGTTGTACCACAAATTATCTTTGGCCGTTGGCTAAAATGGAATGTTTGTCTGTTTTACAGTCTCGTCTTCGGAAACAGGATGTAGGGCTGAAGACTCACTTGCAACAGCTGGATCAACAAATCAGTGAGCTGAAGCTGGATGTGAGCAAGGCCTCCACAGAGCAGCTGGAGAGTGACAGCAGGCCAAGTTCAGGTGTGTAAGCAAACACCCGAACAAACAGGGGTTGTTGACCTTATCGCAAGTAATTAAACATCCACCCAAGCTACCATCATGCGATGTGTAAGAAAAATACTCATGCCTATGATTGTTCCTGCTCTCTCCAGGTTTCTATGAGCTCAGTGATGGCGGGTCTTGCTCGTTGTCCAACTCCTGTACCTCTGTGTATAGCGAGTGTTTGTCATCTTCCCAGACGAGCCTTCTTCTCCTTCCCATGAGCCCTGCAAACTCCAACATCAGCCCTCCATTACAAGTCGATGTATTTCGTCGCCGTTCTGCTGACGAGAGCGCTGCCCAGCCCAACCCTCCGCGGGCCACAGGTGTCCACCTGGGCAGCAGCAGGATCCGAGCAAGCACTACTGGCAGCGAACAGGCCCGGCCGAGACCTGTGTCGACAGGTAAACCAAATCTCTTCATCTCTAATTCAAGATAACCTCTCATGTAGTAACAGGAACCATGCAGCGGTTGTTACTAAACAACTCAACATGTATTTTTCTGCATAATTACAGGTAGTTTTTCAGTGGATGAGTGATTTTTAAAGGTTAATCAGTATTTTTGTGTTGCCCATCAGGTGATCTTGATAGGATGATGGCTCAAGGAATGGGCTACTACAAATCTGTGGATGCAAGGAAACCCTCAGTGTGCACAAACCCGAAGACATCCACGATGGACCCTAAGTTCCAGTGCAACCTGGTGTCTCGCAGTGGGACTGAAATGTACCACTACCCCAGCCCCCTGCATGCTGTGGCTCTCCAGAGCCCAATCTTCTCCAATGGGAATGACCCAGCCACGCCTGGACTTTTAGAGGGCCAAGGGTCCCCAGTGAACGGTTCTGGCTCCCTCCAGAGAGCACAAATGGGTTATGAGACGAAGACCTTGGGTTATATCGACAAGCTCCTCCTGCGCAGCTTGAGCAAAATCCAGAGTGAAACAGTTGCAGAGACTATGCAGACACACAGTGACTATCATAGGAAGCCCACTGAAGTTGTACCTGTGTTTCCTGAAGTAGCACAGAAAGAGGTGTCTATGCTGCAGCCTCTTCCAGCCAAGACCACAAACATCATCCCACTAGATAGCGACCAGAAGAGACACTGTATGACGTACTCCAGTCAAGAGCTGGCTGATAACCACAAACAGTCAGTGAGAGCCCCAGAGGTTTCACATAGATACTCCTATGCTGCTACCATGAGGGAGTACAGCTCTGATGAGGTCACCACTTCATCCCTGAGGAAGAATGATAAACCCCAAGGAGAATATGGTCGTCTAGCAAGGAGCACCTCAGAGAAAAGATCTGGGGACAATCAAGAGTCAAGGCCACAAGAAAGGAACGGCCAGAGGGAAAGATCGGTGATGGCCCACAGCTCCAGCACAGAGGAGAGTCAGGGCTTTGAGGTTCACACTGGTCATACAGCTTCCCCTGAGTTTGTCCACGCCAAATTTGTCCCTGCTGGATCTCAGAGGGTCAAGGTGAGACAGGCAGACCGTAAAACGAAAGCTGTGAAACTGAGACGAAAAAGCAGCGAGAAGCATCGAGCGACGAGGCAGCAACACGGCAACTCCTCCGGTGAGAGGACCAGAGAGGGCAGTGGTGGAAGCAGGGGGGAACAGAAAAGATCAGGGAAAGGAAAAATGACCCAGAAATGTACCAACTGTCACACAGAGGAGCGCAGACAGGGCTCAGGTTCAGACTCCAGCCACTGCAGCCCAGGTCTCATGTATACCCACAAGGTCCATTCTAAGCCAAATCCCATCCCTGCTGTGATAAAGTCCAGCAAAAGTCGCAGACAGCAGAGTCTGGAGTATGAGCAGGCTGTAGAGCAGAGGAAGAGGAGGCAGGGGGCTGCCAAATGGCCATCTGATATGGAGATGTTCCAGGCCTCCTGTGCTCAGCGTCAGAGGTTGAGAGATCCCCATGTTCAGGCACCAGGCAACATACAGATGGTCCGCAGTATGAGTGCCAGGCCAGGCCAGTGGATGGGACCTCATCGATCCTTACGATCCTCCATGTCTTCAAACTCTTTTCTCCACAACCTTAATGCCAGATACCCCCCAGCGCCCTTCCACATTTCCAGCCAATACCCACCCAGATGTGAGTCTGAGTATTCTGCTGAATGTGCTTCACTGTTCCACTCCACCATCGCTGAAAGCAGCGAGGGGGAGATGAGTGATAACACCACCAATCGCTTTGGGGATAGCGAGTCCAGCCAGAGCTTCCAGTCCCTCTCGGACTCTGACAGCAGCCTGTCGCTGGATGAGGAGGACCAGGTGGACAGCCAGGGGGAGGAGAGGGGTCTGGTGTGGGCTGAGGCCGCTCTGGGGCCCACCGCCGCCGGACGGCCCCTCCAGCAGCTCCCACGCCCCGAGCCATCAGCCTGCCGCATCAAAGCTTCCCGAGCCCTGAAGAAGAAGATTCGTCGGTTCCAGCCTGCCTCCCTGAAGGTCATGACCCTGGTGTAAAAACAGTTACCCCAGGGCAGAGTCAGAACTGTTGGGAAAACAAAGAAAGCTGTGGGAAATCCTTTTCAAAACTGTTGGCGATGATCTCACCTGGTCCCTCGGCACAAAGCCCTTAATCATTACTGAGCGGCAACAATTAAACCAGACTGCATGTCTGCACTGAAAAAAAAAAAAGTTACGAATTTACAATGGTTGAACCAGAAAATGTACAAAATGGTGTCTTGTATAAAACACGTATAACACAATGATTACACTTACACTTAATTTGTAGATATTTATGTTGTAATTAAAGTTACTCATAGCATGTGGCTGCATTTGACAATTTCATGGACTTTTCTGTCATATACTTGTATGTACCAGAGAAATAAAAAAACAATCTTTTAAAACATTTTTTGTTAATTTTCTGTTAATTTCTTCATTTTGCTCATTGATTGTAATCCATATTTGGCTTGGTAGAATAAACTTACTTAATATATATTGAGACAGTTTGCACTGAGTTTTTACGTTTCTTCTCCTTATGTCTGATAGCTCTGTTGCGACTTAGATAGCAGTTGTACAAATATTTGTTCAGCAGTGTTGATCAGAGGTGTTCACGACATCTCATCTGCCAACTTCTCTCCAATTCTGGTGACTGTTTATAACACAAGATAAAAAAAATGTTCCACTTCATTCTTACAAGCAACCCATGCCGGCTGACTAATTTAGCACAGACAGTGCTGACGGCTCCTTATCTGGTTTCCTGCCTCAGCCCAGCAGTTGGTTTAATAAGCTGCGGCTTCAACAATCAACTCAGACAGTCGTGTTTAATTAGAGGGCGCAACTTATCAGCCTCAGTCATTTGAACATAAGTAAACACACTCGCACTGACGTACTGAAACACGCAGTCACGCTCCTACAATTTCACAAACAGACATTAAGATGACGGCAGGAGAAGCTCAGGTTTCTGAGGAGAGACCTGAATTTTTAAAACAGTTGGTGTATATAGCGAGGGGCACACAGGATTAAGAGGGAATGACAGATGATCAGAGGCTCCTCATTTCTGAGCTGTCATGAGGAGATTAGACAGTGGGCAGCTGCACAGAGTTGCCCAATAATCTCATTTTGCAAAATCTGCCTTGGTATCTTTCCATTAAAATTCTTTCAAAGACGGGGTGAGCAAAAGGGCGCCGGAGAAGGTAAGTAGTCCAGCGACTGGCCTACCAGACATCGTCTCTCTCTCCCGTGGTCGAACATAATAAATGTTTTCTCCCATTAGGCAGCCACTGTGACCTCAGAGTTACCAACTAAGGAGCTTAGAGGGCCGACAAACATTTTTAGCATTTCATCAACTTTGCCTTTGAAGTTGTGTTCCCTGCAGATGTAATCACTGTGGAGACCGTTATTTTTAAGTCTCAGGGATCATTCATTTATTCATTTTCTCTCCTTTAGCTGGAGTTTGCTTTCAAAGAGAAAAAAATGCGTCATTCTTTGAATAAAAGTGCTCATTAAACGGGCATGTATTAATTCAGCAGCATTCTTTTCTCCATTCGTCGCACACAAGATGGGTCTGAAGGGCAGAAACCTAATTTTAAGTTTAGCAAGTTGCTACAATTGAACCGTCCTATTAGGATTTGTACATCCAGCTGACCTCTAACCTCGTCACAAGAGTGAGAGCGAGCGGTCAGTGGGATTAGCGCTGCTGTTTTCAACTCGGCTCAGAGGGAGCATGACAGGCGCTGGACTTGTCTTTGATGTTGAGGATAGCAGGACCGTGTCGGCTTGACCTTGCGTGCTGGCTGACCTTTCCAGCTGTAGCGCTTGCTCATCTCTGAGGGCACATCGGCGCACAATAGAGAGGTCAGGGGCCTTTTGTTGCTGGGCTTGTCTTTTTTTGTGTTCATCATGTCTGCCATTTACTTTCTTGTGACTCATTGTTACCTCCGCCAAGGAGGTTGTGTTCTATGTCAGGAGGTTGTTTATCGGTTGATCAGTTGGTTTGTCAGCAGGATTACACAAAATTTACTGAACGGATTTCCACGAAACTTGGATGGTGGATGGGTCAAGAATAGACCCGATTACCTATACATGGTGAGATTTGAATAAAGGGATGGATTAAGACATTTTTTTCTTGCTTTCTTTAACACTGCCTTATTTGACAGTTAAAAAAAAGATCTTGGTAAGTAATGCATGGATCTCGATGAACAAAATAGCTTTTAGGTGGCTATTATCGAGTGTGAGTAAACTTTGATGCGGATCCAAATGAAATCTAGATGTAGCAGATTTAAATATGTTTTATTTGATATCGGATTAGGCCTGATTGATTTAAAGGTGACTGTTGGGTCTTGGTTTGACTCTGTTGGACGAAGTTAAGACGCCCCATTCCTGCTCCAGTTTGTTCTATCAAAAAAAATACATTGGAAGTTTTCCACAGAATCATCAGAATACTGTAATTGGTTTGCTGGATAGAGATAATTCGGCTGGGGAGTGAAACCTCAGGGGGTCGGATTGGAGGCAGCGACCTGTGCAGCAGGTGTACGGGTGCACCTGCGAATAGGATTTAGTCGTGATATTTCATAGGGTGTACAGTTGAGTGCGAGCGCAGGGGGTTGTCACAAAATATTCCCTGCAGATGTCGCGTGGGATCTCATTACACAGAGGTGCTCTGACTTTGACATCGAATACATGAGAACACATGGCTCAAACGGTCACATCAAATCAAGATCACAGACGCCACACCTGCCGAGGAAATGTCTTAAGTGAGGTCTTTTAACCACACGGGCCTGATGCTTTTTCCACATGGTTAGAGATCCATGAAAAGAGTTTGAGTTCACCTTTCTTTTTTACTTTAACTTCTGCCATCGTTTGGATAGAAATGTGACATGTAATAATGAAATGAAAGTGCGTGGTTCAACAAGCAAAGTAAAAATAACTGCCTCATTGACTTCACACTCACTCCCCACTTTCCTCACACACACGTTCTAAATCGAACTGCAGTAGCACATTGCCCACGTCCATTGGGATATAAATAGGTGGAAGTGTCATGCTCAACTATTCTGAGCACCAGGACAGGTAAACACTGAGGTAATGCAGTGAACGAACACCTCTGAGCTGCTTTGGACAGTGATCTTATTACACATTAGGTCACTGTGCCCCTCTTCACTCTGCTAGCACGCATCAGATGTCCATGTCTAATTAATCCAAACAAAAAGGATCATCCAAATGTATCCAAGTATCAAACCCAGCATTGTTCGGTAGAATGAACAACACCAAGACACTGTGATATCCGTAACATAAGAAAAAACATTTCAAACTAATGCAAGAGAGAGAGCAGAAAGGGGAGTAACAGTAACAAAGGGTGGGCCATGGACAGGTGCAAATTAAACTTTGACATGGTTCACATTAGGTCGCAGTCAGAGGAGGGGTTCTCCCTTATGCTTGCATGAGGTAATCCCAAAACCCTACATGCACCGGCCCTTCCCAGTCTGTTTCCATGCACAAAACTCATAATACCCAATCAAGCCATCTGTGTTCTCTCTCTTCAGCATTATTTCAGCAGACTGTTGAGGCAAGCAATACCCAGTTTTCTTCTATTTACATCAAAACTGTCTCAGTTTAAAATCATCTTACAGTTTCTTGTCAGTGTATCTATACATCGTGGTCTTACGTGTTTTTCACTGGATGTTCTTGAGGGTGCTGGGCCACGGGATATAAGCTGTGGATTTACTATGTTGACAAGTGGGAGCTCAGAAACTCATTACCACTCTGATGAGAGGATCTTTCCGCTCCTACCCACAATGCACCCCTGGAAAGGCAGAGGAGGTCATGCTTTTCGGGGCTCCTGTGAAGCAGGAAGGATTATCTTCAGTTTGACATGTTAAATATCCTCACCGATTTTCTGATTTGCTGAGGTTTTAGGATACATTTCAATACTGACACAGCAACAAACAAAACAAGGTCAGCAGTTACAGAGTGCAAATTCTACATACCTAACAACATGTAGCTTCATCTATAGTGAAATAACTGATATTCACTCAGATCCTTGGCAACTCTTAACTTGGGGGATGGGGTTTTATAATGTGTGGTGGCTTTTGTCCCCTTGCTTACTGTACATATGAATGGGGCTGGACCGGAATGTCCAACCTCATGAATGTCAATTGTCCAAGGCCGGGGTTAAGGAGCAGGCTTCTCTGGTTGTGTAGAGGAGGACAATAGAGATAGAGAACAGCGAGATGAGGAGATAGAAAGCGAGGGAAATGAGCAGGAAGAGATGAGCTACGGGAGAGTGTGAAAGATCAAGAGCAGCAGTGACAGAGCATGAAGATGAGGAAAACGGTGAAAGAGCCACAGGGAGATGCATGTGGTTTCCACTCCTGCGAGGCCTCGCTGGTCCTTCCCTAAACCACCACCTGCTCCTCTTTAAGCACATCCTGTCATTTAATACCTAATCCCTTCATTCACTCCAGTGTGTTTACTGACCATTGTCTCAACTCCCTTCAAGCTGTGGTCAAGAGGTGGTTCAAAAGTTCGCAGTGTATGGAGAGCACGCACTCACAGTAACAGAGGGCATTGTGAGTGTGTTCGCCCCTGCCAGGCAATTGTGTGAGGCAGAGAGAAACCACTGTGCATGCAAGTGAAGGAGACTTTGGGCTCTAGCTTTTGAGGCCAACTTCAGTTACTTTCTTTGAGGTGAACCAGCCAATATTTGTGGATAGATAATTGGACTACAGTGCGCTGCAACGTGCCCTGCATTACCAAAGAATGTTATTTAAAGATAGCTGTGTTGCAAAGAGTCATACTTGAGTAAAAGCAAAAATATCGTGTTAAAATATTACGATGGTAAAGGTGAAGTCACCTTTGTGAATAGTACTGTAGTAAAAGTCTTAAAGTAGCTGGAATTAAATATACTTGAAAGTACAGTAAATTATACATACATAAATTATTTTTTTTTATTTGCACACAAATATAGATAGAATCAAACAAATTAAATAAATTAAATGTTTTAATTAAATGATGGAATACATAAAAAAAAGTATTTAACATAGTTTGGGAAAACACAATAAATACCAAATAACTAAAATCCCACACAACAAACAGAAAAACATATATATCAATAGATAATGATACAATAAAAGCATACATGTATTCCAGTGTTCAACATTTTTTCTGATTATTGGAATCAGGTTGTTTTTTCTTCAAACCAAATGCAGATAAAGTAACTAGCTAGTCAACTTACCAAATAAACGTAGTCTTTACCCTTGGACATTAGATATTGCATAAATGGTTTAAAAGGCAGCATTCTCTCTACAAGTTCAGTAAGTAACAAAACCTGCCAGGTTAGGGTTAGGGTTATTACAACCATGTCTCTGCATTTTTAGAGCACTGACATCAGAGTTTCTAGGGCAAATTGAGATTCTCATAGTTGTTGCTTTGGACGGTAGCCAGGCTCCTAAGCCGGCCATGTTGCTACATTGTCTTATCTACAATGGCACAAACAGTAATAAGGAAACACTAAGATGGAGGGATTTGCAAAGTTGTGCTGTGGCTCAAGGGCAGTGTCAGTGTCTTTTTATCGGAAGGTTGCTGGTTCGATTCCCCCAGTCTGCATGTCAAAGTGTCCTTATATAAGCTATTGAACCCCAAACTTCTCTGTAACCTTGCATGGCAGCCACCGCCATCAGTGTATGAATGTATACTGTAAGTTGCTTTGGACCAAAGTTACATTTAACGCCTAAACCCAACCAAACCACAACTGTACGATGAAGGTCTGGTTCACCTGTCACTGGTACACTGTAACTGTCATTGCATGACGTTTAAGTGTGAAAATGTGCTGGTGGCCTGCAGGAAAAGTCAGTGGATCACCAGATATATGGATATTTTTCAAGATCACACAGACAGACAGACAGATGTTGCCATCACTAACATGGCTAAAAACCATCATGCTGCTGTTAATGTTAAGTGTTGTCTGTCAGTGGATATGGAGATATGATTAAGAAAGTAGGGAGTGTAGAAAACAGGAGCAACACGTGCCCTCTCGACTAAAAACAGTCGAGCCACAAGATTATACAAATGAGTGGGATCTGAAAAATAAGAGTAGTAAATCCAGTAATCCTCTGAATGCGTAAAACGTACTCTTTTTTGGCTGAAACATGTTTGTGCTACTTGAGTCTCAAGTGCAAAACAGTCTAGCCGACTCTTAGGACAAGCCTTCGTGCTTGGGTAGGCAAAAATAATGACTCCGCAATCGCCCTGTTGCTTACGGGGGTTTATACTCTTAGTGTGCAATTTTGAAAAGAAGACGTGAGCTCACGAGCAACGGTGGCGAGTGCGTCTGTGAAGGGGCTGCAGATGAATACACGCCGTTTCCCCTTTTATCAGCCCCAGTGTCTCTGTGAGGACGTCCTGGCTTTTTTTATGAGCAGGATGTCCTGTGTCAGCTCAGAGCCCTACCTCTCTTTTGTCAGGCCTCGGGCTCTAAACAGCTAAATTGAACCACCCTGGCCCCACATATCCTAAGAGAGCTGTTTTGCTTTATCTTGCTTTTTTTTCTGCTGTGGGGTTTGTCAACTGGCTCACCAACAAAGCCACCAATCCTCATTATGAACAAAAACAGGCCTCGACTCTTCTGAAGTGGTGTGTTTGTGTGTGTGTGTGAGTGAGAGAGCTCTGAAGGAGGACATCAAAAGAGCGGCGAGAGTGACAGCTGGTCCTCCTCTTGGTCGGGCCCCCTGATAAGATCAGAGTGACAGGAGAACATGGGACCCCACAGGTACCTCCCTCCCGCACCAGCACCCTCCTAGCTGCTCCCATATGGTCGCTAACAAGTCCCTCACCTACCAGCATGTCCATCCCTTTTGACTCCTCAGCCGTTGTTTTTTGCCTCCTAGAAGTAGAACACAGCGTTTATTTCCTTTAAAAAGCGTATATCTTCAAGTATGGCGCTACATGAGCATTTTATCTTTACTTTCTAGCTATCTCTACTTATCGCCTCCACACTATTTGTCCGCCCTTCACATTTGACTGCTCTCCCTCTACAAGATGCCATAAACCCGTTGGGTGTGTGCTCACATTGAGCACTTGAAAGCAGGAGCTTCCTACAGCTCCGAGCCTAATGGACTCTAGTCTAGTCTGGCCTACCTATAAAGAATGTTTTAGACCTTGGGCAAAGAAGCTTGTTCTTTTTTCCAGTGCATGTGCTCCAGTTAAAGGGGCACTAAATTCAACCTCAGAATTTTAATATAAACATATGAATAGGGTAATAATACAAGCTGAGACATCTCCAACTTTTCCATAACTGAATAAACAAGCTGTTCTCAGAGGTAAATAAGGTGCCCAGAACACTGTTGAAGCTAGAAAGGTGGCCAGGTCTGCCAAATATAAACACTA
Source organism: Diplodus puntazzo (assembly GCA_963678695.2). Taxonomy (NCBI): domain Eukaryota; kingdom Metazoa; phylum Chordata; class Actinopteri; order Spariformes; family Sparidae; genus Diplodus; species Diplodus puntazzo. The sequence continues at coordinate 14,735,475 of OZ023168.1, forward strand.
AAGTGAAAACAGTATGAAATTGTGTTGTCCTTTGAGGTCAATTTGTTTATTCCCTTTATTCTGGCATGAAAACGAAGAGCATTTGTTTATGTAGTTTGTTCAGAATATCTCCCACAAAACTACATGGTGCTCCTTTTAAAGACGGGCTCAGCTGGCACATCTCTAACAGTCAATATTCTATTAATTTTATGAGCTCAGAACCGTTTGTTGAGCTCACAGTTTTATGGCCCTTCGTCCTCCTCTTTCACTTCCTTGATTTTCCTTTTTAACGATTTTTTAAATTACTTCTTCGTGATGTGGGGAAAAAATACAATCAGACTGGAAAATAATTATCCAGATTAAAAAATGAAAAAAATCACATATACAGCACACTCACTAATTTTTCCAAAGCATGTTAGACCACCCAATTAAATTGTATTCAGCTGGGGGAAAATTGCTTGTTATGGGGCAAACGGCAGCTTTTCCTTGGGGTCAGTAGTTTGCTGTTTGGTTTGTTTGCCTTTGTCTCCCAGGTATAGTTAGTGGTTAGTATGCGCTCCCCCATATGAGACAGGTCCCAGCTCGCAGGTGCAGTGGAAAAGATCCAACGGAGAGAAACCGTGAAAGATAATAAGGCTCTTTCCTCAACACACTCTGACTCAGATGTGGAGTTCAGTTCCTCTCCTTTCTGTCCTCTTGTTGAGCATTAGTTTCTATCTCATGGTTTGTTTTTCATGTCTCAAGGCAAAAAAGCAAACAAAAACGAAACTGCGGCGCAGCTAGATGTGTTTTCAGCCGGCTCCACAAACACTTTGCAGGACACCCTGAGGTCTCGTCTCTGGACTGATTTGGACAGGCCGGCCCCAACCTCAGCGCAGGGGGTCAGGGGTTATGCAGCGAACAGACTGATCCTCCATGCGGTATTAACTCTCCGCACCTATAGGAAACATGATGAGGACAGACAGGTTCAAACAGCTGTCCCCGTCAGGCCAACCAGTTCGGTTGATCATAATCGGTAGAAAAGCGTGCATGCGTGATTCAACATATTTAAGTGAGTTTTAGCATGCGCACAGTGATTATCGGGGAAAATATTTAGACTGATGGGCCGAGTGAAACGTACTAATTTAAAGTTGAAGAGGGCAAATGTTTGAAATGATGCATGGTATTGCCATTTGTGTATGTTATACTGATGAATGGGTCTTTGAAACATGACACAAAAGCAACTGATGGGGGAGGGCTGGCCTTAAACCTTTGTAGTGGGGTATTAAGGAAAGTTGAAGGGGATGGCTTACGGATAAGAAATGGATCTTGTGAGCAGCAGTAGAAAGTATTAAGAAATAATTTAACAGTAGATAGAAATGCAAAAATGCTGTTATTTCTTAAATTATGTTGATTTGGAAGCAGTGATACCTAAAGGTGACATATGGCGAGCCTTCCTTTATCTGCTCCGGGCTGTTAGCACCACTGCTTCCTGGCATAAATATGTTAAAAGGGTGGCAACTGAACTTCCCTTTATGGCTCTTAAGATAAACATTGACACCTGACAGTGAATGAGCTTCAAGATAAACCTAGATTAGTATTTTGATCTAAGCTCTTGTGGCAAAGATGAAGGGACATCAGAAATCTTATCATGAGCTGGCCATGGCTAATGTTTCATCATGTTATCAGCAGTGTGGATAGTGGATAAATCTTTAAAATCTGGACCACAGCTCTGTGTTAAGACTCCCCAGAGGCCTGGATGATGACATGCAGATGATATGTTTATATGGGCTGTGTACCGAGGCAGTAAATCACCGCAGGCTGGCAGTGTAAGGAAGGATGACAGTCTATCTGGGGGCCCCATGTGTTTTTTTTAGAGAGAAGGGGGCGAATTTGAGGGTAAACTCTGTCACTTTGAGGGAGGTTGACCTGGCAGGTTTGACCCCTCAGCTCCTTTGAACAGGACAACCCAGGGTGACACTCTAGGCCAGTTTGTTGAGGGATTTGCACATGAAGGACAGAGGATTTAGTGAATCTCAGAGAAGGACGGAAACTGAGATCTGTCATCTTTTTTTTCTTTTTCTTTTTTTTTGCCTCACATTGAAATCAAAACAGATGTGGTTCACATGTATCAAAACACCTAACCCTTGGAGAGTAGAAGATATGAGGGCCTGAGTGTGTTTTTGCACATATCCTGATGAGGTCAAGTTCTAACATCAAAGCATCCTCGATACTCTATCTGACTTCAGTTAACCATGTGCTCTGCTGGCAGTGAAAGGCCGCGGCTATCTACACAGGTCACAGAAAGGAGGTTAATCGATAGGATGAGAGAAAATGTACATTATATAGTATTGATAAAAGCAGCACAAAGCCTGTAAAAGGGGCCATAAAACCCTGTGTTAGTACAAAGTACTGTATGTGTGTGGGTGCCAGAGCATTCAGACCATATCAAGCAAAAAAGGCAGCTTGTTTTTCCTGCTAAGTTGTTATTTCAAACAATATTTAAGTTTGCGGTTCTTCTATGTTAAGGTCATGAGGTTTTCCAGATCAAAACAACAATTATAGTGCTTTCCATGGGAACTCCGCACAATATGACCTCAGTTAGGATTACGCAGTCACGCTACCTCATGGCGCCACTTTACAAATGCCATAATCATTAAATAAATAAGACAAAAGATGAAGGATAGGGTGAAGAAAGGCCTTAGAGGCTCCTGAGAGGCTGCCGTCTGCCCCCTCTCTGTACTCTCTGACACCGCCACACTCACGGCTTCTTAGCAGATCTATTCTATTGATCAGTGCTGCTAGGTGTGCTTGAGTCGGATCAATGCTCATCCCTTTTCACTGCTCTTTACAGCCGGCACCAAAAAAAAACACAATCTCCCCTCAGTGGGATCGATGACAGCCAAGACAGCCTCTGCAGGATGTGTATTTCCTCCTCTCCGGTCTTTGAGGCTATTAAAGCTTAAAGGAAAATAGGATGAAAATGAAGAGGAAGATGAGGTAGAGACAGTGTGGGAGAGACAGAGAGAGAGAATCCAGCTTTGATGCCGGCTCTGTGTGGATCTGGCGTCCAGATGACCTGCGCTTACGGAGCAGATTAGCCTTGACAGTTGTTTCTGGAGAGAGGGGCTCATCTAAAGCTGTCTGGTGATCCTCAACCGTGCGACAGAAAGGCCAGAGCAGGTACGCCGTGTCAAAAACCCACAGAGCAGTCCTCCGATCCTTATCTCGAAGATTCCAGGGTAAAGATCCACAGGGCAGATAAGGGTGTTTACATTCAGTTGAGATTTTTATCCTGACATTCCTTCACAGTTAGGCATGCTGTGAGGGCCAAGAGTGGTTTCCTGTCTCAAAACCAATTCTGTGTCCCTGCAAGAGAGAGGCTTCTTATTTTGGTGGCGTGACAGACAGTGCATAAGCCAAAGCTGCATGCCCTCGCACAGAAGGGCACTGCTTGGGCATATCTCAGTGTGTATCCACCTAACAAACACCCCGGCTCTCCAGGAGATCCACTATGTGTTGTCATGGCAGTCCTCCAAACACAGTAGGGATGCATTTAGGGGCTTTGTACTTCCTGTGTTTACCAAGCGTCTTGGGCAATCCCGCAGTGAGGCACAGGATGCCGGTCTCCACAATGGCAGCAGTGAAGACTTTGGATCCACTCTGAAGGAGCAGCACACACAGGCAGAGAAGGGAAGCTAATCTGAGATGACAATGGTGTGCAAGGACTGAGCCGTTATGTCACTTTTCCATCGTACTGGTTGGAATGCTAATGACAGTCATCCTCTCTGCTCTTACCCTTCCTCCTCATCGTTTTCTTACCTCACTCATCACTTCAGTGGGCAGGACTTAACGTTTGGCATATTCTGTCAGGGAGGTTAGGACATCGCTTGTCTGTAAGTGGCTTTGTAAACCAGGAAACCAGGTTGTATTTATAGAAGGATCTAAGCCAGAGGACAGTGATCTGACCTATTTTAGCCTGACATCAGCTATTACAGCCGACTGCAAACTGTGTTGGATGTGTAAGTGGCTTTTCCAGGTGTGAGATCAATTTCCTAAACAATGTTCTCTCTCAACAAGCAGGCATATGCACCAGTAATGGACTACTGTAAATCCTTAATGTACCATTGAGTTTGCTAGAGTAGTGGCAGGGGAATAATTGTCATCAATCACCTATTGTAGACAGCGGCTCAATTAAGAAGTGATGTGTGCTGGTGTTTAGCATAGTGAAAGGGCAAACCTGCTCCCCTGTTGACGTAAAGATCTTTACTGTTTCTTAACACAAGTCAACATGGTGGGTTGTTAGCGCTCACTACAGACAAATTCTTGCGATGTATGAATAAACTATTTCTCTTGAATAATACTGAAATAAGTACTGACTGTGTAATGTTTGTAATGAGTGTAATGAACGTTTATAATGATTGTAACTGATTGTAATGTTTTGTCCCTTTTCACTCAAATATTCTTGACTCGGTTAAATGTTGGGTGTCAAAAGGTAAAAGCCTCCAATTTGTTTAGCATCACATTGCAAATTCGATTAGCAAAATCTGGCATGCAACATTTGTTTTAGCGAGGTAAATCAACATTTTAACACCTGATACAGACAAAACAGACTTGAACTGGGATGACCAACATGACTTGTCATTTTAGAGCAATTTTCGCCAAGCTAGCAGTGAAGTTTAATGAATAGCAATGTGGCACCATCTGTTGCTTGTTCAGTCTCAACAACTTTTAGATGAATTACAATGAAACTTTGAACAGCCCTGTCCAGTGCAAAAACAAAATCGTGACCCACCGTACTCTGCCTCTGATTGGCTAGTACTTGTTTCCTTTGTTGGTTGGTTTGTGGAGTGATATCGATCAGAGTTCTGGTAAAAACATCAGGGTGATGTCAAGCCCAATATTCCCACCTTGAACAGGTTGTGTAAAAGAGGCTTTGATCTTGCTTTTAAATGTTTGATTTATGTATCCTGAGTTGGCTCGTTAGAAACAACTGAAAGTGTTCGAATCACAATCACAGATAAGTGAAAACGTACAGAGCTTATTGTATATAGTGTTTGGACACAGCTGCTCAAAGGCACTTCAGTTCCAATGGAAAGTATTTCCAACTCACGGACAGTAATGTGTAAAAGAAAATCTAAACAAAGCATTACTGTTCCTATTGTATTTATAGGCATACCAAAATATGAATATATGTGTTGGAAAGCATTTTCAATTACATAGGCTCCTCTGAATAAGATAACGAAAAAAAAGAGAAGCGGGTTCACTGAGGAGAAAGAGAAAGAAAGTCAGTTCAAAGAGCAGTCAGCTGACATTTACTTCACTACACATTCCAAGTGCTCTGCCATTTCCTCATAGCAAATCTGACATTGAAGCCCCCTGCAGAGCGCCATCCTCCATCCCCAGATGAGTGTGTTGTCTAATGAGGGGCTTAGGTCCGTTACTTCACCACTGTCCAGGGCCTGTCTTTCACATCGTGTTGTTCCGCCTTCATGCTCTTGCTTTCTTTCTACTTTACTGTTCAAAGCAGTCCGAAAAGCAAGCGCTTCAAATTGGAGGCACTTTATTCTCGGAAATGCCTAGTCATTATAAAGTGTGTGAGTATTGTTGAGTCTTCATGGCGTGATGCAAACAGGCGCTTTATTAGCCCCAGGTCACATCGTACCACCACTGAATTTTACTTGATTGTCTGTCAGGATGAATGTGCAGGGATAGGAGGACCAGTTACTGTAACTTGTTTATATATATTGTCCTCAAAATAAACTAAAAAAGGAAACTGGTATTTTCCAGCACAATTTTGATTAATCCCATCATAAATTGAAAGTCAATATTTTTCAATATTGGATTTAAGAATTGAAAACCTTGGCTCAGAATAATGATGATGCAAAACAATTCACCCCTTTTGGGCTGATTTATTGCATTTTATTATACATATCTATTATGTGTTCCTCATAGCTCATATGCATTCATGCATTTTCAAGCAAAAGCTAAATGACCTGTGTTCATCAATATTGCACAACTTGCTTTTCCACCGAAGTAATTACAGGATGAGTAATGTAATCAGCCTGCTATTCTAATGATAATGCTAAGATAACAGGTCCCAAATACAGGTTAACAACATGCAATTACATCCTTTATGCTGTGAAAACAATGAAAAAACAGGACATTGGCTAATTTAACTCCAAGCTTCATTAATATAGCTTTTTTTTTCTTTTCTTTTTTTTCATTTTGCAAAGTTTGTGTTCATGGATGAACGCACTTCACACAGCCCAGACAGAGTGTGCTCTGCTTGAGTGGTAAAACGAGTCCCACCTCGCACTCAAACACAAGTTCCTCTTTACACACAAACACAACATGTCTGAAATAGGTTTGGGTGTGAGGCCTCTACCTCATGGTGTGAGGTGCTTTTTTCATCTAACACCCTTTCACCAAATGTCAATTGGCAAACAAGCCCAGCCTACCCCCAAAGAAGCCCCTGATTAGGCTGACCATTCTTTTTATAATGGGCGGGAGGCAAGAAGATGCTAAATGTAGGCAAATAAAGAATTATAGACCTTTTAAATGGTTGCCCCACTAAACAATACTAATTATTTGAAATCCTGCAAACACACAGATGCAGACAAAGACACACTAATACACAAGGGAAGCACACACGATCACTATCTGCATGACAGTTGTCTTATTTATGGTGTGCTTTTTACACAAAAACGCAGACTCTGAATGCTTGAAATGTTATCATGCAGCGATCACAATATGAATGGAGACAAACAAGTCAAGGAAATACACTAACATATCATCTGTAGCACAAAAGGATCCTCATCTCTGACAAGATAAAGACACAATGTGACCGATGAGCTTCTCTACAAGCTTCTGGTAAGTGGACAGCATTCCTTCAATGGTGATTTGAACTTTCTCTGCTGTAGGCCTTTTCTGCTACTCCAAGAGTACTGTTGTTCCGTTGTGGTCATCAACAATGACTTGGGTGTGTGTGTGTAACTTGTCTGCAGCTCCACGCTCCTCTGATTCTCGTTATGCCATTTGAACAGGCCTGGACGACACACCCCATATCACTAATACTCTCCCAGGAGACATCAGCGACAGACCTGTGTGAGAAAAACCAAGACATCCATAACGCTCGACTGCCAAAAAACAAGTCAATACAAATAGAAACCATAGCATAACATATCATTCATGACGGGTAACCGAGGCAAGTTACATGTTTCTATCTGTCAGAGCTGACGCAGGATTAACGGTTCTGAGAGACACAAACTAAATCTCAGTGAACCCAGACTTGTTGTTTCTAAAATCCATATCTGTACTTTTTCTTCCCTCAAAGTGCAATTAATTCACATTTTCACTGCCCTAAGCATTGCCCCGGGATTTAATTCAGCTTCTTGACAAGTAATGACCCAATTACCATGTCCGCATAGGACAGCCAGTCACTGGGTTCAACCCCACAGGTGTCCAGAGTGCAAGCCCAGAAACATCAAAAGACATCTTTTATGATCTTTTTTATGGTCTACTTGCTTTGCCCATTATGTTTACCAGAAATGTCTTTCACAATGCTAAACGAAGCATCCCCTAAAAATCTATTGCAAGTCCTGCTAAAAACTTTGTACGGACCTTTGGTTTGGCACAATTATAGATAATTGTGTTGTTGTTATCTTACACCGTACTGGTGTTTTTTTTAAGCACAACTGTTTTGCCCTTTACAATATTAAGTGACCCTGTATAATATAAAAAATGGAAGGGTAGGAGCACATCCTTCCTGGACTCAAACTGAGTTTGTTCAAGGTACTTTTCTGACAATAAAGGCATTTTAATAGTTAAAGGTACACGATGTAGTTTTGGGGGAGAACTTTAATCAGAAGACAACAATCTTTAAGAAAAACAAAATACACATTTACACAATACACGTTTTAATTACGGAATAAACTAAATAAGCAAACTGACCTTAAAGGACAACATAGTTTCATACTGTTTACTTTTTTTATATTTGGTGGACCCTGCCACCTTTCTAGCTTCAATCTGTGTTTTCCTGTGAGAACAGCTTAAGGAGTTTGTATTATTACCTTTGTAATATTGTACATTTCTTCCCAAAAACTACATAGTACCCTTTTAAAACAGAGTGCCTTGGACTTTTTTGTGATTCGCATGTGTTCAGTGACTCTGTTTAAGGACACTCTAGTGAGTACAATGTAGGAAAGTAATCTACAAAGCAACAGGACAGCAAAAGTACAGGTTATGTGACTAATTACACGTTTCAGGGACAAGCAACCATTTCCCATGGAAAGCTATGGGAACTCATTCTGTGTACTATGACCTGTTCTAAACAGATTACTTGCAAGACTGCCATTCAAATGTTTACCGTATAATTATGTGGCATTGAAAGGGCAATCCCCAAACATAATGCAAGTATTTTGTGTTAAATGTATTTAATGTCAGCCATAATTATGTAAGACAAAATACACAAATATTGCATCTTTTATGTATCTACTATATATGTAGGATTCTTACACTGTAGGTTTTGCTCATTTTGGATTATTATATGGTTTTTAAGACCACCATTGAACCTGATGCATTCACTGATTAGTTCCTCCTCTCCCTCGCTGACATTGTACTAATCGCTGCACTAATGAGTTTGGCTGGAATGAAAACCTGCAGACTCATGACTTTCCTAAGCATATGGTTGCTTATCCTTGCTCCAAACACTAATGAATAGCCACTTTAACAGACCATCTGAGCTAACCACCAGAAAAACAATGCACATCCGATTGTTTACAGCATCTAATTTGTGTCCGAGACCCAGGCCGTGCTGTCCGTCCTGCCTCTGCACCTCCGGTCTAGCTGCACAGTCTGAGGGGACTACCCTCCCCCCTGCTGCGTCCACTCCTTGTGCTATGTTCCTGGAAGACCGCAAAGGAGTAATCAATGAGTCATGTGTCCTGATTACAACCAACTCCCTAAGGGGCATCTTCAAAGGGCTCCAGAGGAGATTGAGAGAGCGAGCAGCATTGCCCTCCATGGGGTAATTACAAGTTGGGTCTCCGTGGTTTCTTCTCTTTTTCTGTGGAGAGTCAGGCTTACAGACAGACCAGTTAACAACTTAGCCAGTCCTGTTAGCGCGGTGGGAGGCACCTCCAACCGCTGATCACCGAGTGGCGGTGCATGCCATCCAAAATTACACAAATCCACCCTCAAGCACACACACAAAAACATGCTGCGGCACAATGTTTACTGGGTGAGAGTAACAGATGAGGAGAGCACTGAAGGCAAAAAGAGGAAAAGACACAGAGACATTTTAAGGTTTAGTGCAGCTGAGTACATGCCTGGCCTGTCTATCCCAGGAAAACAAGCTGAGGGTTTGAGAGTTTATGAGTTAAAAGGGCCATAAAACTAGACAAACACACTTAAGCACTGTCTGGCTGCCTTTAGGCCTTCTGTTTTTCTCCACGACTTCCACCTACGGCTTGTGCAACAATAACTTTGTTTTTCTTTATGCAGGCATGTCTTTTACTTTAAACAAATTTAGGTCCTGAATCACATGCTTCCGTGTTTTGTTTTGTTACAGTAAACCACATTGTTACAGGTCTGAACAGCACTGGCAGTACCAGTTTTCCAAACAGCAGACTTGGTAATATTATGCGTGTCAACATTTATTTTTTTTTTCATTTTCAAATGAAGGCTGTTCTGTCAGCACTGCAAGTTAAGAGTCATAATTACTATTATTACAGTTTGATCAGCAGCTGCAGAACTGAATCCAATGTTATGCATCTGTTGTCTATTCAGATGTGATCCCTCATCATAATGCCTGTAAAAGGTTCTTAATTAGAGCTAGCAATGATGACTATATCAAAAGTTTACCAGGAGTGGTAGCGTGGAGACAGGATGGCTGATGGTGTCTTTGGGTTAAGACTCCAGTAAACCCTGTCTGCACAGGAGCAAACAGGCAGGGGTGATCAGAGACAAAACAGTCATTAGCTTCATGGAGTGAAGGAGAATAAGACAGCAATTCTTTGTGTGTTTGCGTGTATTAATTTTGTTGCATGCAACCTGTGTTATGGGTGTAAATCAGGAGATTCCCATGCAAGTCCGGAAGGTTTTAACCCCCCTTTGCATTTGCTCTTCCACCTAAAAGCAAAATACAAAAGAGACGATGATGCTTGGACTGACTGCCTTGTTCATTCTGATGCCAAATAGAAAAATAAAGATTCTGCTGCGCTGCACTCGCGCACAAATGTGGCTAATGTGTAGGCCTCCCATGTAAGATGCTGTAGGTATTTAGCTATGCTAGACAGTCATTTCTTAATCCTCCCCATATACTACATAAGAGATGACTTTAACTGTTTCAACTTCATTAAATATTGCAAGCTTATCATCAGAACCTTCAGTCCATGCTGAGTTAGTTGCTTTACTGAGATGGTTTATGTGTAATTCAATCTTTGAGAGCTTATCCATTCACATGTGGTGAGACTGCCCTCCATATAACTAGTATGCTATTTCACACAGGCACACAAGAATAATTAATTATCTACTACTGCCCTCTTGTGGACAGAATCTAAACAGCTGATACAGTAGACCCCCGCTTTAACCCTTCCCTGGAGTCAAAACATTAGGGATATGACCTTCTTTATTTATATGCTTTACAAATGTATTGGTAATGTAGAATATATTTGGTTTAATTAATTTTCTAGGTGGTAAAACATAAAATTAACCAGGCCTATGTTTCCATGTTTAGCCTATTAAGAAATAAAATGTGGTGCTGTAATGTAGTTCAGAATCCAAATCTGAATCTGAATTGGCTTTACTGGCCAAGATTGTGTGCACATAAAAGTTATGTGACTGGTTTACATTGCCATCATGTTACTACAAAGAAATAGAAGTACGACAAAAATTAAAAAACAAGGTAAAGAATGAATCAAAGGTGCAGTTAAACTCGGAAAAGTAACATTTACAGTATCATTAGAAATATGTATATGATCTATTTCAATAACTGAATAAACAAACTGTAATGTAATGTAATAAGGTCCCCAGGATGCTGTTTGAAACAAGAAGGATGGCTACTGAGAAGGGTCCTGCAAATTGAAACAAAGTAAATGAATGAGGTTGTGTTGTCCTTTGAAGGCAGTTTGAAAGAAAGAAAGAAAGAAAGAAAGAAAGAAAGAAAGAAAGAAAGAAAGAAAGACTGTAGACTGTACTGTACAATAGCCTGTCAAAAGATAGTAGCTGTGTGTACAGTGTATTAAAAACATCAATGCCCACTCCATCAAAGTATACGCTATAAAAGTCTTAGGTACAAGTAAGGTACATGTGAGTGCAAAGAAGCAATAGAAGTAGTGCAAAGAAAACAAAGAACGAATACTTGATAAATATCTGTATATGGTGTGGATGGATTATTTAAATAATTACTATATTTACATCACATTCAGTTAAAAATTCTGCAAAAATCACTTGCTCTAAATGGCAAAAACCTACCAAAAGTGTCCTATTCAATATTTTAGTTTAAAAATGACTGGAAATGTAGTTGTCTGTTCTATGCTTTATAACTGGACACAGTTACTGAGGAAAAAGGTTAAAAAATAATAGTAATAAAAAAAAAGTCAAGAATGAGCTTCATTTCTATGATAGTATTAGGCTACTCTTCAAAAACAAAATACATCTTAGGCCATGGTGAGTTTAAAATGAGCTATGCAATTGACTTATTTTATGGACAAATGAATAAAAAAAAAGGAACAAAAAGAAAAAGCAAATAGTGTGAGGTTTAAAAATCTGTATAGGTGGTCAGTTTATACTTTGTCACCTTCTGCTTCTGCTGGTCATGCAGAGGCTGCTAAAATGACATAATTACATTTCTTATTTTTAAAATACTGTCTTAGACTATTTTAACAATGAGAATCATTGTGGCCCACTTGGTGGTCAGATGATAAGTGACTATGGGTTGATGAAGCAAAAGTTGTCCTTAGCCTTTAGTGGAGTATTTATAGCAACAAAAATCCCAGCTGTTTGCGTCATTACTCGTTCAAACAATTTCCATGCTGTCAGCCCCTAAAAGCTGAATACTGGAGAGTCGCTTTGTATGTAGTCCAGGAACTATTAAGTATCACTCGATGGAAAACCACTCTCTGGACGGTTTTTACGGTTGACATTTGATGTGTCTGACGCCCCTTGAAGGCAGCATCACACCCTAATTTTTCCCAACATCCGGGACCTTTGTCGCTAACCAGTGCAGTGTGTGTGGAAACTGGGTGAGGAGGGCAGCGGAGAGCGGCGGAAAGGCGGACTGATGACAGCTGTCAGTGTGGACAAAAACACTACCAATCTCTGAAGAGAAGCCGAATGGCTCTCACCTAAACGTGCTGGAGGAAAGGGACAAGACCTTGGCAGCATCGCGGGTTATTTAAACGTGTCGCGAAGGTAACGTTATATTTTTGGGGTGGGAAATATGACGGGAGGATCAATGCCAGTTTGCCCTGACTGCCTCTCAGGAGAGTCGAGGGTAACGTAGCCCCACTGGCTGTCCAAGCTAACTATCCAGCTAAACTGGTCAGCTAGCCTTGGCCCCCAGAGATTTTAGTCTGTGCTGGGGGTCATAGTCGTAGAAAGGACATGTCCGGATAGTTCTCGTTTTTATGAAGCGCTAGCTGTAGCGGTGTAGGATTTGAAAAGGTAACTTTTAAATTTGAATTTTGGGAGCACGGAATGCTAGTTAGCATTCCTATTTAGCGTACCAGTGAGCTGGCTAACGTTGGTCAACGTTAACGTTGGTATAACTGGCTAGCTAACGCTAACAGGGAACAACATTGGCGTAACTTTGGCGATTTAACCTAGCTAAGGCAGTTACTATCCCTTCTCCCCAGTGAGCACGGTTTAGGGACAGTAATGTTCGCTTTATTCGTGGGTGGGAAAATGTCATAGTAAGCTCAACGTTAACTAACGTTGGTGTTTCAAAAAGTTAGCTGAAGTTGGTTGATTAACGCTAGCTAATAATAACCCGTCCAGTCACTTTAACAGGGATTGTCCAAATTCATTGAATCGCAAGCCAGTGTTTCCGAATAAGTCAGCGGTCGTTTTGAATTTAGGATCCACTGGGAGTTTTATCACCACACGTCGTGAAGGAGTGCTCATGCCTCGTTTGGGTCCTCTGACTCAGCCGGGTCCTAAACTAGGCGTTTTCCCCCCTGTATTTACCAGCCAGCGAAAGGGCTCTTTTGTCTGTGTGATCTGTTAACTCTGATATTGTGTTGATGCCTATCAGACACATGCCATCATGTTGATATTGAGAAATACTAATTAACCACCTGCTAATGCAGAGCCGTATCAGCGAACAAACATGGGTTAAGATCATCATCATGTATAATTAAATATAATTTAATCTGTAGACCACATTATGCTCAAATGCTGAGGTTGCAGTGGTCCTGTAAGTCACAGGAAGGCTGTTTCATGTCAGCCACAACTGTTTATCCAAAGCCATTATAGGTCCCATACATGAGTGACTGTCTGTCTTTGCAGGAATGGAAGAGATGAGGGAGTGTTTGTGGTGTTGGTGTGAATAGGATGCATGAAACCTCATGCAATAAAATGTAGTTGAAACTGGAGACAACCCTAATGCATAAGTCAGATTACTGAAACACTTGGCTTTGTTTACAGTCGTGTTTAAATTAATGTATTTTGTCTCTTTTCCTCTAGGCATTTACATACAGTTTTGTGTGTTCTCTGGCCTTACACATCATCAGTGGAGCTACAGTTGCAGGCAACATGGGGACACAAGGCTCTGGTAGAAAGCGTGCCCCTCTGAAAGACCGGTTTTCAGCGGAGGATGAAGCCTTGAGTAGCATTGCCCGAGAGGTAAGTTCATACCCCATCACACGTGTTTCCATTTTGAAGCAAACTGGGATGAATGAAGACTATGTTCGTCCTTCATTTCTCCATACATGTGTTGAACAATCAATGCTAATAAAATTTCATCCAGATTAAATTATCTTGTTTATAGGTTCCTCTAACATAGGCTAAAGATTGATTTGTCAATCGCGGATGTTGTTTAATTGGGCAGCAGCACTATCGCATTTTAAAATAGAGGGAATGTGATTAGACCATTTAAACCATTATCAGCACTCATAATTTCTCATAGTGCCGTGTTTGGCTGACACGGCACTATGAGAAAGAGAATCCTTTTAAACTAAAACGTATTTGAAATGTTCTATTGACAAAGCCTGAAGATGTTAATGTATTATGTAGGCTATTTTCAGTTGCATTTATAGACCATGGTGTGTCCTCACCAGTGCTTAAAACAGAGAAAGTGCTCTGATCATCTTTCATCTTTCTAGAAAACTAACACAAGTCTACTGGGGTTCCCTATCATTTGTGAAACTGACTCAGTCAGAACTAAACTGAATAGATGAAAGAAAAAAGAAAAGAAAAAATCTAAATGTGTTCAATTTGGATTCTGCTGTTTGTTCCACACAGGTTTACACAGATTCTTTTAGTAATGCTTTTTTTTTTTTTTACAGAAATGTCAAGTTTTTTTTTTCCTTTTCTAAAGACTGTGGAAATGATTCAGCAACATTTGTGTATTTCAAAGACCAGTGGACCTTGATGATTTCTTTTCATTACAGCAGTGAGATATTGATACTACAAACAAAGGAATGTCTTAAAGTGATTGCCCAGATGGAGTTCCGCAGTTTGATAGTTTTGAGTTAAGGATTTGTTGCTTTGACAACAGCTCATAATGCATTTTTAAATATTGTGATAGATTCAGCTTTTAATGCAGATTATGTGCCATAATTTAAGACTGTTAAAACTAATTGCTCAGCTCCCAGGTGTTAAATCAACCTGAGACAGAAACATGTATCTATCACGCAATAGATTATGTTAATTTGAAACGTAGTGGTCAAAGTTGTGTCAGCAAATGGGCCTCTGAAACATATGCTTCAAAATAACCAGCAGAATCTGAATATCCACATGTGTTTCAGCCCAAGCGAGTGGAGACAGCTGGTTTGGACCACAGGGAGATTGGCTTGACGTGTAGTGTTTTCATTTGGGGGGAAAAACACGGGCCGAGGAGAGAAGCTGCCTTGCCTGTAACGACATGCCCAGGGATTATTCCATTTTGTTCCACAGCAGGGCTGTCATTCCTTTGCCTCTTTTCAGAATGGGGTGGCCCACAGGATGAAATACAGTGATAATTTTTCCAAGTTTAAAGGTCCTTTATCTTTGGTAAGCATACCAGAAATAGCCATGTTGTCTGCAGATTTTCTGTGAAGACTTCTGGAAAAGTCAAGTGATTGTTTTTCTCCTACAGGTAGAAATGTAACACTGGATAAAGAGGCTTTTCATAAACATTTGCCTTGGCCAGTTTAAAGAATGCTTCATCTGTGCTGTATGTGTGAAAACTGTTCAGTGCCTCATTCTTGGGCACTAAGCACAAGACTCCATTTGCTCTCTTTATAGTCATGCAGGCTGATCATAGAAACATGAGTCATCTGACCCTCCCAGTCAGGTCCTAAATCTGAATCTCTTTGTGGAGCAAACCAGAGATTAGATCAAATGTGCAGGGAGTTCATAGGGTCAGATATCTAACTTGTTGCACATCACCTCCCCCCCAAACAAATTTTCAAAACAGTGCAGCTTCTGCCTCATGTTGTCTGTGCCTGATTAAGAAAAGTTACAGCCTGCCTGCCTGCCTGTGCTTGGCACAGATCACTGCCGAGAATGACTGTGAATTTGAGCCTGCACCGTCACCAGCCCAGTTCTGAAGCCTCTTGCATTACCGGGCAGTCAGTCCTTTTGAATACCAGCAACATGCTTATGAATCTGACAGAGTCCAAGTGTTAGAATTAGATGATCATCTCATACCTGTCGTCCCTCAGATTAGGATCTAAGGGAGCTAATGGTGCTTGGAACAAGGCAATCATTGACTTTCCTGAGTATACACAGGGTGTGTGTTTTTGTGTAGAAGCTATAGTTCATAGTCCATATGATCGATTTGTTATAGCAACAAGTCATTATTGCAATGGAAAGTGTCACACTTTCTTTTTCCATAAATGGTTTGGAGACTGTTCAGGCAGCAGAGATGAAAGTGCATATTATAATTTGTCAGCAACTATTAGACAAGGACTGTCGGTTTGACTAATTTCATCCCCTGATAATGCAAGGTTTTTAAAACACTTTTTGTATTTTATTGTACAGCTCAAATTCCTGTTTTTTGTTCTATTAGTGAGCAAGCAAACAGCATTTTTAAGGACTGCTGTGATGTAATTTAAAGTTGCAAGAGATAACCAAAGGTTAGTCACTTACATAACGTAGACTAATTTAGTACATCTAGAGTGACTGTACAGGCCTATTTTTAAGACGGAATAGCCTCTGTATCTAAACAAATCTTCTGTTTTTTTAGGAGGTATTTCATATTTCCATTGAATATGCTGTCTTTGCTTTTTGGCGATGATATTGACTGGCATTGTTGGGGTGGTTTGGTAATAAGCTCCGTATTTGTTGTTTAAACTGCCAGGGATTGTTGCTTGATGTGCTTAATATTCTACATTACATACATATACTAGGTCTGAAAATTGTGATCATTTTGACATACATTGTGATTGCGGTATTAATCACAATTTTAGTAGGAATGGCATTTTTGCATTTCAGCTTTATGAATTGATGATGAAGATGTTCCCTTGCATCTAGAGAATGTGATTTGTAGGCTGGGCCATCTCTGTAGCACCACAATGCTTCATCTATAATGTTATGTTGTCTCACATATAGCTTTTTTCATATTTTGATATTGCACTTGGTCATATTGTTCAGCCCTAATTTATGCATGCCCCCCAGTTTTGCAACATGCTGTTGATTAGTTTTTCGATAATTTGTGCCGTTAGTCAGAAATGTATGATATTGTGTAGAGTTACATTAAACGAGAAAAGTAGTTGTTTGATTGGAAATTGCCCAATTGGGCTATTAGCCTTTATCATATTCTCAGAGTGTCCACAATTCAGTGTTGGAGTGCTCCAGGTGATTTCATGGTGTTTTGCTGGATTCTGATTGCCCAAAGTCCTGGAGGTGTGTTTGATGGTGAACTTCTCCTGCTCAGGTTACCCTCCCAGCCCCGTGATATGGCTGTCAGAGAGCTGGGGCCGGATAGGCCAGGCTATAGATAGGATAGAGACAGAGAGCTCAGCTGTGCTGCTGTGCAGAGCAGGTCATACTGTCAGACAGTTCAACAGGTGCAGAGCACAGGGCCAGCCGCCTCTCTCAGCTCTCCCTAAGCATACATTTGCACCGTTACTTCCTTTTTGACCTTGTACAGTGCATGTTTCATTGTATGACCGTTTGGGGTGAAATGGTTGCAGATTCAATTGTTGACAACTAATTGATTTATCGTTGCAGCGCTAGTGACCATCGGCATAGGAAATGGTTATGAAATGTCCCACGTGGCCTGAAACCCGAAGCCTCCTTGGATTCTAGTTCAGGTTTAGAAAATATATCATTACAAACAAGAATTACAAATCATTTAATGATATTCCTGTGTTTATCAGTGATGATTACATTTAAGATTTCTTCATTGGCTACCAAAAATGCACATATTTATGACATTTATGAATATAGAGCCATTTAACACTTTCTTGAAATAAAAATATATCACTTACAGCAGCTTTAAGGTATCTTATCTTTGGTAAACACGATGGCTGCTTCACTCCTGTTAAAACTAAAACTTGATTGTCCAACTGAATACAGCGCACATCCTCCTTCCTTCCTTCTCACCTGAATCTCATCCACAAGTGACTTTTTCTGCTAAATCTTTATGATTACATTTAAAAAATTTCTTTTATGCATTACATGTATAGGTAAAAACAACTTGGGTTTTGGTGGTTGTTCAGCATTAATATAAAACTGTGTTTGTTCGCTCTAGGCTTCTATTCAAACAGAAATAGTCCATACCCACAGGCTGACTATTCTGGCAGGGCAGATAAGAAATTGCTGGAATGCTGACAGTGTTTGGCTGCAGTGAGATACTGTACACACCACGCACATATTTATGGACTGTCTTTTAGTTGGAGATAAGGGGATAGGCTCCATGAGCACATGGGCCTTTCTATGTCGGTGGGATGTTCAGTTTGAGAGGGAATGTAATTGGTATAATAGACGTAATGGAAGGATTGTCAGCATATACTCACCTGTGTAGTGACTCCTCAGGGCTGTGTAATGGCTCACTTAAATTAGCTCCCTCTGCGGAAGTACTCTGTAAAATTAGCTCTTGTTCATATTCTGACTCAGTTGGTAGCAAATTGTGTGATGACTCTCCTCACTTTGCCCCTTAGAGAAGTTTATTGGGCTCAGTTTGGCTTTGATTTGTTTTTCCTTTATAAGGTTAAGCTAGTTAGATATTGTGAAATCACCTCCATGTTTACGGACTGAGCAGAACCACACTATTGTGACTCACTTTGTCTTCTGTTGACACTGTACTTCTCTGTCATTCTGTTTGTGCGCTATTGGCATGTCCCCCATGAGGACTTTAAATCACTCCTCCTGAAACTGATGGTTAGCACATGTTGTTGGTGATGAGGCATCCCAAGCACTCAGTCTGTACAGGGCACAGAGTTGTAGGTCACAAACAAAACTGGTCAGTTCAGGAACATGTCCAGAGTTTAAAAATCTGTGTAATATAACAATGGCTTAAAAACTACAGAGACAGCTACAGATATATTGGGAGCAGAGATGAAGCAATATGATCGCCAGTATTTTTTTTTTCTCATATGCTCAAAGGAGATATTTGGCACCTCAAATCTGTTAATTAAATACCAAATATTTACAAAGTTGAATATTATACAGTTAAAAGATAAACTTGCTAATGCTCTCAGGTAGATGAAATATACGACTGAGTTGTTGTTTCGAAATGACCTCAAATTAAGACTACACAGGTAATGGAACTATTATCAAAATCCCAGTATGGCCTAGTGAAATATCCAATGGTAGAAGCTAAATTTTTTGTATAAAGTTAAAATCAAATTTGAAATAAAAAAAATGTAAATACAAATATTGATGCAAAAATAATTATTCCAGTTTATTGTGAACCATTTCTCAACTGCAATATTCGTATTATTTTTACCCGTTTTTCTGCCCTACCTCAGATTTGTCTTTGGCATCTTTGCACAGCAGTTTCTTGTTATTTAACAGCCAGATTATATGGTATATGCAGAGAAACACAATCCAGTTGTATACAATGTCTCTTAGAGGTTAGATTCTCTGCCCGAGCCCGACCCTGACCCGACCCGGCCCGTGGGCCGGACCGGGCCGATATTTCCCGTCACTTTCCTCGGGCCGGGCCGGGCCGGGCCCTTGATCAAGCATTTGTGTGTGTGTGTGTGTGTGTGTGTGTGTGTGTGTGTGTGTGTGTGTGTGTGTGTGTGTGTGTGTGTGTGTGTGTGTGTGTGTGTGTGTGTGTGTGTGTGTGTGTGTGTGTGTGTGTGTGTGTGTGTGTGTGTGTTTTAATAACTCTAAATAATGACTGTGTTTCCAGCTAGAAAACGCGCATCTCTCTCCTCTCTCCATGTTGCTCGTGTCGCTGCGTGGTGTTACATGTGAGTTGTCCTCGTGCTGAAAATGTGACTTCTCCCGCACGTCACGTCAAGCAAAATATATATATTTTTACAAGGAAAATGACGAAAATAATAGTAACGCACAGTGACTTGAATACTTTAATCTGATTTCTGGTTTGGAAATATTACCGCGTTAAATTACTCATTACTGAAAAGAGTGGTCAGATTAGAGGAACGCGTCACCGGCGTCACTGATTGTGTAGTTTTAGTGCAACATGGAGTTTGAGAACGTCAGTTATAACAACCCACGTATTAAAAAAATGTCGGGTTTAAATCGGGTTCGGGCTCATAATTACAGTTGATGTGCCGGGCCGGGCTCGGACACAACGTGCACGGGCTCGTGTCGGGTCGGGCTTGATATTTTGGGCCCGATCTAAACTCTAATGTCTCTCAATTCCAGCTCTCTTCTCATGTCTCTAATTGAACTATAAACACTGACCAGCACATGGAAGAGGAAGTCCTGCCCCAGGTATCTGTTATCCAGATATCAGTTGGCTACACCGAAATCTGAAATATTGGGGATTTTGGTGTGTGAGACGAAAGTGTTGTCAGATGATTGCTGATATAACCTAGCCAATTTATTGGTTGGCCTCTATTTGTTTTTTGTGAATTGCATTCTTTCTAGTGTTCTCTGTTTTGTTTATTAACTATTACTAAAAAATATATTGTTAACATAAAAAGGTTATTGACATGACACATTATTCTGATGCTGTACATAACTGTCCGCTAGATTGATTTTGTATATCTCTTATAAATCGAAGTAGTTGTGCATTGCATTTTTTAATTTGATTTAATGATACGACTGAAAAATATCATCGTCAACCTCATCAATTAAAGGTCAGTTAATACGATTACAGCTAGTGACAGAAACTGGACACTCATAGGCCTCAACAGCCAGCTGTGAAGAAAAGAAATCAACCCATTCATATGTTTTCCACTGTCACTTTTCCTTCACAGGAAACAGATGACTTCAGCACCCAAATAAAGTCTTGTAATATGTGATTGGTGTTTGATTTAAGCTTTCCCTTTCCTTGTGTTCATTCCTTGCACCCATTGGGCGTGTCCTAAGAGAAGACACCTTTTAAGAGTTACCATTAATGGCTAACAAGTGTCTTCATGTTGTGTTTCACAGGCGGAGGCGCGGCTGGCTGCAAAGAGGGCGGCTCGAGCGGAGGCAAGGGATATTCGAATGAGGGAGCTTGAGCGGCAACAGAAAGAGGTATAAAACACAAAAAGGAACTGACTGGTAAAGATTCACCATGACCATTATTCAACCCATCACGCAAGCTTGTGTAATAATACTGCTCTCAGCACAGATCAATTGTATATTGAAACATGAAAATTGACCCTGTTTTGCCTCCAATTACAGTAACTAACTCAATGTTCACAAGCTGTAGTCATAGTCACTGTGCAGAGTAGCTGTTTGGCTTTATGCCTTTAAACACAAGATTAATCTGACAGGTCATACACAAAAATATACCCACAGAATGAAAACTAAAAGTGCTGCATGTCCACAGATGAAACCAAATTCTATTCCTGCTGTAAATGTCACCCAGTTTTTATGTTTCAGCAGTTTTTGGTTAAATGTGATTGTATGTTTTTCCTGGCACTTCCTCTCTCTGTCCAGCTTTCTTACCACTCCTCGAGTGGTAGCAACAGAAAATGGGGTCAGATCCACCAGTGGATGGTAGGAGAATGAGCGAGAGTGGGTTGCAGCCTCTCACTCCACTAACAGCCTGTTGTGTGGGCTTGAGCCCCAGTCAACCCTGACCATTTAGCTGCACTTGACTTACATACTACACCGTACCTCACTGTGGAAATATGCCTGAGCAGTGTATTTGCTTTGGAGACACCGTAATCTGTGACTGTGTGTATTTGTAGAGAAAGCGTTAGCCTTTCACTTTATTTAGGGTGGGTGAGTCTGCGTGCAAGAAGGCGGTTTGGACGTGTAGCTCTACTCCTCCAACCTCATGCTACTTCAGAAATGATGGATGCTTTTGGTTGTTAACGTCTAACTTTTGCATGGTGTATGTGTGTTTTTGTGCTGACACAGTACAGAATGGCAGAGATGTGTGTTGTGTGCCGTTTTGTTGACTTTTGTTGAAGAACAGATGAGACAAAAATGTGCAGTTTATTAGCTGTTCTTGTATATCATTAATTTCACTGCAGTGCTTAAAGAGGATAACGTTTACAAATGTTTATGACATCCACTTGTTTATAAACATGATGACAGAAGTTGTTTTGCATGGTTTGGGCTTTGCATAGCAACAGTTGAATATTGCGGTGACCTTACTCACCCCTGTGATTGAGCCTCTCAACTTTCTTTCTGTAATCTTAACATACTTTCCTTCCTTACTCCAGGCTGACTCAGAAAAAGCCAGATCCTCTAGTAGTAGTAGGTCCAGCAGCCGTCATCACCGGGTCTGTATCTCCCCAACACACTTCCTCTTCGTCAGCCTGTATTTCCTTCTTCTTTCTCCTTTAATCCTGCAGTTAATCGCTCATCACTCATGTTCCTCTCCGTTTGCTTTTCTGCTGTGACTACATGTTTCCACATCAACAGGGGCTGGATGATGATGTCATGTCAGTCCGCAGCTACAGGGTGCGTACATAATACATCCCTGCCAGTTGTATTAAGACTGTGCTCTCATAGGGGCACGCGGATGTGTGAAGGCCACTGTTCTTGTTAGGCAGGCACTTGTTGAATTAAGGCATTTGGGCGAAGTACTTGTATTTGTGTCACAGCATAACATACTATTCCAAGAGAAATTTTCTTTTGATGTTAGCTTTTGTCTGTTTTTGTTTTTCTATCTGAAGTCATCCTCGTCAGCAATACGTGACTTGGGAAGTCGATCCAGTTCCCGTAGAAAAGATGGCTTGGTGCGTGGTGTGCATGTGTGTGAGAGCATGATATATTTATGTATGAAATACTGCAACTGTAAGAACAACTGGATACTCAGCTTGTAACCAGAGTTTATAGAACCAATGACAAAGATGATTTACAACAACCTCTGGGTAGAAAACACCTGCATCATTTACAATATATTATTTCAAAGTGTACACCTGTCATTTTAACACATTATCACTAATGTTAAGTTGGAGACCTTATTTATCTCTTGAGCCACATGATACAGACAATTAGTGATACAGACCACTGTTGGTGACATCTGTTTAACTTTGAATTTCATTTCTTCTGTTGCTGTATGATTTTGAGGGACCTTTTTTTCCTTGACAAGACAAGACATTGTGTACAAGGAAACTCATAGTGCATTGTCAATAGCTTTTCCAGCATGAATATATAGTGCATTTCTGCATTTGTACCTGTTGATACACAGAAAAGTTTATATCTGCTGTTTTTTCGAATCGTATTTACTTGACTCATCATAATGGGCAGAGTGCCAGTGACAAATTATATTGTTCCTCAACTGTGGCCATGGCATGGTGTAGATATAAATAAATGGTTTGAAGTGTGTGCTGCCGACCTAACGATTACCTAACAGCTGCTCAGATTTCTGATCGCAAT
Source organism: Diplodus puntazzo (assembly GCA_963678695.2). Taxonomy (NCBI): domain Eukaryota; kingdom Metazoa; phylum Chordata; class Actinopteri; order Spariformes; family Sparidae; genus Diplodus; species Diplodus puntazzo. The sequence goes on from OZ023168.1 coordinate 14,758,542, forward strand.
TCCGGTAACTACTGTTCTCTCTTTAGTCTGATGGCCTTTCCACTAGCTCTACCCTCAAGAGCTCCCGCTCTACCGTATGTATCTTTTTGATTAGATTTGTTTATCAATGCCTCTACACTTTTTGCCTCACCTCAACTTTTTTTAATGTCTTTTTTGTGTTATTGTTTTTTTCACTTTTTCCGGGCTGGACAGAGTTCTGTATACAATGACTTGCATGGCCATAAAAGGGCTTCATCCAAGAAGAAGGACCTGCTGGTCAGTGTACTCCTTTAGTGTTGGTGTCATTACTGCAGCCTCAAGCATGGAGAGGCCATGTATAGCCTGTTTACACCTGGCATTAACATAGGCTTTGTTTGATTCGATCACAAGCGGAGCTCTGAGTACATCAGGTCCCACCTGGAATATTTTTCAAGTGACAATATTTAATCAGCTATCACTATCACTTCCAGCTTAATATGCAAATTGATGCGTCTCTTTAAGTCATCGAAGTCATGGAACTCCCTCCATGGGCGAGTATGTAGCCTGTATGTGTTACTAGCCCCTTTTACATTTGCAACAAGGTAAAGGCTGCAATGTGCCGCCTTGTTTATCTAAAAGGGAGGTGTAATATTCCTTCTTTTCCAAAAAGCCGCCACTTGGCTGACACTGGGGTAGGCGTAAACATGTGACGTGACGTGAAGCACGAAGTTGGCCGTGAACGGTGAAGCAGGTCGAATTTGTCTTCAAAATAAGAGCTTACATTGCACCCCATTGGAGTTTAGAACTGGGTTTTTTAGGGGGTGGCTTTTAATTTAAAAGTAGCAACCGTTAGTAGCTTGCCGGTACAACAACAAGCAGATAACGAAGACAGCTACTGAGACAGAGGAGACGCGAGCATCTCCCGGATTTCAGCTTTCCAGTTGCTCATCATGACGTCTGTGGATGAAGTCATGAACTGACTGCTGTGATCAGCTGTTTCCTGGTTTTAAAACTCCCTGGCTGTGGGTCGCACAACAGTGCACACCATTGACACCTCCGCCCATCTCATGCAATTGCTGGCGCGTCGACAGCTTGGATTTTACATAGCAATGGAGGTGGAAAAAAGTGTACCCTCCAATGCGTCAAATAGTATAGACAGTAGTCATATGTGGCCCAGACCACCTCCTAATTTGGTCTTAGGGTTTGGATCTCAATACTTCCTCTATGTATTTTGGATGAATGGTTTCACACATGTAATTAAAGATGTCTTCTTGTGATCAGATCACTTAAGACTAGTATAAATGTCACGTGTAAACACGGCAGTAGACTAATCCGAGTGGCTTGCAGTGGTGATTTAGTGTTGATCGACTTTAACCTTGACTAGTGTCTTGTGAGGCCTCACATAGATGTTGGCCAAGCCGCGTCGAATGTGTTGATTGATAGCAGTCTGACACTTAAGTATTACACTTGTTATGTTGTTTATTTGAGGTCATATTATGTCACTACCCTTCCAGACTGGACTGTACCATGATCAAAGGAACTACACCAGCCTAACGAAGACCAAAGCACCGCCTCCTGCCTCCACTTCCTCCTATCAGCCCCGGGTCGGTCCTCCCGTCGGTGCTGTCCAACTTGCAACCCTTTTAGACACAGCCTGATGTGGTTAAAGGACTCTCAGTAAAACCAGAGCCAGTGGAAGAAGTTTATTCCTATCTACATGGTCTAGTTTATTAGACATTTATATGCCTAACAAACTTATTTTATAGCTACAAATTGCGGCATTGTTTGTGCCATAAAAACATCAAGGCAAAGAGAGAATTGTGGTTGTGTAGCCAGTGAAGCCAATGGGCATAGAAATCCAAAGATTGAGATCTCTCTCCACTTTAAAATGTTCTTGTGATCATTTGAATTAATGTAAATTACTTGATAACTGACAAAGGTGGGGCTCCACCAGGATTGAAACATTCACCAGGGACAATGTCACCTGACCTCACTTTTCCTCACAACACTTTTCTGGCTCTAAATGTAACAGGGTCAGCAAAACATTCATCCTGTTTCCACTATCTGTAGCTTTTCAGTTTCTTTCCACCTCACATTCCTGTTACAGCTTCCTCTGTCCTCTAAACTGACATTTCCCTGCTCCCGTCCTCTGACAGGCCACCACTTCCTCGTCCTCCACCATTGGCACAGGGCTGTCTCGCAGCTACAGCACGGTCAGTTTGTGGCCATCATCTCTCTGCATGCCTCTAGTTGCCTTCAGAAGTAGACCTTCCCCCTCTCTTGTGGTCGCATACATCAGATAGGATGCCCAGGGTGGCTGCGACCACTTATATTTAGCTCCTGGAGGCTCTTGAGCACTTGGTCGTGGCCAGACATTTGTGCTTCAGTTAGATTAGGCAGGAGTTTGCGTTAAGCCAGAGCTTTTGTTGTAGAACAGTCAAACAAATACCCTGCATAATGTTAGAAAAATTGAGTGTTTCTGTTTATTGCATGACCCAGAGAAAGTCATTCTACTCAGCCTACTTAGCTTGTGTGTTAAAGATTTATGCTCCCTCTTGTGTTTTGCTGAGTCCTGCATTGTCTCCCACGTGTGCCCTCAGGCCTCTATTTACGAAGACACCGGTCTTTATGGCTCGGGCTACAGTTCAAAAGCTGTAAGTCTTCTGAGTGTTTGTCAAACAGCGTTTCAGCTCAACATGTCACCGCCACGGCAGCTTACTGTTGTGCCTGTGGCCTGATGTCTGTCTTCGTGTTGATCCCCTTTCCTGTCCTCACCCTCTCCCCATACACAGCCCTCTGAATACAGCTGGTACTCCTCTGGAGCCAGCTCCACCCGCAGCAGCCCTGTGGTGAGCACCTTAAAACCACAGCCACCGTGCATGGTGTCAGTTAATGCCACACACAGATGTCCACTACTAACAAGCACCGACCTCCCTCCTCCCACACCAAACTGGCTACAGCTTGCTTTAAGGAACGGCGTCATTGATTGATGTTAGAGCGTGTGATTTGAGACAGTTTTCTGTTGTTGCAAGGTTATCATATCTGACTTGCCTCCGGTTGGTGCATTTGTAAAAAAGTTTTTCAATTGCATGAGTCATTAATAAATGGTACAATTATAGGTAGTTATTTTAGTGTTTATTTCACTGTTCAAGCAGTGAAACACTTTATAAACCATTTATTAGTCAATTGTTAAACATACAGTTGCAACTGATGTCTGTAATACTTTACGGTTGCTTAATAAATGATTTTTCAGCATTTTGCTGATAACAAAATAATTTGACTTGATTAATCAACTATAAATGTACCCTTTATTAATGATGGATATTATAAAGTGTTACCCCCAGATCTCTTTAATATAGAGCTATAAAATGAATTCCCAACAATGAAAAGAATCGCTATTTTTAACGTTAGTTGAATAAGGAGAATGCTACTGGATGTTTACGGATTGCTGTTTGACCAAGCAGTGTGTGTTTTCAGAGAAGGCCTCGGGCATGCAGCCATCGTATATTACTTAAGCTCTTCACCATTTCCATTATCTATATGTATGTGTGTGTATTTCTCCCAGTCTTCCTCAGATGATGACACTGTCAGCAGCGTGTCGCAGGAGCGTGTCAGCAGAGGCCGCAGGGACAGTGTGGTGAGCTGTAGGGACTGAGCTGCACAAAATCCACTGATGCTGTTCTGTGGCAATAGTCACAATTGTCGATAGATCAGTAATCAAAGCTTTCAAAGGATTCCCTTTATTTTACTTTGCTGTGTAAAATTATCAGCTTAATACCCATGATGAAGTTTAAATGCTTTACCCTTAAAGCGTGATCTCTGGATGTGTTTGTCATTGTTTCCCTTCTGTCCTTTTTCCCTATTGATGATTTTCACTCTTCGGCCCTCTGCTATTCTTTATTTCTCTACCTCTATTGCTGTCCTCTTCATCCTGTGTGCAAGCAGTCGTCTGACTTCTCGGACATTAGTGAGTCGGCTGCTGATTATTTCAGCCGCTCCAACCGAAGGGGCAGCATTGTGTCTGACCTCGATGATTTGAGCATTCCAGATCTGGACGCTGTAAGTGGCTAAGCTGAGTTTCCTTCAGTGTGCTGTGAACACCAATGATGGATGGATTGTTTTACAACTGGTGCATGATTAAAAATAACGTGGTTTTCAAAACTCATCCCACAGTCTGTGTTCTATGATTGACAGCCTTATAAATGAGTAGAGTGGAGTATGGTTAGTTGAAGTGGTTGTGGCTGCGGTGCTGCAGCAGCATGGACGTAGAGAAATGTTTCTTCTTTTAAAGGAGATGATGTGTTATTCACCCAGTGTTTAATTTGCTTGTCAACACTTGGTGATCTGTGAACATGCAGCACTTAACCCAGACTCTTACTAACCCCTGGACTAACTCTCCAATTGACAGGTGAGGAAACGGCTCCAAGCATGACCGCACAGGACGCTTGTTCTCAGAGTGGTTTGTGTCCCATTATTTAAAATTTCTTTGCTTTCTTTCAGCTCGATGAAAAATGTGACAAGCAGTATACAGATTATAGTCGGGTAAGTGTGCCTTTATTTTGCACGGTCATCAAGCTCAAGTGAAGAGCCATATATCTATTATCTTATTATCTTGATATCAGACTATATTTTATGAACATATCAAACTTCTCTGCTTCTCTACTTGTTTTAATACTAGTCATTATATCCACATTACTGATGGTCAGTAATCAAAAACTTCATTTTGTTAATATCACCAAGCACCGAAGAGTCTTTCATCAAGAAGTTTTCGTCCTATGTTTGAAAACTTAGCAGCTAACGTGTCAGGACCACTGAAGCAGATTTCCTCACGAATGGAACTATACACCAGGATTATGTGGAGACCACAGTGGCACTAGACAGATTTATATTTTGTGGTCTTGCAAAGCTTTTTCTTCTGTTCACTAGAGCTTTTGCTTCCTACCACATAGTGACTAAGTCAGTGGAAATATGACTGCACAGTAATGTGGGACAGTGCAGTAAGTAAAATTTCACACTGAGCTATAAATTGATTTCTGTGCTACATTAAGCAACTACCATGTAACCAAAACAGATCGACACAGAAGCATTATCCAGCTTTTATACACAGCCTGTGCAGAGTGTGAGGTAGTTTGTCAAGTTAAACTGAAGTAAAATGTGCTTCAGCACATTATAGTGACAGTTCCTCCCTCAAGGGGATTTGAAATGGGCAGGATCGCTTAGATGCCAGGCGTTATCACATGACAGTGTTGAGTAACATCCCAGAGTTGTGTTGCATCTTGCATTGTGTTTCTGTGTTTTTTCTGACTGCGCTTCTGTGGCACTTTGTCTGTTCTCAGCCATCCTCCCGCTGTGCCACCCCAGGCCTCTCAGCAGCCACGTTGGCGTCGCTGGGTGGCACCTCGTCACGGCGGGGCAGCACAGACACGGGTAGCGTCTATGACCCCGACACCAGTCTGAGTGAACTAAGGGTAAGGTGTACAAACCACAGTGCCACCCATCTATACACATGACTGAAGAAAGTGAAGAAAAATGCTAGCATATGAATTTCAGCTCCACATGTTCATCATCACATTATCATAGAGCTTAAATGCTCATCCACATGTCGTATGTCATAGTAAAGTATGTATACATCTGTTCCCTCTGCATATGACCCCTCCACAGCATTTCTTCTGTTGTGCCCTCCCTGCTGTCTAAGTGTCTGCTTTAACCGTATTTCTTCATGTTTGCACGGGAGAACTGGATGTGTCCTGTGACGCTGCTCCTTATATCTGGGTGGGCTGGTCATGTGTTTGGACTGTCTTTGAGATGGCAGTGCAGGTGCTTTGTTATCTCTCCTTGATACTCCCCTCCCTCTCTGATGCCCCAATTCACCCCCAACCATTCCTTCCATCTGCTCTACAGGATATCTATGAACTAAAGGACCAGATTCAGGATGTAGAAGGGCGGTACATGCAAGGGCTTAAAGAGCTGAAGGTAGAGGGGCTTGAGCTCGTAGCATGCCTTCTCTTGTTCTCTTGGAGCAGTATGGCGTAATTAACCCCCCTTTACCCACTTGTATCCCTCTGTACCCCCCTCCTGTAGCTCCTAACACCACCGCCGTGTTTTTGCCCTGCGTGCTCCCAGCCTGACTTGCGTAATGATCCTCCTGTCTGCATGATCTTCCTTTCACTTCCTGTTTTGATCCAACTCACTGGTTGTGGCCTGAAATGAAGACACTCCCACAATTCAGCTGGGCTCAGAGTTGTAAGAAGAAGAGTTAAAATGCTCCACCTGCTGACAGATAACGGTCATGCTTTCAGTTTAATTGCCACATTGTTGGATGACCTTAGTGCAGTCACCTTCTGCAGCTTCCTGTACTCTTTGAAAGGACACTTAATGTTTTATTGATAAAAGTAGTTTACTAACACAATCACTCAGCTTGTTCTTGGTAGAGTTGGATGCAGCTGATTCCCTTTAGCTAGATTACTTGACATCATCTTGTTTCCTGGTACACTTGTACTCTGTTTCAAATCCCCTTTTCTCACCATCACCTTGTTTCACTCCTGAAAGTGATTCAATGCATTCCAATTATTGTGTGATCTATGCCACAACCTGCTTATCACATAAAGTCCCAAATGACTTGGCACGGAATTATGCCTTTACTTAATATGATATTTAGATATGATAAAATATGTGAAGTTGTTTGGCAGTGTGTTGAATGTGTTACAAAAATAGTTAATTTAATGCGGGAGAGTCCACCTGGTGCATGTAAATGTTCTGTGCTTTAAATCACCTCATTCAGTTTATTAACATGCTCCCGACCCCTTCAGGAGTCACTTGTAGAGGTGGAGGAGAAGTATAAGAAAGCCATGGTATCGAACGCACAGCTGGACAACGACAAAGCCAACCTCATCTATCAGGTGGATACACTAAAGGACGTCGTAGAGGAGATGGAGGAACAAATGGCTGAGATGAAGAGGGAGCTGGAAGATAAGTCAAAGGTGAAATATCTGGCGCTCAAATGAAAGTTTTGAAGCTCACCATCATTTAAAGTGCCCTCCAGAAATTGATTAAAAAGGTATTTACACTGAAGGGTTGTAGCTAAAATGTTCTGCCTGTGCTTTCAGGAACTAGAAAGACAAAAGCACACATGTACAGTCCTGCAGCATAAACAAGAAGAACTAAAAGAGGGAATCCGCCAGAGAGATGAGCTTATAGAGGTAAGGCTGCCCTTGCATTGGAAAATCAAACTGTTTGTGCCAGCCTGACCACATCAGACTGCAATTCTGTCAACACCTTGAAAGGTGTTAGTGCCTCTGTGCAGGCTGCAGCAGCAGCTCTGTTCCACAGCAATTTGATAAGGATTGATTGGCTCTGGCCTGCCTCTAGGTCCTCTCCCACTCTATTGCTCTGTTTCATCATTCTATCTGACTATGAACACTGTCATTCATTCTTTTCTCAGCATTATCTCCTCAAATTGGTCTCTTCGCACTCTGTTTCACCTGTTTCTATGTCTTGTTTTTGTATCCGTATGTATTTATGTGCATTTTCACTTGGTCTTTTTTCCATTCAATTTTTCCTCTTCTTTTCTTATCCTATACTGTGTTATCTTGGTGCTCTAGGAGAGCCAGCAAATGCAGACTAAGTTAGACGCCCTCACCAGGGAGGTGTTTGACCTGCAGGAAACGATAAACTGGAAGGACAAAAAGATTGGGGTAGGAGGGCCCACGCAAGTGCTCTGACAGAACGTGAGAGGCAGTAGATGGTCAAACATGGTATCTGTGTACCTCTTTTGCCTCTCATGCTGTCTCTGCATGATGGAGACCCTTAGGCATTAGCACATACCTGGACCCATCACAGTTTGAATTTTTGCATGTCTGAATAACAGGGTTTTTTCTTTTTGGATCCTGTCACCTAAGCTAACAATGCAAATGTACTGGCTCTGTGTTGAAGCCTGCAGTGGACAGCGTGTGAAATAAAAATATTTTTTTGCTTTGGATTGTCATGTAAGAAAAATCCATATATTCTAGCATGACATGCATGGTTCCTGCTGTGGTTTAGTTAATTTGTTGGGGTGTCACGGTTTTCAACTCCCTGAATCAATTTTAACCCTGAGAACACAATTCAGTTTGATTTTCAACTTTAATTTTTTCACTTGTTTTCAAATTCTTCGAAAAAAAAAGTTAGGGGTATTTTACAGCAACAGCTCAACTTTATCTTGGTAGCTTTTTGCAGGTGAGGATTAGTTCAAATAATATTGACCAAATATGTAGATTCCATAGAAAAAAAAACATAAACACTCTTCTGGGATTCAACAATAAAAGACAAAAGATAGTAATTCAGTTTTTACGAAGTTTGGTTCTTCAAATCTGTCCAGGGTAAACCCTCTTCCCAAATAAAGATGTATATGAGGGGTAGGGGCAGGTGCTCTGCCTGTCTCTCCAGACACAGAGACTTACAGATACACAAACATACTGCACATAGTGACAATCTCAGAGAGAAATATATGCTCAAAGGTTCAGTTACCCCTCACTTAAGTCGATGCAGGCAATGTTAATATTGCCACAAGTGCGCGTAAGGGTGGACACACGAGCATATCTTTCCAAACATCTAGCCAAAGTACACACCAGCAGAGAAAAATGAAAGTTTTCGACTGCCTAGCTCGTAGTTTTCATCTGTCATTGCCACATCTACCTCATGTATGTTATGTATGCTAGCAGCCTATAGCCCACACAGAGTTTATTAAATATTACAAATACAGGTTAATGACTTAAAGTAACTATTAGCCACCTGATTGTTTAGCTAAAATATGTAATCATAAATATAATCTGAAACAGTGGGGGCGCTCAGAACATCCCCTGGACACTCAGTTCAGACCGATGATGACCCTTTTAGCTAACATTACATGCTATCAATAACATTTTAACGGTGTAAGTTAGTCGCTAAGTTACTAGCCTACAACAAGTGTATGAAATAAACAGGTTATCTGATTTTCCAACCTACTGTGTTGCTTTTTTCAGCATCTAATCAGAAGAGCATACCTATACATTTGGGTCATTCATAAATTCGTAAATTAGAGATTTCATACACCAGAAGAGATTTGAATACCAATAAGACTTGGTTAGATAAAGGATATATACATATATTCTACAAATATGTTACACTACAAGAAAATAAAGGCAGTTTAATAATCTTGTTTTGTTGTGTTTTTGTTTCTTATAAACAAAGAACAAATAAATACAGAACCCATAAGAGTACTGGATCAGTAAAAAGCATCAGTAAGAGTAGTAGTACAGTAAAAATCTTAACAATACCCGTCTATATGTACAACATCTCTTAACTTCTCCCAGTAACATCTTCTGTAGCATGCAGCCTTCTCCTCTCCTGTGTGCATTGTTTGTTTTTACATTTGTTGCCATGATGTGCACACAAGTGCATGTTTGTGTGTGGAGGATGTCTTGCTGTTGCATGTGGTGTTGCACGTCTGTCTCCAGAGTCTATCCAACTTCTCCTCTGCCTCTTCTCCTCTCTCTTGTCTTCTCTCATGTGTGTGGCCAGGCCCTAGAGAGGCAGAAAGAGTACTTTGATTGCATTAGGAATGAGAGAGATGAGCTCAGAGATGAGCTCGCTGACATCAAGGGGAAGGCCAAGGCTGGAGAGGTAGGTCTTCATGAAGTCCCGCAAGAAAAGGATTAGAGGATGAGTTGCTGGTCCAAAACTAGTTTAGCTTGTGGTTGAAACTAAGCCAATAATTGCCATTTCGCTTCTGCCACTTTGTTTTTCTTTCCATTTTGTTTCCATTAGTTGCTGGTTTTGCATAGCTCATTTTGTGCACGTTACTCAGAACTTGACCACGACTTCAGTGTATGATATCAAATTACTGGTGGATTCGTTGTTTGTCGTGGATATGTAATAATGTCACTGGACATAGACGTCACCATGGTAACTTTCCACAGTGACAAATACACAACAGTCAGCTTCTACTATTGTGTATTGTGAAGTAATGCGGACATGGTTCTCTCAAAACAAGACGGTTACACTTTAGGATAACCTTCGTCAATAAAAAGTCAATTCATATATAAACTTAAATGGTTAATTCACTGTTAACAACCTTTTTTGTTTCTTATGTTATTGTAAAGGGTTTTTTAACATGCGGCTTCATCATAACTTAATAATTTAAAAAGCATTTCATTGATAACAGTGAAATAACCGTTAACTTAAGTTTGATTAACTATAGATTTATTTTATATCCTTGTTAATGATGGTTATTGTAAGGTGTTAGCCCTGACACATCCTGCTTTAGAGAGGGACAAAAGGACTTTAGTTTGTGCCTTCAGGCTTTTTATTAATGCAGCGTTAGTGCCCCCAGTGTTGAGCTACACACTGCATATAAACATGTGTGTCAGGAACAGAGCTGCTTACACATGATATTAACCTTGCAAATGCACAAATATGAAGAGGAGAATATTTACATACTAGTAGATAGTCACGCTTATTTTTCTAACAGAACACCAATAATTAGAAAGTCTTCACCATCCCTAGAATCAAGAATACCCTTAATTATCGTCAACGTTTTGGAAATAACTTTATTTATTTTTTGAATGTGTAGGCTAATTCAGCTCTTTATCAACAAGCATGTGTGGGCTACCCAATGCAAAAGAATAACTTGACATACCGTTGGACTAATTAAGTTATCAAAACCATTGAACTTAACTGTTTTGGTATCAAAGCTTCATCCATTCATGTAATTTGGTGCTCTGTTTATTCAGTGGTGCTGATGAGGTTGGCTTTGTGAATGAAGTGACATCAGTACATCCTCTGCTCATGTGGAGCCAGTCAGAAGTAACGTGTCTTTTCTCACCTCAGAAACATGGGCTGGTGATCATCCCAGATGGCACACCAAACGGAGATGTCAACCATGAGCCTCAGTCCTCAGGGATCACCGTGGTCTCCCAGGAGGCCGCCCAGTTGCTGGAGTCAGCAGGAGAGGGCCCGCTGGGTGAGTCGGGTGTTATTGCTGTACCACAGAACAGAACTGGTACACAGCAGAAAATATACTCCGCTCAAAGAATTGATTGTGATTGAAGACTGTAAATGGACTGTTTACATGGATGCTTAATGACGAGGTTTCTATTTACAAGCACAGACACTTGAAACCCTGCTGCACACAATTTAGTTTGTCCAAGCAGCAGTCGCAGGAGAAACTCTATCCCTCCTGCTAGTGTAACACAGAAAGCTCCTTTGCACATCTGGTACAGTATCACTTTAATGTATTTTCCCTCTGTCTTGTAGATGTCAGGCTACGGAAGTTGGCAGAGGAGAAAGATGAACTGTTGGCTCAGATCAGGAAGCTGAAGAATCAGCTGGAGGAGGAGAGACAGAAACACTCAAAGATGGACAGTGCGTACACAGACGGGGAGAGGATGGAGAACGGTACAGACCTACACTTTATTGAGATGCAGAGTAAGTCGACCTCATGATTATGTTGCTGCTCCAACATGAAAGGGTCTTTTCTTTAACTTCATGTCTGTTCAAACTCATTGGTTTCTGTTTTTCTTTGTAGGAGATGCCAACAGACAGATTAGTGAATATAAATTCAAGCTCTCTAAGGCAGAGCAGGAAATGGGTACAATGGAACAAAATGTAAGTAACAAGAGAAACATCTTGTCAAACTACAGCAAAATTATAATTTAAGGTTAAATATGACATTCACTTACACTAGATATTGCAGTAGAGCACCAAGACAGTGCAGACCAAGACAAACCCATAGCCTATTTTTTGCTATAAAATATTTACAGAGATATAGTTAGTGTATTTTTCAGCATTTATATGAGAAAGTTTTTCACCGGACAACTGCCAATTTGTGTTTGGCTTTTCTCAGGGGCTGTATTTCTGTAGGAGCTCATTTTAGTGTTCTAATTAGCTGTAATAAGGAAAAGTTTCTTACCAGGCCACCATGTTGAAAACCGACGAGGACAGACTCACATGTACTACCATGTATGAGCAGCCATCCAGGCTACCAGAAACTATACCTATACATAGCAAATAATTGTTTGCTGCTATGTTAATGTTCACAATGTGATATATTTATCATTTAATTATGGAAATATTCTCTTAAATTGTAAATTTGAGGGAGTCACCAAATGTACCCGTCTCCGTCCTTTGTCCAGATCAACAGACTTGAAGGGCAAGTGTCCAGGTACAAGGCGTCGGCAGACAACGCGGAGAAGGTAGAAGACGAACTCAAAGCCGAAAAACGGAAACTTCAAAGAGAGGTAAAGACGCGGACATGCATATAATAATGTGAAAACCTCAGCGGGCTGAGCGTAACGTCCTCCCCTCTGTTCCCCCACAGCTGCGCACAGCTCTCGATAAGATAGAGGAGATGGAGATGACCAACAACCACCTAGTAAAGCGCCTTGAGAAGATGAAGGCCAACAGGAACGCTCTTCTGTCGCAGCAGTGAGGCAAGGCAGCATCACCACGGAAGCCCTTAAACTCGCACCTCAGACCTCTCGACTGCCATATTGCATCTGGAGCACATTTCCCTTTTTAGCTGTAACACTTTAAGATTTGTAGCTAACCAAAAACACTTTAAAAAAAAGACCTTGTAGCACAGGCAAAAAGCTCTACTGTGTCTGTATTTTAAACAGGAAGCGGTTTTGTCTGGCAAGCCGCAGGTGTTTTTTGGAGGAATGACTCAGAAACTGAACTAATAAAACTATAAAGTTGCTGGGAGATACATCTGAGGACATTTCTCAAGTCACTACTTAATTTTTCAGAGCTTTGTACTACATCATGTTATCCACAAGATTTTATTTCTCTCTGACTGGGTGCTTGGCTGTACTTTGTTTTTTTTGTTTGTTTTTGATAAGTTGCATGAATGAGTATAATGTTGCTTTTAAACTATTCAACCCTCACGGCTGCTCCAGGCCCGCACCTTCCCAGCTTCCTCCCCCCTCACACAGTGAAGTGCCTTTTCACACTAGGAGACTGGAGGGGTCTGCACCGCTCATTGAGACAGTAATTGTTTTAACAGGTACAGAATGATGTATTTAAAAAGGTGCAGTCATTATTTGACAATATGTAAAACCAACTGTGTCTGCTGCGGTTTCATTGAAATTTTTCAAATATTTAAAAGATTTCTTGAAAATAAATGTGTAATTTACAGAACTGTGTCAACCATCGTTTGTATGGACAGAGTTTGGGGATTTTCTACTTTTTTAAGAGGTAGTCTAAAAATTAATTGGTGTGGTTATTGTTCATTTGTTGCCTTGGTAGTTAAAAATCCAGAGTTCACCTTTTTTTAGTTTCTCTGTGACTGGAATAAAGATAGAGGCACACTTAAATGCTTGGCCCTGAATCATGGAAAAATAGATTTGCAGGTTTCGTCACTCAATCATGGTGTTACAAACTTCTAATCGTCCGTAAGGTATTTGGAGACATTGGTGGTGATGTTAATTTCCTTCACACTGAGCTCTGATCCCTCCACACTGCATATGTGTCTCTGACTGACAGGCTGTAATAAAGTCAAGCCCGTGTGCTGGCACGTTTTAGCTGTCGTTACAGGACTCATGACCCGATTCTATTTTTCCTGGCTGCCTGTCCCAAGTCTTACTTTTAGAAAACCATATGAAGGCTTGGCACGTTAAAATAGTCTATTTGGGACAAGGATTTCCTGTGACAGTTTTTTACATAATTGAATATAGTTTTTTAAAGACAAACATCTGAAGTTTTGTTTCATACAAAGTATTTATTTACAACCAAAGTTACATCAAGTATAAAAGAGCAGCATGTGTGTTTTCAGTCAGGTTTAGCACCTCTCAAACACTTTATAAAGATCAGGTAAGTTGGCGATCTGCAGCACAGTGCCGTCCTTGCTGAAGCTCTTCGGAGGACTGAAGAGCGTTCGGAACGCTTTGAAGATGATGTGCTCAACTTTCCAACGCCACGAGTTTGCCTCCGCATCCTGAAACGCACGTCACACTTGTCAGTTCAGTTCTTTGTTGTAGAGCAAAGGAAGCTAAAATGCAACCCTGGTGTTCTTTCGTACCTGCTCCTCTCCCGGCTCGGCCTCCAGGATGAACTGCTTCCTGATGGAGTAGAACATGCTGCACTCCCTGCTGAAGTCTCTGAAGCACTCCTTTTCATCGTCCCAGTTCACCTGCACAGCACCACCAAGCAGAATCTGTTAGATGCAGTTTGTGTTTCCAGAATCTCCTCATATATGAGAGACTGACAGGACCTTTACCTCAGTGGCCAGTCGCAGGATGAACAGGGGGAGACCCTCCATGACAGGGGTGTAGTTATCAAGCAGCAACGGCAGCCCTGTTAGATTTCCATCCTAGGAAACACAAGGTTTTATAGCAGGAGTAATACCATACTCGTGTTATGCTAAATCCTGATGAGAACCGTTGGTAGGAAAAGTTAACTTTCAATAACATCCACCGCCCTGTTCCGACTGACCTGGTCGATCTCCATGGAGAAATAGTCCTCCAGCATCTCCGCTTTGTTCTTCAGGAAGTCCACTATGTACTGAGCCAGGCCTTCTTTCGGACCATCCTCTTCTGTCCAGCCGCTCCCATCAGACTCCAGAGCCAACATGGCCAGGTCATAAAGTGGAGCCGGTGTCTGAGTTCACAAGATCACCCATGAAAATCTGAACATATACAGCATACTCTAAACACACGACCTCCACTGTACTTACCGACAGTCTCAGGACACCAAAGTTCCCAAAGTCGTAGATCAGTATTTGGTAGAAAAGCTCCTGGCTGTGACACAAACAGGGTGAAAATTGAGACATAGAGCAGCAGGTTATACAGCTGGACTCAACAGTGTGTGTTTGCTGTGCCACTGACCTGAGGCTGGTGCTGTTCAGCAGGTACAGCTTGGTGTGATGTTGGATCAGAGTCCACTGAGGGTTGACGCAGCCCACAAATGAGTGATTCTGCAGCATTTCTTGAAGACCTGAAGAAAACACCGGCACGCTCAGTAGAGGAAAACTGTTTCGACAAGTCGCGGATGCATGATGTTGCTAAAAAAGAGGCGAGTTGTGGCCTGAAGAACAAAGTCAAATCAGTGGGAAATTTGAAGGCATGGGAGAAAAAAAAACGGAGTGGCATTTCTTGAGAAAAACCACACATGCAACATGTTTTGTTAACCTTTGTGTGTACTCTCAGTGATCTCAGCTCTCAGCTCTTTGATGCTGTTCAGCTTTATGGCTCGTCTCATGGGCGTGGCTGCAGCCTCGTCTCCTTCTGCCTGCTGCTGCTGCTCTTTCCTGGGCCGCTTTCTGGCAGAGAAACACACGACTGTCATACCTCTCATTTACACTACACTCTGTGTGACATTTGTATCCTAAAGACAATCTCTAGCTATGGTTCCTAAATGCATCTCGAGTAGAGAGAGGACTTGTGGGAGGAGCTATGAGCAAGGATGCAGAGGATAGAATTTTGTTACTGCGTTCTTTAATGACATCTCAATTTGATATTTACATATGTAGCATTGTAGCATGTTGTTAGCAGAATGAAAAGTAAATATATAGGCTGTCATGCTCATCTGGCAGAGATCATAAAATACAACAGCAGGCTGCTGTGCAACACATTAAATTGAATTTGTAGTTACATTTTCAGCCACATGGGGGCAGAGAAAATCTACAATGTCATGACCATAACTGGCCATATAATCCTTTCACATAAAGCAGAGCGACATTAGAATTCATTTACAGCCATGTTTCTGGCCATCTGATGAATTTAACTCCAACATTCACTCTCCCTTTCATTGCTGTTCTACAAGCTTACAAGGGGGATAATTCTGTTGGTGTAAGCACCCGGCACGAAAAATAAAAGTAAAAAAAGCAGATCAGCTGAGCTTTTAGAAGAGATCAGTTTTCAGGTATCAGTTATCAAGTTATCAAAGACTAATTAACCCACACAATCCCTTAAGTCTTTCAACCAAACAAACTACTATAACAAGTGAATTCAGTTCTTGGTAAACAAAAGGCAACAATTGTTTCTGATTGGCTCAGTGGAGGATGATGTCATTCACTGTGATGATACATGTTTGCCTCTTCTTCCTGCTCTCTTTCTCAACATATCTGCTGTGGGCAAATGTTTCCTGACATTTCATTCAAGGCTGATCCTGATCTGACTTGCAAAAACTGTGCCTGGATTAGTCATGATGCCACTGACTGACTCACCCATCCAGTGTTGTACTGGCACGATTCAATTGTGAAAGACAGTCACCTTTGAACGCCATTAGCATCGTCTTCATTTCCTTTTGCCACCTCTGCTTCCTGTTCAGCCAGGGCTTCCAGCATGTCCGCATCATTCATGTCATCCATCTCTATACTTTCGGGCAGGGTGGTTTTGGTTACAGTCTCCCTGCTGCTGGGACCAGAAGGTTCAGGATCAGGAGGCGGTTTCTCTTTTGGCTGGAGGAAGGCGTCCAGCTTCTGTGCCCGACAGTCGGTCCTCACCATTTGATGTGCGTAGACTCGTTCACTGGATTCTGCTGCAGCGCTGGAGGACTTGACCTCGCCGCCACCTGAGACTGACAGGCCTGGCAGCAGCGTCTGAGAAATCACACGGTCTGAGTGTCAGCATACACACCTGAAGTTGTGCCTTCAAGGCAAAACATATTTTAGCGTCTACAGAGAAAGGAACTGCTCACCAAAAAATACTAAAAGTGAAAGTCTCTTTCTCCTCATCCCTATGCTGATGGAAAGTTTGTTGGAGTTTTGTAGTCCACAAAACATTTCTGGAGCTTCACAGTAAAAGCGTTTACTGAACAGCTGAAGTTTCTAGTGACTACAATTACAACAACCAAAAAAAAATGAAAAGGCTCCAAACAATTAGTCCTGCATAATCCAGCTATCCTGAAGCCCTGAGATCTAAAACTGATTTGAAAAATAATTTACCTCAACCTTTTCTCAAGACAGAAATCTTCATTGTAGTTGCTAGGCTAACGCATTAGCATGCACCTCATCTGATATCGGTGCTGGAGCTCGGCCGTGGTTGGAAGGTGTAAATAGCATCTTCTCAAACCAATTGGAGATCTCGGGTCTTCCAGAGACTTGGATTATGCCAGACGAGCTGCATGGAGCCATTTTATGGCTTTTGTTTTTGGGTGCATTTTTCACGTTTTAAAGTAAGTCCCCATCTGCTTCAGTTGTTTAGGAGAATTCTGTAACACTGTTTTATTTCGAAGCTCCAGAATGTTTCGTTCATATTCGGACCTGTCCAGCTCAGATAAATCATAACAATAATACCATTTTTATGGCGCAGTGCTGAGGATGAACTGAGGAGTCACACAGCCTGACAGAAGAAGCTGCTCTGTGGTCTAGTGGTATGGCATGTCAACAAATTTTATTGTCTTTAATGCCCTCCACAGGGGCTGCCAGAATCAACAAAAAAAACATAAGTTCCTTGTCGTAGCTTTAAATTAGAGATCTAGAAACCACATAGTGATCCAGTCACATCATACCTGAGTGAAATATGTGCGTGACGAGTTGGAACCAAGAAGTTTGCTCTCGATGTGCTTCTGAATGCTCTCGATGACGCTGTCTTCGTGTAAGAAATGCACCTCGTGTTTTGTGGGGTGGACATTGACGTCAACATTGTGCGGCGCGATCTCTAAGCTGTGGTGATTAGAGAGCACCAGTGAGAATCAAATTGATTTAACCTGAATAGAACCAGTAGAAAACAGACAAATGCATGTTAAGTTACCTGAGGTAGAGGAAAGGGTGTGTGTTCTTGGGAAGGTATGCAGCATAAACGGTCTCGATTGCTTTCTTCAAAGCACTCGACTCCACCAGACGATCTAAAACATCACAGGACACAATCTCCATTCAGCACAGCGCTAATAAGATTTTATCATCTTTACCACTGAGCTACATTACCAGTTACATTTCTGGGATACGCACGGTTGATGAAGAGGATCAGGATACATTTCTTGACTGAGTAATTTGCGTTAGAGATGTAGCCTTTCATCTTATAAGCGAGCTTCTGATCCTCGCAGCCAACTTCGATCAGCTCCCTGGGAAAATACCACACAGTCAGTCATGCCTGTCAGCATTAAGGTGATAACAGGTCACATAACTGCAGAGAACATGAAAGCATTAGTGTTTTTCTTTCTTATTTGATTAATACCTGCTGACTGCATTGCCAAAGACTCCTCGAATGTTATCCACTACAGATGCGTTGGGCAGAGTCCTCACATCTGCCACAGTCTCTCCTTGCTGCAAAATCAAACCATAAACAACAGTGAAAAATGATTTGCTTAGCAGCCGTATCCAAGTGTTTTCTCAGTGCAAACACATACAAGAGAAGCATATATAGAAATGTAGTGATGCATGTTTTCTGACTGATATTGTGGTCAACTTTCTTCTTCAAGAAACTTAAAAAAAACCAAACATATCTCACCTTTTTGACAGAAAAACTTTTTCCTGAATTGTGTATGGCGTACCTTCAGAATAAGATTTTAAGATGTACAGAGAAGATGTTATTCAAACACATGACGATCATCAAAAGAGCAGAAATCGCGAGACACAAGCAGTGAAGTCAAGATGACAGACCTGCTGACCACCTCTACAATCCTGGAGTACTCATCGCTGGGGCTCTTCAAAGCTTTCCTCCTGGTGGACACATTATAAAAGAGGTCCTCCACCTGCACACAGGGAGAGGAAACTATTCAGGTTTCTGTCCATCCATAAACTCCATTCAGCGAAAGTTGATGTGCTCCAATAGGGCTGTAACGATACACGTATCAAAGCCGAAATCGCGACACTCAGATCCACGAACCTGTCTCGCCCTGTGAGAAGGCAGAATCGCGATACAACATCCGGTCCAGATTCAGCACTATGAGCTGTAACCACAATAACATTGCAGAGGTCGTTCGCCAATTCTCCGACTTTGTTCGTTCACACAGAGCGGAACATCGCTGTAAAGACGAACCGCTGCGTAATTCACACAGAAAGCACACAGAAAGCCGGCGCTGCGGCTCCGAAAGAGACGTGGCGGTACACGTCATGATGATGACGTGTGTGCGTTTGCAAGGGGTTACCCCGGTGTCTCCCCTCCCTGTCAATCAAAACCCGACTGAGGCTGTCTTCCGGGGTAAAGTTCACTGAAGTCTCGGTCCGGAGGGCTGACCGTCGCGGAGATTTTTTTTTTTCATCATAAATACTCGGTGAGGTAAAGTGTTTTTGCCGGTGACAGACGCTGTTTATTGGGCAGAAATGTGACGAGGAGTCGGTAGGACGGGCGGGAGGAAGGACGCTTCTCCACGTACAGCTGTAGTATTTTTCCTTGTTGCCAAAGACAGTTACAGTTACTACGTTACCTTAGTTTGGTTCTGTAACGTTGTTTTGTGGGACTTTTCTCTGTATTAAGTTGAGTGAGGGACCTGTGCAGTTAATAGACCATCAGATAGACACGCCCTCGACAATACTGAACCTCTGATACTATCAAACAAATATCATATACATAAGTTATTGAAATGTTACATAAATAAAATGTTTAATTTAGAAAAAAAAAATATCGAGGTTTGTATCGAACCGTGGATCAAAAATCGTGATACAAACCGAATCGTGAGTTTGGTGTATCGTTACAGCCCTATGCTCCAAGAACTCACAAGAATCTGTGTTCCCTGGTTGCCAGCACACGGTTTGGGGGGACCTTTAAGTTTGCCATCGCTGTAGTTTGCTCTGCACAATAACAGAATAAGAGAATCAATGAATCACAACAGCTCTGCTGTCCTGATTACTTCCTATCAATCATGGAGGCGAGAGAGCAGTTGAGTGGAGCATGTTTGAAAATGTTAGCACACCTGTAGGCACACTTGGCTTCGGCCGTCTTAGTTGTGATGGTCACATGTGCAACATGGCTGATACTCGCAAGGGCCTGAGAACAAGAACACAGGCAAACAAAAATGCAATGAGCAACAAAGGGCATTTCAATTTTTGAAACTAATCCAGAGCTCAGAGTTAGCAGCGCTGCTCACCTCTCCTCTGAATCCATAGGTTGCAATAGCTGAGAGGTCTTCAAAGGTCTGGAGTTTGCTGGTGGTAAACCTTTCACAAACAATTTCCATATCTTCTTTCTGCCTCAGAAAATAAAAAAACAGCTTGGTCAGAAAAAATTAAGGAACTTATTGACAGCGAAAGTGTCTCGGGACAGAGCTGATATTCAGCATTTTTCCAATCATCAATATCTTTGGACACAAAAATACAAATATTGATATTTGGATCTGATTTTGGGCGCAAACGTTATTGATAATTGGGAAAATGCTGAATGTCGGCACTGAATGAATGCAAATAAAACAAATGTATTTTAAAATGTTGTCATTTTGGCTATGATACAGTATCCTCTCTCTGTCTGTAGTCATGGCTCTGTGGTGTCACTCAATGTCCAGCCCACAGCACGATCTGATTGGTTACATGCCACAAGTCATGCAGTGAATAAGCTGCATTAAGATTCTACAGTGAGAAACTCAGGTTATCAAATAAATGTACTGGCGAGGAAATATAGGGAGACAAAAACTCTAGAGGACCACACTTTTTGAGACTGGACACCAGGCAGGGCACAGACAACATCTTTCCCAAGGGTAACATTTATAATTAAGGATTTCATGGCATGGGTTTAAGTCTGGAGAAGACACTGTTAAAGGGGCGGGTCTTCTCCCCTGTCACTCACCCTGATGCCAGTGCCGTTGTCCTGAATCTGAATGAGCTTCAGTCCGCCGTCTTTCACCGTCACCTGGATGTTGGTGGACTTGGCATCCAAACTGCAAAATCATAGTTATTAAACAGCCACATTACATCACAGGTGGAATTATGCAGTCATTGCACAGTATCACAGGACTGTGACTATGACTTGGCGTTGCTTAGCAGCTTTGCCACAAACGTAACGTAAACAATAATACCTCCCGCTGTAAAATGTCACCTTTACTGCTCCCACTGGTAGTTTTTGAAGTCACTTATCACATAACTAACATTAGCTGTCGTTGTTGAAAACATAACTTTATCATGCAGCTCGTCAAGTTACCAGTTTTCAATCAGTTCCTTGACGCCGTTGGCAGGACGCTGGATAACTTCTCCTGCAGCAATGCGGTTGACAACAGTCTCGTCGAGCCTCCGGATAACTCCCGCCATGTCTGCAGAGCGGCTGACTTTGTTTCAGACGAGTTAAACTACGAGTTTGAGCTATGGATATACATGTGTATTGCAAATAAGATATATATTTAGGGTCAAACGCAGCAGCATCACAACATGGAGAAACTAAGCATGCATATGACCAGAGACAGGTTAAAGTAAATGATGAGGTCTCACTCTCCCTCAAAATGTCAGATCAGAGCGAAAGTTATGATACCTTCCGCTCAACATTCCCAGTAATCGCTGTGTGGGCGTTATTGATAAGATCCACTGCTTCACTTCCCCACAAACAAACTACAATTACTCGGAGTTTTATTATTTTGACAGCGGAGTTGTTTTTAAAAGAGCGTAGTTTCGTCTAGTCTTTTTTTTTAATTAAGTGAGTCATCTTCGCCACAATACACAATCTTCGATGAGACTGCGCGGGGAGAAAATCTGGGGGCGAGGCCTGCGTCGGTCAGGAGGACGTCATTCGCTGAATGTCTTCTTCGTTGGTAAACATATTGGTTGATTTGTAGCTTTGAAATATGCAGAGCGCCCCAAAACAATGGCTTAATGAAAATAATATGTTTACAGTATTTTGTTACCACAAGCGAACCCTTCTCAAAAAGACGATGGAATAAAATAGAATAAAATAAAAAAAATCTGTTTACATAATACAGTATATAATAAGTATACTTCTGTAATTTCTGTTCACTTGTAAGACGCACTATTTTATCACTGAAGTTTCATTTCTCTTGGATCTCTTTGACTGGTGATACACTAAAACAATGATAAGCTTATACATTAACACATATTTAACAAAACTACAGTGTACAGTTTTCCCTTGTTGCTATTTGCTTTTTTAACAACAACCTACATTTCTATTTCATTCAAAGTTTGTTTGTTTTTTTGTTGTTGTTTTTTTTACTTATCTCCACCTATATACTGTATAGAGCCTACCTCTATTCTATATTTGTTGTTGTTGTTTTTATTTCACATGTTCTTCGATAATGTAAACATCTGTTTTCAATACCATTAAAGCCCCTTTGATTTGAACTGTTTTTAAGTGAATTGTGTGTTAGCCTCTGGCATGTCCACCTCTGGAATGTAGCTTACCACTTTAAGGCATTCTCGTTTAGGGCCATAATGCAAAGTAACAATACAGGTTCAATCGTCCACCTGAGGAAGAAATCTTCTGCTTTTTCTCAAAAGGGTCAAAGGTCAGAATCAATTACAGATCAATACATGTCCTGACAAGCTATGTTTGCCACATGTTACGAAACTGTCTGGTTTTTATCAGTGTTTTACTGTCTCTTTTGAAAGTGAGCTATTGAAGAATGGAATGTGTAACATTCCAGAGGCCTGTTCTGCGAAGGGGGCTCAACATAGCCAGGCTTTGTGCTCATGATGCAGCTCAACAAAGCCCCAAGTCCCCAAACAGAGTTAAACGGTTCTGCGACGGTGGTTATCAACTTAGTTTGTTAAGTCCGGTTCTCTGCTTTGTGCTCTGCGCGCGTTCACAGAAAACGGGGCGTTTGACGTCATATTATTCTACTTCCGTGCGAAAATGTTTAGATCCTGGGCCACATATTTTACTCAAGATGAGCAGATTCTTATTATGCAAAGCTATGAACAATTCAAAGAAACCATCACGGCAAAAAGTAACACTGTCGCCGCCAATAGAGCGAGAGAGAAAACTGCTGACCATGTAAATGCGCAAGTTTACGATGATTAATAGCCTGTTATGATCGATATTATGTTAAGCCCTCAGTGTTTTAATTTCTGAAAGCTCAACATTTTGCAACTTTTACATATTAACCCTCATCCATTTAAGAAATAAATAGACTGAAGCAACAACTATCTTTTTTCATTTTTTAATGATGTCTATATTGTTTTCACATTTTACTGATCTCAGTTATAGAATGCGCGTGTGTGTTTTATTGAAAGCGAGGCTGAGTGTGCGCAGGCTATAAATGTTCAGTGTTTTTTTTGTATTACTGTGTCGGGATGAACAAGCAAATGTAGCTTCTGTCCCTGTACAATAACAATAAAGACCTTTTCGACAGTGAAAATAGCTCCAGCCTGTAAGATTTGTGTTTGGGCTACACTGCAGCGGGTGAAACATTGATCAGTTCATCAGTTTATTCATGGCCACATCAAAGAAATAATTAACTTTACTCATTATCTGTGACAAATAAATACTAGGTTGGCCTAATTAATATTTCATATTGCATTTTATTAAGATGTGGAAGCAGCAGTCGGACATGGCAGCAGGTGTGTGGATAATATACTGTATCCCATTTTATTTTAATATCATATCTTCAGATTGCAGCTTCCCAGTAAGAGCGAGAACTACTTTGCGCAGCACGCAGTATTTCTGCTCAGATTTTCTGCATCACCAAGTGAATGTCAGTATTTTGCCCGACAGTGAGCGCACAGCTTCTTCAGTGGTATTCCCGACACTCGGCTCAATAAGTGAGCAGATGTACCGAGTTCCTCGGCTGAAAATTCATCAGGAAATGCCAGCGGATCAGCGCGATCTTGAAGAAGCCGCTCACGTCGTAGTGCTGCCCGAATTGTTCTCGCTCCCAGGTCCACCGGGTTCTCAATGAACGGTGACGCAATCTCCGAATGACTTACACAGTGAAACAGCTGCGCTTTTATAGCCGATTTCAAGCCGAAACTCTGAACATAACCTGGTCGGGACCAGGTTATGAGCTAAGCGTAAGTTACCATGGTGATCTAGCCGAGTTAAAAGAGAGCCACCTTCGTAGAACAGGAGAGCCTGGCTTTAGACTCAACATAGCTCGCTAACCCACTAAACCGGCTTCGCAAAATACCCCTCAGGTCTTTTAATTATCTATGCACAACATAATTTCTTCCAGAAACTGTAACCCATTTACACAAATCTACATTGTTTACTATCTTCCCTGAGCAGAACAGTTATTACAAAAATGTATCTTTTGACATGAAAAAGTAAATATAAGTAGTTATATGGGGATACCATTTTCGGCATTGCCTTCCTCGGCACATTAACTTGTTCAGGATTCACAATAGTCTTCAAGTTTGCACATAGTTGGCCAGACCACAAGTGTCTGCCTGCATTCCTCATAGAGCCACATGTCTTTGGGGGATTTTCTGTCAGCAAAACTGTGTTGGTCCAAAATCTGCCAAAACAGAAAGGTTCCCAGAGATATCTCATGATGATTGTGATGATGATATGATCTGCGATTGTTACAGTAGGTGCCAAAATTATGTTGCTAGGCTGCTAAACTTTGGCCTCAGGCAGTATGACCTCAACAGAATAAAATGCTGTGAGTAGGCCATCCGGGGAGTGGCGCTGTTTGGATGTCATAAGCAGGCTCTTCAATGCAGTCCAACCTGAACCTATGAGGGTTGCCTGAAGAACACACAATTCTAAATACCTGCATGAACAAAACAAATAAACTGTGGACACATGGTGAAAACCAAATCTGGGCTGAGTTTCATTCAGTCTACAATTTCAACAACATTTTGAAATGTCATAATTGTGTTTTGATTTGATTCCACAGTCCTTCATTAGACATTGCACAGAGAGATAGATTTGTAGAGACATGTACAGTGAAGGAAAAAAAAGTCTTCTCTAATCCTTGGAAATCTTCTCTCCCTGTACCTGTAGATTATGTAGTTCTTTGCAGCAGAAAGGTGTTGGAGCCTGACTCCACCAGAAAAGGATGTCTACAGCCAAATATGGATTAAATGCAGCATTCGAACAATATAGAATTTTATTTCAACTTAAAAAGCTCTGGCATTTGCGCAGTGACATCATACTTCTAACTTCTTATCATCGGAACAGAGAAATCTCAGCTATAAAACTATGTGTTTCTGTGTAACCTATATCGCATTCTAAACAAAGTTAGGCTCCTCCAAACAGGCAGCCCTGAGAGCTAACTTGGCACGGTTTAGTAGTTCAGCAGCTTGTTGTGTGCTGCTCGTTGAGCCTGTGCCAACACGACTTCAGTGCCACGAACTGGCTAACCACACGCAGACAAAAGCGAACTGCACAACCTGAAAGGTCACTGAAAGTATGAAAGGAAGTCACCTTGGAACTGACACACAAGAGGCAGAAATGTGCTAACTCCATGTCCTACTCTGTGCATTCAGTGATCTGCTTATTCAGCTCCGTCGCCCCAGCTGCACGATAGCCCACCCAAAAAAGTCAGGAGTGACATCACGATGATGTCAAGCACATTTTCCTATATTAACTATGCTTTCATTAAATCCAGATGTGTGCTATAGCACTCTGGCACCGTTCACGTTCTCCATCTCTCCCTTTAGGCCGATGGGAAACGCCGGCCATTGTTTTGTCTTTGCATCAGATGCATTGAGGGGGATATGATGTCTGTCCTGAGACGCGTGTCCCTGACTCAATGCAGGACATTCCAGTGTGTGCTGTAGCTGCAGGATGTGCAACCGGACACAATACAATAGAACTGGAAAGCAATCAGACAAGTAAAAAAAAAACCTGATGGACTGAAAAAGCATTGCAAAATGTCAAGTTGCTGCTCCCTGCTCTTCATCCTTTCTACAGCCAGGCAGCAATTATGGTGTCATTGTAATCCGTGTAAATTTACTCTGTGAATGGATGAAACTGTAAACAACATCTTATGGAACGCTTAAGCCAACCAGGATTTTGGGTGGAGTCAAAACTGGTTGCATGTCTCCTGGGTCAGACAAGGCCCTCATTTTTTCCTCTGCTCCTATTCTTCTCGGAGCATTTTTCTGTCTTCTTTTGTACTGCAACTCTGATCACAACTGTTTCAAAGAGCAGCCACTGCCACGCCTGCTGCGAACTGCCACACGCAATGACAGCCACACACAAGCCTGCACACACATACAAATCCTGCAGGCACACTGAACAGAAAAAAAAAGGATTAGGATAGAGAGTATAATTTCTTTACTGCAGATGTTGCAGAGTGCACTCCTGAATACACAAGCACTGTCAACAAGCAAAATGACAGTCAAATCAGATACAAATGCACACCTGCTGCTGTGTTGTCAATCCACTGTGTGCAACCCTCGGCTGTGACCTACAAACACGTCTTAAAACAGAGTTACCTGTCCTTAAACTTGAAACCATTCCTCAGCTCCATGCTGCCTTGTGTCAATACATTCCACACCGTCAAGAGCCTCTTGTTTCCACTGCGGTGGTTTTATCTCACCTTTGTGTTTATGTCCTTTCTCAACCGGGGAGGTGTTGATCTTTGGCATGACCCCCCCACAGCCTCCTCTGGTTCAGCTGTGGAGTGATCACTGCCATCAAGTTCCACGACAGGGCGGCTAAAAAGTATACAGTATCTCTTAGAGACACCTAATGTTGTGAGAATGCAACCATCTGTGGAATTTGCCACGGACTCTCCAAGTGACAAATATAGAGGAGTTTGTTTTTCCTCCAATGATAAGGCTGGTTTGTTATATAGTCACTGCTGATATGAAATCAAATTAGATGAGTTCTCCTCTACGTTCTAAATCACGTCCAAGATTTTTATCATCTCAACTGAATCACTGGTAAACTATGCATTTAATAGTGTACCTATAATGGGTCAGGGTTGTGACTAATGCTAATTCATCACCCTTTTAGTTCTGCCTTCATCATCTCTGTAGGCGAGTACAATCTCACCTCCTTGAGAACTGCTAAGACTTCCTGTTCGCTCTATCAAGTGCTGCATCCAGAAATGGATTCTGCAGCTGCTGTAGCTCTTCCCTTTCCCTTTGTTCTCCCATCCTCTTCCCCCTCCTGATCTCTTCTTATCGGCGCTCAAAAGCCTTGAGACACGCTGTAAACAAAAGATAAACACAGACTTTCTTACTTGCGCAAAAAAAGCATTGTGCTGCAGAACTTTATAGGTCCAGTGTGTACAATTTAGGATTTAATTATGTTTTCATTAGTGTATAATGAAATCAGAAGTGGGACTTGAGTTGATTTATTCAGGTTTTTGTACTTTACTTGAATATTTATTTATTTTATTCTATATCTCTTCAAAACAGACTCATTACTTTAGCTTTAACGTATTGTAGCCCAGTCATGGATTGTTTTTATTTTACGTCATCGCACACCGCCGTGAACAGTCTGTGAACTGGCTGGGTGGGTGTTGTCCTTTTGTATCCATTGAGCTCTGTGCAGACACCTCACTTCATGTCACTGATGTTCTGTACATGGGTTCCAGTGATGATCCGGGCCATTAACTGGATTTTCCATGTTCATTGTCTTAGGTTAGCCTGTTAGCATGCTCCTGGTTGTGCAGTATAGCCGAGGCAGATGATTATGTCACTAGTTATGCAAGTAACCAAAGAAGAGGGGGACAAAATATAACTTTGACCTGATGATGCTGCAAGATGTAAAGTCAGGGAAGCATAAATGTGGTGCTAGAGGAATAGTCAATGTACTACCACAGTAAGATCCATCCTCTGAGGACTAGGGATGTCACAATTTCAGACAGACATCTCTATCCCTGGAGTCATACCACTAGCGAGGTTGAAAACCATCTTTTTTTGCTACTTGTTAAGACATGTGTGCCCAAATTAAAAAAAACATGTCAACACTGGTCTGACCCTACCTTACAATTGAAGTTATGCTTCAGATTCATCACCAAAGCATTTTGTGGTCAGCTATTGCTCTGATGTCATATCATTGTGTTTCCTCTCCTGCTTTGAAATTGTGAATCTATAATATTTCACCTTCTAGTGTGAGAAGTTTAAAAATTACTGAGTCCAAAGCCTTTCAGGTTGGCATCTGTCACATCTGCCCTTATGTAAAAGATGTTGACAGTTATTCCGCAGGATCATGGTCTTTATCACAGTGCGTATGGCATACTGGAAGCACAGCCACCAGTTTGATAAAATATACTGTTATATACTCTTAATTCTGACCCCAGGTGAGTACAATTAAGCCCAACAGGCACGTAAATTATGAACTGTATTTCATAAGGCTTTGAGTAAACCTCCCTGCGGATGTGGTTGTTAGTATATCTTATCTAATCTGTTGTTTGTTGAGTTTGTACCACAAGAGATACTGCATCTTTGCCCAACTTTCACAATAGCGGTTCATTCTGAGGGATATGGTGTTATCACATAAATCATATCAGTTACACTTTATGTGTTTGATTCATACATTCCTGGAGATGTTGTATGAAGGGGAGGGCTTCAGCTCTGAGTCAGTGTTTGACCAAGTTCAACTTTGGTAATCAAAGCTGTCAGTCACAAAACCAAGGGGCAGAACACCAGATGTGTGTTTTTCTGAGAGCTACTGGAGACAAAAGAGCGCCGCGGTGAGCACTGCCGCTTGGTATGTAGTTTAACGGCTATCTATACATGGTCATTTTGATGTTTCTATTCCAATTGCTCTCCTGTGTGCCTTGGGTGGTGCCTGAAGGGAACAATGAGGGATTGTCTTCAAGTGTCTTCACTTGAGCAGCTACGTTGCATCACTTCCTCTACTTAAATTACAACAGATTTCATCCTGAAGAGGCTATTTTAGGTTTTACTGGGGAACATCCTTTAAAGGGAAATCACTGGATTCACTCTCTCTCTCTCTCTCTCTCTCTCTCTCTCCTGCTCTCTCTCTCTCTCTCTCTCTCTCTCGCTCTCTCCTTTAAGGGTTTAACAAAACATGTTCCACAAGGTCCTATCTTGGAATTACAGATGACCTTCAGCCAGATTTAAAGCGAGGTTTCCACATGAGCAGTCTCGCTAAAACCACAGAGAAAAGCTACATAACAGCCTGTCTGGTGAGGTAATATCATTTCAGTCCTTGGCCATTATTGTAAATGGTGCATGAGAGATTGTTAATGAACCATGAAAAGCAACAAAACAA
Source organism: Diplodus puntazzo (assembly GCA_963678695.2). Taxonomy (NCBI): domain Eukaryota; kingdom Metazoa; phylum Chordata; class Actinopteri; order Spariformes; family Sparidae; genus Diplodus; species Diplodus puntazzo. Next base: position 14,787,464 of record OZ023168.1, read on the forward strand.
TGCGCGATGGGACCATGGAAGCAGAGGAAGCTTTCAGCGCCGGCTTTGAGGCTTTTGTACTGGCTGCCTCCTGCCGCTCCACTCACTTGTGTTTGTGTTATTAGACTGCACCCTCATCAAAGGATGGCAGCGTAGTCTTTATAATAATCATCCTCACCCCGTGCCTGCATTGTCTATCTTTGTCACATTATGAGGTTTGAGGTTAACAAATTAAGAGGTTCTCTTTGTTACCATCCAGTCAAACAAGTGGCCGCTAAAGTGCTGTCCTGTTACCTAGACACTGATTATACTTGTAATCTGCTCATTTCTGTCTAGCCATGCCTCCATGTAAACACATGTGTCCTCAAATGATTCATGGGACAGAGTCTCTTGGCCTGAAGGTGTCATCGGTTAATGGCTGTGTTAAAAATTAAACAAGCGAGATTCATACAGTTCAAGAGGTAACACGCTGCCTGTTTTTCACACAATTTACAAGTTAATCTGCCAGTGTGTTTTAGATAAATTCTATAATAGCCTTTAAAAATTCAATTATCTATTGCTATTCAGATCGGTCCAACAAAGCTAATTATGATTATATGTAACTAATGCCAATAATTGGAGCACCACCCTTTTTTCGTAATAGTTTTCTGTAAGTCATCTTTTCAGACGGACTGAATGGATTCATTTCCTGGAGGGCACCTGGACAAAAATGAACCATGGGTCAAGACCAAACACCAGGATTTTTTGTACGTGCAGAGGTTAGTGATTAGTTTTAGCATGTGAGCAGATATATAAACTGAAATTATAAAGGCCTTTAATAGTCACCTTTTTGTTCATATTATAAAACAAATGTGCAATTAATAGAACTATCGCGAAGTTATTGGCATCAGTTGCGAACTGTTGCTGCCATTAACTAGTTAGCTCAGTTAGCTGTGCAGCTAGCTGTTTGGACTTGGAGCTCAGGGATGAGGGGAGTGCTGGTAGGACTTGTGTACATATTATAAAACAACTGTGCAATCAATAAAACTACCACAAAGTTATTGGCAGTCAGTTATTTGGAGCCTTTGGGGCAAGGCGTGCAAATCCTGTTGTAATTAAGTAGTGGCTCCATCCAAGATCCAGTGATGTCTGAAGAATTTAGGGGGATCGACTGGGAGAAATTTAAATACAGTATTCAATATTATGTATTCAAACGTGTAAAATCACCTGAAACAGCATAATTTCTACAGCAAAGTATGGCAACACCCCATGGACAAACCACATGCTGAACTGCAGTAAACACGGAAATGTGTTATCTTTCATGATGATTATGATCACATTTGCAAATTGTTATTTCAGACAGCGGTAAATTCCTTATTATCTAAGGTGCAATATGTTAGATTTGGCCACCAGAGTAACTGCTAACTGTAGCTACTGTTAGCCAGTTAGCTCAGTTAGCTGTGCATCTGGCAGTCTGGACTGAGGGGGGAGGGGGCGGAGATCAAGGGGGAGTGTTGATGTTTACTGGTAGGAGGTTTGGATGGTGATAGGCTAGCTGGTTAGCATGCTAATGTCTGTAGACACAATAACATAGACAACAACAACAACATATTAGATTAAAACATCGAAACTGTTGTGTTGTCACCTTCTGTTTACAGTTTAAACAAAATCTCTGTTTTACATGTTGCCCCTTTAAGCTTATGCACAGCTGTCAAAGCCTTTATCAGGTGCCCCCATCCGAATTTGTCATCCTTTGGGTCAGTTTATAAGAGAATAACTCCACCCAAATATTTTCATTTTTTTTTTTTTTTTTTTTGCTGACATTACACAAGTAAGTTGTCAAGAGCCAAGGAGTTTGGTCCTATCTGATAGCAGTGGGCAGATAACGTGTGCAGAGTACAGCTGTGTGAAGACAAGCATGGACACACAGATACATACAGTGAGAGAGAAGTGAGCCAACAGAGGAGCTGGAGCCAGTCCAGTCGAGGCGGGGCGGAGTGAAGTGAAGTCGACAGCACTTCTTTTTTTTTTTTTTTTTTTCCTCTCTTGTGTGCGCTCCGTGTCTGACATTCTCACCAACATGCCTCGAGCATGACAATAAACTGGTTTAGCTGGGTTACGGGGGGAAAAGAGATGTAACAGAAACACTCTCGACGAGTCCCACCTGGACTAGGAGCAGGACACAGCTGTGGAGAGAGAAAACATGGTGACGGGATTAAAGTTTAACCGACGGCAAGCTTAACGAGTGAACCTCAGCGGGGTGAGTTGAGTTTACCATATCACGTTTGACCTGTATGTCTTTTACTACATGAAGTCTAACATATGGCTGGTGCGCACTACAGTGAAGTTTTGGCTCGGTTTCAGTGGAGATATGAGTCTGTGAGTGGATGAAGTCTGGGGTTTGGACTTTTCAGCCGTTAACGGTGACTTAATGGGTTGTTTATTCTCTCAAGTTCGCTCAGTGTCTCTGTGTCGGTTTTTTTTCTTCTTCTATTTTTTGGGTGTGTTTTGAGTTGGGCTGGGATGTTTTCTCTTATATGAGGTTTCACATGAACTTGCAAATGGAGACTTAGGGTTTTTGGCCAGAGGGAGAAGCCACACCCATAACCCATCTATCCTGTGGTTAGCTTTCATCTCCCCCCATTCATAGTGCTGCAGTGTAAGGACAGTGTCATAGCTGAGCTAAAGATCCAAGCAGGAGAAGTTGAAACCCTTTTTGATTCAAGGTTTTGGGGTCAGTATATTGTAGGAGAAGGAGACATGATAGGAATCATAATAATCATCAAAAAAAAAAAAAAATCATCAAATAAACAATTCGCCTGAGCCTCAGGAAAGAAGCTGCTCTGTAGTTTTGGTGGTGCAACAGCCATTACTTATGTATCTTCTGCCAGATGGGTGCTGATGATGTTATGGGTGGCCCTCCTGTCCTGGGTCGTGCATGAGCCGTGCCAGTTTGTGATGTTTCAAGTCAGAAGTAAACAGTCAGTAACTTTGTCCCACTCTTTTTCTGATATGACACTATTTCATTTAGTTTGTTTTTAATCGTATATTTATCTGCTTAAAATATAATCCTTAAAATGGACATAAGAATTGAGCAATACTGTGAAACCGTGATACTTTCGGGGATGCTTATTGTACCGTAAAAATGTTATACTGTTGTAACCCTATATAATGCCTAGAATTCACATTTGCAAACCTGGATTAAGTGAATCTTGGCGATTTTTACTTGAAATATAATTTTGAACCGTTAAGATGATCACAGCTATCTAGCTGGTATTCTTGTTGTGCTTCTTTGTGACTCCAAAACAGATGTGTATTGTAAAAAGTATTCATACTATACATTCAATTCTTTATGTTTCCTTTTGGCCCGTCCTCTCTTTAGACTACAGTATGGCACGTCGCTCTCAGTGTTCCTCTACTGGGGATAACCCCCTGGACCCCAACTACCTCCCTCCCCACTATCGGGAAGAGTACCGCCTGGCTATTGACGCACTGGTTGAGGAGGACTTGGATGGATACTATCAGTTCCTCCAAAAAGCAGATGTGGTGGACTTCCTGTCCTCAACTGAGATTCAGTATATTCAAGACTTGGTTCAGGTCCCTCAGCTGAGCAACCACCCTGAACAACGTTTTCTGGACACTGGCGGAGATGGCTCCTCAGACACTTACTGGCCGATTCACTCTGACCTGGACGCCCCAGGTTTGGACCTCGGCTGGCCTCAAATGCATCACTTGATTGGGCCCACGGAGGTCACCACTCTGGTCAACCCTCCTGAGCCTGACATGCCAAGTATCAAGGAGCAGGCCCGACGACTTATCAAGAATGCTCAGCAGGTATTTCTTTCGCTTTCTGTATGTGATGTGTCACTCTCTGATGTGTTGTTTTGACTTTGATGGTGTTGGATCTTTTGTCTCCGCAGGTGATTGCTATCGCGATGGACATGTTTACTGATGTTGACATTTTTCATGATATTCTCAATGCTGCCATGAGGAATGTTGCCGTCTACATCCTCCTAGACGAACAAAATGCACATCACTTCATCAACATGGTGTCCAACTGCAGAGTCAATCTACAGTGCATTCAAGTGAGTTGGTATTCCTATTAAAATATTACATTTTGGCCTAGGGACGGTAATAAAGCTGTGTTATAACTTTTAATGCAATCAACAACCTGAAACTACTACTACTAGTAGAAGTAGTAGTGGTCGTAGTAGTTGGTAGTAAATAAGTTGACATTTGCCTTTTTCAAATGTTCACAAATTTTGCTGGCTCCAGCTTCTCTAATGTGAAGATTTGTGACTCATTTTAAAGATTCTCCAGTAGAAACGTATTGGCTTTGTGCTGAGAGCCACAAAGTGCTGAGAGACAGTCTTTTTGTCTTTTTTTCATTATTAGTTGGACATTAACAAACACATAGAATAGACTTATCCTTTGACAGCTGCTCCGTCCATGTTGACAGAACCTGTGAGGATAAGTACAGTGGGCACACCACAGCTGTTGCTACGGGTGACTCCATCATACAAATAAATAAATAAAACAGCCTTTTTTCCTAAACGTCACGTGGCTGGCATGCACTTCCCCTTAACTCGATAGAACTTTTGTTAGAAATGTATTAGTTACTGTTATTAGAACGTTATTGAACAAACAACAATAAACAAGATATTTAATATATGTTTATCTTGCTTTGTCCAGCATTGTGAATCTTACATTATATAAATCATAAGCAACATTATCAATCTTTTTGGCCTCCCAGGATGTTTCATGGGAAGCCTCAAGCCTAAAGGTTTGTGTGTGTGACAGTGTTGTGTTATTTTGTTTGTAATTTGCTTCATATGGTCAATGTTGCAAATTAATTTTTACTGTATGTTTGCTTTATGCCTCTTGTTTATGCCTATAACATTATTCTATGTCATCCTTTATAATGTTCAGCTCTGTCTGTCATGTTTGTTTTTATATTGCCGCTAAAAGGATATTAATCCATATGAACTAATCTGGCAGATTTAATGTTAATGTGTATTATGTCCTGACTAAAACAGTTTTTTCTCACTGAAAGAAATCTCAGTTTCTGCATATTACTGTAAAAGGGAACTTGAAATTCAGCCATTTTCTATTTCCTTATTTTCAAAGTGTTAGTGCTAACGCAATGCTGCCACCTAGCTTGGATTGCAGTCAATTAAAACACTCTATGGGCTACTTTAGCTTAATATTCATTTGCAGGTGATTTGCTGTGTATCTTGCAGTTTTTACGTGTGAGAACAGTGTCTGGCATCACTTATCACTGCCGGTCAGGGAAATCCTTCCAAGGTCAGATGATGGATCGCTTCTTATTGACAGACTGCAGGGCTGTGCTGAGTGGAAACTACAGGTGAGCCTATTTAAAAGTGAAAAAGCCACACCATGACACATATCACACAAGGGTTTGAGTAATTCATGTACAGTATGGTTTTATAAGTGTTGTCATGAGTCTCTAAACCCCTGATTTAGTTTGACTTTTCAATTTAAGGTCACGATTCAGTTAGTTTCAAGTTTGTTCAAGTTTGTTTTAAAAAAAACAAGGCCAGCACTGGGAGCTATACCAGTGCTTAGAATAATGCATATGATTTGCAAAGATGAACCGATTATTGGATCTATGCCATTACAACTGTCATTTCCATTTCATTGAATTCTTCCTTCAAAAGAAGGGAGTATTTTACAACAACAACTTGACTTCATCCCGGGGGATTTTTAGAGGTTAGGCAAGTTCAGATAGTGTATGTATATATATATATATATATATATATATATATATAATATATATATATATATATATATATATATATATATATATATATATATATATATATATATATTCATCAAAAATAAAGATTCCAGAGTTCAACAAGTGTACCACAAGAGACTGGCAGAGTTACCTCTGGTGCCAGTCAGCTGATCCAGCAAACGTTTGAAATGAAAGCTCATTGCGTGATTGTTTTTCCATTCAATATCGAAATTGTGACACCCCTAGTTTATATGAATGTATTTTGTTTACATCTGTTTGCAGCGATAATAATATGTGTTGTCATGTCTTTGTCCAGCTTTATGTGGTCTTTCGAGAAGCTCAACCGCTGCATGGCACACCTTTTCCTTGGACAGCTTGTATCAACCTTTGATGAAGAGTTTCGTATTCTGTTTGCTCAGTCCAAACCGCTGGTGATTGAAAATGTGCATGCTCCAATGGGAGACTATAGCCTTTTACAAAAGAGGCAATACCCAACTGAAAGAACTTCACTGTACAGAGAGCCACCGAAACCGGACCCGGCTCATCTGGAGGACTGGGCGAGACATTCCTATGATGAACGTATGGATGTCGATTGGAGGATGAAGCCCCTTAAAAGAAAGGAACCAATGCAAAACCCTGCGGACATGTACAGCAGGTTTCCATCCCAGCAAACACGCATGGATCCGTTTTTTGATCAGGGCCCTTCAAGGATTACGGAGAATCCTGCCTTCAAACGCCACAGTTATGCTGAAGGTGTTCCTGGTAAATATTCTCATCCATTCCTGCAGCAACAAGGAATGCCAGAGGCGGAGAACCAGGGAAGGCTGTTCCACAGGGGGCAGGTGCCTTATCCAGGACCAGGACCTAGACCAGGAAATGAACCAGAATACAGTCCTTATGACAAGTTCTGGAACCAAGACTATCATTTAGCAGATCAATATTCTGAACCTGGTTTACCACAAGACATGGAACTGCCTGACTTTGACCCTGTGCTTAACTATTTATCAACCACCAGAAATGTAGACATTGACCAGGGCTCAGACAAATTACCACCTGCAGCAGATGTTCCCTTTGGTTCATCTCATCCGAAAAGATTGAGTTTAGGCCAGCCATACCCATGTCAAACGTCTCCCACACCTTCAAATCTCTCTGAGCAGAAGCCGTTTTTCCTGGAGCCTAACACTGACCGCAAGGATCCTCTGGTGAAACGGGGGCTAAGAGACTGGAGGATTAGCTCATATCTCAGTGCATATGAAAATCCAGAAGATGAAGGCCTGCCATTCGAAGCATCAAACGCACCGGATGCCTTTGAGGAGCCCTCTAACCTCATACAGCAAACAATGTCAGGCATAGATTTACCAGTCCCTAAAATCCCTAATGTCAGAGAGTTTAGGGTCCCTGCAGTACCCAGGGCAAGTCAGATGCCAGGTTATGCCAAAACCTCTGCACGAGAGAAGCAGAAGAAATTGCCTGATGAACCTACAGCAGTGGCAGCAGAAACCAAAACAACTCCGACACCTTCAGAATCATCATCCACAACTGAAGGGGAAAAGACAGAGGAGGCCGAGCAAAAGGAACCAAAAACTGCTCTTCATAGGGAGGAATCATTCCGTAGAAAATACAATCCAGCTGTACAGAGGAGCTCGAGGTTAAGATCCTCTCTGATATTCAGCTCTCTGGAGCAGCAGAACACTATCCAAGATCCGCAGGATGAGGAAAGTGACAAAAATGAGGCTGAACAGGCCAAACAACCTTTTGTTTCTCAGGCATTGGGACAAAGGAGGTCTGCTGCAAAAGGACCTTTTGAATGGAGCCGTTACATGAAGTCATCCACTTTTGATAACTCTGCCACAGACACGCCAGATGATGGGAACACTAAAGCAGATGATAAAGACTCATCAAAGGATGATAGTTCTAAGGATCTGTCAGAAAAATGGAAGGTACAAGAGTCATCAGCACCAGATGAAGAGCAAGCAATGTCTTCACCACCAGTGCCCGAATCCAAGCCATCTGAGGCTGAATTGCCTAAAACAGATCAACCGATCCAGCCACCTAAACCTTTGCTTACCAATCCATTGTATGTAGACATGAGTGATCCTGATACAAGGCTAATGTTTTTCAAAGAGCTGGCAGCAAAACGCAAAGCTGCTAAGGCTGCAGAGGCTGAAAAGAGCAAAGAGAAACTTCCGATGAAACCACCAACTGAACTAAAAAACATTACTGCTGTGAAAAATGAGGAACCTGTACCACAAGAAACTGCAGAAAAGATGGCTGATACCACAACATCTGAGGGTCTACAAACCAGAGTTTCAACTGAAACAGAGCTTGAAAACAGCCAACCAGCATCAACTGTGCCTGTTTCTTCACAACCGGAAGTGCCTCCAGAACCAAAGCTGTCAAATCTTGCTGTTGGAAAGATTAGCCCAAGTCATCCACCTTCACCAACTAGTGCTACTCCTGCTAATGTTCCCTCTCTTGCTCAAGGTGTCAATAAAAGTAAAAACCCACCAAGCCTTAATACTACCTCGAAAGAGTCACATTTACTCACTTCCAGTTCAGCGAGGGTGCCACCCTCTTCTGCTGCAGTGAATTCTGAAGCCCCAGATCAAGAACCCGTTCAGTTAGAAACCAGCATCCCGTCTCCGCCTCTGCTTCCTGAGCTGAACACTGGTGGTTCACAGATCAGTCCAAGTCCTTCACCCTCTAGCTCTGCTCCTCTTACCACTCCAGCAGAGACAATATCTTCTAATATTCCCTTAGGAGACTCAAACTCAACCCCAACTTCCAGCATATTGTCCCCAAATGCACAGAAGACTGTCAGCCCCTTTGCCCAATCAGTTGAGGAATCATCACAAAAATCTACTGCTTCTTCTATCAGCCAAACAGAATCTGAGTCCACCCAAGCTCATGTAGATTCTGTTTCCCATCTGACGTCAACCAAGAAACCTTCAGAAGTTGACTCTGCACATTTGGAAACGGATATTTCCCCAGACACATGTGCTGCTAGTCCAGAGCCAGTGGTATCATCATTACAGCCCACTGCAGAGACAGAATCTAAAGATACTTGTTCCCAAAAAGATGTTCCTGAATCGGAAAACAGCTCTGTTCCGCAAGTTGTTGGAGATGAATCTGCAATTCTTGGAGCATCACAGGATGCCAAAGCTGATAGCACACCCCCTGACTCATGTTTACCTAATGTAGCTGATGTGGAAAGCAGATCTGATCAAAGTGAGAGTATTAAACCTACTCCCTCCCCAGCAGACCCTTCACCTGAGCAGACTCCAGCAGAGACAAGCTCTCCTGTCCATCCAGATTTAACTCCGAAAGCATCCCAGTCAGAAAAGACTGCATCTCCTCAAGATGCACCAATACAAGTGACCCCTCCCTCCAGACTTAACCTGACTGGACCTGTCGCCCCCTGTCCTGCTGAAACAGTGTCATGTTCTACTCCTCAAACTACTCCTCAAAGTGAGTCTGTTGGATCTGATTTGTCCCCTGAGGCTGAAAAAACATTGTCTGTATTGCATAGCCCCTCGCATACTAACTCTCTTCCAGAGCAGGTTGCAACAGACTCCAACAAAACTCCAACTTCTAGTCCAGCTGAGCCCACCTCAGAAGTCCCAACAGAGTCTAAATTGCCATGTAAAATGCCTGAATCTGTGACTTCTGAAACACACTCGTTAGAGTCCCCTGTACCTGCTGGAAATAGTAAGGACAGTGAGGAAGAAGTATGCCAAAAGCCTGAAAAGCCTGACCCTGGTGAGAACAAAACTCATGATACTGAGACCACCAATAAGGTAGATAAAGCTCCTACAAAGGAGGCGGACTGCAGGGAGAAAACAAATGACCAAGTAAAGCAAAAAAACTGCTCCGAGTTGCCAGAGATCACATCAGATGAAGCTGTGCCCCAGTCACCACAGTCCAAGCAGCCAAAATCAAGCCAGTCTCGCTACCAGTCATCAACAGCCAACGTGCTCTCGAGCAGTAACCTCAGAGACGACACAAAGCTGCTCCTAGAGCAAATATCTGCTAATAGCCAAAGCAGGTCCGAGGCAACCAAAGAGTCTCCTGTCACCGATGACGAGAAGGAAGACGAAGCTGACAAAAATGCCAAAAGGGAGAAAGAAAGAGGGATGAGGTCAATCAGTAGAGGGCAACAAGTCAAGTCAAATCAGGAGCGCGACAAGCTGCTCGAGAGGATTCAGAGCATGAGGAAGGAGAGGAAAGTTTACAGTCGTTTTGAGGTATGGATGCATTAACACCATTGTTACTATTACCTGTTTAGAAGTACTTTCTGTTTCCCCTGTACTAAATAATTTGGTGTTTCTGTCTCTTTCACAGATGGCACCTTAATTGAGATCCAAAGGAAGAAGAGAGGATGAGCAGTGGATAAAGTATGTGTACGGAGAAGCAGATGAAAAGCTGAAATGACGACAAAGACATTTTCTCACCCAAGACATTTAAGAGAAATTTGATTTCACCGTGGCCTCTCTGCAAAAAGGCACATTATGCGAAGACAAGGGGAAGCGTGTATCAGTGGCACTGGATCTTAAAGGGTAAAATAACTTGAAATACAAATGAATACAAACCCTGATGTACACATTCAGTGTGTCACGACCAACAAAGGGGTATTTGCTGTTTGAAAACTACAAGGACTGAGACTATATGTGTGTGATCAAATATATTTTTACTGACTGCATGGGTAGAGTGCAATGTGTGCAACAGGTTGTTTCTACGATGAGGTCTGTCCTTTAATACAGCAGACAGCCATTACATTAATGTTAGCTGGTTTTAAGTCAAAATGTGATGTTAAGCTGCAAAAGATAAGATGAACTAAAGTGGGTTGTAAAACTGTAAGATACTGTAGTTTATAGTTTATATTGTAATATTTCACTATCATGTTAAACAAAGATGTTTATATTTACATTTGTTTGTGAAACAAGTGGGTACATAGATTCATATCCACTCAGGATTGCAATTGTTCTTGTGTAAATAAGTTTTAACATTAATTCTTTGATATCCAAATCAAACTTGGGAAATGTTGAACAAGCCTTGATTGAAACAGCATTGCAGCTTAAACATGATGTTTTTTTAAAATATTAATGTGTAAATCATTTTACACCAGATAGCATGTCAGATTTTTTTTTTTTTCATTTGAACATTATCCATAGGGGTCGTTGGTCTGATTTTCAAGCTGCGCCTAGTTACCTTAAAGGGTCAATACACCCATTTTACCCACACCAGCCAAATGATTTTTAATGTATTTAGAAGATTTGTGAAACAAACATGAGGTGTTTGCTTTTTAGGTGTTTCAGTAACTACCTGTAAGGCTAGATTCCATCAGGGGTATGTGAGAAAATATGCTGGAACCAAAACCTTTAATTTGCTGAAACCAACCCTTTAATTGTCACTGAAAATGTGCCTTTTTAAATCACAACTTGTCATACCTGCACAGAGAAACATGGAATTTTGATACTGCAAATACTTTACGTAACAGTATGTGGAATTGTGCTCTCAAAGTTTTACAATGGACAACAAACATTTGGCATTTTTAAATAAAACTTCTTTAAAATGTTATCTTATTTTTTTACTTCTGTGTGCCTGACACTGCAGAATGAAATTACCGAGAAAAGGTTTAATGATTCACAGTTAATCGCAGTACGCAAATGTGGTGAATTTACATAGATCATGTTTTGGCATTCATTACCTGCAGACATTTTTGATTTGTCACAACAGGAAAAATCACAGGTGTCACTGACAACATCAGTCTTTTAAAACAGTCAACCATGAAAGGGTGACAGTGAGCCAACATGCAAAATACCTGGAACCTGAAACTGAAGCAGCTAAAGGAACTCAGCCATCTTTCATTTTATTACCTACACATGTGCTTTTTCATAATGTGCTCTCTTTAAAAAGCCCTATTCTTTTTCAGTCTAACCCCCCTAAAGTTTCCTAATGTGAATGGGTGAAAATGTTCCTCTCTTCTTCCTATTGAAGCAACATTGTGTAACTTTTAACTTCTTTATAACTTTTTGGTTTTGTAAACAGCGTTGTAACAGGGTGAATGGTGTCTCTGTCTGAGCCACTCCGCTCCCTATCACTTGTTTCTGCACTATGTAACTTCAGTGAGAGGGTCGGATCACAGTGTTTCATACATGTTCACTTCAACATACAAGTTTTCAACACACGACATTGTTATGATGTTATGGGTTTAGCTTGTAGTTTTATTTGTAGCACCTACATTACGTCTGACAAATTGTTAAAGACCTGAGACAGTGGTCAGAAAATGTGGGGGTCGTCAAATCTCACAAAATACCAATTTCTACATGTTTCTTTAAGGAGATGATCTATGACACTGGATGTTGTTTATGTGTTACTATCATAATGAGCCATTTTACATACATAGATTCTGTGTTGTACTCGTAGTCTACTCTATCTTCATAACATCTTGGCCAACATGTCATGATGGTATCAAATTATGACTGACTAACTTGCTGTTTCTATTTCATTGTACAAACAGATACATTAATGACGATAATTGAGTCTCATTCAGAACTCAAATGCAGACGCTTTGGGATAGACTTACAATCTCAAAGTGTCAGTATTTGACAAGTTGGGAATGAGATTTAGAAGTCAACCTCCTCTCAAAAAGGATCTTTAATTTTGTCTCTTTTTTGTGCTGTGTCATCATTGATGTCTGTATCTAAAAAGTCATAATTTGATACCACCATGACATGTTGCCCAAAATAGATAGACTTCCTTAGGAACTGGACATTTAAACATGAAACTACATTTGCCATTTAAAGGGCCGTAGTTGATTTTAGAAATTCATTTAATTACTTAAAAGTCTCAATATATTTTTTGTTTTTAACATTTGATAAGGTGTCGCTGTATTGTTATTATTATTATTATTATTATATTATTATTATTGTTATTGTAAATATAAAAAATAGAAAGTGTATGGATGAATGGAATAACAAATTGTTGTATAACACACAGCATGTTATTTCTGAAACACTGACCGAAACACAACATAGAAAATGATGGTGTACTAACCATGTTATTCACAAGCCTTCACATGACATCCCAAAAGTGTCATGAGTGTCTCACCACAATGACGTTGACTCTAGCACCACCCTCAGGCCAACAGTGTCAGTTACTTCCACCATGCAAATCCCTGAACATGGTGATGCTGTCGAGAACACACACAAAAAATGAAAAACCCCCATTCTTTTCAGCCTGCTACCAGTACCATCTTTGTTTTCATCGTCGTACAACTGTTTCCTGATGTGAAATAAGCATTACAGCTTCAAAAAGCTGCTAGCTTGCTTCAGCCTCCTAGTCTTGCTTGGTTACATTACATACACCCTGGTGTATTTCTACCTTTTGATCTAATTTATGTAAACTGGAGAACATCATCATACTTCAAAAAATTTAAACACAAATTTCTGACCCTCCTCTGACCTCCCAGAAGTCAGGGTCAAATACATAACAGTGCCTGATGCTGGCTGGGATTAGGTGTGTTGTTTAAGGATAAACTCAGGGTTTCACAACACTACATGACAACAGAGAATCAACTATTTTGCAAATGACATACTTAACGTGAACTGATTGACTCTCTTAACTTCTGTTGCAAAACGCTATGAAACCGATTAAGCTCTCGCTGCGAATGAAATTGTCACGTGCTAAAGCGCGTCAGTTATGAAAGAAAGACTCCAGTGCTTTATAAGAAACAGTGGGCCTCTTGTCTGCGAATGTCGCTTTACATCCACTGCACACTGATTTTGATAAGCTCCCGCTGAATTACACTAATCCTTCAAGAACCCTCACTGCCTGAAGTACCTCAAGTCCGAAGGGAAAACTCACACTCTGAAGTGACGTTTTTGCTAGTTTTTATTGTATTTTTTGCTGCTTGTTGAGGATCACTATACATTTAAAGTACAATGACTTCAACCCTAAGAAGAGTGTACCACATCACAGCATTCAGCTGGTATGCCTTCATTGTTAAGACTATGGCTGCTAAGGATGGAGAGGAGCTTCCACCAGGAATCTTTGTTTACGGAGGACCTTGGAAGTACCTCACGTTTTTGAATTTGGTAAGTCAATTCCGAATGTTATATTAACAAAATATCCAATAGTATCTATGAAAAAGCAAATGATAATGTAGCTTTTAATGTTTCAGCTACTACAAATGACATTCTTTGGACTGGCCACAGTGAATGATCTGCAGCCTGGGAAGAAGTCCGAGAGCACTCTGAACAGATGTAAAGACCTTCTCTTCTCTGTCTTTGCCTTCCCTGTGGGCATGGTGAGAAACACATTTTTTGAAAATCTAACATTGTTTTAAAATCATATAATAAGAAATGTGTTACATATTAATTTATGTCCTATGCATTTTGCCTAGTTTGTTGTTCTACTTTTCTGGACGATCTTTGCCTATGACAGAGAACTAGTCTACCCAGCTACCATTGACACCTTCTTCCCCCCCTGGATGAACCATGCTATGGTCTGTTTATAAGCATCTCAGCTATTACTTTCCTAAATATTGAATAACCCTTTAATGAGCATGAGTTGATTAGCCCTTATAAGTCAATATCATATGTTTATTAAAATTAATAAGACCGTGTAGGTGTTAATAATAAGAATTGGTCTCTCAATCAAAACAAAACAAAAGACAGAGAGCTGGTGGCTCACCCCGATATTCTGACCCGTGGTGTCGTCCACAGGCTTTCTTCCTCATTCTCTGACTGTTCAAGGAAACTATAGATATATTTAGTTTCCCTGACGAGACAGGCGACCAAATAAAAATTTCTATTTAGAAACATTTGTGATAATATAAGCACACAACTCAAAAAAACAAACAAAACAAAGGTCTAGTTGTTTTGAGACATTTTGATACAGAAATGTTACATATCATATCTTTATTAACATTAATAAAAGCCATATGCATTTCTTACTATCTAATTATATGTTATAATTGTTTATAACAGCATTACAAACACATTTGTTGAGTTTAACCAATGTATCTATAATGTCAGAACTGTGGTGGAAAGAGTACTGAATATCTGTACTCAAGTATGATTACAGTTATATTACTTATATATTACCCAATTACATGTAAAACTACTGGTGTTAGCATTACAAGCAAAAACATGTTCTTCTCAAACTCTACTCATAGTATTTGTTACTTTTCAACTGCTGAAGTGTAATCCATTATCAATGTTTGAGTTAATAGATCCTTAATATTATAAACTATTAAAGATGATAGACAATTATATCATCATCTGATAATGACTTATGAGGGCCTAACTATTAACTAATGCTTATTACGAGGAACTTAATATAAAGCTTGACCCAAAAATTTAAGTAATCCAGATTCTCCTGTAATAAACCATCGCACATGATAAGTTATTCTACACTGTCTCCACAGCACACATTTGTCCTTCCTGTTTTACTTGGAGAGGTGCTGGTGCAGCCTCACACCTACCCTCAGACTAAACATGCGCTGGCAGCATTAGGAGTTGTTGGTCTGTCTTACTTATTCTGGTAAGTGTTGAGTCAGCACACACAGTAGAACCCTTACAAGGCGTTTCTAAACTTTAATAGGCACATAGTTGATGCACAAATATTAAAGCAGTTCAGAACAATCTAGCCCTTCTTAAGCTAAAGTGGCGAGAAGCACAGCAATGTATAAATGTGTCTATGTTCCTGATGTAACTAGTCTAGACTAGCCCAGCGCTGCAGCATTTATCAGTTCATAATGCAAACAGCTTGAGGGCTAAAAAAGCTTCCTTTGTACCTTCAACGGTTCTGGCTCACATACAGTAGCTGCCTACAGATCCTCGTGTGTCTGATGGTACACACCATAAATATGATGAGCAGATTTATTACTCTGCTGCAGTGAATATTTGCACACGCCATACTAGATCATTGAGATAAGACGGTGCAAGATGATCTGACAGATACGCTGAAGTTTGTTTTTGTTCTCTCTAAACATGTTCTGCAGGATTGTATGGGTGTACTTGTCTGTTGGGATTTGGGTGTATCCCCTTCTCGGGCACTTCAGCACCAGTGGTCTCATGGGCTTCTTCTTTTTCAACATGTCAGTGGTGACATTGCTCTACGTGCTCGGGGACAAACTCAACAGCCATGTCTGGAGTAAGAGACAAGCAAATTTACCACTGGAGACCAACAAAGGATTACATGTTTATTTGTCACTAATCTGTGTCTTTCTCTCTCTCTCTCTTTTGTCTCCCTCAGGTAAGGGCAGAACCAGAATGACAACCAAAGCAAAGTAGCCACATTCATTGTCTGTAGCACATAAGAATGTTTGAACAGTTATCCCTAAAAGCAAGAGTATATAACTTTTAGTTGAAGCGATAGCACATACTTTCTGCTGCAAGTGAAAAGTTGTATTTCTAAGCGATAACACACACCATTCTTCGATTAAACACCCTCAAGCACTTGCTGCTACAAACTTTGTCTGTCTGGTATGACCAGTACTCATGGTGACTAATGTGGGCTAAAGTTAGAAAACCTCAGACAGGCTAAATGTTGCTGTATAACACACAACACTGATTCACTTCACATTGACTGTGTGATTGTTCTCCGTTTATTTGCTGTTACATTAGCTCAGCATTTCAGCAGTAAACAACTGTTTAGCATTTAACTACAATCTACATAGTATTATCCCAATTCAGTATCCACTGTCAAGAAAAAGCTACAGTCTCACTTTAATGGGGCTAACTGGTGTCTGAAGCTACTGAAACCGGCTTCAGCATCTAAATTGTGTAGCACGGCTTCCTGTTGTAGGCCTTTACGGGAAGACTGGCTTTACAGTTTAACAAGGGGTGTTTAAAGGGGCTCTGTGTCACAGTCTGTAGCAGTTTACATGTATTAATCACATTCTTATTGGCCATATGTGAGCAGATTGTAAAGTGACATGAAAAATTAAACCTTCCCCATCTCTCTCGGTTGGACTGTGGATTTCTTTGTGAAGGACTTGTGTTGGATTTTCCATGACAGTACAAAGAATGTTCAGAAATGGAGTTCGCCAACATAAACAAATGACCGGCATCCTGTAGAACACGAATAAGCCCCTTTAACATTGAACAACACTTAAATAAAGTAATTCAGACATTGAAGCATTCCTAATAAAGCTAGCATGACAACAACGACAATTAATCCGCTATATTTTCATCTTATGCATTACCCATATTAAAAACAGGTCGATGTTGAATGTAATAGGCATATATCAGAGATTCTTTTTTCACTTGTTCACAGATATCAACCGATACAATCTAGCAATAAATGAAGCAGTCAGGATGCACCATTTAAATGATCCACATAAAGCACCATTGCCCCTAATTCATTAGCAGTGTCATCTTTGACCTGAATAAAGTGCACATTTTCCCATTAATCATGGAACATCTGGAGGGGTTGGGAAAACGACTTGTGGTAATCCAAAACACAATGCGGAACAGTCTTGATTTGATTTCATCACAAATCCATCTATATATATATACAGGACGGCTAAGTTTTGTCAATTAATTCCGATTTGTGGGATGATTTCTTTAAAGAGGAGCTCATCTTCCATGCAGGTCTCTGTAGCCTTTGAGATGGTGGAGATAGTTTGGATCTGCGTCCACCAATCCAACTGAAAGGATCCTGGCCAATAAGTGCACATCTTCTTCACTCAGATCCTTCTGATGAAGAGGTGAAAGTTAAATATTTCATCTCAATCATCATAAATAGCGGCAGCGTTTAACTTTGGATGATTACTCACCTTCTTGTTGTTGGCTGATGATTCAGGCTGGGATTTTTGAGGTTTATATTCCTGTCAAAGATAACAATCGTTACAGACAATCACACTATATTTCCTTCGTGGTAACTCTGGTCACTTCCTCCAGCAGTTTCAGTGCAGCTTCAGTTGGTTTCTGTCTTTTAAGGGTTGATTTGTGTCTTAAATGTCATTTAAATTACATTTTAGAACCAAAAACATTTCATCATGCAAAAGAAAACAGGGCAAAAGTTTGCTTACCTCTTTGAGTCCTTTTGAAAAGCACATTATGATGAAGAGGAGGCCAACAACAATCTGTGCAAGTTAAAAGGAAACGCCAGTTAATATTAGTCGTCCGACAAAAACTCTGATTAATTCACACTGATGAGACTCACAGCTTTAAGAGACTTAAATAACGTATAAAGAGGTTTTTACTTACTCCCAGAAGTTGCAACATGAGTATTTCTCTTGGTTATGTCCTGAATGCGCCCTGATTTGTAACCGACTGTCAGTGAAATAAAATCCTCATGCACTGAGACATCGGTCCACCGTGAGAGTCACAAGGGATTAACACCCATGAAGAACCAGTTGCGCAGGATTCACTGCATTTCAGGAGAAACTACACCTGAAAGATGTTAATCGTCAGACATCATGTGTTGTTACGTAAACGTGTGCGTAAAATGGGCTGTGGTGGTGGAACGATGGCTGTCATTACCTTTGGTGTTGATACAGTTTCCAGTTTAGGACGCATGCCCCTGTCATCCGTTAATAGCAATGAAGGAGAAGAGATATGACAGTGACGTATGATTTCATACTGTAATGCAGCGTTAAGAAACACTTGAACACTTGAGTCTCCATTTGAATTACATTTACACCTAACATACTTTGAATGTGTACTCATGGAGTTGGCAAACATCTGGCTCTGCTTTAACCATTCCTAATTCAAAGCCATAACCTACTGCTGTGTCCTTCAAACAAATCCGTGTTGTTATAGATTTTATTTTACTTATTTACTCATCAAAATGGCAGCGCTGAAGCACTTCGTATGGTGGCGTATGCCCAACAATTTAATTGGCACGTGTTATCAAACACCAGGGCTTGAATGTAACTAAGTACATTTCCCATGTACAGTACAAAAGTACAGTACATTTGAGTTGGTTTTTTTCACACAAAATGCAATGAGTCTTTTAAACAGACTATAAATCTACCCAACAGTATACAAAGGATTGAAATTTAACGACTAGAGCATTCAAATACTGCTTTCACATTAATGCATCAGTGATATATTATACTTTAATACCTTGTTAAACAATCAAATGATATATTCAATGACATTCTTAGGGGGCACATTTCAGCATTTAAGTGAACAATTTTGATTGCATACTTCAGTAGGATTTTAATGACTTTTACTTGTAAATGACTTTTTCGTCCATATTATTGCATACGTTGCTACTTTCACCATTACAGAACTACCTTCTTCCACCAAGCACTTAGCTACAGCATTAGATTTATGAACCACCCCCACTAGAGAGGAGAAAAGGTTGTTTTATTGTTTCTCTTGTGGTACAGACACATTATTCTTTACATTCCTTGGAAGCAAAGTTAGAACAGTTCATCTGAAATGTGAGTAAACACTACTATAACATGCCCTTAATCTTTTTTCATTAAAATAAATGCATTGGTGAGTGGGTGATTTTGTGTATATCTTCCACCAGAGGGAGCCAAATGTTTCATAGACCACCTTACTTTATTACACATCAGGTGGACAAGTAGAGATTTCTTTTTGAAAGCCAACTTCCTTCTAGTATTCCCTTCAATTTCAAAATGTAAACAACATTTTCACAGACTGAGGACAATTGTTATAATTTAGATCATATCAAAGGTGGACTATGTTGTTTCTGGGACGAAATTTTAGAACGGAGAGATCTTCATAGACTGATTGTTCATGCCTGTACAAACTAAATAAACCAACGAGCTTTATTTTCATGAGTGAATAAACTGAATAAACACACTGACCTCAAAGAACAACAAAATTTCATACTGTTTAACTTTGTAAAAGTAAGTTTGTTTGATTAAGTATATTAACACTGGCGGACACTGCCACCTTTCTAGCTTCAAACAGTGTTCTGAGGACCTTATTTTTCTTAAGAAAGAGAACAGCTTGTTTATCCAGTTATGGAATGATAGATATCTAAGTTTGTATAAATACCTCTTGTTTATGGTATACATTTATATAAATATGTGTGTTTGAACTCGACAGATTATACATTGCCGTGTGTGAACATGATATGGATACATAAGGTGTGTGTGTGTGTGTGTGTGTGTGTGTGTGTTTATAGTATGTATGTACTACATAAACAGTTGCAGGAAAGCGCATGCGCGTGTGCTCCATCTAGAACATTGCTGATGCATCGCGACATTTCTCCACCAGTGAAGTTAACGGAAATGCAACATCACTTCCGGTTAAATGAGCATTCGTTCAAATATTAAAAGCCACCACTTTCAGGCTTTAGCTTCGCTACAGTTACACAACACGATATAAATAAGACGTTCACGTGTTTCAGACATTACTCTCAGTGTACAGGTAAAGTAGAAATGCACAGTTGCACTGTCTATTTGAGAGTCAATTACAAAAATGTTTTATTTCTAAAGGAAAAAACGGACATTGACAGTGTAGTACGGCTACCTTGTCGGCTTTCCAGCAGTTGTTGACAGAGGTATTGCGACTGGGTAGGATTTCTTACAACTGGCTGGGAGCTGGCTTTCGATATTAAATACTGAAATGTGCTGGCATGTTCATTTTTGACACTCAGGAGAGCTAGCAAGCAAAAGCACTGGAAGGCAGCAGCACTGTCAGACCTGGCGGGTTTGGTAAGATCTGCTATTTGGCTTTAAGGTTATAGCAGACTTAGTCATGTTTGTAACTTTGTAATTGCTTACGAAAAATGACATGAAAAAGAGAACAGATGTTGAAGTTGACACACCTAACGTCAGCCATGCAGTCACCTTACTACATGGACTGCTAGCTGACTGTTATGTTGTGACTTACGTTAGCTTGCTAACATAACAGCGGTGTTTGAGCAAAGCCATGCTATATTAATGTCGCCACGTGTCGAACGCTTTTCTAAAAAATGTCCCCTTCGCTTACGTTATTCCTTTAACCTTCATTGCTAATATCATTAACTTATGAGGAATGGCTAATTAACTTGGTCAAGTTGCGTCAGTCATGACTGCTCTGCCTCGCTTTTAATCATCATGGTAGAGTAACGTCAAGAGTCAAGCTATGTGACTTTATCCACCGTCCTCAGGTCAGATCAACAATGTGCTTCCGTTTACAATAATTCATATAAATCTTAGAGGAAATGTCGCAGTTGTCACCTTTATGACAGCAGACATTCTTTTGAGCTCGTACATGTTAATCAAATGTGGTTGAATATACGTATAAATAATGCATTAATTTAAACATATTTAGACGTTTGCTTTACTTTGAAATTCCATACGCCCTAAACGGAAGTCGTTGCTGATTTTAGCTCGCGAAGCATTTCATCCAACACCGTTAATTTAACTGTAGCTCACTAGGCTAATCTGTTTACATGCTACCTTGTCAGCCACGAGCTCATTGTATTTTTTATTAGGTTATAAATGTATTATGAAATTATAAATATAATAATTAGGGCTAAGCACACGTACGCGTCTATCTTATGTGGCGCTGGTAATGTTATTTAGCCATGACGTTATTTGGCTACCTTGCTAGGTGTTGCCAGCTGAAGTGTTATCGAGCAACCAAAACTATGGGCTCCGTAAGGTTAGATTAACCGAGGTGTCTCTTTCGTTTTCACAGAGACGGGGATCCTGCTGGCGTGTATAGCCAAAGGGGGTGAGTTACGATGCTGTGCTGGGGAAATGCTTCCTACGGACAGCTAGGCTTGGGTGGGATTGATGAAGAGATCGTGGTTGAGCCACGAAAATGTGAATTCTTTCACGGGAAGCAAGTGTGCGATGTGGGGTGTGGCCACAGAAACACAGCCTTCCTGCTGGAGGATGGGACGGTGTACACCTGTGGCTGCAATGACCTGGGGCAGCTGGGACATGAGAAGTCCAGAAAGAAACCAGGTTGGTGATATGCTTGTGTGTGTGTGTGTCTGTTGTGTTTTATGGTAACACATAAAAATCAGCCATCATCACAAACATTTTTCTTTGTCTGCTATCAGAACAGGTTGTGGCTCTGGATGCACAGATCATAGTGGCAGTGTCATGTGGACAGTCCCACACGCTCGCCCTGAATGACAAAGGGCAGGTTTTCTCATGGGGTCTGGGCTCAGATGGGCAACTGGGCCTAAATAACTTTGAAGAATGTGTTCGTGTGCCTAGGTAAATTCAGCAGGGTTTTGATACTGACTTGTGTGGCACCTCTCTTGTTTGTTCTGCATAATAAACTATTTTCCCCATGCTTTCTTATGTAAAAATGCACATAATTAAAACATTTAACTCTGTCTGCATGTTTATCGTCTAAATAGCAAAGAAACATTCTCCCTTAAATTGTTAATTGAAGCTAAATTGAACAAACATAATTGTAATTTCCTTCTCACTGTGAAAATTCCAGAAACATCAAGAGTTTGTCAGATGTACAAATTGCTCAGGTAGCCTGCGGGTATTGGCACTCCCATGCACTTTCAAGAGGTGAGGATAGTTTGTACCCACATAGTCCACATTTATTCATTCAGCTTATTATGTTTCCCTCACGTGAAGACATTAGATCTGATACCTATTTCCTTTCATAGGGGGCCAAGTCTTCTCCTGGGGCCAGAATCGATATGGACAACTTGGGCTGGGAATGAACGGACAAAGTATTTCCACACCCCAAATCATTCAGTCTCTGCAGGGCATTCCATTTGCCCAGATATCTGCAGGTGGCGCCCACAGCTTTGCCCTCACACTCTCAGGAGCGGTGTTTGGCTGGGGGCGCAACAAGTTTGGTCAGCTGGGTCTCAATGACACCAATGGTGAGTGGTCAAAACTCTGAAGTACTTATGAGCATTTAATCCCTTAACTCTGACTAATTGAGAGAAGGTCTTTTGCAGATCGGTGTTTCCCAGCCCTGCTGAAGTCCCTTAGATCGCAGAGAGTGATATACATCTCCTGTGGAGAAGATCACACAGCAGCACTAACCAAGTTAAGTTATACTTTCTCATAATTTGATAAATCTACATGTTATTTGTAAGACCTTGAGTTGAATCTGTGGTTACCCAAAGTGATATGATTAGTGGTGGTGAATTTATTGTTTTTTACCACAATTAATGACCATTCATATTTTTTTTGATTGGCAAGCCTAATTGCTGAGATCTGGGGTCACAAAGACTCAAGTTAATTTTTACAATTAAATCTTCAGGGCTTAAAATTCAACCTGTCAGTCCACTCTGACAGGTTGCAATCTTAAACTTTCTATGGCATTATAATGCCCAGTACAGTGTTTCAATGTTGAAGCAAGAAGCATCCCTCCAAAAGGGTAGTAATTAAAAGACGGTTTTAGTTCAGTGGCCAATTATCAGGCCGATATTCAGCATTTTTCAGCATCATTGGTATTTTTTTGGCATTTGATTGCCAAAAAGCATAAATTGATTTAAAAATGCACTATTTTGGCTCTGATGCAGCATTCTCTCTCCGTCTGTATTCACCACTCTGTGGTCTCACTTAATGTCCCGTCGACAACACTATCTGATTGGTTACTCATCAGAAGTCATAGCCTATTAGCACAGAATAATCTGAATCTACAAAGTAACTTGTTACTAAATTTATTAAATAAAAGTAGTGGGTTGGGAGTATTAGATACTTGCACTTACTGAAAATGGTTTCAGTTGTGGTTTTATGTTGTAGATGTGGATCCCCACTTTCAGACTTGCAGGTGAAAATATACCCTGTGACAGCCAGGGCTGGTTGTTTCCTATTAATGAATAAGTGGATAACTGGCCTTCCAGTGCTCTTGTCCATGAAAACATCAGAACAACAGGTGTTGCTGATTTTACAGGAAGGAGGAGTGTTTACATTTGGAGCAGGAGGATACGGACAACTTGGACATTACTCTACAAACCATGAAATCAACCCCAGGAAAGTGTTTGAGCTCATGGGAAATGTAGTTACACAGATTTCATGTGGAAGGTAAAATGTACTTTTCTTTATTTAAGTTTTATCTCAAACATGGACGACATATCACATTTTTTCTGTATTGGCGGCAATGTACATACAGTCATATTAAAAGAGCAGTCTAAAAGATAAACAGGCATAGTTGAATATTATTAAGATGTCATAAAACTAAATATTTTTGCAATTATAAGGCAGCACACGTTGGCTTTCACGCCCTCCTCTGGAAAGATGTACTCTTTTGGGCTTGGTGGTAACGGACAGCTTGGTACTCGCTCCACTTGCAACAGAAAAAGCCCTGCACCGGTCAAAGGCCACTTCGTAGCCGTCACTGCTCCAACAGATTCAGGTAAGACAAGTTAATAATTGATGTAATTAAAAACTTATCAAGATCTTATTGCAGAAACGGCGTATCTCATTGGGGCAGTTTTTTTTTTTTCATTTGATGGATAGAAGTCAAATATTTTATTGTTTTATTCCTGGTTTGGTTGAATGTGGAATTTTGCAAAAAGCTACAGGGTTGAATGTTGATTCTTAATGGAAATACACATTTTTTCCTCTCACCTGTGGAGCTATTTATCCAACTTACTTGTTTTGCGTGAGTTTTGGAGATACCGGCCATAGAGATGTCTGCCTTTTCTGGAAAATAATGGAACAGATAATATTTGGCTTGTATCACTCAAAGCTATTTAAAAATATTTTTTAATATTATTAATTTATTATTATTAATTTAAAAGAACTTGATGACAATGTCCCTTTCTAGAAATCATGACCCGCTTACTCAAGATAACCCACAGACCCTGCTGTGAGCAGTGTCTTGTATTTTCTTTCCACTGAACTTTAACTGCCAAAACTTGTGCGCACTAAGGCACAGGATTTAAACATTAATGCCATCAGCTGAGCTTGAGTGTTGGCTAGTTTAATCAGCTTTGTTAGCTTGCCTCTCGTCCATGAGTGGATGCTCACTTCTTTCTGTACAGTAAGACGGGAGTAAAATAGCTCCTCGATTCGACTGCTTACAACAAGGTCTGTGGGTTATTTTGAGTAACTGGGTCATGATTTCTTGAAAGACACATTGCTCTTGAGTTTCACAATTGGTGTTTTGAGAACCACAAGCTGAGTACCAGTCCACTAAGCCGAGTCATTTAAATTTGAGTGAACACAGACATCTTTTCGACCAATATCCAAAGCTGAGAATGTAGATGGATTGATATCTCTACAGGTGGGACGAAAAACATGTATTTTGATTATGGGGTGAACTGTCCCTGACATGTGATACTTTTTTGTACACTGAGGTCATTCCAACATCTTTATTTATCCATACATGTATTTCTTAGTGCCTTTACATTTCATTGCAGACTTGGAGCAGGGCTGTTGTGTCACGAGGATTTATGCTGGAGGAGACCAGAGCTTTGCACATTATTTCACTGCCGATGTAAGTTTTCATGAATAAAGGGAGTCATTGAGATTTCTTAGAGATGCTTAGGTATTTTTGATCAATTGTAAGCCCCTTTTTCTCGTAACTTGTTATAAAATGATTTGTTATCTCCTTATTTTTGACAGACAGCACTATGGGACTTTTTTTTAACAGTCATAATTGGAAATTTTAAGATGGCATAGCTGTGTCATACAGGGGAGGGAAGACTGCTTCACCCGATCCTGCACAGTCAACACATTTTGTTTTTAATAATGTGGCCATGTGAATAAACGCTTTCTAACTTCTTTTTTTTTACATTACCTTAAAGCAAAATGTTTTTTTTGCATGATCTTGTTGTCTTTCTTGTAAAACACTGTTTATTTTTGGGTTAGGAACACATCTCTTCTTTGTAATTTTATTGCTTCGATCCAACTATCCCTTCTTTTTTGTTTTGAACACATATAACCTGAAATTTCTGAAGATGCTACGTAATCAAAGTGAACACCACTTTGCACATTTAAAACTGATTTCTCTGCTTTTCCCTCTACTTATCTTTAGTTTACACAAGTTATGCTTTTCACTGGATCCTTCCTCATAACTTTTCATTCTTTTTTGTTGTAGAAGCTCCAGAACATACACAACGTGAAGATAAACAATTCCCACAGAAAGATTTGCACCTTAAATGAGGACATCATACAACAGTGGTTGAGTCATTCGCCAGGAAGACTCTCACAAGAAATCTCCAAGTAAAGTCCTTTCTTCAAGAACCTTGGCTCACCACATGTTATTTGTGTTATTGCTAGTTTTGGTTCGTTGTAGTCACAAGATGTCATGATTTGAAGTTCTTCGAAGATGTCAAAAGTAGTCACACTTATTACTTGCCTTTTATGATTCCTTTAGTGAGATTGACCTCGTGTTCTCCTCAGCAAGCTGCCTCAATGGATCATTTCTGTCAACGAGGTAATTACGTTCAAGATCAAGTCCATTGTTATTTTCATTCTGTTTTCCAACAGACCTCTTGTATCCCTCACGTTCACACTGTATTTACAACTGATATATGTCAAAATGAACACATTCTTAGAACTTTATTTATCAACCTGGAGGTTTCAAACCTACTCCCATTTTGGGGTCTGCTAATTTGATTTATTTGCAATTCATTGTTTAAGTTTTTGGAGTGTTACATTGTGCAAGTGTATTTACTGTTAATCACTGTCAATTTCTTTTACACAGTCATCCAGATCACTACAGTACCAACAGCAAATGTTCAGGGGTGGATATGAACATGGCTCGCCTCCTGTTTCACAGAGTGGTCCAACAAGATCACCCTGAGATCACTCAGCAGGTTACCCAATATTCCTCACATTCTTGTCAACAGTGATGGCATCACAATCACAAAGTGTGTGTGTGTGCAGTGCCTGTGGGTGTGTTGTGAGGAAAATATGAATGTTTTTTTTTTTCTTTTCCCAGTCCTATTATGACCAAGCCAGCAGCATGAGTGTGTTCTTGTTACACTTTGCTTTATCATTGTTTAATCACAGTGTCTTTCTTCTGTCTGCCTCAGATTGCTGCCAGTCTGGAGAAACATCTACTTCCCAGACTAAGCAACTCTCCGCCAGACATTGAAGCCCTGAGACTCTACCTCACTCTTCCAGAATGCCCCCTTCTCAGTGACCGAAATAATTATGTCACCATCGCCATCCCGTTCGCCAAATCAGTCATCAGCTTGAAAGAGGCTCCACTGAAGGTGCTAGGTAAGATGAAGAATGTTTCGTTATGCCTCAGGCCACACATGATGCAGCAATATCTCTGACAATGACCCTAACCCTAACCCTTCTTTCGCAAAATGTTTGATGTTGTATTTGCGTCAGGAAACTGGTGGGCTACGTTTGAGCCCAGAGTCTTCCAGCGGCTGGTCGAGTTGTACAAGGAAGTGGTGGTGTATCTGCTTCGGATGCACAAAGTGGGCATTCCCTCAGAAGAGCAGAGAATTTTCACCTGTTTCCTGGACACGTCCCTCCGATTCCTGGAGATCCTGCACACGGTGAGACATATTTAAAAATATCTGGATTTGTGTACTGTACATCATACAGCACCATGAAGAACTGTTGATAACATTCCATTTTCCTGTCGTATCAGGTGAGTGAGAGAGCAGGACACATCATTCAGTATGATAAATTCTACATCCATGAGTTGGACGAGTTGATAGACATCAGAAATGACTACGTCACATGGATTCAGAGGCAGATGTACCCAATGGTGAGTGTACTGTTGATGTCGGTTTCACGTTGTAACATTTGTCTATATTTTTTTAGCCTAGGTATGAACCATTTGTTTATGCCTCTGTATCCTCAGGGTCATGATGGTGTCGTGACTCTGTGCAGGTATCCCTTTGTATTTGATGCACAAGCGAAAACAACACTCCTTCAGACTGATGCCGTCATACAGATGCAGGTCAGTGTTCCCCACAGGGTTCTATGAGACTGGTGGGTGGACCTCGGACCTTTCTCGCGGTTCCTGGGACATGTTCACCCAGAAGAAGACTTTGCATATTTTAAAGTGAAATGCATCCAGTTGGCTGTATCATAAATCACGTGAACATGAATAAGAAATTGTAGAAAATGTTGATCAATCTTCTGCTTTCCATTGTGCATTAATCCAGAAGTGTATTTTAACCATGACTAAAAGACTAGATTATCATCATCTTGTTTTAAAATTATGTACACCATCCAGGAGTACTATAGTGCCTGTATAACATCTGGTCTGGTCCCCGCCCAAATCACTTTTGGAAAATACTTAATTTCATGCATGTACATATGAATGTATGTTCTGGTGCAGTGTTTGCTAGTTTTAAGTCACAGACTACTGTGCTTCAAGAGGCAAATGAAACAGACCAATGAACACAATGCTAAGCGAGGTTAACAAGACAGACAGAGTGGAGAGAGATGGACAGCAAGCATCAGCCTAACACTACTGCAATTTCACACCTCAGTTTTACCTGATAGCTGTCGCTGTAATCCATCAAAAGGCAGACTTTTTACTTGGAAAGTAAAAGACAACATTCATTTAAGACAGTTTGTCTTTGAGCAGCTCTACAAAAATTCTGAGGCAGCAGATTCCGTGTGTATCTGGTTCATCTTTCTCCTGTTATATTTATAGATGGCAGTTGACCAGGCACAGATGCAAAACTTCAGCTCCATGTTCATGCCAGCAGTGGAATCGGTCAACCCGTGCCTCATCCTCATCGTTAGGAGGGAAAATATTGTCGGAGACACCATGGAAGTCCTCAGGAAGTCTAAGAATGTTGACTACAAGAAACCGCTCAAGGTAAAAGCAGTTATAATTAGTATTTTTATATTTATAATGAATCACAGGACTCACGTCCAAGTCAAAGATGTTGCTCATATTCCCCTGTATCTCGTGGTTACCGTCAGTTCTGCAGTCTCATTGCAGCAGGCAGCTGTTTCCAGCAAAAATACTGGTTAGCACCATCCAGCACAAAGAGAAAACGAACAGCTCGCTGGTGAACACACACAGTGGAGCATTTAGCTGCTGAAGAGAAAGATATTGCCTTCAGGAGATGGTTGAAACCAAAATGGAGCTAAAAAGAGTCATCATTGAAATCTTAGACATTTGCCCTGTCAACATTATATGTGATAATATTTAATATTAGATGATATGTCCATGTTGTGTTATTGCTTGCCTGAAGTGACTTAACATCTATAAATTTAGGTTTATATTAAAATTATAAGTAATTAAAGGGCTTATGCTAGCAATTAAATAGTGAATTATTTGTCGTGGATCAATGGAGTCATCAAATATGTAGCTTCAAGTATTCTTCACCCAGTTTATTTACCAATTTGTGTTTCCATTTAAATTTAGACATAAAAGGCACTGCTGTCATTCTAATGTCTGACACATTGGTGGCAGGTGATTTTCGTGGGAGAAGAGGCCGTCGATGCAGGAGGCGTGAGAAAGGAGTTCTTCCTCCTGATCATGAAAGAGCTGCTGGATCCCAAATATGGGATGTTCCGTTACTACGAGGAGTCCAGACTCATCTGGTTTTCAAACAAGGTACTTGCTTTGTAATTCAATTTTTAATAAATTAGTGAAATATATATATATATATATATATATATATATATATATAATATATATATATATATATATATATATATATATATATATCCTGTTCAGAACCTGGAGAAACGTTATGGCCAGTTATTGAAGGGACAGATGCAGCACAGACACATGTTTGTTTCCAAATAAATGTAAATGTTTGACACGTTGGGCCTGCCTTCTATACATTGTTTGATGACAATCTTTGTCACTTGCAGACTTTTGAGGACATTGACTTGTTCAACCTCATCGGGGTCATCTGTGGCCTGGCCATCTACAATCTCACTATAGTGGAGCTCCACTTCCCTGTGGCCCTTTACAAGAAGCTTCTGAAGAGGAAGCCGACACTAGATGACCTGAAAGAGCTAATGCCAGATGTGGGAAGGTCAGATCAAGGAACAGTCATCTGAGGTTCCCATTTATCATGTTTATGAATGTCAGTTTGCCTTGGTGTTTTCTTAACTGCATTCAAAATGTAATCTTTAATTGCTGCAGTTGTAATACCAAACAAAGTGCTAATTAAAAGATAATGTAAGTGTTTAACTTGATAAGAAAATAATAGCATAAAATATGTCTGTTTCTGTCTCCTTAAACTAGGAGTCTGCAGATGTTACTGGACTACACAGAAGATGACCTTGAGGAAACCTTCTGCTTGAACTTCACAGTAAGATGATTGTCAAATGACACTCTCTGTGGTGCATCAAGGGTGAAATGAATAGTCGTAATACATATTCACAAAATCTTCAGGGTGCTCCGCTTGATCATGCACCAACCGTTATCGGCCAAGATTCACTCTAAATAGTTGGATCAATGGCCTCTGTGAAGCTTAATTAGAAGAGCAAATCAGAGAAACACATGAGACAGTTCCTCCTTGTGTTGCTGAAATTCCACGGTGTACTGCAGAGCTTGACAGTAACCGCCTCAGATGTTGTCAGGCACAACAGAAAATGTGGGGGATGGAAAGGGATGAACAGCCTATTGCTTAGTAAATGACAAATTCAAGAGGCTAATACTGACTTAGTTGATTACTGCAAATCCTTCTTGAAATTAGTGGGAGGAGAGCTTCTTAGCTGTTAGCAGCCAGTGAGCAACACAGTCCTATGGTGTGTTTGGCTATTGGAGCTAACTGAGCTAATAGCTCACAGCAGAGCTAAAAACACAGCAGGTCTGAGAGTTTCTGTTCAGAGGAACATGACGTGATAAACAGTAAATTTCAGTTAAATGTGACAACACAGCAGTATATGAATGTACTTACTTACTTCAGCTGAATACAGTTTGAAAATAAAAGTCCTGTGAGTTTGGAGTTACAGAAGCTTTACATCAGGTAGTGTTTCATTTTACAAACTGGCTGTCAGAGATGAGAAGTAGCCAGATACCAGCAGTGACCAGGTGGTGGAGTAGTTGCTCAATGACCTTATTGGAGCACCCTTACAAAATCTGAACACTATATTTTCAGATCACGGAGGAAAACTACGGTGCCACAGAGGTCTTGGAACTAGTACCTAACGGCGACGACATCAATGTCAATAAATCAAACAGGTAACATTTTCTTGGTCTTCCTTTTGACAAATAGCAGATGTTGTTGTTCAAAGGAATTGTTTGACATTTTTGGAATTACTGTTATTGGCTGAGCTGCCACGTGTGAGACAAAAAGATCAATACCATTCTCATGTTTATATGGTAAATATGTAACTGGAGCTCCTATAACATTCTGTAATTTGCTTAATCCTTTCAATGACTTTAGTATATAAACTACAGCTTTTTCAGAAATCTCTGTTTCCCAGAATGTCAAACTTTCCCTTAAGACTGTTTTTAGTTAAGTCTCTCTGCTTAAATGTTCCAAATCTTTAACCAATGAAACTCATGCTGAAAAACACTTGCTTTTTAAAATCTGGTCATATTGCTGCATCAATTCCCTACTTTATTTTACATTCAAAATGTTAATAAAAATCTATTTACTTTTCAGTTAATTCCCCTTTTTCTTCTTTTAGGCAGGAATTTGTCAGCGCATACGTAGACTACGTTTTCAACACGTCAGTGGCGCCGCTGTTTGAGTGCTTCTATGCAGGCTTTCACAAGGTGTGCGGTGGAAAGGTTCTTGAGTTGTTTCAGCCTAATGAACTGCAAGCCATGGTCATCGGCAACACCAACTATGACTGGACGGAGCTCCAAAAGGTCTCATTTCAATCAGAACAATTCATGTTCATTGTATAACATTGATCAAAATCTGTCCACTCCTCCCGGTGGAAAAAAACGTTCCAATTATTTTTTAAATTAGAAATGTGAATGTATTTTTTACATGCACCTTAAAAGAAACGCATATTGAGTGTCATAAAATTTGCTGAGTTATTATGAATAACATACATTTTGTCTCCACTCTTCAGAGTACTGAATACAAAGGGGAGTACTGGACGGACCATCCCACCATCAGGCTCTTCTGGGAGGTGTTCCACGATCTTCCTTTGGAGAAGAAAAAACAGTTCCTGTGTAAGTGCTGCCCACCATGCATGACAAAAAAAATGTGTGTTTAATGCTGTAAAATTAAAACAATGTCCATTGTGTCTACAGTGTTCCTCACAGGAAGTGACCGCATACCCATCTTGGGCATGAAAAGCCTGAAGCTGGTGATCCAGCCCACTGGCGGAGGGGAGCATTACTTACCTGTTGCCCACACCTGCTTCAACCTGCTGGACCTGCCAAAGTACACGAGTCGAGAAACACTCCGTGAGAAGCTTCTCCAGGCGATTGATCACAATCAAGGCTTTAATCTTGCCTAAAAAACACAGAAATGCCTCGAACTCCATGGCCGGACTGTCGGTGACAACCACATTCCCAAATGTTTCGTTTTGCAGACTTGAATCCTGCTGTAAGACTTGAACTCTGGGAAAGAAGAGGCGGCCAAATGACGCTAGAAATGAGTTGGATGTCTAGACTTTCACGTTAACATTGATTTTCTGGCTTTTCCATCACAGTATTTGCCCTGTAGTATATAATAGTATGCCCTATTACAAGTCCATTTACATTTGATATTGCTCTTGTAGATATGCTTTTATTCATGTTTGGATAAGACAAGTATGATGAAGCAAACTACTGGTATATACAACAACACAGGGCATGCATACAGCAACATAAACACCTGTAAAATATAAGTTAAAAGTAGTAGCATTACCTCTCTGAAGCTTAAGGTGTCATAATAGTGACATGTTTCTCCTATGTTTATATTGGAGGAACATTTTATCAGAAAAACCTCAAATGATGTTATAATCCAGACACTGTGGCCTCAAAATGACCACATTTAAACCACAGCTCTCTGACAGGGTCCCAACAGAAAAGTAACATTTTAAGCTCCACTGTGGTAGTAGTTGCTGCATGGCTACTGTATTTTACAGGAGTTGATGATGTTGTGTTCACCCCTGTACATAAAATGTCTAAACCCGGACATTGTAAACTAACTCTCTTTATGTTTGATCTAAGTTCTGTTGTAACAGTTTGATTGAGAGCAGTGTGAAGCGTTTGCTTAAGGTCCGGAGTGGATTTTCTTGGCTGTAAGCCTTAAACAATCCACAAATAAAACATAGTACAGCCACTGAAATACATGCGAGTATTGTCTGTCAAAGGCATTGTTAGCTACTGTCTTCTGGTGGTTTGGTTTTTGTACTAGATCACTTAACATTTTGGCTGTGGGATTCACAGCCTAAAGTAACATTAACATGAAACTTATAGCAATGATGTGCAATTTAAAGGTCCAGTGTTTAGGATTAAGCACTGTTTTACACTTCAGATGTTGGCTGTTGAAAATCTCCCTCTAGGGCCATTGTTTGGAATTTCCCTTCTGGGCTACGAACATGGTAGAGTCCATGGAAGAGGACCCACTCCCTCTACAGATATAAAAGGGTCATTGTCAGGTAAAACATACAATGGTTCTCAGTTTCAGGTGATTATACACTAATGAAAACATAGTTATAGATATTATATTCCATGTCTGCCCCTAATGTCAATCTATTCCCAAATATTAAAAAAAAAGCCTGACAACAGATTTCTGTCAAGACACTTCAGTTCAGGATTCCATTTTAATGATAAACTGCACATGTTAAATGATATGCACAAATCGGAGTACATGGCCATGAAGGAGGCAAATATGAATGCATGTCCCATTTGTACAGAGCTTGTACTAAACTAAATTTAGTTTCAATGGGGCAGCTCATGGTGGACCAGCTGATAGTGGGAGCCACAGGAAGGACAGCGCTGGGCACCTCCCTCATGAAGCCAGAACCACACAATCGCTGTGTTGTCTTCCTCACCTGCAAAGAATGATAGTATGGTTCACCTGGTTTTCAATGTACACATTCATACAGATGACCAGACGTCGCCTTTAATGTATCACTCACAAAGACAGCCCACCAGCCTCTTGGTTCCAATGCATGGCACGATGTGAGGATCCTCTTGGGTGCCAGCGTACTCCTTGGGCTTCAGTATACTGTAAGGATCCTGTAATGAGAATTTAAAGAAAATGAGTACTTGTAAAGATAAAGCACTGTATACTTCCGTGTGTAGCAGCCCACCTTTCCATGTTTGAAGGCCTGCAGGGCGCGACGCTCCAGTCCAGTGGCCTGTTCCTCATCTGTTGGTATTCCTGAAAATATATGGCAGAGGCAAATTTAGGACAGCAGCATCCTGGACAAACTGTAGCTCTACTAACAGCTGTGAACACACTGGCCTGCTGGAAATAAATGCATGAACAATTTTTTTCCTATGTTTTTAAGATGATGATTTTGAAATTGTCTTACGTTGCTGTCGTAATTCAGCTTGGTTTCTAGATTTTGGAGTCATGGATGAAAGGATCTTTAAAGGGGCACTATGTCGTTTTGGAGAACTAATTCAAACTCATAATTTTAATATATAACAATATGTATGAGGTGATAATACAAACTGAGAAATATTTATCCGTTCCATAACTGAATAAACAAGCTGTTCTCAGACAATAAGGTCCCCAGAACACTGTTTGATGCTAGAAAGGTGGCAGGGTCCGCCACATATAAACAAAGCATTAAACACAGTATGAAATCGTGCCATACTTTGAAGCAATTTTGTGTATTCAGTCATTAAAACAAAGTTTGTTTATTTACCTCAAAAAAACAGTCGATGAACATATCTGTCTTCTGATTAACATTTCCTCCCCATAACTACATTGCGCACCTTTAATCTTCCTAGTTTCAGTTTGACTTTGAGCAGATGATTCATCTTACATTAGAATAACCACCTTCACATTCTCATATCCAGGTCGTGCGGAACACACATCAGAGTCTCTTGACACAGTCACACTGGACGCCACCCACACCAACCTGCTCCTGCCCCCCTATCAGGAAACTGGCACCAGACCAGAGGAGGTGGGTCTATCAAAGGCCTTTCCATGAGTTAAAGTCCAGATGACCTTCATTATTTGATTCAAGTGCTGTAGTCACAATTAAGCGGGACATGTAGGAAAACAGCAATCTCACTCATAGCACCAAAAGTGACCAGATTGATTTTTATTACCGCGAATAAATATTACTTGTCAATATTAGTTGTTATTTATCCTCTATGTGTGATGAAACGTCAGTGATAGCTAGCTGCTGTCACATTTACAGACGTCGTGTCTGGTATAAGTCGATGGTTGAACCACACAGCTGCGCAATAACTTAAAAACATCGCCATAATGATCCTGACTGACAGTCCGGCCGCCTCAGCTGACCTCACACATGTATGTCCGGTGTGTGTGCGGGCCTGTCTGACGGGCTAAAGCCTTCAGTTAGTCGGTTATAAACACTTGCCTCTCACCGTGGCCATAGCACGGTGTAACGGTCTGGCCACCACATTGCTCCTCAGCTGCAGTGTTGTAGTTGCACAGGCTCGAAGAAGAAGACGTCCCGCCATGCTGGTGAGAAACTCTGTTGCTGAGAACGACCTGACACAACTGTACGAGCTGTCCTGAGATGACCCCGACAGCCCTCTGAGTGACAGCTGGTCTGACCAATGGGAGCAGACGTACGGCAGCGCTGACCAATGAAAATGATTAGAGACAGCGGTAGTAAATAGCTTGTGAAGATCTAATGGAAACATGCAGAAAATCATATACTTTGTGTTTTAAATTGGTTCTGATTCCTAAATACAAATTTGAGGGATAAGCTTAGGATAGGATAAACTGTAACTTGTGTCCTTAAAAAAACAGTGCAGATGATGATCAATTCCGGAGGAAACACTTCCTGAAAACCTCTGAAGCTGAAATTGCAAAGTAAAAGTCACCAGGCATTTTATACACGTTAGGTTGTTAATACAATCGAATATATCATAGGTAGCCCGTTTATGCAGCTCGTGGAAGTGAAGGTATGATAACGAGAGATGAAACGTGGTGCTTTCAAGCATGCAAAATCTTACATAAAAATATATTTGAAGTACGCTATCAAAAGTAGTACTCACATGCGGAATGACCCTTAGCAGAGTGATATTATGTCATTGGTCTGGTCTGTTATTACAAATGTATTGCTGTTTATGGTATATGGTTGAGTAGGTAAAAGGTACTTTTAAAAACTTTATTGGAAATATGTAATTTATCATTCTAACCTTATTTTATAGTGTGTAATATGATATGATCTTCAAAATACTTTTCTAGGTGTCAAATTAATAAAGTAGAATAGAAGGTACAATATGTGCCTATATAGAATAGAAGCCTACCCCAAAAATGTATTTATATACTTAATTGTTGTTTACACTAGAAAAAACGAACGCAGACAGAGAAATTACAAAAAATAATATTGTAATTATTTAACAAATGGAGAAAGCTGAAATGAAACACGAGTTCAAACATGGTTGGATGTGGATGGTGGCACTGCTCCTCTCCTCCAGGTGGAGGCGCTGCAGAACAGACAAACTGCACTGCTTTGTGAAGGTTTTTTCATCGGAACAAGACAATAAAGAAGCAGCGATGAAGCTGTTCTAACATAAAAACACATTGTTGTTGTGACAGCAGTTAGCTGAAGAGTAAAAAGAGTGTAAAAAGACTGAGTCCCGCTGTATTACTCAGGCTGCACTACAGCGTCTATTCACAGGCGCGATCCCACTACTGAGCGGCACGGGGGCTTTGGCCTGCTCCGTTTCCGACCTGGGCCGGTGCACCCCTCCTTAGACGACCTGGTGGTCCCGAGCTCCCTCAGGAGCACCATATCGATACCGAACTTAGTGCGGACACCCGATCGGCATAGTCCACTGCAGCTCAGAACTCCTGAGCTCAAACGATCCGCCAGCCTCAGCCTCCCAGTGACTTGGATTACAGGCGCGCGCCACCACGCCCGGCGAGAAATGGAGAACCTCATCGGGTATTTAACTCGTGCAGACCTGACGTCATCAAAAACCACAGCGGCATCTAGCGACGGAAAATCGTAGCTGCAGTGTTGAGGTCGGCGTGTCCTTAAGCATGCTTAGTTTTTATCTAAGGTTTTATTTAGTGACGACAAAACCCTTCAGCAGCAATTTTCCTAAAGCTCCTCACTGATGAAACCTAATTAATGTTATTTTTTATGAACTTATTATTCTTTTCTGTTGACTTGCCTTGATAAACAATGGATGTTTATAATTCCAGGGTATTGCATAACTCATATGCAAAATGTGTGATTTAAATGTTCATAAAGTAACTCAACCACCAGAATTAAAAACACAGGAGTGATATCTGTCACTCCCAATGTAAATAACAGGTCATCAATACAAGAACAGGAGAGTGCTTCAGACAACTAAATCAAAGTAAATAGGTTTTTGTAAAAGTGACTGCATATTAAAATGACAGAAGTCAAAACAACATTTAAAGTAAGATGGCAGCAGGAAAGTAGAGGAAAAAATACTTTTATTACAGCCTCTAGGGGCACTTTAGTATCAAATGCACAATAATCTTTATTTACATCAGTGAAATACGTTTGAATGATTGAGGATAAACAATAGAAGTCAACAGCAGCCATCAAAGTGTTTTACTCATAAAGACTTCAGTGTTGTGTTTGGTTCCAGGTAAATGTGTGTTTTCAAGAGGGATGCATTAAGGAACAGTACTGAAACTTATTGACTGGACACTAGGAGTCAAACATTCTTAGCTCAAGAGCTCCATCTGGTGGATTTAACGAGCCATTTACTAACATGTCACACACTACAAACCCCACAAAACCCACTTGTAATTATTTACTCCTCAACAGTGTTTCTAACATTTTCATAGTCTTTGTTTGTGCTTTTTTAAAAACTCAAGCCATATCTTTATTTTAATGACTAATCATGTGGTGACTATATACTGAACATACCAACTCATTCTACCATTACAGTAGGATCACAGTGAAATGCAGTAGTTGCTTCTTTCTCACTACACGCATTGAAATAGATCATCCACGCCACTCCACAAAACTGTCCACCCCCACTGCTGTACTCAGCCTTCTGTCTTCTTGGGCGGCTGTAGCTCAGGAAGTAGAGTGGGTCATATATTAATCAGAAGGTTGCTGGTTGGAATTTGGCTATCCCCAACTGCATGTCGAAGTGTCCTTGAGCAAGATACTGAACCCCAAATTGCTCCTGATGAGCAGTTGGCACCTTGCATGGCAGCTTCCGCCATCCGTGTATCAATGTGTGTGTGAATAGGTGAATGTGGCAAGTGTTGTAAAGCGATTTGAGCGGTCAGTAGACTGGAAAAGCGCTATAGAAATGCAAGACCATTCACCATTTATTCTGATACAGTCCACAATGGTTGTCCAAAGACTTGAGGAACGGACTGAGATGGTGAGGGATTCCAACAGGGTGAGTCATTGTGAGTCAACGTATTTAAGAAAATGTGTCAAATATGTAACTGCATGTTTAACCTGTATGCAGAACTGCCTAAGAATGTAAAACATTTTTAAAGTAGATGAAAGTTTTATTGTATCATGTTTTCTGTAGATTATATACCAAACTGTGGGTCTTCATCCTTTTTCTGGCATGCCTCCCTTTCAGAAGCTGAAAAAGTTCATTACAGTTTTCTCAGTTATTAACAATGAAATAAGAAATGACAAAGAATTCAAGTTGAATTTGAGTGAAATAAAGGTCACCAGGATAGCATCAGCAAACTCTTGTACATTTTTCCTACATAAACCATATTCATTCAAAGATTTATTCTTTATTTTGTCCCGCAACAGATAAACAGCATTTTGGGAACATTTTGGGAATTGCCCTCATTTACATCTTACTGAGAGTCAAATGGAAAGATATTACCTTCATTTCTGCAGTGCAGAGTTGTTCTCGAATGCGTTCAAGTGAGCTTAGCAGAAGACGTCAAGACCATGTAAAGCAGATATGTACACATGAACGAAGATTGATAATAGCAATATCTTTTATTCTAGTAATATTGTTTCTGATAAAGACAAATGTTCATGCATGGTTTTGGATAAAACACCACTGAACAAAAACACAGCACAGTCCCTCTGAGTATGATACTTGCTTTTGGATCATGTTGGCCAGTTGATGTGATAATATCCGGATTATAGCCACTACAAAACATTATTTGACACTGGAAATACAGCATGAATGTGATCTTTGGTAAAGATGAGGAAATCCAGGAAATATATGATACACATGAGAAAAACATGACAAACTGAGTCAGATGTGCAAATAAATTCTGAATAAGAGGAAATGACATCATTGAATTTAAAAGAGGTCTAATAATAAATGAGGCAAATTCACTTCAATACAAACAAACAAATGAAGGTGCATTTAAATGCTGGAGGTCCATTGCTTCTTGTTATCAATTTGCAATTCCCTCTAAGGCACCCTTCCCTTTGATGGAAAGACATTTCCCTACAAATTTAATAAAAACATATACTGGTCGTTTGCTTTTGAGCAAACACTTGTAACTCATTTGCCAACACAATCATGACATAAATACCCATTTTCTGCTAACATCAATATCTCCAAACTTTCGAACATCGTTTCAGCTACAGCAGGGCTCTGTAATACATCGTGGATATGGATACATCATATGTTGCCACTAACTGGGATTTATGTTTTTAGCAGCCCTGTTCATTTTTTTTCCCAATACAATCCGCCCTATTCATCTTTCTCACCTTCCATCACTTACATAGCCTTCATTCCCAAGAGTCATCTTGTAAACACAAACACACAGTGATTAAAAACATAAATAAATGCTCTAATGGTGTCCCTTAACTTATGTTACTCACACGTGTAAACTGAGGTTAAAAGAGAGGAACAGCAAGGATTATAACATTATGAAAGACAAACCTACTTAAATTCCTATTAATGACTTATGCTGTGTTTAAAATGAGCTCCTGGACACACAACAGTTGAATCAACTACCCGACGTGCAGCTGTCACTAACTTTAAGTTTCATCTCGAAAGAAAAACTAAATATTCCTTTTGAACAAACAGTCCAAACAGTAACATAAAATACATTTGACACAAGTCATCTTGGACAGTTACGCCGCTACGGTCTCACCTATTCACGAAGAGATTTAGTTCAAAGAAAAAGACTGAAATATTTTAAGGACCCCATGAAACAAAAAGAATCAGTCATTAATGAAATGCAAGAGCGTGTCAGACAGCAACACGAGCTAACGACAGCAGTAAATGAGTAGGCAGTGACTAGATGAAGACCCGTGTCTGTATACTGTGACTTCCCTGCAGTCTTTTACTGTCCCCTTACTTTTCTTTGGTAATGACGTATGTATCGTTTTTTTTTTGTCTTTGTCAGCTCTATTATCTTACAAGCAAATGTTTATCTTGTCCAGTCAGTTTCATTTCATGGGGTCTTTAGGTGCTTTTAATAATCAATAACACACTTTGTACAATCTACTCTACTCTCATTTTACCGGTTCAAACACATTTTTACAAAGACTAGCTTTTCATCCATCGGAAATAAAACAGACATGAGGGCAGCTCTTTACTAACTGGGTCAGAAGGTGTTGTGTATGAGGATGCACACTACTACATGCTTTCACACAACATGCTCTCTTCAAATTACAAATAAAACATCTTCAGCTGGCCTATTTAAAAAAAAAAAAGAAAAATTGTTGAGAAGAGAATAATGTCAGCTAATACTGCTAATATAGCTCCACTTTCGGAAGTTCTCTTTTTCTCTTTAATCACTGCCATATAGGTCAGAGGACAGGGACACTTCAGCAGAACTCATGGACACAGACTCCCTCATGCCCCCTGCTGCCCTGAATGTAAATAACATGTTGTGTCCACATGGTCAAGTATGGAGGAATGTTGATTTTCAAGGCAAACCTTGACATGTTTAGCTCATCAGACATGTTGGGTTAGTGTTTTTTAAGTTTAAACATATCCATCTTTACAGCCCTTTTGATCACTGTTAGCATTCCTCAAACTAATGCTTACAGATGAGCTGCAATAAAATAAGACTGAAAATGAGAAACGTGTCTGATGGGAGATTACAAAAGAAAATCAATCCGATCTCAGATATCAAGGGATCTGTTTTCTTCTAATACTTGTGAACTGATCATGACTTTTTTGAGAGCAACAGTGCAAAGGCTTATAGAACAAGAACAAGTCACAGTAACAGAGCAAGCTAACTGGCAGTCTTTTTTAAGGGAGCGTGGCTGGAAATGTAAGGCACTACAGTCTCAGGTGGAGCGTCTCTGCATCCCTCAGACCTCCATTAATCTGCTTGGGGAGAAACCGGCGGTGGAACTGAAATGGAGGGGCGTCTGTCGTCGTTCAGCAACTCCCAGGAAGTTTGTTGATCCTTTTATCACAACCATCCTCACATTCAAAATATGCATAACCAGGAGAGCAGAGATCAATTCTGTAGTTCAGTGTTTTCCATTGAAAGAAAGACTCCTTCCGGGCGTGACATGAAAGGTACAATTAAAGGCTTGACTCGCTGGCATGTGCTACACTTCACGTGGAGTTTGGGAGTGAGGACAGAGCATGAAGAAGCTTTTAGTGCGGAGAAGACGAGGGGAATATTTGTGTGCTTACAGTCGGGTGAAAGGACCCACGTGGAGAGGCGCTCTCAGTTTGGGAGAGGAGCAGGAGTTGGTAGTGAACGAAGAGGAGGATGGGGAGGAGGAATAAGGAGAAGAGGAGGCAGACGAGGAGTCGCCGCTGCTGCTTAGGGTGAAGACACTGGAAATGGCCACTTCCACAATACCTTGACACAGCTCTGGGTATAGTTTCCTGTTGGGGAAAGTGATAATACGAGACTTCATGAGTTTAAATACAGTAGACACAAAACACTATCCTAAAGCAAGCTGTGACTGTATTAATGTCTGATATTTAGGGGTGTTACAGTACACTCGGCTTAGTGAGACGAGACACAAGAATGAGACGATATTCCTTTCTTTGATTTCTTCTTAGGCGCGGTTGATTTTAGTAGAGAACTGTGGTGGTTCTGTAGGTGTCATTGCATAGTGCTCGTGTTGGCCGCAATGTATGGCACTGTTTTCCAACAGTGCTTACATTTTGTTTGTGTCCCGTCTGTCGCTATGTCGCTGTTTAATGTTTCCACTGGGTCCCAAAATGCTACAATGCGGACGATTTACGAGTGGCGGGGGCATCTTTATATGCTAATTTCGAGTTCAACTGATAGCGTGAGACAGCTTTTCAACTCAACGTTATAAATATCGTTGTGTTTTGTTGTTTTTGTTTTTAAGTTTTATTTTGGTCTTTTTATGGCCTTTTTATAGCTTTATTTGATGGGACAGCTTGAGATATGACAGGAAAGGTAATGAGAGTTAGGGGGGATTACATGCAGCGAAGGGCCACAGGTTGGACTCAGACACTGGGCTGCTACAGCGAGGACGCAGCCTCTGTACATGGGGCACGTGCTCTACCAAATGAGCTAATGCGGAGCCCTGCATTTTAATATCGCGCCCCTACTAACATTAGAATTTAATTTACATGACTGTTTGCATTGAATTTTCAAGCCAAAGTTCTAAAAATAAAGGTTAAAGTTCTGTAAAACAATGCTAACATTTTCCCAGACCCTCCATGGAAGAAATAGAACAAAACAAATATTCCAACATTTTAGCCAGGATATATTTAAGATTATTAGAGAAATAGAATAAAAGCTTAATTCCCTATATTGTAAACAGAAGTAAAAAAAAAAAAGTATCAAGTTTTGAAGGGAGGAATTGATGTGAATATGAACTGGAGTATAAGGCAGAAAGATTCACAGAGGGGGAAAAAAAACAGTGAATGATCATCTGAATGTTACTGACTGTGCACAAGCTGGTGCTCCATTGATCTCAATGAGCCACACTTTGAAGCTCTCATCCACCATGAAGTCAAATCCAAAGAGCTGGAAGCTCTGGTAGGACAGGTGCTTGGTGCTGATTGTCGGCTCGATGCATGTCAGACAGCTTCTGTGAAACCAGGCAGCAAAATCATCAGCACTCATCCGTCTGATAATAATATAACACACTGCAACAACTTCATGCCAGGACCAAAAGCTAATTAATTCTGAGCATTTCAAGCATTAAGACCTCTTCTGCAATTTGAAAAGGAAGTACATGATAAAAAAGCCTCTTGTCCAGATCACAACTTTTATCTTAAGTGAAACAAACATAATGCTAGCTGGAATATTGTTTTGCCATGTTCATTAGCGTTTGCTAATAAGCACTCAACACAAAGATCAGCTCAGGTTGAATGTCACTTGTTTTTCAGGTACTTGGTCAGAAATGCAAGCAATGGGCTAACTGAAATTTTCACCTGATGGTGGCACCTGAGAAGAAGTTAACGGACCACTGAAATTAATA
Organism: Diplodus puntazzo; assembly: GCA_963678695.2. Classification (NCBI taxonomy): domain Eukaryota; kingdom Metazoa; phylum Chordata; class Actinopteri; order Spariformes; family Sparidae; genus Diplodus; species Diplodus puntazzo. Next base: position 14,830,402 of record OZ023168.1, read on the forward strand.
GAGTGTATCTATGAGGGACCTTGAATATCTGAGCAAATTTCACAGCAATCCTTCTAATAGTTGGACTTGTCTTGTGATTGGTCTCATTCACCTGTTTGACAAAGTAAGAGTCGATTCATTATTCATGAAACCTGCTTTTCTCCTCAACCGTACATAGCTTTTCCATCTCACTTCCACATTAAACTGCGGAGCTGTCAACTAGAAAAAGCACTAGCATTGATTACAGAACATAATTCCTGCGAACCACAGGAGACGCCACTAGTTGCCATCAACCAGTGGCTTTCTACACTTTGGGTGCAGGTTGCAATATCTGAGTGTTGTATTAAATGAGGGCTACTGAAACTGAAAGACTTTAAATGGAATCATTAAAATATAACGCGTGCATTTTAATGCCATGATCAGGGGCTGTTTTTGTTTTTGGTTAACAACCCTATCAAATTTCCACAAAGATAATAGGATTTTATGCTATGAAGCAGTAAACATCTACATTCTTTTACAAGCGGAAACCAATGGCTTTCACATTTGCAACATGTCCTTATCTCATGCATGTTTTCTGTATCCAGCTTTATAGAAGAGTAACACCTTACTGACCAAACAAGTACCTTGAACAAGAACACATTATTAACTTGCACTGTAAACCAGGACATATTTAACTGAACAACTCATTTAACTTTTTTGCACACAAACATGCAACCTTAGTTTTTGGGATGCAGTATAACAGCAACAAAAACATGAAGAACCTACTTTATGATCTGCTTGATCTGAGGTAAGATGGTGGTCTCCAGGGTGACATTGTGAGTGTTCAGCAGGTACAGCCTGAACTCATCAAAGAACATCTCGTTCCCCTCCTCGTATCTCCCGTAGTTCTGGGAATGCTCCTTCTGGATGCAGTGGTTGGTCAGGTGGCTGGTCATGTCCTGGAGGTCAGAGCTGTTGTACGGCTCCGAGGAAGTCCGCAGCACACCCTCCCGGTATAAATAGATGTTGTACTGATGGTCCACTAGCACCCAGCTCCTAGAAATAGCATCACATAAGCCAGAAGTATCTGTGTTACAAAAGTCCAGACAGACGAGCACACTCTCTGTGGGTTTGAGTTAAACATAAATGACTTGCCGGATGTCAAATTTCCGATGTCCCGGCTCCAGAAGCAAAGGTTTCTCCAAGTACTTCTGGATAACATGAACCTGTCCCTGATTATCGATGTACTCCAGCAGCTGGTTAGCATCATGGGATATCATAATACCAGCACCTGTTGCAATGAGACCAATAATGTTAACGTGTTAAATATACCACATCCTCAACGTAAAAAATGCAAAAGATTCAAACAGTAGAAGGGGATTTTTAAAGAGAAATGTTGCCTTTAGCAAAGCAAAACTTTTCGAATATCGCAGAAAGAGCATGCAGTCCTTTTAATTTGTAGGGAAAACTATTTAAGGAGACATCGTAGGGACAATGGCAGTGAAACCAGCGCCCATAAAAGATTTTACCTTTTGCTCCAGCAGAAGATTTGGCTATCCACACTGTGCCCTCTCCACTTTCTTTTTTAGAGTGATAAGAGGCCAGGAAAACTTCTCGCTCATCCGTCTTGGGATTGTTCTTCAGATGACTAATGCCATTTGTGGCTGGAGCAACAGGGGTGTTGAGGTTAGTGGGATAGATGATGTAGGACTCTGGGAACCAGCTACAGGAGTCGGACAGCTCTGGGCTTGTCTTTATAAGTCTGATGGTAGAGAAACGAAGAAGAGTAAAGGTCAGCTAATGGAACACCCACATGAATAATTGATTTTCAGAAAAGTAACAGCAAAACAAAAGATATAGATTTCTAATTTACAAAGATTGATACATACTTCACCAGTGACGCCTTCCTGCACAGCTTGTCTGCTCCTCTGTAGTAATTCACCAACTGTACCAGTCCTGGCTCGTGACCTGGAAAGTCAAAGTGAGGACGTTTTAAAAATCCATCAAAACATCCACTGACCTGTGTTCACTCCACACTGAGACACACACTCTTTCCACAGGGTGATGTAGCAGGCAGCTGAGAACAATCACAGCAGCTGTCTCATCCTGAGTGGGTGTGTGCACCAAATATAGCACAAACATACTTTTCAGTCTGCTGTCAGTTTCATGTGAAATAAGAAAAGGGATCCTTTACCTAGACGTCCAAAGGGCAATCTGTTCCGTTCGCCAAGCATCAAGTTGAATCTGGGATTATCTCTTTTCAGCCTCTTCCATTGTCCAGTGGAGACGAGGATTTTGGAAACTTCTGCATAAACAGTGCTGTTGTCATCGCGGGTGACAAAGGTGTACATCGGAGAATTCATAATGCCACGTTGACTACGAGGGGGAAGTATGTAATATACAGGTGTAATTCACTTAGCTGTCTGGCTAGTTATGAGGCTATCTGGTTGGCACTGCAGCAGAGAGACCGTTCAGGGTTATCTCCTTCGTCCGTGCCATAGTGATGAGTCAGTCATATCCAGTCCACACTTCCCAATTAACTCATACTAATTTTCTGAAGCTGCAATTCGTAGAGGTGAACATGTATCTATCTAAAACACCAGAACATATGAAGGATTAAATGTTGTTCAGCAGGCAGGGTCCCTACAGTAACCCCAGACAAGGGTGTGACTGCCTGACTGCTGCTACCGGCTCCTGGGGCTGGTCCCGTCTGGATTAATTTACATCCCGTCTCGGGTTTAGCTACAGCTAACGGACCGCGACCACTGTGAACAGATATCCAGGAAACTTTTCCGGTATCCCTTCTTAAAGACAAAGACTTTGATCATACATAATGCGAGACATTAACTAACTACCTAGTTGGCTACACAATATCACAAACGCAGCTTATTTTCCCACCGGCGGCGCATATCTCTGAAGCTCAGTCTGCAGCCGCTGTCATCCACTGTCGACAGCATAAACAAAAAGCTCCACGGTTGTGGTTAGTGTAGTTCACGCCCACACTGATATCACGTGTAGTTGAGATTAAACTACTTCTTATTAACACTAAAAGTACATTAACATGGCTTGGAATTGGATTAATGGGCAAGTATGATTTTCTTTAAGGATTATTTGAGTCGAAATGAAGAAACCGACTGAATTTCAACATTGATGCCACTACATGTCCCAGAATACAACACGACAAATCGACCCTCTCATCGTTAAATTTGGTTAGCGTGTTATGACCAGAAGATGGCGTCGTAGACCTCGCTACAACTGACCAGCAAGGAGCAAGTGTTGATACGGAGAACATAAGTATTGAAACTTAAGAAAAGGCTTCTCAAGCTGGGTAAGACTGCATCGAAGCTTCTAATTATTAACAACCTAGAAGATATCCGTAGAAATTGATATATCGTCATAATTAACAGATAGTGCCCAGTCTCTGGGCGAACCTGAAGGATAAATGGAGCATTCCCTAGTTGTGACAAGTTATGGGCCCCGTCCAGATACTTTCAAGTACGTTATTTGCTTCAGTTTAACCCCCTATAGCTTGTATCCTTTCAGTTTAAATTCAAGTTGTTCCCATGTTATACATAGGAAATTACGCCAGAATTGACTGGGTTCTTACACTTGATGACAACGACGATTAGAGAGAAATGTCGGTTTTTGAAGAACGAATTGGAACGTGGCCGGAAGTCGTACTGTTTAAGAAGAAACGGGCGGCGGGAACACGAACACAGCCAGAGAAAGTACAACAGCTTTCAACGAGTAGACGTCATAAAACTTGTGTCTGTAGTGTTGCATCTATTTATTTCTGTCATACTATCATAAGAAGATTTAACTAATAGTAAGTGGCATCGCTCATCCTCAGTATTGTGGCCTGTTGTGTGGTGCAGTGTATTTCCAGCGAACAGTAACGCCTGTCCTGTTCAGTTTGTTTACTTCAGGTCATCGCCGGCTAAGCTAGGTTTTCCTGTCAGTCAGATGAATGATAACCGAAAGTTAAAGGGCACTGCATCATCTAGTCAGTTTTTAACTTCTCTAAAGTACAGCTACATGCTACTCAACCTAGGTTTTTAGCATATAGCTTAATTAAAGGGTCGTTTCACCAATTTTACTCAGTTGTTTAAATTACTATTCATTATCATTACTACTCTGTGGTTCTGGGCGACCTTTTGTCAAGACAGACAATATAACCTTTGTGTTTAGAGGTTATCCCAGCTGGCACATGGAGATTAACAAAGCATGCTTTAAAAACTGAGGTGTTTCAATGACGGGGTATTGATCAGGCAGGGGGAGTCTTAATGAAGAGATGCTATTGAGTTGGGATGCTAATTAGTGGGATCCAGCCTTCTTGGAGCTGCTTAACACATTACATTGACTTAATGACAGGATATCTCAGCTACTGCTGCTGCTTCAGTTTTAACCATGCTCTTGAAATCTGTTGTTCTGCATCCCTTAACTTCATCAGAGTCAATGGATCCCTCATATATCCACGAAGATTGACAGATTGTAATGTACTGAGAGTTAACTTTTTGTCTGTTTGTCTGTTTAGGGTTAATGAGTGCCTTGGCTTTTACTGAGGTCATTTATTTTTAATAACTTTTGTCCCCTCTCCTTCACCAGACTGGAGCAGGCCAGGCATGAGTGGCGCACACCTGGACGAATGGCAGAGGAGGTCCTTTGACATTTCATCTGGCAACTGTACACCTGAACAGACGGCCGATGCCTACCGGGCCCACATCCTCTCCATTCAGTATGCATGGGCAAGCTCCCAGCTCTCTCAGGCCGGCATGGCCAGCCTGCTCAGGACCTACTCGGAGCGCTATGCCGCAGTGCTGGACTCGGATGACCCCCACACAGGGCTTAACAACTATGCTGAGAGCGCGCTGCATCTGGCCCGCAGTCAGAGGAACTACAGTGACAAATGGGAGTCGTCCCTGACCATGGAGAGTGTGCTGGAGCTGCCCTGCGTGCAGAGGATGATTCAGGCAGGGACGGGGGGAGGAGGCACTCTGGTGGCACCTGGAGATGCTAACATATCTGTGGGGCAAGAGAGCAGAGCTGGCTCCCTGTCTGCTCCCTTTGATGGAGTCAGGTCAGACGCTGCATTGTTTAAACCTATAGGAGCACCACAGCCCAAGGCAGAGGTTAACAACACTGCCAGTAATCCTGTTAGTTATATTACATCAGAGAGGCCAAGAGGCTCTGAGGGGATCTCAGGTAATCCAAACACATTTTCCAGACCTCCAGCCCGACCACAGACTGTGTTTAGTCATCCTTCAGTTCTTCCACAAGGGAACCCAGGCCCTGCAGGGGTCACGCAAAACTATCAGTCCTCCTTCTTCTCCACTTCTAACCCGTCTAAACGGAAGAACTTTTACAATCCAGATGGAGGCGACGGTGGCAGAGGGCAACACGGAGGTCAAGCAGGCGCCGACCCGCGAGCTGGAAGCAACTTCAAAACGGCTCGTGAACAGTTCATTGTTGATCAACAGAAAAAACATTCCCATCAGCCCCAGAGAGGACAGGCCCCTGGGATGGCAGCAACTGTGAAGAAATCTCTGGGTGCTAACAGGCCTCGAGGAACATTTTCTAAATTTGTGTCACCTATTCCACGACAGGAGGAGGAAGAAGTTGGAACAAGTCATAATTCCAATCAGGAACCGCAGATCCTGGATGAGCGCCTGAAGAATTTTGAACCTAAGATAATTGAGCTAATCATGAGTGAGATCATGGACCATGGGCCTCCTGTCGCCTGGGACGACATAGCAGGCCTGGAATTTGCCAAGACCACCATAAAGGAGATTGTGGTGTGGCCAATGCTGCGACCTGACATCTTTACTGGCCTCCGTGGTCCTCCCAAAGGCATCCTGTTGTTTGGACCTCCGGGGACTGGAAAAACTCTGATAGGAAAATGCATAGCTTGCCAGTCAGGTGCCACCTTCTTTAGCATCAGTGCCTCATCACTCACATCCAAGTGGGTGGGTGAAGGAGAAAAAATGGTGCGAGCCCTGTTTGCCATTGCCCGCTGCCACCAGCCTGCTGTCATCTTCATCGATGAAATTGACTCACTGTTGTCCCAGCGGACAGACGGGGAGCACGACTCATCACGCAGGATAAAGACAGAGTTCTTGGTTCAGCTGGATGGAGCCGCCACAGCAGCCGAGGACCGCATCCTGGTGGTGGGCGCCACCAACCGGCCTCAAGAGATAGATGAGGCTGCCCGGCGACGCATGGCAAAGAGGTTATATATCCCTCTGCCTGAAGCAACCGCCCGATCACAGATTGTGACGAACCTCATGTCTCAAGAGAAAAACCAGCTGAGAGAGGAAGAGCTGGACTGTGTTGTAACAGCCACAGAGGGTTTCTCAGGGGCTGATATGACTCAGCTGTGTAGAGAGGCAGCTCTAGGGCCCATCCGCAGCATCCAGCTCAGCGACATCGCCACCATCACTGCTGACCAGGTGCGACCAATTCTGTACACTGACTTCCAAGAGGCCCTGAAGACGGTACGACCCAGCGTCTCATCAAAAGACTTGGAGCAGTATGAAGACTGGAATAAGACTTTTGGATGTGGACGTTAAACTTGCCTCCTCATTCTGATTAAGTCATTGCCTCTGTTAATGCTTCTTTGATGTTATTTAAAACTGAGTTTAGATAAACATTCAGCTCTGGAGAAATCTAAATCTTTGTGGTCAACAACTTTGTGACAGTCTCACCAAAAAGCCTCACAAAGATCAGTTTCTAAATGCAGAGATGTGAATCAAGATTGTCCAACAGGGCATCTATCTACAACCAGCCTGTTGTTTGCGGTCTGTTGGTGACACGCAGATGTTTGTTTGGATCTTCATTTTGCTGGTCCTTTGTGGTTTGGTGTTTGCATTCGTAACACCATGTTATGTGTGCATGAATTCCTTTATACCATGATCATCTTTTTTTAGAATGAACATTCAGCATATTTAGCATTTATTCACAAAGATGTTTTCACCTATAATATATGCAGTATGTTAAGACTGAACTTTTGTCCTTGCTTTAGTTTGTTTGTATTAATTGCATTGCTGAATTTGTATTTTTTTCATAATAAAATTAAATTTTGCCCTAATCTAAATTTTTGTGCAATTTCCCACATCACTCCTACTCCCCATCTAATCCACAGAGGGCAGTGTGATCTCTTTGTTGAGATCTCTTATTTGCACATCTCTGTATCATTTTGCCTGGACTGTAATTGTCCTATAATTGTCCTGAGGCTGGATGTGCCAATCATATCCGTGGAAGTTTCGCAAGACAAAGTCAAAAACGTAACCTTTGCTTTGCCTCCCTTCCTGTTCGCGATTAAGACAGCAGTGGACTCAACAGGAAAATGTCTTACTGCAATACATCCCTTTTATTAGACAATAAGCTCCATGAGTTTAATTTTAGTGGTGACATTAACCCACAGAGTTCATGGCTGATGTAGATCTCTATGTTTCAAACTATCTGTCTAGTTAATTTCTCAGCCATCAGTATTAATCAATAAGACGGACATTCGCCAACTGTTGGTACTTGTCAGAGGAGATTCTTAACATTGTTGATGTTTTTTTGACTTTGACTGCCTCACTGCTCATACACACATGGTTCTATTGAAGAGGACTATTATAGATTGTGCACACATGAAATGAAATTCTCATGTAAATTTAATGAAACAATCTGAAAATCTGGAAGACCATGAAAAATGGCTTTCATTTATTTTTCATCTTTTTGTCAAGTCCCTGATAAATATTTCAGATGTGTGTGGTTGGCCACTGTATTGAAACTTTGTTGAATTAGCCAGCAGTGAAAGTAGTCACACAACCGCCCCTCGGGCATCTCCGTACACGAGGACTCCTCACAGCTGGACTGGGACAGATGCACAGAATTCCTCTGGTGCTGCTGGGATCCATAGAGTATGGGCTGAAAACGGTGCCATATGGTGTAAGCTTGTAGCTCAATTTGACTGTGGCTGTGCAGCAGTGGTCACATCTGGAGTTGTGTAGTCACAAACATTGACATTACAAAGTACATTTATTGAAAAATAATGTAATTCTACTGGATATATGCTGAAATTGAGCTAGAATCTATCACCTAAGACTATCTAGTATCTACCGGTAAGTAACCTGGGAGTGGTGGTGATTTAAATCCTCCTTTGTGTTTAGAATATTTTTGTTATGTTTACTTCAGTAACAATATCTGTTCAAGAATGTAAAAATACTCAATTACTCAATTGTAGAGTAAAAGTATAATTAAAAGTAGTATTTTTAAGCGAAATGTTTTTAAAGGTTAAATCCTTAAAATGTTAATGAAATTAAACCACAGTTTTAATATTATTAATGGTCAGCATTTTTCAGCAACAGCCATTCAATGCGTTAACATTCTGTAATTACTCATCCATATAGTAGTTTGAGGGATTAGGGAATAGTCGCATGAGGGATTCATAGGAAACAATGCAGGACGTAATCCAGTGTTACATACATTTTATGTGGGAACACCACTCGAGCTGTGTGCAGTATGAAATCAGAATGCAGTTTTTTACAGCTTATTAATTAGTACTAAAACAACATGAGTTTGTTTCTCAAAGTGTCACCAAACCAATCCTGACTGAAATCTCAAGGACAAATACCTCGAAGTATACAAAGTCAACTCGTACTCATTTTGGCAAAAATAGTGTGACTGTTTTTACGCATATATATATATTAGATAGGCTTTTAATACTGGTGCATCGCTGTGTAGGCAGCACTGTACCGTAGTATCTGGTTGAGCAACCACTTTTAACTGTTATTTACAGTTGGGTCGTTCAGTTCAGCAGCTCCAAGTGGGTCACAAGATAAATCCGAGGGGCTGTGAGATAATTAATAGGGCAGGAAAGAAGAAAAACAAATGTTCTGCAACACAAATGTATTTGTAAGTTCTTTAAGACACTGCTTGTTAATACATTTTCACAAGCCAGGCAAGTTTAATATCTAATCTTTAGAAAAAATCAAACATTGAATATTATATATTATAATAGAATACATAAAAAAATGTAAAAAGAAATAATAATAATAATTTTGTCAACACCAATAAAGTACAAGTACCTCAACATTGTACTTAAAGGGTAAGTCCTCCTATTTTACACATTAAAGTGTGTTTACAGTTCTTGGAGAGTACTACTGCATCTGTGAAAAAAAGTGGTATTGTTTGTCTTTTGTTGCTCCAGCGGAAGCTGCATGTAATAATTCGTGATAAATTGCCTCCAGTCATGTCACTCAGTTGTATCGTGGGTAATGTAGGCCAGGTTTTGAAAAGGAAGAAGAATGTGTGGGTTCTGTATCATTTCTGTTCATTTGTTTATAAACTGTCCATAATGAGTCCGACAGTGTGGGAGGAGCAATACAAGACCAGTGAGACTGCTTTTCTACACCTGCTGCCTACATTACCCACAATGCAACTTAACTACTGAGTGGCATCACAGGAGGCAATTTATCAGATTACATACAACTTCTTCTAGAGCCACTTTATGCTACTTTTGTCATATGCAGCAGTACTCAACAAGACCTGTAAACACACTTTAATGAGTAAAATTGGCGTTGTTAGAGACATTCAGGCATACAGAAGGGCCTTTTTGCGCATTGCTGATTCCCAGACAGACATCTAGTCATGTGAAAAAATCAAGAGGGGCAATCGAATGTGATATTTAGTTGTGCAGCCAGCCCACCAGTTGAAACATTGACCAGATTCAAAAAGTTTCCAGTGGATTCTATTATGGCCGCCCATTAATGGGACACAGTCATGTAAAGTGTGAAAAACCACCAACATCTTGTTGGATCCAGTCAGCAGCACAATTGGAAATGGTTAAGTCTGATTCTTAAAGGAGTTTTTCAGTCAGCTGGCTGAAAGGGGAAGTGAGATTTGGGATTCTGGCAGGGCCAGCGTTGGTTGGCCAGATTATCCTTCTCATGCAAATGCCCTCCCTCCCCTGTTGGGTCCTAGTCAAGCGTGGGGGGGCTCGGTGCTGGCCACAGCTGCTTCCCGTTTCTGCTAAATCACACAGCAGCCATCTGGACGAGGTTGTCGCCGCACAACGCCGCCGAGCTCCTCTGCCGGCCTCAGCTGAGCCTCTCCAGACAGGCCTGGCCCTCAGAGCCCCGGCCCCTGCCTTCTGCTCCAGTGCCTGATCCTCCCTGTCCCCACTCTGTGCTGCTGCTGCTCCTCAGAGGACCAGCAGGACTCTTCAGGTCCTGGACACGGCACATGTCGCCATGCTGGTGTGTGTGAGCGTCTGTTTTGTGTTTGTGCATGCCGCTTATGCTAGCAGTACTCCCCGATGTGTCAATTCTAACACGAGGGTCCCTGTGCAGACAAGTGCCACTGTGATGTGTAAACTGTGTATTCTTTGCTTGTTTGGTATCCATCGTAAATTCTAATACGATCTGAAGGAATGTTTTTATTTGGAGCATAGAAATGATGCTTTATAATGACAAAAAAACTGAGGAAAAAACTCATTGTGTTGCTTTTTTAGGAAAATCTACCGTACTTCACAACCAAGCATAAATTGTGCAGCATGTGGAGAAGCGTTTATTAATTCACCCCTCACTGTAAATGTTCTTTCAGTGTTTTTCTGTTTTGTACTCAAATGCCAGTCATTCGCTCCTTCTTGGCTCTTCGCTGACAGGTAGGAGTGAGTGGCGTCTTGAATGACGTCTAAATGTAATTATTTCAGAAGGTTCCAGAGTGTGAAATGAAATCTCCACATTTCTTAAGAAGGTCAGACGGTATAGCACGCCTCGGAAGAAAGTTTGCATTAACGGCAGGAATCATTTTCACGAGCCCGGCCTTAATTTACAACAGACAATTTAACGCGGACATTTCCATAATCTTTGACAAGTCTTGGTAAAGAAAAACCATCCTATTAAAATATCTACATCCAAGAACTTTAAGCGTTTTTTCATTTAACAATTTCATCAATTCACTGGAAAATAAAACACATCCCCACTCTTTGTGCATATATAAAATATCCTTTATTGATATTTTATGCAAGCATAAAGCTTCTTCAAACCTCAAATGTCTCATCTTTATTTTAAGAATGAAACAATTTATAGCCATCATCAGAAAAGAAACATTAGGACAGAGGGTAACAAGTTCTTTTGATAAAACTAAAAATAACTTCCAGCAGCAGTCATGTTTTCACCTCAGAAACATTTAGTACAATTGGACAGATGAAGCTTTTATTAACTACTCTACAGACAAAGATCCATCACCGTAATAAATACAAAAACAGACAGGCATGTCATTGTGATATAAATAATATGTAGGTCATTACAAATACGAGAACAGGTTGAAACTTTGGGGGGAAAGGCGACTTTATCTACAGTGATTGTGGAGTTTCTTCTGATTGTATTTATACCGACATTTAAATGGGGTTTTCCTGCACTGAAAACTGCAGTATGGAATCTTTTATTGACATTTCAGACACTTCAGGACAGATAGTATTTGCGAATGTTAGGGTGGAAATCTTTTCTATGTTTAAATCTAGAAAAAAGTTGCTGCCTGGTTTCCAAAAGAAAAGACACGTTTATACATTTTATACATGAGGCAACTGTAAATAACTAACTTGCGTTATCTTCACTGAATATTATTTTGCTTCTTCCACACAGACAGATGAACTACTCTTCCTTTTGAGTACGGCATGAAAATAAAAGCATTTATTAAAAGTTGCGTCCAGGGGCGTAGTATAATATTTGGGCGAGTATCCTCTATGGGCCCCTCCCCCAAATCCACAGCTGGTCATTCTAGTATCTTTGTGAACTCTCCTCCTGTCCATCACCCCTGGTTGTGTCCAACAAACATGCATACTTTGTATAAAAAAAACACAACTTTCAGACATCAATAATGTATTTTACGTTTTCTATGCATTTATCTTAGGTGCATGTCAATGAGTGAGTGTGTAGCATGTTTTCCATATGTACATCTGTTTGTCTGTGTGAAATCAATCGACGGGGCTCAGTAGCGATGCTCCCCTCGCGTTATGTGAGAGGAGAACTCGTATCGGTCTTGACTCCGGTGACCACAGAGGTTACACTCGAAGGGGTCTCTGAAGCCGTGGCAGCCCATGTGAATGGTGTACATGACGTGGTCCAGGAAGAGAACGCGGCAGTGTTCGCAGCGGTACGCCCTCACCTGCTCCCCGTCTGCCGTCACCACCTTGAAGCCCTCGGAAGCCATCTCAATGCTGGCCCGGATGGCCTCGTATTGCCTCTGCTGCTCCTCCTTCACCAGAGGGAGGACGCCGTTCCTCACCCCAGAGGTGATGTGGTTGGTCAGGTAGATGAGACCGGGGGCCGTCCCGCCTGGGCGATCCTCATTGTTGCTCTCGGTGTCTGTGGAGTCCTGGCCGCTGTGGCTGGGCGAGCCGTCCTTCTCGCTGGAGGCAGACTTGGAGTTGGAGAGCAGCAGCAGGTTCTCAGCTGCGCTGTCTTTGGCTGACAGGCCCGTCCCTGTGTGGCCCTCGGGGGCCGGCTTGTGGAGAGGGAACATGGAGCCGATGCCTACATCAGAAGAGGAGGCGGGGGAGGTCTGAACCAGAGGGCGGAGCGACTCAGCCCCAAGGTAGCTGATGGCACTGTTGATGGCCTGGTCGATAACGTGGGGCTGAATCAGCTCACCTGCTCCTCCATCGTAGGAGAGGTCCGACAGACGTTTGTCACCTGAGAGGCCAGACAGAGACAGAAGGTCAATGTGAAAGTTATACTTAAGCTTTCACCCACATCCTGCAATTTCACCATCTGATCACTGAGCCTGCTCCTCTCTAGCTGAGTCTGAAGATGACTCTTCTGGTCTCCTGTTGGTGTTTCTAGGCTGAGACTTGCATTTCCCTCAGCTCATTAATATTTCTTTTTCACCTCTTTTGTTATGGAGATTTTAATCACCTTTAATGTAAAATTAATACAAAGGATTAAACACTCATTAAATATTAAATCACAGACTTTTCTAGCAGCAATTAAACAATTTAAAGGCACATTTCCTGATCAGGCTGAACTGCAAAAACAGACTTTTGTCTTTCTACTGCATGCATTCTGCAGAGCCAGGATGGCAAAGAAAAATGCAACACTAACGAACACACAACACACTGCAGCTTCACCTAGGTAGCTTTCATTGGTGCAGCAGTTACACTTATTTATCATCCAAAGTAGCGACATTATATTTACACAAAGGAAGCAGATTTTGGCCCTTACCCACAAACTTCTGTGGCATAGTGCTTTTACGTTTAGCTACATTATTAGCTAGTCTGTCTAGCACCAAGGCTCTGTCAGATCCCGTCTGGCTTAAGTCTTCCCTCTGCTCATTCTGGTTGCTTTCTTCCTTTATTACTGGAAAGCAAGACAGAAAAGTAGATTTCAGAGTCAAGGTAATTTGAGGTTTGTCCTGTTAGCTTAAAGTGATGAAACAGGCACCTGATAACACATGACGGTATCTTTCTCACAGAGCACAGAGCGGACTATTCTGACACATGTGAAGCACTTGGTCTGTATATCTGTTCATGCTCACAGATGAGGTGTGGATGTGTTTCTCAAGAATTTTATGGTGTTTTCATTCGACTTGTGACTGTTGAGTATATACGGATACATACGGAACTTGCTACCGACATGACTTAATTGACTTAATTAGCTCTGCAGTGATTTTGAAAAGCTAAAGAAGTTATTTAAACAGAAATGGGAGTAATTCAACCTGACCCGTTGGAGCATTTAGTGACGGCAACACTGACGGGATGGTACACATGCATGGCGAGTCCTGCTCTCCCGGTAAAGCGGGTCATCAAATTTGGGTGAGAGCTGCAGTAAGTGTGAGTCTCACAGTGCACCAACCTGTGTAGATGCTGTTCTGCAGCCCCATGCACTGGAGGTAGTTGTGACATCGCTCCTTGTGCTCCTCCAGAGAGCTGCGCTGCTTGTAGCTCCTCCCACAGTAAGCACACTTGTGGGGTTTTCCGACTGCAGAAAGAATTATTTGTGTTAATTATTATGTCAGTGGACATATTTCTGTGTGGCATTAAATTAGATATTTTTTGTTTGTCATGCAATAATGATTCAACCTGCAGTTAATTTGATCTGTTGTTCTAGATGTCTTTTCCTAGAAAAACACAGGAAGCTATAGTTTCAGTATAACCCCTTTTTAAATGGAACAATAGAAAAAGACAAGCTGAGCAGTATGAACAGTGGTGAGACAAAGAAAAGAGAACCACCTACTAAAACTTAATTGACAGAAAGCCCAAGTAAAAGGCCTTGCTGCACCGCCCACACTGTTTCATAATTTTAAATTCCTCATTATGGCATGAGCGTGGCTGTAACTACTACTGAGGTCACTGAGGACATGCCGTCTGAATTTTTGGGGAATTTGGGAAAACAACTTTGGGGAGTTTTTATAAAAAAAAAAAAAAAAACATTGCATGGAGGGTTTTTCCTAAGCTGATTCCTCAAAAAAAAAAGGAAAAGAAAAAAGGAATTGATATTTTCCTCAACGGAGGGTTATTCCTGTCCTTGTTGTGAGACAAAGAGCCACTACATGGGTTGTGTGGATGACCTGGGGAAAATATGGTGTGAAGCAAAGTTGAATGAATATGACTTATGTTGGGAAAATAAACTAACAAGCGTTTGGATCCTTTTTTTTATTTGGTGCTTCCCCCAAATTGTGAATGATTAATAAAAAGTGTGGTGTGTGTGTGGGGGGTGGGGGGTGGGAACGTTATTCAGCTTCTGAATAAAGTTCACACCCAACACATGGGCAGGAGAAGTTTGAGAATAACTAAAGACAGTTTGAGAATAACTAAATACCGTTTATATGAATAAACAGTTGAATAAATATAATTTTAAAAATACAAATAATAAATAAAATAATATGGAACAAAGAGCCCTTTATTCTTCTAGAAAAAAAGACCTCACAAGCCACTTGGCGTCATTTTCATCATCACAATGCACCGTAGTTTATTTTTGGTGTAGTCACTTCCCGATTCCTGCTGCTCTAAATACTCAGTAGCAAGTGTGTCTTAATACACAGCTGAAAGTTGTTCCTGACAAATGCACCTTTTACTCCAGTTTAAGTAATATTAGATTTTCGGGAAATTGCTCAGCCTTTTTAAAGAAAGGAAACTACATATTTGCGAGCTGTTCATAAAGAAAGTCTTCAGCAGGAATGAATGGGCCTGGTGCTCAGTCAGAAACAAAGTAGCCAAGACGAAAAATGTCGAGTGTGAGACAGACCAACACACAGTTGATTTTAAGCCTTTATATAATTATATTAAATAATTCCAGTCTTATCCTTAAAGCACAGGCCATCCATGTTCTTTTTGTTGCAGCCTTTGCTTTTTCAATTCATTCACTTCCATGCCGATACACATCAACTTATGGAAACTTTCCAAGTGTTTCAGGTGGATAACCCATCACAGGGATTATATTGCTCCCTTTTATTTTTGTCATTTATTTTTGTTAGTCAAGACAGCTGGAAGTGCAAATTCTAAGTTGAAACTGGTGTGCAAAAAATGTAGCAGGTTATTCTGTGAAATTATTTACAGCAGGCTTTCTACGTGTACTATTGACACCCAAAATTTTCATCAACACATAGTTCTGCAAAGCATTAGCAAAAAAAAAAAAAAAGTGACACCACATCTACACCCTGTCAACTTCCCCTTATAGAGCACTGAGCGCATTTGCACTGTAGAGCGTGTCATGCCTTTTTGTAAAGGCTTCCACCCAGCAGTTTTCTGTGCGGTTGAGCTTCCCATACTCACCCGAGTGGGTGCGTAAATGGCCGGTGAGGGCGTCCCTCCTGCGACAGGCGTAGCTGCACAGGTGACACTTGAAGGGTTTCTCCCCTGAATGGAGCTTGATGTGACGCAGTAGGTTGCCCTTCTGGGTGAAAGAGGCGCCGCACTGGCTGCACTGGAACGGACGCTCTCCTGCAGACAAGAAGACAACAGACGCACATCATTGCAAAGAGATTCAAAAGACAAACACAGAAAAAGAACAGGAAAAAAACAATAACTGACACACAATTTCACATGTTTCATATGTACCCTACCAGGCAGTTCATGATTATTAATATTTTTCTCGATTGCACCACTCTCCCTAATCTCACTATGTTTGATCCCTCCACTGACAATGATAAAGTCTTTGTCTTTTCTGAGTGGATGAAAAGGCGTACTGCTGCTGTGGGAACGCGGGGTCACTGCACTACAAGCAGCCCGAGTGCCAGAACAAGCCGGATGATGGAGCGTCTCCGGGGCAGAGAGCGATCCAGCAGCCTGCGGGAGGGTTTCACAGCAGAGTGACACTCCATCTCTCCATGCTCCCCCTGCCCCACCGACTTCTGGCGCTCTGATCGAACAAGAGCCTTTCAGACTCAGCCTGCCAGTTCCGTAATGCACCATTGCCTAGGTCAATTTGATCTGAAAATCTCATTTTTTCCTCTTCTTCGTCTCTAAAATAAGAGCGGCACATCACAATGCAAATTCAGCCTCATTTGAATAAAGCGAAGGAAACACTTTGTGTTGAGAGCCAGTCTTCCTGATCAGCGCTTCTGGAATAAACCAATATCCAGCCTCTCCGAGTGTTGTGGCATTCTGTGAGAACGTTTTAATATGGCTTTTTTTTTCAAAGGCCCCCCATAAAATAAGAGTCACCAGTGAAGCAGCAAAAATATATAAAAAAAGAAATTCATTAAAAATGCATTTCAGGAGCAAAGACTCGCCACAGAATATTTTCTATTTAAATAGGAGGCACTTCATTATATCTTTTATTGTACTTTCTTTTGCATTTACATTAGTCTAGTGTTCCTTTCTTCCATTTTGAGTTTCATTAGTTTCTAAAGCTTGACAGTTAAGTGCCTTTTTCAAAAATGTTCCCCACCACTGGTTTGGCTTCATTACAATAGAATATCAATTTTGAAATTTGAAAAACTTTTAATAGCCAGATAATTGTCAGTTCATAGAGATCCCATTTAATTGAAGCAGATATCCTGTTTCTCGACTGAGGGCATGTTTTTTTTTTCGGACCAAGTTTCGTCTCTCTCTCGCACAATTATTTGATCAGCTACTGTTGCTTGTCATGTGGTAATTCAGAGGCATTTAGATGAACAATAATGAATGCTAATGGTGTGCTCAAAGTCTATTTCACGCACGATAGGAAGGATCTACATGCATACAGCCAAACGCAAGGATGCCGTTGAAACTACTACTGAGGATGAGGGTGACTGCAAACATAAGAACAGTTTATTTCTACGACTATATCGCTAATGTTTGTGTGTAGGCAAAGAAGACACAAAGCTAGAGTATATACTGCGTGTGTTAATGCCAAACAATAGCAGGAGTCGACCACTCACTTCATTTCTGCCAGTTAAAGCCTAAAGAAGAGCTCTAAATATGAGGGGGAGCCACAGCAGACACCTTTCTACCCCTGATCCATCTTCTCACACTAACAGTGAACATGGGTGCAAAGGAAGGGCAAGAAGTATTGCAGGTGGCTTACCAGTGTGGCTTCGCTTGTGCACCATCAACACATTGGGGCCAATGCAAACTATCCCACAGATATCGCACTTGAGCTTCCCGTTGGGCAGCCGGATACCGCCGGCCGAGGAGAAGGCCTTGGCTTCGGGGCTCGGCTGTGAGCCGTTCACCTTGGCCCCGGAGGCATCGATCACGCGCAAGTCTTCCGCGCACTCCTCCTCCTCCACGCCATTCATGTCACAGGCCAGCCCATTCTCCTCATCACTGCGAGCCTCAACTTTAATGTTACAGGCTGGAAAAGAGGGCAAGGGGGGGCCACGGTTTAGAATACGAGCATGGTTCTTTCATGATGTTATACACTAAAGATGGGCAATTTATCAGTGTGATATTGATGCTGTGACAGGAGAACAGATAGAGCTGCTTATTGAAACACTGTCATGTAGCCTTTAAGTTGCCTTTGTCCTGCTCTGAAAGGCTTTAGAATAGAAAAGTCAAACGATTTTGTGAACCTTTCTGTCTGTCCTCACTGAATGAATGAATGTTGCTCAGAGATGTTAGGTCATGAAATCCACTTTACAGTTTTATTTAGTATTTAATTATTTAGATTTATTCTTAAACACTATGCTTTTATCTTTTTTTTATGTTTTCTCATTCGCCTGACCAGTTGTGACTCTTAAATTCATCTTTGTCTTATTGTTTGCCCTTTTATATTGGTGGGATGGTTTCATATATTTTTTTTTTATTTCACTCACACGTTTCCTTTTCCTCTTTTCTCCGAATGAGACATGACATTTAACACATAAAGTGCCATGTCATTCTTTTCGTTTCATGCTGTAATAAAATACACAATTACTCCTTTTACAAAGACTTAGATGTGTTGAGGAATTTAAAGGGGCACTATGTAGTTTGGGAGAAAAACAAGTTAAACTCATACTTTTGATATTAACAAGGAAATAATTAAAACTCAGCAATATTTATTGTTTCCATAAGTGAATAAACAAGCTGTTCTCAGAGGAAAATAATGTCCCCAGAACACTGTTTGAAGCTAGAAATGTGGCAGGGTCCGCCAAATATGAACAAAGTAAAACAGTATGAAACTGTGTTGTCCTTTAAGATCCATTTGTTTATTCAGTCATGAAAATGAAGAAAGTTTGTTTATTTAGTTTGTTTAGGCATAGCAAATCTTTCTCCTTTAAAGGATGTTTTTCACAGCTATTCAACTGATCTTCCATTTTATTTCTTTGGATTCAGTCAGCATGGTATTGTTGTAAATATGGTTTTGTTCATTCCCTATTTCTCCTGTGGGGATAAAACACTGTAATAGCACTGCAACTACACTGTAATGTAACTACAGCAACCACAGCTTCGTAAAAACAAACTTCCTTAAGAGCACAATACGACATGTCCCTTGTTTACCAGGATGCTGCATCAAAACCCCCAAAACTTCCCTTTGTTTCAGGCCTTTTTGTGAAATAACCTGAGAAAAGTCAACAAACGTCAGATAAGATCAACCCCACAGACGAGTGATTTAAACTGTAGACTCTACCGCTCGTTCTTTACAAAGTAGCGTAATGTTTCGTAAAGACACACAGGTGGATAGCTCATGTCGAATGTGTGAGGATGTCAGCAAAGAGATGAAGAAACGCACAGATCATCTCACACCATCACACTTTGGTAAAAAAAATGACAGCAAGATAAACAGGAAACAGAGACACAGGAAGCTGTGTGAAACTAGGGACGACAGCGGTGTCTATCAGAACAACAGAGGACGATGAACACATACACAGGCGCACGCAAGACACACTCACATCTGAGCTTTTTTGCCATTTAGCGGGGTCTTAATCAGTCAAATTCCAAGCTTGTCAGAGTGCAGAGAGTAAATGCTGCGTGATTGATTAATGTGACTGTTACTTGTGGAACAATGAGAAAGTCTCATTGGGGTCTTTGAGGTCTGGTTCCCAAAATGATCAGAAAAAGGAGAAGTGTCCTCCGTGTTGATCGACCAGCTCCTCGTTTTCCCACCAGTGAGCTTTAGAAACAACTGACAAATCATGCAAGTCCCACAGCTACCAGCCTGTGGTTTGCATGTCACGGTGACAGCCTGATTTCCCCATGCCGCTACCTCTTGTTTGTACAACTGAAGAGGAAGAAGTGGAAATCATGAAATATAGGAATCTATGGAAAAGGGGAAGCTTCAGAAAGAGGGCCTGTCTAACTGAAATACCAAGAATTATGGAGAAGTGACAGAAAGGGAAGCACGGGAAAGGAATTGTAAAACAGCCTGTAACTGTAACAGGTTTTTTTCTTTAGTTAGGAGTCTTGGTTTCACCGAGAGCCGCTGAGGGAAACATGAATCCCAGAATGCACAGAATTGTGACCTATAGAGAACACGGGGCGGAGCGAAATTTACAGAGGACTGTGAGACGTTTGTGATCGTTTTTTCGATCAAAGCCACATAATCCGACAGTCCATCTCCACACATTTTTATTTTTTATTCGCTGTAGCATGACAAACAATCTGCTCATCTGTTAAACTGTAAAAGAAAAAAAACATATTGGACAAACCCTTGTCTTTTGCTGAGCAGATGAGATAAGGGAGAACCCAGCCATGCACGCAAAGGGAAGGAAAGTCTTCACAGTTACGACAGACCTGTGAGTGAATAGTTACCAAATATACTACACAACCGAAAGAGAGGCCTAATTACAATGCACAGAGGCAAATGATGCATTCAAGTGGGGGTTCATTTCACTTAGGAGTTAAGCTTTACAGTCGCATAGCCTGTCAGATGAACTGAAAGTACCCCAGTATTTCACTTGTAATCCAATTTAACCATGACTCCGTTACTATTATTACTAAGTATTTCTTAATTTTAGCTAAGGTTACCTCATTTAACCATTTATCCATTAGGCTACTTAAAGCTAACTTCAACCATTTATCAGTTACTTTTAAACAAATTCTATTTTTACCATGTTACTTTAGCCAATGTCATCTATTTTAGCTAATCCATCATTTTTAGGCTTTTTTCCCTACTTCAACTATTTATCTGTTATTTTGGGTTTGCGTTATCTTTTCAATTATGTTGTAAAGTTAACTGCTCACTCAGTAACACACACTCTCAATGTTGTGGGGTGTTTTTTTTTTTCTTCATTAAATTACTTTAGCCGCTTCAAAATCTCACCACATTTTCCGTGCAACGGCGGAGGAACGCCCCAGGGGTTGGGGATCACTGACTTGACACGTTTATACCTTACGTGACATTTTGTGAAATGCAAAATCAGGTGGTGCACGTGTCTTACTCACTGCGTTTGCGGAAGTGAAAAGAGAATTACCACCTGCGCGAGTCATCGTTTCTGAGTTTTTTACCTTGTAAACTTTGCAAACGTGTGTGTGAATTTCTCACCTGAACCACAGCGGTTCTTTCAGTCAGGCATATGCACTTTAATGATGATGTACGTTTAAGTAAATTAAGCTGGAGGGATTTTTTAAGGGTAAGTGATCAAGTTTGTGTAATTTGCATATCACAGGGCTCGAAAGCAAAACTCCCAACCCTCTTAATTCATTTATGGTTTTAGCCACAAAACCTCTGAATGACAACATTTTTTCTGAGTAATTGAGGTACTTTTCTAATGTCGACAGGGAGTTGTGAAATTTTGGCCCAACCAAAAGGCTTCATCTGACTATTGCCACCCAGTATTATCAAAAGAGGCATATATCTAGATGTGGGAATGGAGTCAGTGATCTAGGAATCACTTCTCAATTCAAACCCAAAAGGCAGGTGTATGTTGGCATTTATGTTGTTTATTTCTGGAACAATGCACTGAAAAAACCTTTATGTTTATCTTGGTTGTCAGTTCCTAAAACACTGAATACACCAGCGAGGTTATCAGCCGGCTAAAGCAGACAGAAGGGAACCATGAACGCCGGGCTGCCACCCACTTCTCATGGATATGGGGAAGTTGTGACTGAATTGGGAGAAGGAAGAAGGCTTTTTACTTTACATGATGTTTGTCACTGTCACACATCCTGATTTGCTCGTTTTGGGAAGCAAGTGTCAGCTCACAATGTAGACAAACAGAAAAGGGTGCAATAAAACGGTTAAAATGTGGATCTAATGCCCAGATTGGAGTAACTCATTCGGTGAGCTGAGAAGGAAACAATGACAAAGACGCGATTAACTTTAAAAAAAAGAAAAAAAAAAGAAAAAAAAAAGCTATGGTGTTAGTGTTAAAGAAGCATTTTTGTATAAAAAGAAGATATAATCAAGCAGGACTGATGGATGTCGATGGCAGATTGGAGGCGATTTAGCGAACGTGTTCTAGTTCTGCAGTGTGGAAACACAGGGAGCCTGCTGGAGGTTCCTGTTACTGACTAGTGCTGCTCTCACTGCCTGAAAATAACCCTGTGTGCAAGATAGTGGAACCACATGTGTTAAACCACGCTAGCAACACACTCAACACGACTTGCAGGAACACCAAAAACAGCCTGCTTTTCCCCTCACACTTAAAAAAAAAACTCGCCTCCATGTTTTCGGGAACTAGACTCAGCTCAGTCTCCCCCTTTTGTCTCAGGCCTCTGAAATAGCAAAAGCTCCGTCTGAATCACTGAAAGTGAAAGAGAAATTGTTTGACTGGGATGTCGAGAAGGTCATAGTACGGCCTTGTGACTTAAACCAAGTATGTCCCTGTGCTTATTTCCACTTCAAGCCCCTCAAAGTGATACAATTAATTTTGCTCACATTTTGGTGGCAATTTACTGAACATGCTGAGCCGGAATAGGCTTCACTTAGCGTTATAAACCTCCCACATGCTGTCAGTCATGTTTGTGTGGATTGCAGCATTGTAAATGTGCAGCAAACTATGATGATCCCAGGCTGTGAAGACTTATTTGTAACAGGAAGCAACCTAGGTTTTGAGGTTTTTAGCTTTCGATACTTCGAGGTCCCGTGTCCCACATATAGTCCCCCCTGCTTTTTGCCTTTTTTTTTTTTTTTTTTCACGACAGAGAACTGAGCAGCACATGATCCTAGATGATAATTATAACTCACTCTGGCTTTTATCACAGAAGCAGCGATGCATAGATGTACCAGATACTTGCACTTCCCTTCTTTCGCACTTTGGGCTCTTTCTCTCTGTCCCTATATAGACACGTGTGAAGTGATCATACCGTTTAGTGAATGAACAGAAACTAAACCTCATACATACGAGACGTCAACTGTGGCCTCTTTACTTTCTTTATCTCCCCTGATGTAAGTCAAACATTTAAATCAATTGATTTCTGACTATTTTTTTTTTCTTTTTTAAAAAAAAAAATGTACTTAACATCCATCAGGTGACAGAGACGAGATGTACACAGTTAAATAAAACATGACTCTACAGACGCTCCCTAACTCGATTTACCATGTTTTAATTGTTCTGATGACATCGCAACTCAACACTTCCCTGCCTTTGCTGAGCTCGGCGCCACACAGCTCAAACAGAGATCCTTTGTGAGTAAGCATGTGTCTGTGTGTGTGTATATACGTGTATATATATATGTGTGTGTGTGTGTGTGTGTGTGTGTGTGTGTGTGTGTGTGTGTGTGTGCAGGTGCGTGACCTATGTGGTGTAGTGATGCGCTGATCTCTCTCTGAGCTTGGCCCTGTTCCTGAACTCTTTATCTCCAGGAGTGTTGAAACTGCCTGATGGCAAGTTCTTCTTAGGAAACTCTTACACATCCTATTTCAGTTTCCTCTGACATTTTATTTTTGACTGTGTGCTGCCAATCTTTGCTGTGATCTGGATGAGTGGAAAAACACCAATAGGATGGTCAGCCATCGTTCTTGTTTTGTTTTGTTTTGTTTTTTGCGATGAGGTAAAACAATGTTTTCCTGATGTCCTGAAAAATATATAATCCACCTCTTTCGTGATCCTCAGTCACACATTTTATATCTTTAATCTTCAACATTTTCTCAAACTTTTTTATTCTCTATGCATTAATTTTCCTATCGCTATTGTTGTAATTGGTAAAGATCTAATTAAATCAATAGAATAAATAATTAACTGGATTCACCTGATCTGAATGCGTCCCCATTTTGGGGTGGGCATATTGAAGTGTTAACAAGCTGTGAGTTTCATGAATAATCAGTGATAATAAGCAAAATAATATATATCATTATATTTATTAATAATCTATATTATTTATCCTATGAAAACCGTGTTTCATCACGCTGTCTCGTAAAACCGATTAGCTATGAAAGACCAATAATGATTCCACCTTCAACATTTCCTGTTTCTTCGCAAGCCACCCACGTTAAGAGACTTGAATATACGCTGCCGTGGTGAATCCCCCTAGCATGCTTCATCCTTATTTTCACCATGATATTCCCTGGCTTGATGTTCACAAACTCAAATCAAGGCCACATTAGCTATTCCTTAAGAGTCGGCTTATTAATGACATGCCATGGATCAAAGGGATTTTTTTTTTTTAACCTTATTTGCCAATGACCTAAATGTGTCTCTTTGCAGCTTTAAATTAATTTTTCCAAGGGATTTGGAACGGCAAATATCTCCCACTAGATGTGTATGGGATTTAGTTATGAAAACGTTTTTTTATGCCTTTTTTTTAATATATATGTTTTGCTTTTGATACTGACATTGCTTTCATTTAACCGTTTTACTGATTTGGATGCTTTGGGAATGAATACATTAGTGTTGGGAAAGGCACTGCAGTGGTTCTGACTCATTCTGGTTGCTGCTTCATGGGATACACTCAACCTAATGTAGCAATCACACACTAAAGACATGCTTATTCTTAAAGGAGCACTACATCGTTTTAGGAAAGACATTTTTAATCAAAAGGGAAAGATCCTCTTGTGTTACTTTGTTTAGAATTGGCAGATTTTTGTGTCGTTACCTCATATCAACATTCTTCTCTAAAACTACATAGTGCCCCTTTAATTTACACACATGCATCAGTGATGTTCTGACTGGCTGTGGGTGCGTTTGTTGAGATGCTGCCTCATACCTTTGTCCCCTCTGTTGTTCTGCTGGTGGGTGGAGCCGGCTGACAGGTCTTCAGGGACGGCCATGGGCTCCTCCGCCTCCTCGGACGCTTCGTTGGCAGGGGGGCTGTCCCTGCCTGGGGAGACACACACCAGCAAACACCCATCACTCACCACGCAACCCCTCGACGTGTCTCATTCGGGGGCAGCAAAATTACCTCCGTCTGGTGTAAGAGCCTGTTTGCGGGCCTATTGTATCTACCTTTCGCACTCTACGGCTCAATCATGCAGTAGGCAGTCTTTTACCTGGCATCTGGGCCATTTCCTGGGCCTCTTCTGTCTCCATGCGGTGCAAGTACTCTAATGGGAGAGAGATAGAGATGTAGATGTGTGTAAGTTTAATCAAGTGCAGGCTGAAGAAACAACATTATAAAAAGCTGGAGTGGAGTAAAGAGTGTACTTCTCGGCGTGACTTTGTCACCTCGGTGAGATCGCTCTTGTCACAGCAGCGGACGCACCACTGTCCCCCACATTACATTACAAAGAATTACAGACATTTTCATTACAAGTCTGACAGAGAGACTGAGCTTGGAGAGCGGGCTTGGCTCCGGCTGATGGGGGCCCGCTGGTAGCGCGGGGGTTGCCGGGAATGGGCTTTCAGACCACATTTGTTATTTATTGTTAATTTCCTGCCACGTAATCATCCAAAAATGCAAACTGACTGCCGCAAAATTAAGCAGAAAATTAACTGGCCCCGGGTCACGAAGATGCGGGTGTTTGCCGTGCCCAGCTGATCGGCGCTCATGTTCTCTCTAATTTACTGAGCATGCATCGCTGAGCCCGCGGCCTGAGCACAGACGCATGGAAGCCACAATGAGAAACAAAGAGAGTGAGAGAAGAAGACAGAAGAGAAGCGAGATGGATAGAGGCAGAGGAGAAGATAGCAGCGGGAGGGCAAGAGTCAGAAGAGCAAACGCAACAGGAAGGCGCAGAGAAAAGAGGAGAGGCAGAAAAGCAGGCCGAAGGACAGAGAAGTTCTCTTTATTTATTTTTTTGAAGCAATCCTTTGGCCAGGGCTGAATATCTGAGGAGTCACCAGTGCTCGTGGCCCCATTAATAATGGATGGCCCTCAAGCCTGCAGCAGATGGGCCCGACAGCCTCAGCCCCAGCTCCGCCACTTCAAGAAGCCCTTGGTGGGGCCGCTGCCCAGTCCAAGCAGCCACTCAGGGAGAAGTGAAGCTCCCGAAAATAGAGAAACAAGCCCAAGGGAGAAGGGGAACCTAGGCCTTCCTGTTTTACTGACAGATGGCTCCACACATTTGGAACAAATAGTGGGAAGCGACGGGGCCACTCTGTCGCAACGCACAGTATTTTGCGGAGTCAAGTCAGGAGCTCGAAGACGCCCAGGACGCAAGTGTGAGCGGAGGAAGAGCGGGGGGGGCAAAGGTCACTGGTGCAGATGATTCGTTCAGCACAACATGGGGGTGTTGCGTGTTACTGTGCTGAGCTACGAGTCTGCAGCGGCGTTCTTCAGCATCTGGAGGTTGCAGGTTGGGGGCAGAGGGGGGTATATTCTCATGTGCCCTTTTTTCTGGGCAGATGGTGCGAGGGGAAACACGGATGCGTTGGTGTGGGGGCTTCGACAGAAATAAAAACAGAGAGTTCCTACATGCAGTCACAACCCACTTGCGTAGGCATGTGGAAAGTAAGGTGCATGGAGAATAATCAGGAAGCAACATCTCAGTTTGAGCCTAACGTGATGCTGTTATCACGGTGTTTTCAATTTCTGCACGTTACAGATATTTTTGTCACTTTTTAAAAAACTTTTCCCACATTGTTTTTAGTTGCACATCCATCTTTACACACTGGGCCTTCATTTTTTCGGGGCCAAAGTTTAAAGTTCTACTTTTAAAACACACTTTTTGAGAAGAAGAAGTGATGTGCAGTTAGAATGTTTTCATCCAGCTAATTGCTTTTCTTTTTCATTTATTCAATCAAATCAACCAGAAATTATAAAAATAGCAGGATTTTTTTTGTACCCCCCTGTCTGTGTGTGTCTGTGTGTGTGTGTGTGTGTGTGTGTGTGTGTGTGTGTGTGTGTGTGTGTGTGTGTGTGTGTGTGTGTGTGTGTGTGTGTGTGTGTATGAACTGGGGGCAGGTGGAATCTTTCAGCAAGTAAAATGGAAGTCACAGAAAAGACTTCTGACATATAGCGCAGGGGTACTGGAAAAGTTTTGGTCTGAGTACGTCAAGTGAGGAGAGGCAGGAAGAGGCTTGTGGGTTGACAGAATTCTCGGTCCCCCCCTGTATGTGTGTGTGTGTGTGTGTGTGTGTGTGTGTGTGTGTGTTTGGTGGATGGTGGTGGTGTGTTTGAGGGGGGGAGGTTAGAGGCGTCTTCTCATAGTGAGATGTAAAAGCTACACCAGGGAGCAGGGTGGAGATGAGAAACAACGAAACCGTTAACAGATACTGAGGGACCACACCAGCAAAGTCTGGATACCCAGAAGGAAGCTTAAACACTGGTGTGTGCGTGTGTATGAACAAGATACATGACACACAATTAAAATGAATAAACACTGGAATACGGGAAGAAACAAATGTCCCAAAACATTGTCCCGAGAAGACATGTCTCAAATGTTTGAATAAAGTTTTGTGTCATTAAAATTAATTTTATTTACATTTTCTTTTAGTAATAATTCCACATTACGGTATAAATCTATAAAATCTGTAACTTTTAATGAAACGATGAAACCCCTAATGAAAAAAATTAAGAAAGTGTGACCTAAGGCCAAGGAAGCCCGTGTTAAATACCTTCACACGTTTCTGCTTATGACAATTAGATTTTTTTTGGCAGCAATAAAACATGTTACAGCATTCAAATATGTCAATAACCATGCTATACCATCACTTTATGACTCCAGCTTCATCGCACATTCTCGCTGACCTCCCTCAAACAAACAATATGATTCACAATTCAAAATAATTCACGCTCGCACTCACACTAAAAGTTTCCACCCTCTGACGATTAATGAAAATATCTGAATTATTGTTTTCACTCTTGTGGGTTTTTTTCACATGGAGCGATGAAGCTGTGGGCGCTTTCTTATCAACCATTTAGGAAAGGAGATTATCCTACACTGGCAAGCAATGTGGTGCATGGACACCTTTGTTCATATGCACACATGGAGATTCTCATCAGTAATTCATGAAATGTATGGGTGTAAGTGGGTAGATAGTGTTAGCGGATGTGTTCGGGGAGCCTATCGAGGGGGTGAGGGGAGAGTAAAGGTGCACCGAAGAGAAGTTTCCTTCATTTGCATCTGACACACTTCACTACTCTGCTATTCAGACAGTACAATCATTTTAATAACTGTCTGCCTTCCTCTGCACCCCCCTCCTCCTCCTCCTCCTCCTCACCCCTTCCTACTTCTGTTTCTACTGACAAGAAAGATGATGTATCTACAGACAGATTTGCAGCACTTTCAGCACTTCTCTTTCCAAGCGAGCTATGAAAAAGTCCTATTTGTGCAGGTACTGGGGTTCCTTTTCTGAGTTTTAAGTTGATCTAACATCTGAAAATCAAACTTGTTTCTGTTAGTTTTTGTTTGATAGTTGCATGCCGGTCGGATTTTTGAGTGAATTTACAGAATAATTAACTTCCCTGAAATGTTTCACCCTCAGAGGGAAAAATAAGTAAACTTCAGCTGCATCCATTCTGACTAAAACAGATGACATAAACTGAAGATGCTCTCTCACAGTTTAGGACTCACTGACTTCATCACACAAACGCCACTTTAAAGCTAAAATTATGATTGCTGAATTTAATTCTAATTGGATCGAAAGCCAATGTTTGCTGAAAAAAAAAAAAGAAAATGTTTGATCAGGTTTTGCGACAAACAACTTTTATTTCCGCCACAAGTTTGACAGTGAATCTTTCTGTTTCTCTCGTTAGGGCGTTGATGAACAACTTTCCACCTCAGTGTCAGCGGTGTAAAAAGTTTTATAAGTCCTGCCTACATTAGGTATGTGCCTTTCTTTCCCCCCCTTCTCAACACACAGACGTTTAACAACCGAGACTGTGGCTCGAACAGGTGAAAACAAAGATTAACGGTACGGGACATTATCAGTTTTATCGATTATTAACTGAAATGAGACGCGAGAGACAGCGTTGGTATGTGCGATTTCCTGTTCAAGCAGCGCTAAAATGTCTTCACACACGGTTTGGAGTTTGGTCCCGGCAAATATACATCTTCATGACAAGCTTTATTTTTATTTTTTATTTTTCATTTTTTGTAAATTCGTCTTTTAATATCAAAGATTCAGGCTCAAACTGACAGAGAGGAACGATCTGAAGTTTACTGAGTGCGCACATCTGTCGCAACAGGTGCTACAACAGGAACGTAAAAACGGATTAAACATCTCAAAATTACAAAGAAATCCGTGGATAATTAGCAGGAAATCTTATAAATCGGGTTAATATTTTTTATATAAATTAAAGAGATTAGGACATAATTTATCCATATGTTCCCAAAAGAAAAAGACGCATGGAAAATGGGGAACATTCCACTATTTCTGTTAATTTTCTGGCTACTGAGAAACAAAACGAAGTGTGAAAATGAATTTATTTCCCTGCATTTAATTCTAAAAGGTAGTCTTCTTTGTTAATCCGTTACGTGTCCTGTACCAGCAGAGAATAACGCGCACTAAACGGGATGTGATGCTGCGGCGCACCTGCACCGAAACTATAAGGAAAGTCTTTTCCAGTCAGGTGCAAACGTCTCCTAAAAACCCCGAGAGGACACGAGCTCATTCTAGAGGTCTTGATTTAGCCTTTAAGATCAGTGTGGAGCTGAAAAGCGCGGTGGAAGTCACTTTACCTGCTATTCCTTGAGTTTGCAGTATGAAGTTCTTCCAACTCTCCCCGGCTCCATGTGCAGAAGGTCGCAGCGCCGCAGCGGCCCCATGGAGCTGCGCCCTGAGTCCCTCCCCTCTCCACTGCACTTCCTCGTTCCAGCCCAACATGACTATGTCTCTGAGCTCGACTGGGGCATTTTGCTTGCTTTTATCCACAGGCCGAGTCTGCGGCGGGGAGTCGAGCCGCCGAGCCCTTGGCACTTGCTTTGTGCCGTGCCAATAAAAGCTGACACCCAGTAGACCATTACTGGCAGCCATGCATGAGATGGGATGAGGCGCGCGAGGAGAGTGGACCATTCATTGTTTATTTATTTCATTCTCACCGATGGGGGGGGGGGGGGACTCCTTACTTGCATATTGGCCAGCTCCCCTTCTGTCACCTGTTCTGGCACGCTGAAGCAAATCCATGAAATTAACACACAACTGTTTTTTTTTTCCCACATAATGAGTTTTTTCCCCCCTCTCTTCAGTTTGACTTCGTTCTTTCTCTGCAGTCATTATCCCCTTAGTGTCACAGCCTCCTGTCCCACCTCATCACATCAGCAAAGTGTCCACAGTCCAAATTATGTCTCAACCTCAGCAAAAAGTTTCTTTCTTTCTTTTTTTTTTTTTCACCATTTGACTCTTTCTTACTTTCTGTTTTAACATGCATGTACACAGAGTTACCACTCAGTCCTGCAGGCATGCATTAGTATACTCTCTGAAATGTGGTTTTCCCTCTGGTTTTGTGCACAACAGAACACTTGCTCAGTGAGTCCAACCCCATCAGAGATATCTTAGTTTCAGATGCTTCCATCAATGTGAGCTCTGCCAGACTCTCTCTAACTGGCACATTAGAGTCTTTGCCTGACATCAGGTGCAGTTCTTCATCCCCTTCCTCCTGTTATAATCCATGCTGATAGTGTAAACATATAAGAACAGTCCGCTCGACTGCAGCGCAGCAGCGGCCGTGTATCACTATATAGACGTTTCAGATGTTGAATAATTACTTTCCTATTTTCTTATCACGCCAAGCTAAGTGTCAATCCCACAGCGATGGAACACAACCACGTAAGTCCATTAGGGCCACACGATATGGAAAGAAAGTCACATTGCAATTATTTTCACAGATATTACAAATGCACTATGAGTCACAATTAGTAGGAATGATCATTTTTGCATCGCAATTTTCATTTCCACTGAAAAACTATGATTAATCATGATGATCTGACATTTCTTGGGGTCTGTACCAAACAAACATGTATTCTTACATCTGTATGTAAAAAAAAAACAAAACAAACTATTTTAAAGTATTATGTGGCTTCAGAGGAAAACTGCAAATAATCTGATTAATTGCCTCCAGTGATGTCACTCAGCTGTATTGTTGGTAATGTAGGCCAGGGATTGAAAAGGAAGAAGAATGTGTGGGTTCTGCTGCATCAATTCTGTTCATTTGCTTACAAACGGTGCATAACGAGTCCAACAGCGTTATAGGAGTAGTCTAGACCAGCAGAATGCTTTACCTGGTGCCTACATTACCCACAATCCAACTTGACATCACTGGAGGCAGTTTATAATATTACAAGGCTTTTTACTACTTTTTTCACATCTACAGTACTCCTCGATACCTGTAAACACACTTTAATGTATAAAATCGGTGGAGTTTTCCTTTAAGTAGAAGTTTTTTCCATTAAGTTAAGTATTTCCATTTTAATGTAACTCTACTGTACTTCCACTCCACTATATTTGTCTCACTGCTTTAGTTACAGTGAAAAGCATGTTTCTCCAAAATGATTTAGATTTTTTCTGTAAATTGAGCAATAAAACATTTATGGGTTGAGAACAAACTTTGACATGTTTAGCTAAATCAGGTAAATAAAGACAAATTTGAATAAGCTTGATGATGCGTCGTCACAAAGCTGACTCCTCTCACTGCTACAAACGTATGACAATCCTATAGAATACGATGCAGTTCTGTAGAATAAACTATATACTCTATAAAACAGTTAAAATTAGCTCAACCTTAAACAGCTACAGCACTAAAAGGCAACATACAATTTAATGCGACAGAGAGCATTTAACGGCAGGATAACTTCTACTTTTGATACTTTAAGCAGAGTTTGCTGATAATTCTTACATACTTTTACTCAAGAAAGGACTATTTTCACTGTGTGGTATTAGTACTTGTACTGACAGATCTGAATACTTCTTCCACCACTGCAATCTCATAGCTGAAGAGTGATGAGTGCCGATATACTGTCTGAGATTATTCAAAGAAATATAAATTGTGCATTAATATTGATGGAAATTCTTAAATAAGTAATGAGTCACACCTCTGGTTTGGCTAAAGTAACTCACCTCTCATTTTCAGATACGTCCTGTCATTACAATCTCATATGAATATCTGCTAGAGTGGATGTTGGCTGTAATTACTGTGTTTCAAATTACTCATGCTTATACTATTAAAGTGGATCTTTTTTTGCCACCCAGAAATGTATGATTAAGTCATAGGAGTTTGCACTTTGTATTCCTGAACATGTGTTGGTTTTACTGCATTTAAACGTCCACTGTTTTCTCTGCTTGTGACTGTTTTCCCAGTATCCCACAGTCCTCAGGCCCCTCAGAGAAACCCTTATCTCAGGAGAGGCCGTGTGTGCTGGATTGCTGAGTCACCTTTCGTGGGAGGCTGCCCTTATCTCCTAAGAAGCACAACATTCAGGCAGTTGGTTGCAAAAGGAGGAACTTTGGGCAGGAGTACTGTGGCCTGCTGTGTCTTCACGGCTCACAATACGGATTGCAGCAACGCTTTGCCGACTTCCTCAAAGCCTCTCGGCCACCGCTGCTTTGTCTGCGGGGTCAGACGTGAGCAGCTTTTGGACGTGAGCAGGTGTCCTCCATGAGGCCACGCAGAGGGAATGCTGGGACTAAGATGTGACTCGCCGCTATCGGTGAACGCAGAGGGGGTCCAGTCATGACTGTGGTCTTCCTTGAGATACCGTTCCAGTGACACAGCAGCTTCTCTCGCTGTGGGTATAAGAGGCAAAATGCTGTGAGGACTCAGGACTCAGATTCAGTCGAGTTTTTAGAGAAGCTGCTGCAGAGGTGGGATCAATGCTCACCCGCTGGCAGAGTTGCTGGCCATCATCCTAACGTCTGATTTCCAAAAAAAACATGTGTACATTCTTGTTGGTCATGTGGAAACACCTACAAATTGATGGATCTTTCTGCAGAGGGCTTGAATGTTTTATAAGATTACTTAATTCAGCAGCATTCAAGATTATGCTACATGTACGGACTGTAATCCACGACTGCAAATCAAACTAAACATTACCCTCTGTGCCTTCGGGTTAATCCACAACCTGAAGCAAGCCATGTTGCTGTAATTAATATCATTACCTGGCAAGTCTCAAAACATCATCAGGCAATGTAGCCGGGCGACTACCGAACAAAAGGCTCCGGCTGCTTCTTATTTCATGGATCTTTAAGCAGTATTCACTGTTTCACATTTGGAAGCAAGAGCAGCATGTAACCCTTAATTGGTTTCAACACCTTAATAAGTCAAAGACGTTCAAGGCTGATAATCACATTAAATAGTCCAATTTATCTAAAAAGTCAATTGCAAACTGAAAAACTCCCTTTCTTTAGGAATGCATTATGCTCTGAGGATGTCAGAGTAAATTAAATTCCCCTCTGCACACTAAAGCATCTATTTCCTTATGGTAATTATCTGCTGGAATAGACGTGTCACTAGAAGGAGTCAGGCATGCTTGACATTTAGCCTTTTTATGGAGAGGCGATGAGTAAAAATTAAGATGAGGAAAAGGAAATTAATCTCGAGCCCAGGCAGGCATTGAGAGATCCTGGAGGATAGTGGCTGAATCAATCATGATGTTTGTGAGCCTGTTTTGAAAAGGAGCCGGTGATGAGATTCAGACCACAGGCTGGAAAATCTGACGAGGAGGGGGAGGAGGAGGAGGGGGGTGACTTCTTTAGCAAATAGAGTTATGATTGCTGTGAGAGGGGTTTTACGCAGTTTTATTGGTTTTTAAACACAACAGCAAACATATAAACTTGGGTACCAATACCAATTTAAAAGAAAAAATAAAGGGACATTCATGATTTACGACAAAACATCCGACGTACGTGAAACAATGATCAGTAATAAGTTTTAAAATGGTTTAGTTGATGATAACTAAGTCTGGTCCCTCCATTTCATAAAGTGGTTAATGGGGAATGCTGGCTTTCTACATTTAGACTTAAATTCAAAATTGTTCAACACATTAAATGATGTTGACTACACATCAATCACTAACAGTTGTGAGCTGATATCCTGCCAAAAGGAAGAGTGCACTCTCTAGATCTGATGGATTTACGACGATGCAAAGGAGAGGATAAATCTGAAGGAATCTACGGTGCGCTGTGTCGCTATGTTTAAAGACTCTGAGCTACTAAATGGATAAATGTACACGTCTTTTACACATGAAGTCTAGTTTACTTGTCATCAGTGTTAACGTGTTACAATACAATGCAGTCATTTAACCGGGTAAAGTTCATTCGCAAGTGGACATGTGCAAGCTGGCTTGTTAACGTTACCCATTAAAATACATTTGGAAGTCACCCATATCTGTTCGTTTTATGTGTTTGTATCTATAGCCTCAATAAGCTAACAGTTGACCGTCTTGTCAGGCAGACGTCTTGCTAAAATCATTTTGTTTTCTATTTCTGAACGTTAACTACAGAATGACACGCGACATGTAGGTGGAAGGGATTTCAAGTTGTCTAAAGCCCTTCATGCAGCTGCGTGGGTAATGGAAGTTAGGTGACAAATAATGTGTCTAATTATTTTTGCTTTTGATTAACTTCTTGAGTAATGCGACTACTTTTTTCAGTGTGTAATATGCAGGGAGTAATTTGAGTAGCTTACTCTTGCTCCTCACAAAGAGTACAATACGGCTTGAGCAATGTCTTCTGTAGCTCTAAATGGAGCTTTCAGAGCTTGAAAAAATAACCCTAATAATGACTGTGGCATTATGGGAAATGTAGAATTCAATACATTTTTATTTTGACTTCAAGTTGTTATTAAAAGTTAGGATATCTCAGCCTCTGCAGCTTCAATTTTGACCAATCTTTTTCAGATCTGTCTCTTGTGAGACCCCCAACGTTACGTACACCAAATACTTAATCGCTGAAGTGCCTTTTTAATGTCAGTAAATGTCATAATGTGGCTGACATGTGGATTAAAATCTTGATGCATTAGGGATCGCACAACTTCAACTCCTCACAAAGTCAGCAGTGTGTTCAAGTAAAAAAAAAAAGTCCTTGTGCAATGTAAATCTAAACAAAATATAGATGAAGAGAAACAGGAAAACCAGCTCATCCCTATTTCCTGTCTAAGCGTGAAGCTGCACAAACCACAGACATAAAGCTATAGCTGGCAGACACTTAATAATGTCGATCTGTGTTACAGACACATATATAGAAAACTAACACCTCTAACTGATGTGTGCATCATAGACTGCAAACTGCATTTAATATGTTCCTCCTGAGCAAAGTATCTTTGGTTGATACCAAAATGTTACTCATAATGCATCTGTTGTACCTGATGTTGTATACTGTTAATTATAGATATTTGACATGATGCAGGAAATCCTCACTTCCCTAAATATTTTCTGTACGGTCCCTTTCTTTGTCCTTCATTACTGAAACTCAGAGTGTGGGCTGAAATGAACACACACACACACAAACACACACACATAGACACAGTGAGCAAGTGAGTGAGTCAGTGAGAGAGCTAATGTTTGAAAGGACAAAGCAAGAGCTCACTACCCAGAGTTAGAAAACCACTCATCTAAATCAGGGAAATTATGATAATGGGGCATCTCATTATTCTCCAACTCACTCTGAATCAGTCACTGACATCACATCATTATAGACGTATTCATATAAACAGATTGGATGGCATAAAAAGGAAGGCTGGCACCTTCAAAACTTTCTCATCTGCTTTGTCTAATGCCTTCCCCGTGTGCTTGCGTGTGAGGCAGGAAGTGCAGGTCTCAGGAAGGGGTTGCAGGGGGTCACAGTGGTCACCATTCGGGAGAGGGGTGCCACATGGCCAAAAGTGGGACCCCCCGATTCTTCAACTGTCCTGTGAAAACATTGTGAATAACAATTTGAATAAGTAAACTATAGATTATTTTGGATCAAGTAAAAATCTAAGAACCCAACAGTAAATCTCGTCATGAAAAAATAAGACTGCTGCTTGAAAACACACCCACAGGCACTTGTGTAGTGAGTGAGCTTTGGCAAGCAAAAATCCTGAGGACGTCTGACCGTTGCAGCAGACAGTTAATCAATCCAAGAGCTTGTCTTTTTTCGGGTTTGGGGAAAAAATATGGGAGGCCAGCCTAATCAGCAGAGGAAACAGATCTCAGGGGGTGTCGGGCACCAGGAAAATGGATCTGGGTTGTGAAAAACCACGATTACCACGAGCTGCTCTGGATTCAGCCATCTGGAGATGCCTGCTCCAAAAGCCGGTAAAGTTCGCTCAACTGGGGCCCAACTAGGAAACAGGTTTACACCTCCCTAACAGACAGCCAACACTCCAGAGAGGCTTGCACTACACAACATGATGTTTTAATGTGTTAAGTGTTTTCATTCATAAAAACTCTGATTTTTACAGTTAAGCTGGCTGTTAAAACTCTGATTTTAAGACTTGATATTTTATGAAATTAAACATTTTCCTTTGCTTTTTATGCCATGTGAGAAATCTACGCAACACTCTTATTTTGCCCTTAAATTAACCTTCTTGTCATCTCCGCCCCAATTTTCCAAGACTTCCAATTTCCTTCCTGTCTGTCTTCAGGAATGACATGCACTGTTTTTTCATCTCTGTATTAACATTTCCAATTACTGTAGTCTTTACCAACCGACCATTAACTTGTATGTCACCCGCCCACTCATCCAAAAAAAATAAATAAGATGCACATGCAGCGGATGCAAAGACTTGAAGCTTAAAGTGATGCCACACAGGGAGAAAATAGACAGCGAGCTAAAAATAAAGTCAAAGAAAAATCTAAGGGACAGAAAATTATCATTCATTTTTATATTAATCATAGTCTTTTTTTGACATTGTATTCATCTTGTATGCCCATTGAACAATGACACTCCTTTATTTCCCTCAAAACACAGAGATCATGTATTTTCATTGATACGTAGGTCTTGGTTTGTAATTTGTACCTTTGGCTGAATTAGACATAAGTGCCGCTGTGTCTCGTCCACCTTCTTGTGACTAGTAGTAAAATGATTATAATGTTTTTCTTGGTCAGGGTAAGATGTAAATGAATAAACTCATAGTAATCTCTGTGAGGAGTTGCTTTTGCATTGCTTGGATTCAAAGCTTGCTGCTTTGACATCAGACACCTGTCTCCTTATTGTGCAATAATTGTCATAAAGGATTAACCTTTTAATAAAGGACTGCTTCGCTTCCATTTTCCTTTTGACATAATCTCTTGATATGCCTCTTAAATTCTATACTGGCTGAAAAAACACCTCAAACAATTCAAATTATTCATTCACTCAGTGAATTCACTGTATGTCTCTATTTTAATGATGATTTCTCTCAGCTGTATTTCATTTCCAAAGGCACAGCAGGAAAATATGAGAACATCTGTATGTTGAAGTCAGAGTGTAACCTGAGGTGTGATGTCGGTGGAGAGCATTAGAACGCCCTCCAGTGGACATTAATGATAGTTTTTTGTCAAATGTCTTAAACCCATCTAAAGATAATGTGTATGATGATATGAGTACATGTGGGAGAAACAAATAGTTCAGGAGATACAACAGAATATGAGAATAGTAAAAAGAAGAATACAGATTTATGAAATAACTGCCAGTAATGACTGCAAACACACTTTCGAGATACTGACTTCATAAGGTGACTGTGAAGACTCACCCCGAGGAGTGTGCAGGGCTGCAGACAGCTGGAGCTGCAGAATTAACATAGACAGCCTTGCCCGTATATCCAGGGATGGTTGTTTGGCTGGCACAAATCACAAGTTTACACACTGCTTATAATAATCTGCTGCAGGAGGCTGAATATCTCCATGTGAGAGGAATGAAAAAAAAAAAGTAGCAACTGTTTCATTCTCCATAGTGTTGTAGAATATTTCAGGGGCAAAATAAATTTCATGCCCACTGAGCTCTGGAGATCCACAGAAAATGTATATGTGTGTGCATGTGATTATGTTGTCTCACCGTGCTGTAGGCGTGTACCGGGGGATGATGCTCCTCTTCAGGGTCAGGGGTTGAAAGTCTTCATCCATGTTGTCAATGTTATGCATGTTCTCAGAGCCGATTGTGCCACTGCAAACACATGAGAACACATGCATATTTACAATGCTGGCCCACTGGTAGATGCAGACGTGTAAAGTACACATTTATTGGGTAAAATCCGAAAACCACTTGGTCAGTGGTTCACGTTATTGTACATAATTAAAGCACTATCTTAGGGTCTAACCCTGGAGTTTTAGTTTTCTTCACAGAATATTGACACTGTCTCCTGCCCAGGGACTACAGCC
The DNA here is from genome assembly GCA_963678695.2 of Diplodus puntazzo. Lineage (NCBI taxonomy): Eukaryota > Metazoa > Chordata > Actinopteri > Spariformes > Sparidae > Diplodus > Diplodus puntazzo. Next base: position 14,868,279 of record OZ023168.1, read on the forward strand.
GTAAATATGCTTATAACTGTGCACTGTCCCTGTCAAATAAACAAACAAATAAATCCTCTCAGGCTGTAATATTTGCAGAAATATTATTTCTCAGCTGATATTTTATTTTAAAGGCAAGGAAACGGCGATACACCACACACCCCTAATAGAAACTGTGTAATTCAGATAGCAAATTTCCTGTCTCCCGACAGTGTTACATGACAGGGGAGAAGAGTGATGCAATCATTTTTTTCTCCAACACTCCACTGCCAGTTTTTTGGTCCAGAAAAAGCAAAAGTGACCCTAGATAATTACTGAACCACAACAGTGCAACTGGGCTTTATGTATTTCTCCACATTGCTGAAGTGAAATGTAACCAAATTTGAACCAGTGATCGAGGAAAACATCAGGAAGAAGATGCAAAGACAATGATGAACTAACCTATGAAGGAATTGATTTGAAAAACACTTTTGACACACAAATTTCCCCTCTGATCTATCCCATTTACTTTGCATGTTTTTTTTCAACAGCTTCCAGGTCATGTTACCTATTGACTCAAAATCATTAAACTTCAAATGTCTTTAACTACTGACTGGGGAGTTCTTCTCTCTTATTTAACTGTTGTTGGAGGTAATTCTGTCTCTTCCGATCTTTTCAGTTGTCAGTCATGTTGACCATTGTGATGCCTTTGTTCTCGATGTACCTCTCCATTACTTTTTTTCACAACTCTTCACACAAACCAACATCTCTTGGTAAAAAAGACTCTCTACAACCTAAACGCATGAAAGACAAATAAAAATACAGAGCAATCCTCTCAGCCATCTGACAGTCCCACATAAAGCTTTTGTGGCAGGTGACTCCAAACTTTTGAATGTTTATGTGTGTGAGACATTTGTGGTGACCCCTCAAACAGGAAGCACTCACGTGTACAGAGGGATCTGACCTGACCTCGGACATCCACTGCAGCTGGAAATAAGAGAAAAAAGACGTTGATGCAAAGCTGGTGATAATCATTTACCAAACTGTTCTTAAGACAGAGCTCATTGTTTGTTTGAAACTCACAATGAAACAGGTTTCTTGGCATCATTCCTATACCGAAGCTGCTGTCTGTTCCACTCAGCACCAACAGACTGAGGAAGGACAGTAGGATTAGATATTAATGGAGAAACTCGGCTCTTTACTACATAAACACACAGAGGTAGACATGACAATGTTAAGGTTGGCGACCTGTCATCTGACTGGAAATTCAACAATATTCTGGATCACCTTTGAGGCAGAGCTCTTTGAAAAAGCTGCGTGCAGTGTTTTACCATCAGGACATTATTACCACATTGATCTGACGCATAAGTCTGGTACCATTACAGATATTTTTCAACAAATCCCATGAAAACCCAAAAACAATATGATATTCTGTGTCCCAGCACTTCTCCAGCGTGACTGTGGCACTCAGCCAGATAAAGATCAAATCTTCTTTTGTTTCATTTTTAATTTCCTGAAACAGCAGGGCACTGCACAGCAAACAGTACTCATACACGTGTAAACAGAATACTTTCATTTATGTATTAATACGCATTTTGTGCATCAGGAATGGTGGCAGGTCGACATGCGCCGATGTGTCGGATTGACTCAGAATATACTACAGTGCCCATTTTCAGCGTAATGAGGATAAGTGCAACAGTGTGGCTCACTGTTTCTTAATCAAATACTTCAAATACTTTTTTGACCATCAGTAAAAGCCCATAGCTCAGATGGGTAAGCGACAGGGTAGAGGAATTTTAGGTCCTTTCTACAAACAAAACTCATTATGTCACAACAATGTTATGTCTTGAAACATTGTTACTTGAAGTAGAATTAAAGAATTCGATCTTCTTCAAGGAAAGAATTCCTTTGAGGGTTGTAAATGAAACAACAGGTTTGTTTCACGCATACTTGGGATCAAAGCTCGCTCCCCCACAGATGCCTTTTCATTGTTTGAATATTTTGTCTTGAAATAAAAATGCATTATCATTAAGGACACACTTCATGAATTGTAAAATGAAATCAGTTGGAGGCATGGTTTCCTGCCTGTGAGATAAGTAGTTTTTACTTGCAGGTTTGCCCTCTGAATGCACAATATTGGTGTACAGAGATTCCACATCAAGTCGAGTAACCTGAAAAGTGTCTATTTCTCACAGATTCTGCTGGTTTTATTATGATGTCCTTTTTGTCACCCAGTCTTATATTCATAAGGGGACAGACTGAGTTTTGGGACTCTCATTATACACAGTATGTTTCGAAGCCTGGGATTAGTGCTTGAATGTATGAACTTAGGTTATTGGACTTAAGTGTACTTACAGATGTGACCTGGAAAGGCACATTTTTTTTTGTCCCAAAGTGTACCATGCCTACAAGTGTAAACTTCTATAGAAACGGAATGAATCCATTTTTGGTTTCAAATTAGTCTGGGTTGTGTGTGAAGGAAAATGATTAGCCTTTTGGACAGAACTCGCATGTGAGAAGGACTTGGATCCTTGTTGGACAAACTGATTACAGCACATGGTGGGTCCCATGCATCTGGCTGCGCAGACCCTCTCTGGTTGATCCTCTCCATTGAGAGCGTCGTCTTCTTGGTCACTGGCATGTTTTTCATGTCTTGGAGGTTGTTTGGAGAGTGGTGTCCATTGTTCTTCCAAAAAACTGCTGCTGGATGCAGCTGTGTTGTTACATTGCGAGGGGGGTTGGATTCACCATTGCTGCCTCGTGAGGTTAAATGACACCGACCTAACTCTGTGATGCTGTTTTTTATTCTCAAGTGGTTTCTTACAATTTGAGGTTATTGACCCTGACTGTAGTTTAACAGCTTATTTATTTTTTAAAAGAAAACACAAGTTTCCCTTATATTGCAAGTATATTCTGTTATGAAGAATAAATCTGAGCCAACAAGCTGTATCAGGCTTTGGATACACAGACAATAATCAATACTGGATCATTCTTTGTTGGTTATAGTGTTTGATGGCAGGAAGAAGAATTTAGAATATCAACAGACATATTTTTATCTGCCTCCTTTAGTCTCTATGCTGTATATTCAGATGTGTGCCGATAGGTCAAAACTGATGGCAAGTGTGCTGCATTAGGCACATAATGGGCACATTGATATACAAAACAAAAATGACAGATTGAGCTCGAACAACACGGTTTGAAAACATGGTGGAATGAGAGGAAGTGCAGCAGAAAAATTACCTCGGAAACATTTATCCCTTGGTTGAAAAATGACTTTCATTTTCAAACAGTTTGTCTTTTATTTTGTTTTTTCAGGGATAGACTCGAAAATTGCTTCCTTGAAAACCATAACTGATTAATTGCTTCAGCACAGCAGCCAGCTGAACCTCTCCCACATCTGGAGAAACAACTAGCTATGTTCGACTCTCCAAGGCTCACCTGCCACAACTGAGGTCTACTATTGTAGCGCCTCGTTGAGGGACGCTCACTCACTGGGTCTGCCATTATCTCCAGGGTTGTTTCTGGTGCCTTCAAGCGCCGGGGTAACTTTGTATCCCAGCTGACTTCCTCATAACTTCTGCAGACAGACAGGGAATTGCAGCCACTAAACATCAGAACCAAGTGCCTTGAGTGTTATTGATTAATCTTGATTCCCAGAAGTTATTTGCTTTCATTTGAATTGTTAAACAGCTCGTTTTATTGCACAAAGTATACTAGACGGCTTATTAACTGTAGAGCAAATTCTTCCACGAGGCTTTAAGCAAAGCTACAGTTAATCTACCTCATTTCATTGAGCAGCAATTAACACAACAAGAGGACACACTGCTCCCTGATGACATCACTGGAGCACAAAAACAAACCCAGTTGCTCTCAATGACACTCAAGGAAAAATGACAGTGTGTGTGGACTCTACATAATGAATCATGTGGGAGGTGAGCTTTGTTCTGCCTGATTGTTTTTATCATCATTCAACTGAGACAATTAAAAGGGCGGTGGTCTGACCTCTGTGTCGCAGAAGTGTATCTGAAGCGTTGAACTGCTGTTGAGGTGTCCGTCCACGGCCTCCGATCAGAGGAGAAGCCATCCTTAAAAATAATATATACATTGTTTTAGGATTAATCATATTGTCAGTGGTTTTATATTGTGTCCATTTGAAAGGGTAAATACTAAATACTAATTCTATATCATTCAACAAAATGTTGTGTGAATATGTCTATTTATATGTATTTGTTTGTACCAGAACCATATTAAAACATAATTTTCACTTCTTGTATAAGTGGACCATTAGAGTTTCTTATTAACAGTATCAGGCCTTTAAAAGAGCAACATGTAATTTATTTTCCTGACACCAGTCTGCACAAATTCTTTAAAGTTTACATCGATGCAGTTGCTAAAAATTTCAAAACCTAACAGATTTGACAAGAAGGGAATGAGACCGGGCTAGTGGAGGTCTTTACCTGGTAATTGGCCTGATGCATGCAGCACTTTAATATAAACACATGGAGGACTAGATGTGTCAGAAGAACGCCAGCTTGCCAGTGTGGCAATATTTCAGGCTTAAAGCAGGAGAAAATGGCAAGCAAAGAGATTTGAATGAAACTACATAGCCATAAAATGATAATATTTTCTATCCTGACAATATTTTGATATGAAATTTTGGATATCTGCCGGGCCTAGAAGAGACCACGACATTTATTACATTACAAGTTGCATTTTCCTAAAATACCACAACACTGAATATCACTAAATCACAAGCTCACCAAAGTCATTCAGACGAATCCTTAGAGAATCGTACATATTTGTGCCAGATACCATACTGTAGTAATGCAAACAAATATGTATTCTAAATCTTTGTTGGGATATTTAGTCCCTCGAGCAGCCCTGCTACCTGCTTAAAATTACATGTAAGAATGACGTCAAAACAATAAACAAAAAATAAAAGACAAAAGTGAATCTCACTGAGCCAATCCAACAATTTAATGTTTTTACACACCAACAAACAATATTGTGTTAAACTCACTCTTCCCACATCTCAATCTGCTTTAATACAGACACCAATCAGGCCTCCATTCACAAGACAACGCTTCAAACTCTCCACTGCAACAGTACTGCAAAGCCTCTCTTAAACCATGATAATGTATGTCAAGGTAATTATAATTACATTAATGAGCAGACTCAGAAAACAAAGTAATGCTAATAAAGCATGATTATGTTCTCACAGTGAACACCTGCCCACATAGCAGTGTGTTAATGTGATGCTTCAGCATGTGTGATGAGACCCAGAGGGAGGCGTGTGTTAATGGACTACTCTTTCATATTTAATATGTGTTTGTGATTTAATAGTGGAGTGATTAATTCACCAGTGATGTGTTCAAATGTAATAATAACTAATTTGTCAGGAAACCAAGCCAGCATTAGTTCGACCAAATGTTTGCTGTGTCTGCACGGCACTAAAATGAATGTATAAATCAATGAGTGTGTATGTGCTCAGAGAGTCAAACGGGAAAAATGAAGGAAAAGGAAAACAACAACCTGTTGGGTCTCACACTGCATATTTACACAAAGAGAGAGAATGTGAGAAGTACTAAGTGAATAAGTGCCGTTTTGCAAAACACTTCAGTAGAGAGCCACTTCACCCACCTGAGGTCCAGTGTGTTTTTCAGGGAACCTGCTGCGCGAAGACGCTTCAGTTGATGTCCTCGGTGAGTGTGGTTGAACTTTAACAGGATCGGCTGAACCTTAACACAACACAACAACAATAAAGACACTGAGACGCAGGCTAATTGTCATCTATAACTATGCACAGTGGTAACTGCTCTCAAGGCCAGATTACCCTGCGAGGAGACCCTGAGGCTAAACTCAGCCATGGCCTCCTAATGGAGCCCTATTCCTCCAACTCTACGTGAATTGTGTATGAACCCTGTTGCCTTTAAGCGCCCATGAGGTACAGAGCAAACAGCAGACTACAAATTACATCTTAATAATGCAGTGTTTGGCTTCAAGATGCAGAGAGCAACCGGCACTCTTTTTATTGATCACTACCTGACCCAGGTTTGCCACGTGTCAGTTTGTTAGTGATAATTTGGTGGGACAGAAATGTAGGTAAAACAGTAGCAAAGCATGAACTAAAGTAGAAGTATTCTGTGTTTGCAATCAGTTTTCCTATAAAAAGCAAGATTTTTAGCTGTGAGGTCCTCCGATAAACACAAGGCCAAACCCCGATGAATTACAGACTGACTGTACATCTGTAAAACTGTAGTGAGAAATGAAATCAGAATAAAACCAATAGACATCATACTGCCATTATATCGCAAGCATGATCTCTAGCCGTTGACTTCCAGTGCTTTAACCTCTCATTATGCCAGGATAGGTTGATGTGATATACTCTGCTAGGTATACTCCTGTAGTCAGTGACATCGTGTGCAGTGATGCTGGATGACTTCCTTTTGCGGTCAAAGTGAGACAATATTGACTAATCTGCCCATTACTTTTGTAAAAGATAATTTGGTCAGAAATATGTGCTCAATATGCCTTTGGGGAGCACAGGGTGACCGTTTCAAACCTAAAAAACAGCAGCCCAATTCTCAAAGATATTCAATTTACCATCATGTAAGATCTTCACATTTAAGGAGTGGGTGCCAGAGAATGGTAAGAATTCTGCTTGAAAATTTCTTATAAATGAAATTGAAAATTATTTTTCTGGCAATCAAGTAATTGTATCATTCACAAATCACATCAGCCATAGTCTTGTATCAGTGTTTACTGTGCCCCTTTGGTGTTTGGGGCCCTGAGGCAGTTGCCCTGTACGTAAACCAGCCTTGACTTCTCCACAAAGATACATTTTCCTATTTCATAACTCCTACACCTGCACGGCATCTTATATAAATCATGATAGGCAAGTATTAATATCAGTGGTGTTATTTGAGGTAAAGGTAAATATAATTTCCTGTTTGTTACCATTGAGCTTCGCCCTCAATACTGCATCAGGGATCCTCCTGGAGTTCCAGGCCTTGTCTTGTCTCAAGTCTTCACAAACACCAGAGTAGTTTGAGGCTGTTTGTGGCCTCTCTCGGAGACCTGAAGGGACCCACAGGGCTGAAGCCACATGATGGAAATCTATGAATTTCTGTCGACCTTTGACCCCCAGGTCCACCTCTGCCCCGGCGCTCAGCTGACCGCAGCAGGGATCCAGCAGGGGGATGTCATCTCGCACAGGACCTAGGGTGATCTGCTCAGCAGGGGGGTGAAATCTAGAAAAAGGAGAATTTGCACGTCCTGGTCGGGCTCGACCACCGGCACCATACAAACTGGAGTTCAGTCGTCTGATGACGTGTAGCTCTGCAGAAAATGGCCTGAAAGGCTCCAAAGCTGCAGTCAGTATTGTCAGAGGAGGCTGTGTGTAGCTGTGTGCGTGTGCGTGGTCGGCAGCGTGGGCCATATATCTGCTGTCAGGCATTATGATATAGTGAGCGATGGTTGCCCAGAGACTGTCTCTGTTTGCTGCTTGGATCAAATTACAGTCGTGCAGAGAGGCAACATGACCTGCAGGCTGTGGAGCTGTGTAGCTCCACATACCTGTGCACAACAATGACGTGTGAACATTTATTCAGTATTTGTTATAATAATGGATAACAGAGATATAATAAACACCCACTGTATCTGTCCCAGACATACCAATAATTCACCTCAGGGGAGCATTCACAGCCAATAATGTTTCCTCTGAGCTGCTATATTTTTGGCATACTACAACTACTAATTTATCATGCTGACCAAATAAAAATGATTTTTCAGTCGTCAGGGGCAGCTATTGTCTCTGGAAAATTGCTCCACACAGATGTGTCTTGGTGGCAAATAATGATGAGAAGGTTTGGCCCCGCCTCAGGGTTTGGATAACTGACCTTCCCTCAGAGAATGCTTCATTACTCTTTGTGATGAGTTAGGAATAGTTTATTTCCTTAAAAAAAAAAAAAAAATGTTTTCCTCCGTATTGAAGAAAGAAGTTGTCGGCTTTTCCTGCAAGTGACCACTAGATGGAGTAGTAGAGTCAGTTGTGACACTAGAAACAGGCCTGTGCATGCGGCCCTGTCGCTTGTGAGTTAAATGACAGTTTACAAATATCACAGCAAAAAAATCTAAGTCCCAGCTGTAATATTATGATGATACATTATGACAATGAAAATACCAATATAGAACAACAAGGTGACCGTAAACCCCATGCTGAATACCTCAGACACTCTTTAAGTCCCCGAAGAAATATTAAAATGATCCATGGGCTTGCAGGCTAAACTGAGGTGTTTTCTCAAGTAGAAGCGGTGGTAGTCAACAGAGAAACTTTAAATGTAAGCTGTTTATTCTAAATATGCCAGCAAACTAAATGAAAATTATGTAAATCACATGGATGTAAAAAGTGTTTTTACAAAGGGTTGTAATCTGGTGAATGCGCTGGCTTGAAAGAGCTGTCTTCTATTCGCTGGAGCAAAAAAACACCAAGTCCGCTGCGCCTGAGTGCCTATTAATTAGTTTGCTTGGGTTGTTTGCAATGTAATGCAAATGTACATATGCCACACAAACATATAGGCCCACATACTGAAGACACATATAGCTGCGATGGTTTATATGAAGAGTGAGAGAGCCCTGGCTGGGTGGCATTTTTCTTGGGAAAGGATCCATGTTAATGTGTCAGTGGCGATGATGGTGATGCTTGCTGATAGATGATTTTTACTCGGGCTGTCATTAGCAAATGTAAACACCCAAGAGCTGTTGAAAAGGATGTGTTAAAAATAGCCTAATTAGAGTTATTCTGATAACTGAGTGGTGAATATGCCCGACTCCCACACAGTGCTCCTCCACAAAAGGAGTGCATAACATGACACTTGTGAGATCTGTTGTGGGCTCCTTTTGAAAATTGCTCTCCAGATAAAAAAAAAACATACTGTTTGTTGCATCAGTCTTATGTCTCATGAGAGCCGTGTTAGTTGTATTTTCATTTTCATCTCTAATGTCTGAGGTCATATAAGTCCAGAGGTCCACATGATTTATTGCAATTGGAGTCCATTAATTATCCCTCCACAGACCACATAATATCCCCACAATACTTTGTGTCCCAATTATTTCTGGGGTTTTTTTTTTCTGTTGTTGCGGGAATGTAAAATACCAACCTCAGTCTGAGATGACTGTATTTTTTCGCAGGGAATCGGATATTTCTGGAGTGAGGAGTCATTACCATCGGAACAGCTCTTGTTACTGAATCCTGTGTTATTAGTCAGCTTGTCTGCCGTTTCTCTAGACTCCTCCACAGCCTCAGAAATTATTTAAATCTCACATTTCGCCCATGGTGTTAGCCCCAATGCTACAGAGCCTCAACTATTAATTTGTGCAGGCTGCATTCATCTAAAGGAAACTGTTGCTCTGGATTAAGAGGCACTGTTGTCTCTGCTGCTGCTGCTGCAGAGGGTCATCAAAGCAAAGTCACAATTGTAGTGTTGTGGCTGAAGACAATATGGGCTGATGCTGCTCTGGGCAGGGCATTATTTTTGTTAATCAGACAACGGGGCTGAGGGTGACCCAGGATGACACCCTGGGATCAGACAGGCAGGGCCAGGAGGAGATATGGCTGCCGGGTGCGGGGAATGGATCATCCAAGAGTGGAGAGGATGCTCACAAAGCACCCTTCATCACAAACTGTGCCAGGGTATCAGCGCTTCAAGAAATTAAACGATAAATGGGAGCAGATGACTGACAGATATTAATGTACGATGTTATTTCTATGTAAAGCTGTGATGCATGAGGTGCCTGCAGATACTGGTGGGGATATTTCTCATGAGAGTCAGACCGACACAAAGCTGTGTGTTTGTATGCATGGTGTACAGTACAGTTCAGACCAAGAGCCCCATCCATGTCTGATGCTTAATGCATCAACTTTTGGGATTATGTCTGAATGTCTTGTAAACTGATGAAAATGCATGACTGTATTTATAGCATGAGGGCCCTGAGTCATGGCTCATGGGTCAAATTCATTACATTGTAAAGGCAGAGAATTGATTACTGCCCGATGACCATGCATGCATTAGATTAGAGAGCAAATTGGCTGAAGTGAACTCTGTCTCATGCAGTGCGCGGCACCCTCAACCAAACAGAGTGCAGAGATGAAGCTCCCATGAGCAGCGGGGGTAGCCATGTCCTCAGAGTGTGGCCGAAGGCTTTATTGTAGTGCTGCTTCCCTGCCCTCGGTTGCTGCAGCTCTCCGCTTGTCACACTCAGTTAGCTCAATGAAGTAATGAATATGCCGCTGTACATTTTTCATGAGGGTGGTGGGAGTGAAAAATCTGCTCTTTATAATGCTTTTAATATGGAAGTTTTCACACACACGCTTCCCTGCAAAGCACCCTCTGGGCTATCATGATGCTGCATGAGCATGATGTTTAATGTTAACATTCCCCAGGGGAGAGTCAGCATAATGCAATGTCACTTTCAGTGATGAAGATGTTGACTACAGCAGATACACATGCAGCTGTAAATTAGGGCTAAGTTGGGATAACAGTGCCTGACTGTCCTCCTTATAGAGAGGAATGGTAGGAAAAAAACAACAACCCTCTTACTGTATCATGAGTCACCTATTCAGGTCTCACATCATTAGAGTAATTAATTAGTTTACAAGGAAGCACACCCATGAGCTTCCAGAAATGGAGGACTATTAAATATGAAAGGGAGGCAGAGCAATCCAAAGATAAATGCAAATGAACACAAGTGTAGTTCAAAAGGGATCAGAAGCAATCACGCGCATGAGAAAGATTTGGCTTTTTGAACCAGTTAACTTGTAGGGAAACACATTAAGTTGAAGGCAGTAAACATGGTTAAAAAAAACTCAGGTGACACTCAGATGTGGAAAGTCTGTGGGAGATTGAGCACAATTAATTAAGAAAAGACAGAAATTATGCTTTGATAAAATGTTTACATATTTGTGTTTAGAAGGAAACCAGCTGTGACAGACTGACTGCACAGAGTGGGGCTCACTCCAATCCAAATCAGCTGGAACACTTGATGTTTTGCCAAAAAAATGCATTAAAAGGCTGTTTACGCTTGAGCAGAGAATTAAAAAAGATCGCTAAAAATCATGGATGAACACAGAGATGGTCTGCAGTTCAATTAAATGGATTTAAAACACATATTTAATTTGTATTTTTCCTGGCAGACACAAATAAACTGATGCTTGTAACAAAACACCTGATGAAAACTTATAATACATTGTTTAATATGTCATTTCTCAAATATGATACATTTATCACCAGGTTTTAAAGGTCACCATAATCACCTGAAACCAATTGAACCTTTGATATCTGCAGAGGGAGAAGGTCCTCTTCCGCAGAGTCCGCCATGTTGGACTGCCACTTTTCTACAGTAGCCCAGAATTGACAAACCAAACACTGGCTCTAGAGATGTACCTTCATTGTATTTGCATTTTCAATAGCCATAGGCGAGGGTGTTGACTTTTAAACCATCCGAAAAAATCTGTGCAACAATTAGCCTGATCACAATCTTTGGCCTTGGATCAGTCTCTCTCCTCTACTATTTGGTACTGTGTCACACTCGTACTTGTAATCATGCTCTTCAGATAAGTTAGGTATTTATCTTCACTTATCCATTTATACGTTGGTACCCATTTGTTAATCATGAATAAAGCTAGCATGAAAAAATGAATAAATAAGTGTATAAACATTGAGATAAAGGTTTAGATCAGTAGTCCATTTTTAAAATAATTTTAAATGTGTGTTCAACAATATTCAGTGTAGCCAGGCAATGTTCCTTTCTCCTCTGTCCGGGCCCCCTACTGGCTAGGAGGCCTCCCATGTGTCTTGAAATTGACACACTCCACTGCACTCACATGTATCGCTCTAAAGAAGAAAAAGACATCTGCCAAATGTCTTATGTCACTGTGGCCTCACTGTTCAGTTTCAGTGGGCTGTTCACTCAGTCAGTCAATAGTAAGGGTCACTTTGACTTGCAGAAACCACCCAGCATGCATCCCTTTAATTCACAGCCTCAAAAATATCCTGATTGGCCACCTCGAGAATATTTTTTTTTTGTATTCCAAGTTAATCATTGGATAAACATTTGGAATAATTACCTAAAACCAATGAATAAAATTGTGAAATGAAGCTAAGGACAAATGGTGGAAATGCTTAGCTAAAGTAATAGGTAAATGGTTTAATGTTCCAGCTTCTGCTATGACAAACTTCACCAAAAACAGACAATTCAATTGTATATATAAAAAACATTTAAATATAAATATATATTTATGTAGTGTTAGTTCATATCTACTTCGTGAATCATGAAGGGTGCTGAGGGGGTACTTGAACTCATCTAATAGAGATGTTGGGTATGTCTTACACCAAAGGTAACCACTGGTTGAGATCATTTCTACTTTCAGGGATATTTTTGGCTCAAGGTGTCTAAAAGTGGCTGACAGGACACCACTCCACGTTTGTGCTTTTGATGTCTGTGCTACAGCACACCTCTGATTTTCAATTACGAATAAGACGATGCATTAGGCAAAGAAACACTGGGGGTAATGGACTTCCTCTGTTGCTCAGAAAGATGGACTTGTCCCTCGAGACCTTCGTTTCCATTATTAAATCTCCACCACATTGCCGGTCTCGGCTGTTTCCTTTAGCGTCTGACCAAAGTGAAATTACCTGCTTTTGAAGCCATGACATAGTGAAGTAGAAACAGAGTGGTCGCCCACAGTCTCAACCTCCATTTCCTGTCTGCTTGCCAGGGTTTATTATTTTCTTTTGTAAGGCAAAAACGGAAAAAGGAAAAACTTTGCAGGGTGGTTTGCGCTGCCTTATGGTTTTCCTACACACAACATCCCAAAGGGAATACACAGCAGCGTGTCAGCAGGTCGCTACAACATTTACTGGACATGCTCACGGTATGCATCAAGACACGGATGATGAATTACCCAACACGGGCCTGAGAAAAAAGAAAAAAAGAATCAGGATGAATGTTGTGCTGCAAATACAAACACTTGGTATTCCACAGGGCTGACGCAAAACCTGCTGGCTTTATGATAACCCAACAATCCACAATACTATCTCCAGTCTGACAGCAAGTTATGCAGATGTGCGCCGCTCAGCAGTGTTCTGCAGCATTGAGCGCTCCCTTCAAAAGTGTTCAGCAAGCCGGTCACATTGGCAGCCTGTTGTGGATGAAATGCTGAGATGCCATCCTCCAAGACGCTCTAAGCCTTATCACTCACCTGGCTGGCCTGTAACAGCCTGTGATGGATAGCGGCAGATTGAACCTGCAGTCACCTATCCAACCCGTGTCATTTAGAGAAAATAAGGGGGGATCTGCTTTCCCCCAGGCTTAGATTACTTCTTAATACAAAGGCAAGTTGGGTGTTTGCTGCTCATATCCTTTCCTTCTAAGGCCCAGCCATACTTAATCGAAGCATATCTGTCACTGTGCTCAACAGATGTATGAATGGGAAGACAATTCAACAGTCCACCAGCGAGTGTAACCCTCATCTGGAGGCAAGGCAAGACAGAAAGGTGAGATTGAAAATGTGAATGTCTGGCTAATGGCAGAGGAGGATTGTAGGAGATATAATACCAAATCTATAAAGGACAATTTCAGGCCCAAGACTCTGGAGAGTCGGGCGCTCAATCATGAAGTGATTCACTCAGATTGATCAAGGAGCGTCGTAATCACATGGGAATGTTACATGTGGCTCGGAGGGTGACTCGCAGAACTGTCAAGATATTCAAAGCTGGATTTAATGGATTCGAGGTGATGTGCTTGGAAATCATTTCAGAAGGTGCAAATAGAATCCTCAAAGCATTTCTTACCAGCATTTAGCAGCTGTCCAGTGAAATTAATGTTCAGAAGAGTGGAATTTGGAGGAATAAAGTTGCCATCAGGCAAACAGGGGGCTGGATTTTATTCTGTATTCTCAGAGCATAAATTCAAAGGGCCGGGCTCTCTGAAAGAGGAATCAAAAATCTACTAATGAACCGCGCCACTGATAACAGTCATATTAAGCAGAAAGCCTAAATGCACTTACAGATAACAAGGCTTCTTTTATTGAAAGCGATTCCAGTTAAAAACTCACTGCTTCCTCGGAAATTGAAATAAATGCTGGAAATGTGACATGAAATATTTATAACGCTACCACTGTCGTCTAGCTCTTCCTGTTTGAAGATAAATGTGCAACAAAAAAACCCCCAACAAAATCCTACATAATTATTCACTTCTAATAGGTCCACAAAGATGGATCATTACAGCATCACCGGAAAGCAGATTCTTTTCATGTCGAGGTGTTGCATGAGCTGCTTTCTGGAGATTTTATATATCAGAGTTCCCTATAACATCGCCTGGTGTAGCTGCAGACAGGTAAAATGCACTTTGACTGTTTGCTTATTTTTTTTTTTTATAAGCTCCTAGAACATTTTCACCTCTGTGAATTATTGTCTCACAAAGCTTTTAAAGCATTTCATAAGATTGCAGACAGATAGGGCCAGTGAGTTGGGCTCTCTGTGTATGGGAAATCATGAAAGTAAATCTGTGCCTTCAAAACTTTAGATTGAAGCTGGCACGGACATGGTTTGATCTAAAGCTTCAATCAAATGGCATCTTTGTTCTGAACTTTAAAGAGCCACCAAGCTGAGAAAACATTCATATTAGATCCTGACATATCCACGAAAGCAAAATGTTTTATATTTTGAATTGCAATATGACATAATAATTTAATAAAACAATAAGAGAGGACTTATTATCATTTCAGAAGACTCAGCGAGGCTTTATAAATTTCACTCAGTGCATTAAAGGACTTTGTCAACCAGCTTTTGGAGATCTTGGAAATGTTTATCCATCTCCCTCAAGCGTGTGCAGTTAACTAATGAGCTTGCTTTCAATAAATGACTTAGAAACAAATCAAAGATCTCAAAAAGGGAGGAATGTTTCAGCAATCCAGAATATAATATTGATAAGGTTACATCAGCCAGGGGAAGAAATTCTTTTAATATTCATCCTTTTTCTGAATACCTACATTCAAATCCAAGACAGTATTCCGGCCTGAGGGCTCCTATGCCGAGTCTCAACAGTTGGCAACACTTCATAATAACCATCATTGACACATCATGAATGTATTTGTGTAGAAAGTATTACTGTAATATGACAGTAAATCACTGGCTAATAGTTGCATTAAATTCACAGTAGTATTCAGTAATTATTTGCAGAGGAAAATCACAGTAATAGTGTTTCTATAGTAACCTGACATCATTTTATGTTTATTTATCAGCATATCGGTCTGTTAGCATGTGAACCTTGTTAGACCACATGTAGGCTTGTTATGTATTAATCACTTTTTTATTGGCCATACGTGAGCTGATTGTAAAAATTAGGCCTTAAATGTCTGTTTCTGTTGCCTATACAAGCCTGTGGGCGATTTGTTGGAGTTGTTTAGTTGCTGGACTGTGGATTTTCTCCAACAGGCCAAAGGATTCAACTTTAAGCGCATTCTCGAGTACCTTGTCTTAGTGCCTTTCTTTCTCTGCTCCTCTAACAGAGAGTGACAGTAGCTTACGTTAGTTCTGGAGTCCGGCAGCTTCCAAAAGTTTTTGCAGAGCATTAGAAACACATTTCTTAAGTAACACAGAGCTACAGATTAAGAAAACATTGCTTGTAAAGTTGTCAGAATTTAGCATTTACATACCCAGATAGCATAATTTGATGGAACCAAAACTGAAAGGACCCATTTTAGATATTGAATAAAATATCAGATTTTCAATCATGACTGACACTGAATCAATACTGATTCACTTATTTTTCCAAGGTGGCCTGAGATGAACCTCAGTTGATTTTATCTGAAATAATGCTATTAGATGCTACAATAAATTAGACATTTAAATGACATTTCTTTATGCAACACTGGAACATATTATCTTCAACATGTAAGTAAAACTCATTAACATTTACATCTGACAGTAGAATCAATGTTTACTAACAAAATAACTTAAATGTACCAGGTACCATATTCCTGTAACTAATATAATATCACAATTTGTTAGCGATTGAAATGCTTCTACAATATACAACATTAATCCAGTCACCTTGTGTTGCGGATATTATTTTCGTCCTCTCTCAGTCTCTCTGCAGCTCTTCTTCCTCTCTCAATCACTGAAGGTCAGCTGCGATCCTCCGAGAGCAACGATTAAAAAGACAGACAACACACTTTGAGAATACATTTGAAGACTTCAAAAAATATATTAGTAAACATAGCAAACCTGAGGGGGGAAACGTAACATCGACAGATATTCATATTTTTCCCACTGAATACACAGAAAACTTAGGTGATCTTTTATGTATGTTCTTAATTTACGAGTGCTTTTGGTTTCGTGTATTACATTTAAAAAATCTTAAAAGCAGGGATCGTTTACTCTGTATTTAAAACAAGAAACCAGAGAGCAAATTCACATTAATGAATACAGTCACTATCAAGGTGTTCAGTCCTTCCTACAAACCAATCTGACCACCAGCTTAACAAAAAAAATATATAATTATCTTATACTTGATCTTAGAGCTTAAAGGGGGCATTAAAAACATATGATGTCATGCAAACTCAGACAGAATGCCCTTTTTCATTGTCTGCCTTGTATTCGCACCTGAAGCAGACTTTGGTGCTTGTGACTGCTTGAAGAAGGTTTTCTTTACATCATGTTGGAAGTCCAACCTTGACAGACAGGAGGGATGCAAAGCAATTTCTGTGAAATCATCAATGTGCCAAGTGCTTGTGGACGGAAAGAAAAATTTATAATGTTGTCTCCCCTGAGTGCAGAGTGGGTGAAGAGAGGTGATCGTGCCCATGACTTAACATTACCTGGAGGTTTATGTCTGTGGTAAGGACTTGAAACCAAACAACCCTGTTAATGTGTGTATGCTCTTTTGATAGACAATCTTTTTGTTTCTCATTATTTAACATGTACATTACATATAGGTTTGAGTATTTTTATGATCTATATCTGTTTTCACCCAATTGCTCTGCAAAGCACTTTTAGTAGAAGCACGGTAGTGAAATGAGATGAGGTTGTGTTTTTATAACCTAATATACAGCCACATTGCAACAGCTAATTTAACAACCATTTATGACCAGTAAATGGTACGTAAGAATATGGCACTTAGTTCAAATGTTTTTGTGTTTGTGCTTTTCTTTGTTGTTTTTTCTAACTATTAGAAATAAATGGGTAAATGGACCAATTTAGCAAGACAACAACGAAGATATGAAATGTTAGAATCACATTTTTCTTTTCCATAGGATGGTGAGAGACGATGAGAGCGTTGGGCGGTTGCAGAAGTTGAACATAGAATAGGCTTTTCTCCAAAAGCAACTTTTAAATGTTTTACTCTTTACATATAAAATATTTAGTGTTCTTTGTCATATAAAACCAGACAAGCTGCACACTTCAGAGTGAAAAAGTGCTTTATTTAAATCAAATGTGTCCCAGAGACCCTTAAATGGTTGTTCTCAATCCTTGTTTCATCCGAAACATTTTGGCGGGAGAGTTGGGGGCAGACAATGTTGATTAAATGTCACTATTTCAATACTGAAAACATGACCTTTATACTGTGTTCACTCAAGGCATTTTTCAACACACAACAACAACAACTGTGACGGCTGTAGAAATGATGCTTTGACCTCAACAACAGAGCAACCTTTCAAAAACATTTCTTACATTCAATGGCTGGAACTTACTGAAGACAAATTAGTCTGCACAGTAACAGAAAATCACTGTCTTTTGGTATTGCATCATGTCTGTGTGCACTGAGCACCTCTCAGTGTCAACTTCTCATCCTCTGAGCTCGTATTTAACGCTCATTCATCAAATATGCTTCTAAAATATCTGATCGATCACTGGAAACAAAAACCTATTCCTCACCATCACGTACTTCAGTCTCATCTTCACTTTCCCAGTAATCATTGCAACCGTATGTACCTGTTGGCTTAATTTAATTCCATTCAGGTTAACCTCCTTCTATTTAAAAAAGGATTTCTGAGTGTTTTTTTTTTCTCTGAAGAGCTGCCTTGTCCTTCTTCTTTTTATATTTGTTTAATCAGCTCACTGTAAAATTTGACTTTTGTGTGAATATGGTGGAGGAGGAAAATGTTTTGACTAATCTGATAGATAGAAATATGTTGCCACCAACATACAGGCCCATGTGGAACCCACACTGAAAAGTTTTGGTTAATCCAGCAGCATGTCAATGTCTATTTCAAACCACAGCCTGCCATTTCATGATGTGTGAAAAACTGAAATTGTAGGGGCGATAATAACATAGTAGTAGTATTACTGCATGTAAACAAGTGTGGTTGGTGTCAGGGTGGAGGAGGGGATACAAGAAAACATTAGAAGAAACACAGTTCATTCATTTAGTCTATAATGGTGACATAGGGTCGTGTTGTAAAGCTGGCCTTCATTTTCTTTGGAGATTTCGTACCCAGTGGCAGACAGAATTGCATAATGACATTGAGGTTTACAGGGAAACAATCAATGGTGCCATTATTCCACAGCCATTACATTGTGCAATCAGCACGATAAGAAAAAGCAGAAAAGTTTCCTGTTGCCAGTTTATCACTTAAAGTTTTAAAGTATGTCGTTTTGGGGAAGGACATTTAATCAGAAGAGAAAGACCTCAGTTGACTGATTTTTTTTTTCTGCCTCAACAAACTAATTAAACAAACTCTCTTTGTTTTCATGACTGAACAAACAAACTGACCTTAAAGGACAACACAGTTTCAAACTGTTTTACTATGTTTATATTTGGCAGATCCTGCCACCTTTCTAGCGTCAAACAGTGTTCTGGGGACCTTATTTTCCTCTGAGAACAGGTTGTTTATTCAGCTATGGAAAAGATAAATATTTCTGAGTTTGTATTATCACCTCATTAATATGGTAAATATCGAAATTATTAGTTTGAATTTCTTCTCCAAAACAACAAATGGCCCCTTTAACTCTCGACCTAGCAGATAATGTAATACAGTGCTACACTTAAAACCAGTGAGGAGTAGAATAAGCTGGAACTTAGTCATGTCACTCGCCAATTAGGTTTCAACATTTAACACTCCTTCACCAGGAGCCAATCACTCCAGAGGTCACACAAAAAGTCACGTTGTGAAACCGCAACCTGATGAAGCTTTCAACTTCCCTTTGTTGACCGGAGTTCTCTCCAAACTTCTCATTCTTTAATGTCAAATTACGGAGCTGGCCGATTGCTATAAATGAATAATGAATTTCATCACCTGCTGTAATATGAACGCATCTCATCTCAGTGCAGCCGTGTGCCTTGTCCAGAGCAGGGCAGAAGCCTAATTACTTAGTTACAGCAGTGGGGAGACCGGGCTAATCTCTTATGGCTTTCTCCAGCAGATGTGTCGAATTAATGGCCTGTCTTTGAAGGAGTTTAGATGCGTACTACTCTGGGAATTGTATTTCAAAGTAAAAGACCCAGCCTAGTTTCTGATGAGTAGACCGTAGGCAGGATTAATCACGACTTTCTTCCATCCAATCACCCATAGAACTGGTCTTGTATAACTGCTGGAATATGAGCAGATCTAAAGCCAATTGTGAATGTTAATGACCTGGACAGAGTAGATAGGGGCGACAGATAACATCCCTGGTCAGAGTCATTACCTCAGTGGCCAGTACACAGCAGAAAAGCTGCATGGGAAATGAGAAATACGTGAGAATTATCTCGTAAAATGAAAGAATAGTGAGGGTAAAGCGCTAACTCCTCTGAATGGAAGAATAGAAGGCACGTTAAAATGAGCTCTTCGTATTACAAGTGAGTACTATTGGTTAGGGGAGAAAAATCCCACAATCATTGACCACTTGGATGCACAAGCACAAGCCCTGATTTCCTTGAATGAATGAGTTTGGTTTGAGAAGAGCTTTACAGTCGTAGAAATGGAGGAGTGAAGGCCGGCCAGAGAACCTTAATAGATCTGTGCCACCAGCTCCCCTACTGCTCTGAGAGAAGCCTGTCACGTAGCATGTACATGCATTTAGGCTTATTTACCTCGATCCCTCCGGCTAGCTGACAGTCACGTCTCACTGCTGGAGATGCGACGTCGTTGTCTGGCAACCCCTCGATCAAAGAGTTTCGCAGTGTGTCCAGCACCCTCGCACAAAGGTGACACAGAGAGAGGCCACGCTGCAAAAGATAACAGGGAAAAAACAGAAACACAAACATCTGCATCCATTTATCACGGGCCTGCTCTTCTGAGCTCATACAATAACCTGGACTTAAATTATTCATCATCATTTTGATCTGCCGGTCGATAGGCCCCGTGGCTCCACCGGATACATGCAGTCATTACTCCTCATCCTCAAACTGAAGATGAAGAAAAAATACGCTGCGACTCACATGACCTTTCAGTTTCTAAATTTTGGGGGGAAAATGGGATCAATGACATTAGAGGGTCCGTTCTGGCCTTTATTAATGGAGTTGAAAGTCTAGAAGCCACTATGGAGATTCTGTAGTCTCACGTACAACCTCTCTTGTTTGTATTGTGATGCTTTTAGCCATTGAAAATATGGGTATATATAGGTATTACTCAATAACTTCATATCCTCTCGACACCTCATGAAACATTTAATTTGGCTTTACCACACCACACAAATGTTTTTGGCTTTTTCACCCTTGAACTTAATAAATAAAAATGCTTACATCTAAAGGGTGCATTTATTTTAGTCTGTCACATTCAAAGTTTACCTGTGATGTCATCTGAATGAAAAAAATGGCGTTGATCATTCCGTGTCAGTGTCATTCATTGACTCAAGTGAACATTTAATCAACTGTCCGTCTGTAAATGTAAAACAACATCCTTTCAACGGCCGAAAAGTACCATTTGAGCGTTTATAGAGCGCAGATTGGCTTTTATTTGAAACATTAATACACAGTACCAATAGAAATACAAAAAAGCACTTTTAAATCAAAACACATTTGAACATCCAAAAAAAGATAGAAGAAAAATCAGGAAACAGTCAAGTCCTCTTGAATTGCCTTCTGTTTTGTCGTCATCATTTTTTTTTAACTCTGCACTTGATCGTCCTGCACAGCAAATCTTGACCCATTACTCTGGAATGGATCGCGTGTAGTCTAGTCTGCACTTTGGTGGTAGAGGGGGTGGCGTCAGGATTCGTCCAGTGACACCACATTTTGAGACATTGAGGTTTTCGCCTCCAAAGACAGCTGTGTGTGTTCTATACATTCTGTTGTTTAATTGACCTCTGGTCCAATACATTGCTTATTAAAATACAGAGGCTATAAAAAATACTTTTTCACTAGTTCAGCATTAATGACTCCTATATTTGTGTATATTCATAAATAATTTAATACATAGATAAATAGATATTCTGTGTGTGGACTATAAACTTTCATAAAAGCTTTTTTTTTTTTCAGTAGTACAGGAGTGACTATAAATGCCGAAAATGCTCAAGGGCTGCTGTCCGACCCTGATGTCCGGTAGACTAGGTGAAAGGCCAAGAGTTTACATGCGGATTGGCGCTGGTGTTCTCTAGTTCTCAGTCTCTAGCTCCGCTGGCACTCGTTCTTACTGCAGGTGGCCTGACGCTCAATCTGCCATGTGCCTTCCTCGTATGTGCAGTAGCAGATCGTACACTCGTCAATCTTCACCTCTCGGCCGGCCGGGATAACGGCTGTGTCCGCGTAGCAGTTCGGCCCTGTATGGGAGAAAAAACAGTCAAAGTAGTGCAAGAAAGAAAGCAGCCCTTATAATATGTTTGAAAATGGAATTTCAAATTGGCTTTATATATTTTTAATGCGTTTCTTTTGTGTTGTCAGCACCGTGTCACGTTATCGAGGTCAGACTCTGAACGCTGAAAATGCATGATTTGCTCTGCGCTTGTGATTTAATGTGCTGCTGGAACTGTGCTCCGGTCAAACTAAATTAAAAACTTGGTGATACCATAAGTCAGGTGATAAATTCTAAGTTGTGTGTAGATCAAGAGACCTGAAAAAACATCCTTCTTGTTGGTGTTGGAGGAATTTCAAAGAAAAGAAGAAAAAAAAAAAATCTTATTGAGGTCACCCTAGTTTGTATCATTTTTCTGCTACTAGACTCACCAAGGACACCATTCAATGTGTAAAAACACAATTAGAGGACTTAACACCCAATTCAAAGTCACATTCCTTTGTGTTGCTCAGGATCTATGAATTCACAGACATCCTTGGTCAGTCTGGAGACAGGTTCTGTTGTTCCGCAAAGAGAAATTCATGCTTTTCTTCGTCGATAAATCAGGCAGTTAATATCAGCCCCTACCAAGCAGGAACATTTTTAAAGAGACCTGCAGGCATTTCCAGCTGTTTTTGTGGTGTACAAACTTCTTTTTTTAAAATCTCGGTCTCCATCTGTGATCGTGGTCATTTTCTTGTATTGGGGTTTTCATAAAAGCAAAGTATGTTATAGTGCTCTTGTGCCCTCAACTAAAATGATTTGATACATTTCACATTGTTATTTTGTCATTACTGTATGGCAGGATTTTCACAATGTCTCTATTCTGGTATAAGACTCAAGCTGAAGTAGGTCAATGCTCTCACAAAGTGTTTAGATATTAATTTAGATACATGAGCACATATATATATATAACATATATGGGAATATGAGTGGCATTACCCAGCTACATATTTCAGCTTTCTGCACAGACTGATAAAAGAAAACTCCTCTGTGCAAATATACATTGTGGAACGAAGGCCAATGGGACGCAAGCTAGTTTGAAAGTAGGACAGTACTTTAGTTATTGTTTTGTTACCACTTTAGATTCCATATCTGTTGTAATGACCACATTTCCTTATGGAGTTGTGCAGCTAGTCATCCTGTTTCTGTAAGATAGTTTCATGACATCCCAGCGAACTTGAATGGAGTCAGTCAAAGAAGAGGAATGAACACAAGAGACGAAATGCGCTGCCCTTCATTTCATTTCTCTCAGTGGAAAATGGGCTCTCACATCTGGGCTTTCATTGACTGTTTCCCAAAATAGTGCTTTAAGCGGCACAGAAAAATAATGGATACACAGGCATAAAACTCTGTGAACACGCCTCTGCTGGTATCATTAATAATAATTCTGACTGAATTTAATTCTCACTGAAACCAACGCTGCTCACGTTTAACATAATGAGTTCTCACTGCGGTCCTTGTAAAGGTGGAATTTTCCATTTCTGATATTTCCCCCCAATCCAACATGAATCATCAGTTGGCTTCGTGTCAGCTCAAAATAGCTTTTCCATTGGTCATCATTATCATGCTCTACAGACCACTAAGTGACCACTCATGGTTGATGTAGAGCAGCATTTCACTGTGGAAGACTGCGAAGAGATGCATCCTGGGATTAAAGTGATTACAATGAATTCTTAAGGAGCCAACTCACACAATCATCCCTTCCACTGTCTACTCATGGGATTCATACATTTAGGTTTCTTATTTAAAACTCGCAAATTAAATTCAATCTTGGATGTGCACATGAGAGGTCTTCAGTGCTCATTTGTTTCACAGTCCTTAGATTAGCTACGCCACAAGTAAAGCATCAGTTTTGCTGTAGGCGGCCTCCCCCCATAACTCCAAGGTTTAAATGCACAGAGTGGGAATTGTGCATAAAAAGCAAATTAAGCACTGTTACACACTGCTTTAATATAGTTCTGGAGTGCACCCCAAGGGACTGTTCTTTTTTTTATCATTTTGCAGGAAATTGGATCTCGCTAATGGAAATTTTGATGTTAAAGGTATTTGTTAAGAACTGAGCCCTGTAAATGGCCCCGAGAAATGAAGTACCACTGGGGCCTGGCTTATTTCGAGGCTCCCTTCTATCCGTCAAAATTGTGTGGACAAAAAAACTTGCCGAGCCCACCGCACCAGGCATAAATGTCCTCCTTGTATTACCTAGAGCATTACCTTCTTTGGCACTAGGTATGATGGGAATGCTTTTGTCGAGTGAAAGTGCCTCTGTCCTCAACCAGTGGCTCGCAAAAAAGCACTCATAAATCATCCATTATCTCTAAAGCTGCACGGAAAAATATAAACACTGCGGGAATAGCTTCCACAACATCAGGTATAGCATAACAATGGCTATTTCCCTTAGACTAACAAGGTCTTGAGCCACTTTGTTGTATAATTAAGATCCTGATAAATGGGGAGTCTTTCAGCTGCAGCCCCGCCATTTCATTGGGCGCCGGCACCCGGGAGGAGCATGCTGGCACATCAATCAATGTGAACAGTTTGCCGAGGCCTGTCAAAATGTCAACCCTAACACATTTATAAGTCTTCAGATGAACACGCACACACCCTATCTGAATAACAACTCATCCTGTGGCCCAGGCTGCTGTCGCTACTGATTCATCATCATTAGCGGCATTTAGAACACAGTGTCTCAAATAAAAGGCACATATGTCAAGGATATCCTTGGAGAGAGGTATGCGGAAAATAATCGTGTGTTTTACAAAATAAATCAAAAATGCTTCCTCCGGGAGCTGGGATTAAATCACAACCTGTCATACAGTCATTCACTGTTGCATGACACTCATTTGTGTTAATTAATGCATGGATTCTGCGCCGCTGTGCTCACTCATCCCTCTCACCCTATTATTCTGCCATTCACATAACACCCACCTTTTTGTAATCGCTTCATTAATATAGCATATCCCCGTCTCTCCATCACTCGTTGTCTATCTCTGCTCTCGCTCTGTGGCAGAGAGAGATTTTTTTATAGGCGCATCAGGCTTCACAAGAGCTTTTCAGCGACGCCCGTCGCAGCAGAGACAAATGGACTGTGCATGTGCGTGAACAGTTGGACCCAAACTGTCACTACAGCGCATCAGAAGTTGGCATGGGCGGCGTGTGAAAGAGTCTGCCATTAGCACCTGTGGCTTTTGGCTCCGTAGCAGCGGCAGATAATGGGCAGGGAAACGAGGACACATCCCAATCATCACACCCCTTAATTCTGAAATGTTAAAAACTTTCAGGGCTCCATTATATGGTAATGGAAGGCGAAGAATAGCAGGAATCACTCATCCTAATGCATTTCCTGAGTACATTTGCATTATAAATGCAGGATAAAACTGACCTTGCTTTGTAAAGACAGGAAGTGGGAGAAGTTCGCAGGGAGAGACGATGATTTAACAATAATACTCATCATTTTTTTCTTCAGGTGCTGTGTGGAGTGAACTTGTGCTTTTAAACATGGACCTCTTCAGGCTGAAGCCACAGACAGAGAGTTTAATAAAAGTGCCACCTCATATTGAATGTTTGTTTGCATATGTTGTCTCCGGCTACTGTGCCCACTGATAATCTGTGTGGCTGAGCAACCCAGCTGCACCACTGTCACGACTGATGTCCTTCACAGGGACAAGCCACAAAGCCTTGCCAGCCTTCACAGCAGTGTGCAGGTGACTGACTTTACTAGGAGACCTTCATTTACTTCAACCTCGTGAACAGTATATTAAAGGTTTGACGTCAGCGGAGAGGATATTTTCGTTTAGTTTTGGTGCTCTTTGCTCTTTGGAAAATCTGTTGATAAAAACAGACATCGAAGTCGCATTAACATCGATTTTTATTCAGAAGATAACATAGAGAACTAACACGTAACAGGCCGACCACTCAGTAACTCAGCAGTGGCCTACTCTCATTGTTAAGTCACAATGTGACAAACAATTACCTTCATTATAGTGACTTTTCACTAGTGTAATCTCAACTCTGTAGGTCCAATAATGGAAAATGGCCTCAAGATAATGAAATATTGCGGCATGATGAAATAATTAAACCAAAGGGTGAAAAAAAGATTTGCCATTTATCAAATAAAAAAAATGAAATCATTGCACACAAGTTGATTACATCATGGCCAACACACAACTCATACTGATTCCATTATTGGTACTCATTATGTTTGTTGTGTATACTGACGTGACTTGCTATTTTAAAAAGCAGCATTAATTAAAATGCTAATGAACTGTTCTGTAATTCCTGCCTCCAAAACAGCGTTTGTCCAATCATACCTTAGTAACACAACAGGACGGTCAAGCTTTGGATTCCCTCGCATGTAAAAGTGAAATGCACAGGACTGAGATTTTAGAAAACTGTCTGCGTTTATCTGCTTTGACACCAGCTTCCAAGTTTTGATGGATAGTGTAATGATGTAGAAAAAAAAAGTAGGCCTTTTTGTAAAGTGTAAAGTCTAAAAAAAATAACACTAAAATAACAATTAAAATACTTCTGAAAACACATCCAACAGCGATTTCATGTTTAGAGATGTAAACTCTGGGCTTTATGAAGAATTTGAAATTTACAGACAGATGGCAAATGGTACATTAAGCCATAGATGCACTGATATAAATAAAATACCAGTGGGGAACAATGAGCTAATACCCATGCTGACTGGTCGTTGTGCAAGGATCGTCCATCAGCCAGAGTGGATCTTAGATGAGGCACCATCAGAGGATGACAGAAGACGAACATTACACAAGTGAGAAATGAAGAGCCGAGCCGATCTCCGTGAAATGTTCTTTTTCATCCGACTCCACACTGAGTCTTATTGAATCAAGCGTCTCAGTTGCCTCTCCTGATCATCTTTGTGACCAGGTGGAACAAACGCTTGTGACTGGTTATGTTTGTTATTACCAGGTGTCATGTGGTGCACACAGTATGTAGGTGTTCTGAATTCAGTGCATGCCGCCTTCAAATGGAGTGCCACCGAGTGGGTTTTATTACATTTTCGATCAAGTCTAAATTTTAGTACATTTTCAAGCGTCATTACTTCTTCAGCACATTATTATATTGGGTGCTACATATCTTCATCAGATAAATTTAGCTATTGACAGTCGTCTTTTCAGCCAACGAAATCCGAAGGCACCCGTTAGAAATGAGGAACATGCTTTTGTTAAATTCTGCGTAAAATCAAAGAGCTACTGTTTTAAAGTTTTGTTGTGAATTTGTTGGTTGATCTGCCTCCATTTTCACTGTAAAACTGGAAAGCTTGACAGGCGTAGCAATGCTAACTAAGGCTGGCAGGGCTTAGTGAACAGTAGTCAATTATAAAGCAGCATTCATTTTTGCGTGTATTGCCTGAGACTAGCTCTGCCTGCAACACTCTTCTTGTCTGTGCTGTCAGGATGAGATGGAGGCTGCTTCAAATGGCCAAGCCACACCATTTCGCATGCAAAGAAACAACTTCCCTTTCACTCGACTGTTTTTTTTACGTGTTCCTTTAAAAAAAAAACAAAAAAAAACCTGCCACATCTTAAAAGGCCCTCTATGAATCATGCCTCTCTTAATTTAAATGAGTCTCTATCCCTCTTGGCAACCAGGCTACCATGTCTCGTGTTGCTCTATTTGAAGTGATTTTGGCTCAGGTTCAGACTGTTTATCACATCCCTCCCAGATTAGTGTTGACCCTAATGTCTGAGTCTTGAAGAGCACCACTTGTTTCCTCATGCGTTGCCAAGGCGATACCCTGCAAGAGCAAAGGACAAGGGGGAGGGAGCATCGGCCGAGGTGCCGCGGAGAGAGGCTTCTCCTGCATTGATGTTTTTTTTTTTGTTTTTCTTCAAAAGCAGATGCTGCGAGAGAGAAAACACTTGGCGTCAAATTTACAGCAAACACTTCCATGTCTTTTCCACCTATATGTTGTGGAAAATGAACATAACATTTCAAGCAGAAAAAAAAAAAGAAATGTTTTTTTGAGAGAATCAATATTGTTTGATTGAACTTTGTGGCGGCGGGTGAATGATAGTCGCAAACTTTACTGGGTATGAAACCACTTAATTGCAATGTGTTCCAGTGCTTTGAGATAATGAGTAAAAAATGATGAGAACCTGCCTCCATTCACAGCTGTTCTTTGATATTCATGAACAACTGTCTGGGGTGGATGTTCGCGATACCTCTCACTTTCATCTAGCTCCCCTGGCTCTTCCCCAAATGTCTCCTCGCATACAGGCTGAATAACACATCTGAGACAGGGTGCTCTGCCATAAGCATTGATTTTGCATGCCTGAAAAGGCCAAGATAATGCCCCTGCATTTTTGATGAACTTATCAAACATTGAAATACTTCATTGTGAATTATATCAATAGTGAAAATGGTGCAGCGGAGAAGGGCTGTTTGCTGGGAAATGACAGTGAAGACAGCAGGGGTGACTTGTTGAATAAGAAACCAGATCAGAGTCCTCTATACAGATCTGATGTTTCAATCTTTCGCCTCATTGGTTTCATTTTCTCATATTACCTACTTTTTACGTGCACTCTTCAACCCTCCATCAGTTTTCTTTCCCTTTTTAAACATCTGGATGAGTATTTAATCCTTTCCCATTAATGAGCTGAGCTTTGATGTGACACTTTGAATGCATCAGAGTTCCTGGGAGGCCTTAACATCTGTCTACACTTCAAACAACATCTGCAGACAAGACAAACAACACCACCTGAGCGGAAACTCTCTGACGACCTCTAATAACCTTATTTTACACCGCCAGTACTTCATCTTGGAGCTACCACTGCAGCGCTGTCTCGTATTGAGCGCTGCATGATCAACAGCGGCGAGATGGGAGTTGACAATCAATGATCCTCATCATTTAAACGGCAGCGTCTGTAATACCTGGCAAAGAAGCGTCATGAATAAAAGACAAAGTGAAATCCGATGGCTAATCGTTTTGATATTGATACAAGCTGGAGGAAGATCAGTGGTGTCTTTAGAGTGATGTCTCATTTTACTTCTGTTTATGCCTGATTAATAGACCGTCCAATTATTAACAAGGTATCCTCTATAGCTCATTTTTTAACATGTTGCTATGTTTATTTTACGGTGTCAAGTCTAGCGTGAAATGAACTGCAAATGCAAATGAAAGCATGCACCAATTAAGCCTTCAAAGCAACATGTTTTTTCTCTTTGCAGACAGAGACCCCCATTTTTGTCCAGTGGGTGGAAGGTCATCGGTATTGTGCAGAGTTTGACACTCACAAAAATGTTTGGTGATTGTGGAGAGTGATTACACGGTGACACTCCCACCACTTTTCATCAAATCAGAGCCAGAACCTCTCACCGTCCAAGAGGATGTTAAACATACTGATACAAAGAATCTCCACTCTGCTCAATCAACAATGAGAGGGCGCCGACATTTGCGGTTATCCTGGATGTCTGAAAAACACCAGCAGGGGGGCTCGATATGAAGTGCGGAAAGTCTCAGAAGTGATTAGCAGATTTTCTTTTTTTCACCTGCTGCATCTTTAAAAACACTGTAGAATGACTGCTGCGCAAATGAGGCGTAAATGCTGCCAACGGCTATTTCTGCCTCTTCATAAATACCACTGTGCCCCTGCAGATTACTCTAAAGGAGTGTGGGACCGATCTGACAGAGGATGCAAAATGATGTAGCGGCAGAATCCTAAATTTAGCAAAGTGCCATGCAGGTGTGTGTGTGATACAACATGAAACAACCAGGTTAAAGGGGCACTCTGGTGAGTGTTAGTATTTCATTTCCATAAATTTGGAGGATTCAATAAAGACAGAATATTTTTGAAAACAACGGTCAAAGTCAAAGCAGCAGAGGACAACACATTCCGACTGTTAGTTCATTCATAGGTCAAGGTCCAACAATTACACAGCCTACAATTCCCATAATGCAACTCAGCTGAGAGGGGGTAGGAGCTCTGTTTGGGGAAAAAAAGTGGCAACTCTTTCGGTTGAGTGATCATTGCAAAAGAGCAACAACTGTGTGAGAAATACCGGGTTGTTTGATATCAAATGTACAACCTGTTGCAAAAAAAAACAAATTAACTGCAACTCCCACAGTGCATTTCCACATGAAAAGAAAATTACAGTGATGTGAAACTGACAGTACAATCTGGTACTCAAATTAATTTACTTTTGCATTTGAGACCAATTAATTCACCAACCACTGCACCGTGTTTTGTTTACAAATTCAACAGTTAAGTGTTTTTAATTCTCCACAGCAATAGTGGGCCCACACGGTATTGTAGTATTCAGAGCAATCCTCCATGCTAGACTGGCGGAAAAAAGCATGATTTCTCAGAAACA
Source organism: Diplodus puntazzo (assembly GCA_963678695.2). Taxonomy (NCBI): domain Eukaryota; kingdom Metazoa; phylum Chordata; class Actinopteri; order Spariformes; family Sparidae; genus Diplodus; species Diplodus puntazzo. The sequence continues at coordinate 14,898,328 of OZ023168.1, forward strand.
AATATGTAACAATTCAAACTGATGGTCACAAAATACACCTATAGCATTTTTTCCATTCGTTCGTTTCTGTGTCACCCTGCAGACAAACCAACCAAAAAACGGACACAACTGGAAAAATAACCTCCCTGGTGGAGGCAATTATTCCTGTGAGTCCTGTTTTTCCATGTTGAGGAACAATGAGGATGCCATTCAAAGAAAACATGTAAAAAGGAATTCACAGTGTGGTTACAGTACATCCAGAACCAGCAGGTACTCCCACTTCACAACCTTATTAAACACCCTCTGCCTGGTAAAAAGCCCTCATGTTTCCAACTCGAACACGCCTCCAGATTGAAGCGCAGGTTTAGAAAAGCTTCTCCAGAGCCACAAAGACATTACACAACTGTTTGCAAAGGCTGAGTAGTACTCCACATGATGAGTAAACTGGTCTCAATGTGTCAAATCCATACAGTGTCCATTTACACACAGAATACAACCCACAGAAGGGAAAAATAATCCAAGTATTTCTAATTCCAACAGCGTTAGTTGTGGTTTGGTAACTTGGCATCTTAGACATACTGAGCTCTGTGTATTGAATGGCAATGTGTGGTAATCTTATGGTAATAGGAACTGACGCCATCTTAAAACTGAAAATCCTCATCGGCTGAACGAGCCTGTGGATTTTGGTGGGACTTTTGAATTAAAATACCCGCTTTCTTCAATCTGCCACGTCCCTGCACATACTGTACTGTATCCACATCTGTGTCTCGTGACGCGCCTGAGAATGCAACCTTGCAAATCCACCGGGTGTTTCACAGGGGAAAAATATGGAGCACTGCCCAAACTCTGCACAGAGCCCTCTCAGCATGATAAATATGTGCATATATAAAAAGTGGGTGAGCAGCAAAAAAAAAAAAAAAGGTAACAAAGGGACCGACATGTATTTCCCAAGATTACAGCAGGCAAATATTAATAGAGTGTGGAGCGCTCCATGACTACCAATGTTTTTAACGCATTATCTCTGGAGGCTGTGACAGGATTTTAATTTGAGTGTGACAATCTCTGATTGATAACTGATCACGTACATTCATTACATGCAAAAGCTTAGGTTTACGATGAATTACGAGTCAAGAATGTTCCTAATGTGACATTCTGGATGTAATTATGATGAGCAATTAGATGGTAGTCATCTGCTGAATAAAGCAAATTCACTTCTTGATGTATGTTTTTCTCCTTTGTCTCTTTTGAGGATAAATCTCTGCAAAACAGTTGTTATTGTAATTCCACTTGCCCAAAATCTGTAATTAATAACTGTCTTGTGTTTACCCTTCAATGTGGAAATGCTCAGTTTAACAAACAGCATTGAAAAGCATCTTGCTTGCAGTTTTACTCAAATGTGATATTAGCAGCACTGTCGTCTAATAAGCGGCTCATACAGACGGAAGCATTTTTATGTGCAACGTCCTGAGTACTTGTCTCTATCACAGGGATTTGTCTTCATGCAAAGTGCTTGCTCTTGTTTATAGCAGACAGCATGCGCCACTTTAAGATTCCAAGTCAGAGATACATATCGCAAGTCATCATTCTTTTTGCTGAAGGAAGCAATGTTGCTGACATTGCCACATTGCATTAGAGTCACACCAAGAAAACAAGGGGACATAATCTAGGACATGCTGTCTGGAATCATCCGAAACAACTTCAGATAATCGACTCTGAGCCGCAGAATTCCTTCTCTTCAGACGGGCCAAAGCTCTCAAACCAACAGGATCATAAACTTAGCAACCCCTAGAAGCGTAAAAAGCAAAAGGACCTCAAATCCCTGGACCAGACAGTAGAGATTTGGAAAATGCACTAAAGCCTCCGTCACTGAGTAATGAAATTAAGACTGAAAATATATATATATATAATAAGAGCAAAAAACAAACAAAAAAGAGGTTCAACTCACAAGTGATTAGCCATGTTTTGTTGTGAAATCATTGACATAGATCTCATTATTTCTAATTGGAGCTGCAACAGCTAGTTGCAGTCATGTCATTTCTGGTCATTTCTCAAGCATTAATTTAAAACATCAGCTGGTTCTTTGTCATTTATGACAGTGAATGCAGAGTCTTTGGTTTTTGGACTGTTGGTTAGACAAAAAGCAATTTAAAGATGTCACGGGGGGGAAACTGTGATGAGCATTTTATAGACTAAACCATCAATTATGAAAATAGTCGGGTGATTAACTGAAAATGAAAATAATTGTTAGCTGCAGCTCAACTTCAAACAAAAAAAATCTGATATGGCATGAGACTGCAAACACTGCAGTGCAGCATTCTGCGTGCTTTGCGTCAGCAGAATACGTGTCATGCTACCTTGCCCTCATAAATCCTGTTGAGGTGCCCTTGAGCAAAAACATTTGTCTAGTCCGCTCTAATGGAGCTAACCAGCAGCCACCACCAGTAGGAGGCCGGTTGTGCTGAGGGGAAGTGTTCACCGCAGCGTTGTTGAAGGAAATCCACTCACCAGTCTTGCAGATGGGACAGCACTGATCCGGCTCGTACTCTGGGTCCACACACTCCGTCTGAGGGCAGGCTGCCACGGAGCACAACACCTCTCCGCTGGGCTCACATCGGCACTTCTCACATGGAGACACCTGGGCAGCAGAGCAGGAATAGTAATTAACACCACTATAAACAGTTCACAAACAGATACACCGACACACAGACAACAAAGAGTCTCCTCCAAATAATTAATTTCTTGCTATCTGTGTCCCCGGCTTTTTGTCTCAGTGTTTGTGTCTCTCCTTTTTCCACTGCCCTGTCTCTCTACAGCTATCTCTCAAACACACACACACACACACACACACAAACACACACACACACACACACACACACACACACACACACACACACACACACAAATACTCCTGGCTGTCTGGTTGGTTTAATACAATGTGCACTCACTGTCACAAAGCTACATCTATAGGAGTGTCTCATCCTTCTCAGCTTCATTGCCAATGAATGCCTCATTTTAGGGAGAGCTGAGTCGAGAATTGAACTTCACTATCCAATCAGTGGATATGGAAAAATCAATAGGAATGGAAAACAACAGAAAGATGCTTCCAATCATCTTGGCGCGAGAACACTAGCGTTAGAAATGACTCGGTTATCCGAGCTTCCGTAATGTCTCGAAAAAGAACAAATACGGGACAAAGGCTGGAACTGAATACGGTTTGAATTACATCCAGCTCCTACATTTACTGTGAAAGGCTTCATTTAGCAGCCGCTTGTATAAAGCCATACACCTTTCGTCTTAACAAGGAGCAAAGGTTAATTCTGCCAGCATTGCTGTAGATTGTAGAGGCTTGCGCCTCCGCATGGCACTCCACTGTGAAAAATGGAGCGAGGCAGCACTTAGTACAATGCCCCAGAACTTAGCAATCAAGCATAAAAACCTGCCTGTTGCTTAGTTTCAAAGCACCCCCCTCCACACCGCATAGCACAAAGGCTGACGTACTGTATACCGCTTGTGAGAGGAGAGCTTTCTGTAGATTTCCCCCAGCAGGAAATAGACATAGAGCTGTCGGCAACACCATGAGCCGGAAGAAGAAAATCCCATATTAGCCTTAACCTCCTGCTGTCACACTCCACAACAAAGAGAGAGGCATTAGGAGCTGGAAAATGTAACTCCTTGACATAGACATTACACCGAGATTGTGGTGCAATCCTGAGTGAAGCCTTTCAAAGAAGTGTCAGAAGTAAAAAAAAAAAATTCGAAAATCATGCTGGTTTTGTCTCTGCGTCTCTTCACAAGCACCTACATGCAGCTCTTTGTAAAAGTTGTAACATTACTGTAACTGTAGCCATATCATGTGTGTCAATAAACTGAATTTGGAAACACTCTACTGAGCCACACTGCTACATTCAGCCTCCGGTAATATTCAGGCTTTGTGTGAGAAAAGAGACAAGTGCTGACCTTTGCCATTATAAATATGCCTGCCTGCTCGCTTGCATGCTGCGAGGCAAGGTAACTAGTTTTTTTGCGTGGTACCTGTGATGAACTCCATTGAACAACAAGAGTGTTTCTGTCAGCACTTCTTTGTTTGAGCGTGTCAAAAATGAGTGAGTGCAGTTAACAGGCTCACCTTAAACTCTTCTAGAGAAGCGTAGATCTTGCCCCGAAACTCGCAGTAGTTCTTTTTCTCCTTGCACTGCGGGCAGCATTGGCTAGTGTCCACTTTAATGCAGCGAGGGTGAACCTTGGGACAGTCCGGCTTGGTGCACAGAGGGCCCTCGTCTGTGCAGAGGCAAGGGCACGTCGAAGGGCCCGGGGTGAATTGCTCGCCGATGGCGAACACAAAGCCACTCTCATCCATGCAGCCTTTCCCCCTGTAGTCTGGGTAGGCGTACTCGTCGATGGCGTCCATAGACAGGGTTACGTCACTGGTGGGGCCCTCGTCTATTTGATTCAGGCTGTCCTGTTCGCTCCACAGCTCCTGGGACTTCCCGCCCTTAGATCCTCGTGTCTGGGAGTTGAGGTCCGTCCTGGTGCGGCTCACGGCAGTCCTGTTTGGACCCAAGGCATTGATTTCGTCCGGCTGCTGCTGCTGAGCGCCGTATCTGAGCGGCTCCTCTGGGGCCGGCTTGTCCTGATGTTTGTCCTCCCTGGCTTGGGTCAACACCCTTTCCAGACGTTCTCGGCTCGCTGGTAAGGTCGCAATAGGATTACACTGAGCGCCGCTCATCAGGACCCCGAGAACAAAGAGAACTTCTGCTGTCATGGCAACGGAGTGCAGCATCTCTCCCCACCACCAGTGAGGTGGGAAAACACCTTGGCTCACATAACACACTTCACATCTCAGGTGTGAGCCAGTCCATCTGTAAAAAGAAAATTAAACTGGGGTTATGTGCTCCATATTTTGTCTTTTTTTTTTTTTTATCCCGGGTGTCTCATTCAGCCTCTGGAACAGTGTGAGAAAATCAGACGACTTCAGCTCACCACTCCGTTGTGTCAAACATCCTGCTGAGTGTGACGCAAGTCTGCAGGATCAGTGAATTGGATCATCAGTACAGGGAGTATTCATAGGGCCGTGTAAGGAAATCGATACTACTTCATACTGAAATACCACCCTGCATCAATCGGTCGCAGCGCTGACAGAGTAAGAGGAAAATAGCCAAGGAAGGGCCTGAATCTAACACTCTGAAGCTCCTGCTCCTCTTATGGAACAAAGACTCAGGATCAATGTCTGCTTTTCCTTAAATGAATCACAGTCATCTGTACAAAAGGAGAAATTGATTTGAAAATGGAACATAATTCCACTCTGGAAAGATGAAGTAGCCATATCAATTTCAAAATAAAGCCTGATCTGCTATATAGCTTTTGCAAAGATCCATAGGGAAATCAAAACTTTCTCTAAAAGCAGCATGCTAAATAACTCTTTGTTCTGTTTTAATCAAAAGAAAAAGCACATCACTTTCTTTAAAGTTTTCAACTATGTGAGGAGTCAATACAGGGCAGCTCCAGTCGAATGAAATCCCAGGATCAACTGCAGACGTTGCAGAGGCTGCACATTTTTCTTTTCTTTTTCTTTTTTTTAAAAGCTATAGTCAATGTTTTTGTTTTGGTCTCTTGCTTAACTTGATTTACTGCAGCATCTTGAAATTCAAATGCCTGATAGGACGCTTTGCTGCGTACGGTGGCCTACTTCCATTCATTTCCTCACCAAATGTTCGGTGTCACCGCTGAGCTCCGTTTATCGGGCTGCAGCCATGTTGACATTTATAGCTTATTTTGAAGGGAGGTGAGATTGAGCTCCGTATTGACTCACTCAACAATTAACTGCAATGTCTTGTCTGCGCTTGTTTAGGAATACTTCACTGTATTGATTATTCTGTCAACCTCAATGAACGCAGCTAATTTCCAGCAGAGTGATAAGGAGCCCTTAACACAGGAGGTGAAGAGAAACTAAGCATTAAATAAGCTGCAAGTAAATCCGTTTAGGTATGTGGTAAAACATAGCAGAGCAGAGATAATGCTGGGACAACCAGCCACATTAATTCTATCCGACTCCAACAATGAAGCCAAAGTCTCCCCATATGTTTTAAGTCTTGCATTTTGATATTCATGAATTCTGATCTATTCAGAGGGAAAAAGGCTAAAATTGACTGCCGGCACGCCGGTGGTATTTGAGCTGTGTTTTAGCTGAATTGCTATGTTTGAGGCAGAATCTTTGGGAGCTGCTGTGGAACTGAGAGGAAGCAGAACGAGGTGCATACCGATAACGCTGCTGCAGCTGAGTGAGAGAGAGATGAGCCCAAGCCTCATTAGTAAAAGGACCTCATTTGGCTTTTCTCAGCCTCACCTCTCCACCTTAACAGCTGTTACTAGCTGTCACACAGTTACTGCTGCTGCTCTGTTCTCCATCAAGTCGGAGCTCTGGGTGGCCCTCAGGCTGGTTGTCAACTGGGCACAAACTAGCCATGGCACCACAGTATTTACAGGATAAGGCTGGTGAAACATTTTTCTCACTGTCCACAAATGCCAATGGAACGACCGGCAACAAACTAATCCTCCATACAACAAGTAAATAAGTGTAGTCTATTTTAGGTTATAGCCTAAAACTGTGCCACAGTCCTCCACTGTTGCTCAAAAAAGATTAAAAACACATCAGTGAGCTGTTGCGCTGCTGTTCCTTCACTTTGACGAGCATGAGCGATGTAGTTTATTCTGTCAGTGTGTTACTCCACTTGCCATATGCTAGGCCTGTATTAAGTAGTAGTGTAGCGGCTTGTGGACTCCATGTGTCTGTTGTAATGTAAAAGTTGCTGGTGGCTGTGTAAACTGCCAGTTCAAAGCAGATAGCTTTGCACAAATGTAGTGAATTTCTATCAAAATGTCTCGTTAGCTTTGTGATTAATCGAAATGCTACTATGAAGGACATAATACATTCAACATACGGTGCAATATGTAAGAACTGGCCACGTGTTGAACTTATACTCCAAACAAGGCAGAATACAGCCAGAGAAGTTAACTGCTGCGAATTGTATTCTGTTTGTGCATGTAGCTACTCTTAGCTTGTTAGCTCAGTTAGCTGTGCAGTTAGCAGGATTTTTTTGTGATAACAGGACCTTGGACCGCTGAGAGAAAGAGGATTTCAGGCCCGGGGCCAGCTGGTTCGCATGCTTAATTCAGTAGGTATCTCTGCAACACAGTACATAGATGACGTTGACTTCACCTCAAAACTCTTCTTTCTTCACATTCTGTTTTTTTGTTAATTAATGTTTGAAACTGAAATTCTAACATATTACTTTTTCATTTTTTTTAAATTTTTGTTTAAAATGACTGTGTGGTGGCTGTTTCCAGACGACACAGAGCCTTCTTGAAAATAGAGACTAGTGTCTTTGTGACACTTTTTAAAGATTTAGGTCTTCAGCAGGAATGAATAGGCTCGGGGCAGAGTGTGACACAGCATAGAGAAATCTCAGAGCGCTCAGAGACAGACTTGTGCACATTGGTAGCATTTGTCTCTTCGTGGCATTTTTGAAGAATAAGACATATGTAGAATAAGTCCATCCATACACTTTAATATTTAGCCTTTACAACCTCATGCAGATTATATGCATCAACAAATTAGAGTGCTATGTTCATGCCATCCTAATGTCATCCAAATTATCTCAGACATCTATCATAAATGTCCAATTCAGTCTTAGCGTTACGTGTGCCAAATGTCATGAAATGTTAGCAGTTTGATTGAAACATAGAATTCCATTAAATAATGTTAAGATCCCACTACTCAGGTTCAAGTGATGGCAAAATTTCTTACATTTATAGTGTTGCATATAAGCAATTTGGTCAAAGGTCATGGATTTATCTTTTTCCCCACAGCCCTGCAGAGAATTCACTTTTTTGATTCACTGCTCTATCTTGAATGCTTGCAAAAGATATTCTGGCTGGAAAGAAAAAACAACTGCAAACTGACAAGAAGATTCAATACGGTGTCTGCACTCCTCTGCGGTGTAGGGTGGAGGCTTGTAGACTACTGCTCAGACAAATGTGAGAATTAAATTGAGTCTAATGAGCACATAATGTTTGATATACCGCATGCATGCTTCTGTAAAAGTCTCTTTAAGGATTGGGACCTGATGTAGCAACTCTCTGTTTTTACCGACATTGCTCGGGTCAAAGCGATACAGGCAGTCAGACTCATAAACTCAGCACCCGAGTGACCTGACATGGCCCGTGCTCAGTGCCTCATTAACGACTGGTTGCAGCCATCAATCAGAGGTATACCAGGGTTAATATGAGCCAGCATCACTGAGTTCGTTCACACTTCCGACAAATTTGAACACCCACTTTCGAGCAACAAATCAACTCTGTAAGTGGTAAAAACAGCTCTGCAATTTACACTTGTCAGCTCCAAATAATTATCTCTGGAAAACAAACACTTCTCAACGCTGAAAAATGAGCTGTATATTTCGGTCTTTAAGAACTTTTCTTTTTTTTAAACAAGAGCAAAGTAGTCATGTGGTTTTCCTGTTTCCACATCTGTTTGGCAACTGACAGGACTCTGCATGGTTCCAAACACTGGAGTCGTCCAAGTAATTATCAAGTGGCACAAAGTGCTGAAATGTCCGGCCAAAAATGGTCAATTAAAAAAGAAACACACATTGGAACAGTTCAAAATCTCAGTCAAACTCTTGTGGATTTTAACATGTTGTAGGGCGTTGGACGGAAACAGTTTTAGGAACCAGGCAGAAAGCCTCTCGAGGTGAAACATGCATGATGTCGGCAATAAAACCAAGACCTCCACTCAGCTTCTCTGTTGTGCTAAATTGTAATGTTATCTTGTTTCTGTAATTGATTTTTGATGAATAAATAACGATGCAATCAGAGGCTCTGAGAAATCATGCAGAGAGAGAGAGAGAGTGTGTGTGTGTGTGTGTGTGTGTGTGTGTGTGTAAATTGGCAAACAAACTACACACCCCTGGAGTAAAATAAGGTCCTTAAATATACACATTATTAAAACATCTCTGCGCACTTTATCAAATTTTAATGATCGAGCAGTACAAGAGTTTAAACGGGCTGAGTTTCTAATCCTCCACCGTTTAGCCAGCCAGCCACGGTCGGACAGCGCTGGGATGCGACGTGAGAGTTGTCAGTTCAAACCTCAGGCCTGACAGGTTGAACAGCGGGAAAACCTCAGCTGGAAACTCAACAGGAGAGGAAGTCTATTTCCATCGAATACAATATTACATCATTGGAACTTGGTATCAGTGAGGAAAGTCATATATAAACCTGAGTTGATGTACCTGCTGCAGTGTGCATATATAGTCACTTCTGTTTGAGGTCTGCAGGGCTTAAACAGCCCAAAATGCACATTTCGCATTGTTTTGGTAGTTTAATACTTGCTATGAGACATTTTTATACATGTAATTTTGAACTAATAATATGTTTCAGAGATCTGCAACTGAAGATAACAGGTTATTCAATAGATTTCTCATCTGGGTTCGTATTTCTGTCGGAGCTTTAGTGGCTGTTCCTAATAGTTTCAGTAATGTCACTCTGTGGGAAAACTGTATAGGTCTGATCTGGTCTTTTGATGCAAACAGAAAGAATAAACTTTGAAATTTGTTAATGCTTAGCCAAAAAAACCTGTCTAATCTGAAATGTTTCCTTCTATGATCCAATAACAATTGTCCACTGTCACTTCATTATTGTCACTTTCAAGTCCACTTTGTGGCAAATTCAATTATTACCCCTTCACTACCTTTCAAATGGACATTCAAATGGATAAAAGCTGTTAATACTTTTACATCAATGTCAGCAGAACATATGGGTCAACACTGCAAGGACCACAACTTTGCCAGACATAATGTAGGGCACTCTTCATGTCTCGAACCAAAGCACCAGGGTTGGGAGAGTTACTGAATTATATACAGTTACCAATTTACTGTTCAAAAATGTAGTCAGTAACGAAATTATATCATTCTTCATTTTAATGCATTTTGTACTGAATGAATCTGTAATCTATTTACATCTTTTTTCTGTAGCTTCACCAGAATGCAATTAGGTTTGTTTTGTCTTTGGTTATGTAATCCCATTACTATTAGCTTTCTAAGCACAACGTAAAGACTGTGATTACATGTCCTGCTTATTTTCACTACTGTGTATTTTCACTGCCTTAGAAAGTAGAGCCTTGCCAATACATGATTACTGGTGTTGATGCCGATCAAAAAAAGATCTGATATCTGATGTACCGGCCAACATTGTTTTTAATATTTATACAGTGAAACACACATTTTTTGCAGTTACCCCTCAAATGTGGTCATCAAACAATTGACAACAAAGATACGTATGTAGTAGAGGCATGATATTTAACAGTTAGGTTACAATTTTGATGTCAAAAATGACATTAGTGAACTGAAACAATACCTTTACTCAAAATTTAGTAATTAAACATTACCGCAGGCATCTACTTCTGCATTATGTTCTATAAAAAAAAAAAAAAGTTTTCAAAATTTCGCATATCGGACAACATACACTGCAATGCCAATTAGGGATATTAATGATTAATCGATTAATCTCTGTTAAGAATGTCGATGATAATGTATTGAATATGACTTTGTATTGAATAAAGACCAATCATGTCAAATTATCAACCAATAATTGGTTGATAAGGCAGACGACTATCGATTAAAGAAACTGCATAACATTTGCATCCCTAATACCAATATATCTATGATGGGCCAAAATCGACCAATAACATCAGCGAACCAACATATTGGTCGGGCGCTGTTAGAATAATTATCAGTTCGAATTACAATGGAGAGTCATATTTCTGGGGAAAAGGCCGAATAAACAGACTTTTGGGTATAAATGAGGTCAAATTTAACCATAGTGTACGCTGGTACAAAATCCATTTCCAGTGTACAAGGAGAGGTAATCACATCATGCGCTCAATAGAATAAGACCTGACTTACATTAAAATGTCTCCCTTTACTTAAAAATATTCCACTTCTCTGGCTCCAAATCTCCACAGCTTGATTTCCTGCACACATTAAACAACAATTATCACACATTGCACTAGATGCTACCTTGGAAAGGCGATGCAGTATGCAGCCGCAGCAAATTATAATTATCTGCCTTAAATGGCTTAAAATCCACAATAATAAAACTGCATTTTGTTATTCTGCTCGCCTATTAACATCGCAAATCTAAATGCTGCCGCACCTTGTGCCATTACTTTTGTTGACTAACTATGTTTCCACTTGCCACTGACATTTAAATGTTGCAGTGGCTTCCTGCAACACAGAGAATGAACTCACTATTAGCCTCAGTGCTTGCCAGCAAGAGCGGGTTTGGTCATTATCGTCACTGTAGATATAAATCCCCCCGAGTCCAAAGGCCATAGTTCTGTTTACAAGTCAGGCTATCGAACGTAGCCGGTTGACCACTGAGGTGCAGCACCAATGATTAATCAAGCAGGAACTCCACCTGGCTGTTAGTTCACGGTTCAATGATGCTCACCATCGCATTGATTTATGACTCATAAATTATTGTCGTTTTCATTACCCAGCGGAGCGAATACGTCTTGACACACACAACCTGAGCTCGGGGTGAAATTTTTAGCCCCACATTGACTAATAAGATACTGTTATTCATATAGATTGAATTGGCACGGCTTCAATAACACAAAGCATGGCGGTGAAGTTGCATTAAGGTTGACCTGCCGCTTGCTTTCCTGCTTTGATGCCACTCAGGAAGGCTCCTTGCAGGGGGGTTGATAGCAGTTTCACACACAAAAATGCTATAAATAGGGCCAAATGCACTGAGGCAGCTCTCTCATCTCCAGGAATTTTCCACAAGAGAGCTCAGATGTTTCCGTCTGTTTGTTTATTTCTAATTACCATGTGTCATTAATAAGTGTGAGCAGTACTTAAAAAAATATTTGTAAAATCTGATCTGGCTGGTAAAACCTCATGTTGACAGGAGGAGGAGAGAAAGTGACGCGCACAGATTCCTTCTTGTTTTGATTTGTGTTTACGGCCGGCATCGTGCCCTGTTTAAGTCTGACACCGAGCCTCCAAAACAAGCAAACACATGCACATTCACATTGTCTTGGAGAATAAAACTCCTGCGATGTCCCTCTGATAAATCAAACTGGATGTCATTGAGAGGAAAACCATCTCCTCAGGGCTGGAATTAACCCAGACAGACAATATGGCCTCGTCGCTGTGTGCACTTAATTTATTGCACATTACAGATTCTCCTACTAACACTGCTCCAACGTCCCAACATGCCATCGATGGCACACGGGGAATGCAACAATTTACTTTGTGGTCTACTTCAATTTATGACGAGGCAGATCACGGGGGATGAGATGTGAAATGTTTAGACAGTGGTGGCTAGTGGGCTTGGATCTGACAGGGCCGAGAAAGTATTGAATTAATGATGCCACATTTTAAAAACTTGTTTTCATACAGATAAACAGTGTGAAATGATGAAATCCAATTAGAGCAATAAGGGACACTAAGGCAGGAGGAGTATTAAGCCATCTGCCAGTGAGTAAAGATTGCTGCAGGGCTGCCTAATTGAATTTTATCCTCTGACTGTAAATCTTGTGAGTGACCCAAATCAGAGGAAAGTTTGCCTAAACGTGCGATGCAAAAACCAATGGCCCCTTGCACGACTGTCACATAATCTTAAGATTATGTGCGGCGGAACAAGGTGAGAATTTGCTCACACACACAGGCTGCCAGGGCGAGTGTGTGGCTGGAAATGTAATAAGAGGCAGAGTGTAAATCAGCTGGATGTTGAGATGATGATGACAGCAGGCAGCCTTTTTATTTTTACTTTCTTCTGTGTCACACGCAGGGGTGGGGTGGGGGGGTTTAACAGAACAGAACTGCACAAATAAACACAAATGCTCTCAGAAAATAATGCATTTTCAAGACCCCATCATCTTTTCTACAACTATGAATTCATCGAATGATAAACACAGTATTGCACATGTTTAGGCTGCCTACTCTGCTGTTCAAGGCTGTGTTGACTAGATGTTGCATCCTGGAGTGAGTGTGTGCGAGCAGGCAGAGTCTTTGTGCAGCCACTGATATCCGTGTGATGCTTCTTAGAGCAGCTTCAGTCCCATTTACATCAGAATACCCACACTCCTCACTCACACTGATACCTATGCAGCTTCTACAGGTGCATCAGCCTTTTGCGCAGGCTGCATTAGAGTCTCCCCCCCCTTCAGGCTGATTTGCATATAAAAGCTTTTTGGTGATGGATGCAATTTAATTTTCATGCGGGTACGGTGGCTTTCCTTGTAACCCCGAGAGAGCAAAAAACAAAAAATAAAAAACCTTCCAAGAGATGCAACCCAAGCACCAATTTTCAGCAGGACATTCTCAGCAAACTAAGTTGATGTGATTTTCTCCAAGCATCCAAGCAAATGAAAGCACCAACATGCATGAATCAAGAAAAAAGCTGCATCCTGACACAGCAGCGTTGATATAATTCACCTGTGATCCTCGGAGTCTGTATGTATCCGTCAGCAGCGCGCCGGGTTGAACACACAGCCTTTCGGACAGCTGGACAGCGGGAGAGCCGCGACAGCAACAAATGATCAGCGGTGAGGAGATGGAAACTGACGCTCGTTAAGCCAGTCAAATGCACAGTTTCCCCGGAGGATGCTGCAGGTCATCAACGCGCCGCGCTCAACTTTAATCGCCACAGTGAGTGAAAAAGCGCTCCGTCTCCGGCGATCCGCCGCTGCGAGTGCTGCTGCTGTCCCTGCTCCACACTGGCACTTTGTTTCTCACGGTGACAACAAAATAAATAAATAATTTAATAAACGGAGGAGGAGGAGGAGGAGGAGGGGGGTGGGGGTGGTTGGGGGACGCGCTCAGACGTCACGTTCGTCCGCGCGGCCACCAGGTGGAGCAGTTTAAAGTGGGAGAGGCAACAACAGGCAGTCAATTAGTGGGACCAGTGGACGCTCACAGGTCGGTTCATGAGGTCCACATGCGGCGGTGATTAACGACTTCACTTAATTATCTCCGATTAGAGAGTCGTTTCCGTGACACAGTTTGGTCAACGCGTAATTAGTTGCCTAATGAGAAAAGACTAAAGCACATTATACACGGAGGGGAATTAAAAAGTGTGGATAATTGTCAGTGTAATACCTGCACGGTGCACACCGGGAAGCATGCAGGGCCCAGGATTTTAGAGAACACTGAGGGTCACCAGTCCTGACACATACCCCCCACCGAGCATGTGACCAGAAACACATACATTTACTGTTATCATTTTAATTATTCACATGTCTTTTCGTCAGCTGGGCTAACTATTCAATTACACTTTCTGTTTAATTCATGCTTTAATTCATGCAATTCGCGTTCACCTGTAGACTGTAGTTGGTAGCTACTTACATTTAACGTAGCCTACCCATTGAGCACAAACCAGGATTTCAATATTGATTACTTATTAGAAAGAAAATAGTATTTTCAACCATCTGAGATGTCCTTTACAACACCATCCTGTCACAAAACACACATTTACATAAGTATTTTGGATAATTAGTTCACATGTAGGTTGAAAGAGAGACAATAGTGTGATAGTGTGAATGTATTTCTTCAGAGTCATGTTGCCCTGGCAGATGAAATGTGGTCTACACAAAAACTTCACTACAACACACAAAATTTTTCATATAAAAGTTCAGAAATATGGAACCATAGAGTCCAGGAAACTGTAATGGGAGTACTTTTGTTCATTAATGTAAAATAAGAGATACAGCTTACTGTTGTAAAGCACATGGGCATGTACTTATAGCTTTTATTACTCCGAACCATAACTTGTGCAGCAAATTTCACAAGCTGAAAAAAAATACAACGTTTTAACCCTGAAAACAGCTGTGGCTACGGTGGCTTAATAGGGTAAGTAATAACTGTGAGTCTGAAGGTTGGCAGTTTGCTCTAACTGTGAATGTTTAATTAATTTCTCTGAGGTTGTCGGTGAAAACAACGTCCACTTGTAAAAGTCTTTTCAATGGAAAAATGTTCACAGGTTAATAAAACTGGCATTTTTTTAAAAACAGATTGCACAGTGTAGCGGCTGAAAAAAAATATGACACCATCCGTCTATAGATTGGTTCCCAAGGTGTTGCTTTCATGATATTCTGTCTGCCACCGGTCTCAGTTTTCCCCAGAAAAAATGATGGTCGAATTACAACAACCAGTGTTGCAAGATGAGAAATATTAAATGTACCAGAGGCTTAAAGTTGTAGTATTTTGGGGTAAATGATCGTACCGGAGTCAAAACCACAAGAACAAATAGCTGTAATTGTGTAATTTAAAAGAACATGTAGTTAAGATAAATACCTGAGCTTCCCGGTGCATTCAAAAGCAAGTTGACTTGGACAAAGATTCCTTAGTGAGAAAATTCAAGCTCCTCCTCTAAGTTGAGTGTTGTGCAGTGGCAGAGACAAAGACAGCCACACTCACGAATCATGTTCATCATCAAAGCCCACGTCCAGCATGACTGGCTGAAAGGGGTCACATATTTTGCTATTCTAATCATGAATTAAAACAAGACAGCATAGACTAAAACCAGACACTGATGTTTGTGACACAAAACGGTCAAATTATTGTACATTTTAGCATTTTTGGCTTCAATGATCGTACAGTGAGCAAAATACAAATATGGCAATTATATGATATAATATAATGATATGATAATCGCAACCAAAACTGGAAGATGCATTGTTTTCCCACAGCCACTATCTTCAGGTAGATGTGGAACAACTGGAATAACTGCAGTAAGTCTACACTGCAGAGGAAAAATAACCCCCCTGATGGAGGAGGTGAAGAAGGTGAAGAGTCAGAGTGATAGAAACAGAGACAAAACAAGAGCGAAGAGACAGGCTTTTACTTGATGGAGAGCGCTGGTGTTGTGTGAAAGTCTGTTCCCTCGCTGACAGACAGATAGATAGATAGATAGATAGATAGATAGATAGATAGATAGATAGATAGATAGATAGATAGATAGATAGATAGATAGATAGATAGATAGATAGATAGATAGGTTAAGTGGTACATAAGGTGCGAGAGGATAAGGTGAAGTGTTTACAGTGAGAATAACTAAAAGCGCATTATTTGAGTGTTTTGGAGTTTGTGTTATACAGTGTGCGTGATATGTGTTCCTCCTTACCACTGGGACTTGAGACAGTTCAAAACCTTCATTCTTTTGTACTAGATCAGTAAGTAACAAAGCCCTCCTACTCCTACAGGGTTTCTAGGTTGTTTATTTTCGTGGACAGTAGGTAGGCATTTAGCAGTAGCCATGTTGCTAACGTTGTCTTCCCGACAACACCGCCAACAGTAACACCACTGGGAAACACAGGGTTGAAAAGTTCGTCAAGTTTCATAGCAGATTTAAACACCCTCTACCTACTGTATATTGTATAAACAGTATCATATAGACAGTGGAGATCTACTGAAGGAATAGAAGTGACAAAGTACAAAACCCAACGAGGCACCACAGACAGAATGGAACTATATTTTCAGTATTGCAGTGATTTTCATCAGGGATTGAGTGACAAAGCTGCCTACCTAATTTGCCACCGACTTTTAAGTTGTTATGCACCTAAAAAATATATATATTTATTTACTTATTTACCTCTAAATTGCTTTTTCAAAACTGCATGACGGCAGAAAGCTCCAAAAATGGCCCCCTCGCTCCTGCCTGTGTCAGGTTGAAAAAGGAAAATCATTAATATAGCATTAGAAGCTGGCAGTGAAACCATAACTGCCCTGGGCACACATCAGCATACATGCAGCACTGTTCTCTGCTGCTACACCTTCCCCCAGGTTCAAATGTCATTCTTCAAATGTCATTACATTTCTGCCCCCATTAACTATTGATTATCTCCACTTTTCGAGCCGTGCTGTGGAAATGGCCCACATGGCTCGCTACCCACACTCCACAGATCAGGCGGAACAGAAGTGCCCACCTCCTGGTTTTGACACGCAGGAGGGAGGGGAGGAAGTCAGACTCAGGAGCAGGGCTAAAGAGGGACAGAGCGGGACACAGAGCGGACGGACCGCACTGTACCCCACCTGCCCATTAGCCGTATGCTTGAGTGGACGACTGGAGGTTAAGTTGTTCTTTTTTGGGACCCGTGAGAATTTTACCACAACATGTGTTGAATATTTACTGTGAGGTCAGTCCAAGTTTGCATTTGCTTTTCAGGACAGAGCAGGTGGAAAAGTTTGTTTGGGCAACAGCTCTGTGCCCTCTGCCATCAACAAACTACATCCATAATACAGTGGACTAGTTTTTGCAGACTTCTCTAAATGTCTGGTAATGGCAACCTATTCTGCCTTCCATTGTTTTCTATTTTTCAGTATTTCTGCTGTTTGTGCTTCACATGTACAGGCTGTGGGGTATTTCTCTGGTGAAAAGTATCTTTTTGCTATGAGTCAGACTATGCTGGGTGTCTGGTATTTGCTTTTCTTTATATATGAGAAAGACAAAGGGGAATTATAACCTTATAGCATTTGTAAGTTTACTTATGTCAAGGATTTACATCAATAAAATATTACAAATCCTATAATTAAAACAACTTTTTGGGCACCAAGGACATTTTTCTGAGATTTTGAACAAAATAGCTTCAGTGCTCTCTGAACTGTCAGCTATAATTTTCAGCTGAGGGGAAAGTTGTTGCTGCTTTATGTACAATTAAAGCTCATAACTACACCCAGACTAAAAAAAGCATAAACCCTTGAAGCAGATGTATTCAGGGGTCAGAGTAATCAACAAAAACATAAAATATTTTCCACACCAGCAGAATTGTGACAAAAACAAGCAATCTGTATTCATAAAAAGTCCCATTTATTTCAAAGTCATTTCATCAACAAATATTACAAATTTGCATTGGTTGGAGGGCAGACCCATACCAGAAACACATGAATAAAACATTTATTACCATAGTTGCTCAGCGCCCATTTCAGACGCTGTACGTTGAAGCATTCAACTCATTTAGTTTAGAGAATAAACTAGAAACAAGCTAGCGTACAAAACAATAAATGAGTTGGTTAGACCGCTCCCGCCTTACAGGATTACTGCGTAGAGTGAAATCCACGAGGATCCAATGTGGCTTTAGGATAATCCCATCAGAACTGCTACAGAGCAATGCTACTACAGGACACAGAAGCCTGTTAGCACTGATGAGAGCCTACAGCAGAGTGGAGCAACCCTTGTTAAAAAAATACTTAACACACTGACTTCTATTGTACAAGACAAACATTTTAACAGCCTGCTGCCAACAAAGCACCACCTCTTATGTCACTAGTTTGAAATATCTAACCAAATCTGACTGTTAACTAGATACACAGATAGAAAACTAAGTCAATATTTGCAATATTTGAAAATACCTCTCCTGGAGTAAGTCTTCATATAAAGCTCTGTAACATGAACCCATTTGAAAAATATATTTTTTTAGGGCACTAATTCAAGCCTGAGTTACCCACATTAATTGTTACACATGCTCTTTAGATAATACTGAGTTAATATGCACCTCTGCTGCCTGTTTCAATTAATGAGGACATGTTTTGATACTAACCATCCTTTCAGTCTGTTTTCAATATTCTCCTGTTTTAAGGGAAACAAGTGCTACGCTGGCAAAACTTGAACACACTGGTGTAAGCTCTTTTTACGCCTGTATGCTCAATTTTAAATAATTTCTCATCATTTAATAATGTCTTACCAGTCAGTTACACTGACTAGACTTGAAAGGCAGACATCAATAAGGAGCAAACTTCTGCCGCTCAGATTTTTTGACGCCGGAGGTTGGCATTTTTGCCGTATAAGGGGATAAACCCTGCGTTAGGCTGGAAGCGGCTGCTGGGTGGACAGCCAGGACGGGGAGACCTTTCATGCCAAGCAGGCTGGAAACGGGGAAGGCGTAGTGTGGGTTTTGGATGGTTTGTAAGGTGGAGGGAGAGTGGACGTTAATGGTGGGGGCTGGGGTGCTGGCCGCCAGGACGGCCATAGAGGTAGCAGCAGTGGAGGCAGTGGGATTGGCCTGAGCGAAGCCCATGTTGAGGTCAACTGGGGTCGCTGAAGAAGCAGCCTGCATGGTGTATTTAGCCATCTCTAAGCTGCAAGTCGTGACGTTTGGAGAGGGAGTTGAGATGGTGAAGGGTTAAGAGGACAAAATGAAAAAAAGGGGAGAATGGGTAAGACAAATGGGAGATGGGAGGTGAGAGAAAGGAGAACACATCAGAATCAAAGAAGGAATGTGTTAAAAAGCAGAGACAATAAGGATTTTAATGCAGTCTAGAGAATGGAGCAGTGAGATGGAACAAATCCAGCCTCACCCTGAGTACAATAACTCTGCCCTCATACAATAGCATGGTGTTTGGCTGTCTTATCACCATGCAGCGGTGTGAAGCCCTGCTGGACGTGGTCGCCCTGTGTAATGTCTTACCTGGCGTTGATGAGGTACTGGGCCACGCTGATGCTGGCCGGCGAGCCTGTGATCGTGACTTGGCGCATGGCAGAGCCATCAGTGGCGCTGGCAATTTTGATGTGAGCTCCAGAGACCTGGCGAATCTCATTGATCTTGCTGCCTTGTCTTCCAATTATGCAGCCAATAAACTGGAAGGGGGGAGAGTAGAAACATGTAAATAGCAAATCAGCTCATGTTCCCGTACTTTCAAGGATTAGATTTCCAAATGGCATGTGCGGTGGTGACAGCTGGACCACAGTCTTATCGTGGTTTTCTACTGAGGAAAACACCCATTCCTCGCTGAGTTATTGTATTAGCAGAAAACGTCTCCCTTAGCATTGTACTCATAATTCTATGGCACCGTACTGCAAGTGTAAGATCACATTAAATGTGAGTTGATGATACATTAAGTATGGTATATCATACACTATTATTTTAAACAAACAGTATTAATTTCTGCCACTAGGGGTCTCAGTCAAAACAGAACAAAAGATGTATGTAGCGTGAGATCATGGGAGTTGCTGTTTTTATTGTTAGCCAACCACCATTGCTGAGAAATGCTAACAGCATACATACAGTATAAAGCAATATACCAAGCAATGGCAGCCTTGTTGTTAGGAAAGCAAGGCGGTATAAATGGGTTCTGAGAAGTTTTCAAAGCCGTTTACAGACTCAGTAGAACTGATGGAGAGTGAAGGACTGTACCAGAGGAACAGAGCCCTCAAGGCAAAAGCATAATCACCCTTGATTTTGCAGAGGGTGCTCGGTATAATTAAGAGGCCTTAGTCGGGTGATCTGAGTGGCCTCGAGGTGGAATGGGAATGCAAAAGTTCGGAAATGTATGAAGGGGCAAGACCATGTAGGGCCTTGTACGTAATAAGCAGTGTCTTTACATAAGTTCTGCGTTTTATATAACATATTTATTAGAGACAGAGCTGGACTGACTGTTTCCTTGTACCAGTCTTTATGCTAAGCTAACTGGCTGTTGGTGGTAGCTTCATATTTACAGTACGAACATGAGAATGGCACAGATCTTTTCAGCTATCTCTACACAACTTACACTACTTAAGAATATTAAAACGATGTTCACATTTAATTTTAGGCGATTTATGATTCTAATAATAGATTAAATATGCATCGCTAATACACTGCTTCAAATCCATAAAAACAGTATTCTATTGTTTGTTTTTTGTAATATTCAAGCTGCAACAAGATAATACAACCACAATGGTCATTGCAGTTTATTTGACCAATAGTTTATGTTAGCCACAAAAAGGAACAAAATAAATTACTTTCTGCAGCTAAGAAACTTGCAACATTTTTGTCCAAAAAAATCCTCATTACGGTTGTCCTCCTAGAGCGCGTTTAATGAAGTAAGAAGCAGGAGGATTAGCGGTGCGAGTTCTAGTGCTGGGAGAACACAAACAATGTGGCACTTACATCATTAGGTATTGCCAGCTCTTGTGAACTTGTGGGGGCAGATGCATCCAATCCTGCAAAGTAGGACAAGGAATGCTAACAACAGTATGGCACTAATGGCTTTCACTTTCATGGTATGACAAGTTGCCCTACTTTGTCAGGTTTATCTCTGGTACACTGCTAAATTAGGAATATGAAAATGGCATCTGGCAAAAAAATCTTTCTATACAGACACATATACTGAAAAACATATTCAGCACACATACTATGCACATATATTACATTGCTACAATAAAATAAGATAGATTATCATTAATATGAGTATGTTTCTATCACACCAGTCCTGTCTATATAATCAAAATGTTGCAATGTTTTGTCCTCAGTTAGTTTCGGCAGAGTGTATGAGTATGTGGGGATGGTTGAGGTCAGGGGTGGTCTGGCCAAGACGATGTTAGATTTGGAGGAGAAAATGTTGCAGAGGTGGAGGATGGGGTCAAGAGATTAGGATTTGTTTTTGGAGGGGGGAAAATTGGGCAAATGGAGCTGAAATTTTGGGAGGATATGAGAAATGGTGAGAAATGGTTAAATATTTACTGAGCTGCAAATATTTGTTGACATTTTTCACATAACCCTCTCAGAGAACTCTGCTGTTTTTCATTCTGTCTGCTTCAATCTGTCACAAACTCTTCTGCATGATTAATATTTCAGTGACTTACAATCAAGATTGTTGATAATAAACTAGTGTGGTGGCTAAAACTTCCATATTCTATTCACTATTCTTTTGTTTTCATCCCATGTTGTGCTACAAATAGATATGTAAACAACAATGCATGATATTTTGATCTCTGCAAAGCCAATTTCTACTAAACAAAAACCTGTGAGAGAGTCTGTAAACTCTGAGAGAATGGAGACATCCTTGATCTTCTCTGAAGTGACAGGGGTGTTTTGATGACGTGATTCGAAGAGGAGTGAAGACAGAGGGATAGATGGACTTCCCCGGGGAGCCGTGGGTACGTACCAGGGAAGGTAGGGTTGCTCTGCCCAAGGGAAGGGAGGGGGATATGCTGCATAGCCAACTGGTGAAGCTTGGTCAACTGCAGGGTAGGAAGGAAGTTAGAGCTAACCAATCAAACTGGATTATTTCAGAGGAGCTGACAACTACAAATACAGAGCCAATCTGAAGTTCACAAACATCACAGATGGTGTCAGTGTGAAGAGATTCATTTCCTTCAGAAAGCATGCTGGCTTCTCACGGCAGTCATCAGAAAATACAGTCACATCTCTGGCTACAAAGCTCCAACTCATCATTAAGATCTTCACTTTTCATTTCAATTATTGCATGCCTCTACTGTTTGTTAATGTTAGTAATGTCAACAGATCAGGGTTAGAGAAGTGTCATCTTTGCAGAGTAGGGTACACAGAGGGCATAGTGGTGGCTTGGAAGGAGTGGGCAGGAGTAGGGCAGATGTCAGTCACTCAAATAAACATACTTACATCTTGATGTGCAAACGCATATTGCCCTGGAATTGCAAAGGCCTGAAAGGAATAAGAGAAGAGCTGTGGTTATATATGACCGGGAGGTGCAGACGTGTTCTAGCATGTCACTTGAAACTTGAATTTGTCACAGTGCATTTAGAGTAAAGCGTGCAGTGCACTGAGTGCTTTACTGAAAATCCATTCCCTTCCTCTTTTCCATAGTTCTAATGTGTATAGATTTGATGGAATTTCATCTAAATGTCATCTGCTGTTTTTCCCCCTCTTTGACCATGGCCAGAAATCCAATAACATAAACAGATGTTTGATAGGTCAGAGCAGACTGTGCCAAATGCAGGACAGCGACTCGCCAGCTCATAGAAATCATCAGCTTTAGTCACGACATCTTTCAGGTTTCACACTGCAGGGGAATTATTAATGTAAATGCCTTCTATTCATCGCTCTGACACATTACAGCTTGGCTGAATACTTTCTAATATGACCATTACCCCATCATTCTGCTTACAACGTTTCAAATATGAAGAGCTTATTGCTGTATAATTACACAGATGTGTCCCTCTAGTGGTGAAAATACGCTTAATGATCAGTATGACTCTGTGATAAGCAGCCCATTCAATTGTTATGTTTTTTACAGAACGGCTACAATCACAGCTGGATAACTCCCATACGGCTACTTACTTGTGCAGAGTGCTGTGGCGCTAATACTGCATGGGCTCCAGCAGGTATGGCCTTGGGACGGTAGGGAATAGTCGCTCCTTTTGGTGGAGACTGGAGACACAGTCATGCAAACCAAAAAGGGAGAGAGATTTATATGCTGCTGCAACTGAGAAAAGAATTCTTACCAGCACTGATGCGTTTTATATCCATTTTTATATCGCTTGCTGAATCCTTTTTTATATCCCATTCATCGGCAGAGAAAGTTACATGAAACCCCAGTCCAAAAAAAATCTTTGATTCGTCTGTGAATAGAACTGAATATATAGGGAATATTTTGGAGGTTTTGACAATAGACTGGATACTAAACAGGAATCCATTTTCCCTGTATGTTCAAGCTTATACAAATAACTACAGAATAAGTAATAGTATATTAAACTTTAGTGACTATTTGTGCAACGGAGGAAAATAAACTGTAATGCAGGCTTTAGATTGTTTACAACAACCGTACCTGCCTGTTAACCTCACTCAGTTGTAACACATGATTAGCCAGTGGTGGTAGGATGCATTTGTATCATGCTTAAGTAATCTCATTAATCATTTAAAAAAATTAAATGCAAAGATGCCAAACATTACATGGTTTAAGCTTCTCTAATGTGAAAACCTGCAGTTTCGCCTTGTCTTAAGTCACAGTTAACTAAATCATTTTGAGGTTTAGTCTGTTAAAATTTGAAGACATTCCTTTGAGCTCTCACTTTTATCTTTTACAAATCAAACAACATAGAGATTAATCAAGAAAATAACGCACAAATAAAGTCATAACACATGGATAAAACAGTCCGAATGAACTACTTCTTTACATTAATCCATAAGTAATAATACATAGTATATATTACCAGCTGCAATTACAAGTTTGTGAAATCCAGTTAGCAACTGAAAACAATTGAAAAACTTAATAATAATAAATAAATACAATAAAAACTGAAATAGCTGCCCAAAAGTAATATTTAAGTTCCTCTGACAGGGCTTTGAGGGTATGCCAGACAAAAAAAGCTGGGAACTACTGATATATTGAACATCATAGCATGTCGTGCCACTGCTGTTGCACATCACATGAGTATGACCAACCACTAGATCTGGAATTCAAAGCTTTAGCCTTGCAGGGGTAAAAGACTAAAACATGTCCTGAATGTGCTAAAAACCTTTTTACCACAACCTAAACAAATGTGACACTCTTGACGCCTAAATAGGGCTGTTGAATGTGAAGATCATCTGCTGTCTGACAGTGCTTACCTCCAGCATAACAGAGCAGATGTGTCTTACACACTGAGTGATGGCCTGTGGAGTGCCGGAGATTGTGACAGCCCTCTCCGTAGAGTCCGGCAGCATGTCTCCTGCCACCTGAACCTGAGCGCCTGTGGTCTTAACATCGCCAGACAACAGAAGAAACAAAGGCTATTTATTGCTGAAAAGGGTATGCCATCACACAAATTGAAATGCTGTTTCAAGCACCCACAAATTACCCTGAACACATTTTGACATGCAGGGAGCAGCTGCAAGCCAAATAGCAAATGTGTGCTCCAATATTTGAAGAGGCGTACACAAATATTGTCCATTCAGAATGAGTATTCAGCCTGCACCGATCTTTACAGGCATAACCAATGGGATTTTCACGAGCAGCAACCACAAAAAGATACACACATTTTAAGGCATAGAAAAACAAGACAAGTTTGACTGGAGTGTTTGATACTTGAGGTGTCAGTGCACAGGGAGGATGTTTTCCCTCCCCGTTTGGGTGCAGAAACAGAACTTCCTGACGGAAAATAAAAAAGAAAGGGACTCCTACCTCTCTGATCTCTTTGATTTTTGAGCCTCCTTTGCCAATCAGTGAGCCACACTGGCTCCCTGGGAAAACCAGGCGGAGTGTCACAGGTGGCTTGCTTGTCACGTTGCTGTTTGTCATTGCCGCGCTAATATCCTGAGGGAGAATTCAAAAATATGTTTTTCCACACTGACTGTAAAAACATCAGCTTTATTTGACAAGTCTATTTATTTATTTATTTATTTGGCAGGACTAAGGAAAAGGTGTGTGCAAGTTCTTCAGACTTGAGACAGAATCTACAAAAAATCTTCCATACATTCTGGTGTGAAACAAAATGCATTTTGGTACAGTTTGCTGCATATTTGTTCTGTTGTACCTCCTCAAACTTTTGTGCAATCATGGAGAAAGCTCTGAAGATGCCCTCTGTAGGTCCTGTGATGGTAACTATTCTCTCTGGGGACGATCCCTCTGATATGTTGATACGGGCACCGCTCTGGAAACACAAATCCACAATTATTCTGGCCTCAATTTGTTGTAGCTGATCTGCCCCAGCACATAAATTGCACGCTTTCATGCTCACCTCCTCCCTCATTTTCTTAACTGTTTCTCCTTTCTGGAATCGTGATGGAAATCATAAAAGAGAAGTTTGATTAGTTTCATAAAGAGAAGAAAACAAGACATTAAGAAAGAAAGCAATATGATTAAATACATGGTGATGGACTGTAAAATGCATCTACCTTTCCAATTATGCTGCCAACTTCCTGTGAATGAAAAGATAACAATGCTTGAGCAAGGGGCAAAAGCTTTTCACATTTAGAGCAGGATGTAATTATTTTAATATGCTTTCATCAGACCATTTGGGCAATTACAGCAAAAAAAAAAACACTTTTTCCATATTATTACCTTTCCGTGCATTAGCAGCCTCAGTGTCAGTGTAACATTCAGACTCCCATCTGAAGCCATTTCTTCCTTGTCAGACATTTTGTATTTTTCAAGCTTTAACGTAAACACTCTGCAAAAGGAAAGAAATTGTTTAAGACAGTTTGTCTGTATAACAAGAGATCTGGTGTTTAAGTAGATTATTTGTTGAAATAAAGCGATAATCTACAAGGTCCAAATTTGCTTAAACAATTGTCAAACTGGGCAGAGAGCGTCATAGGTAATTTAAATTTTCAGATTCTTCTTTATCTTTTGTGGTTATCGTCCCAATTAAAACTGCTATGTTCTTAATCTATTTATTACAAACTGCAGCAGCTGCAGGAAATGTGAGATGCATCATTTCCTGTGTTCCTGGGAGACCAGACACATTGAAAGATTTCAGGAACTGGGTGTTAGCTGCATCATCAGTGTTGAATCAGTATGAAGCAGAGAAAAAATTGATCTCCTTCTCAAAAAAGTCTTGGATCATTACCTCAATTAAGAAGTAATCAGAAAAAAGCTCCAAAATTAGAACAATCATTTTTTGTGCTGCTAAAAGGAGCCAGATTCCGTCTTTGAGATTTAAACTGGGGACTGACACTCTCTGAAGAGTTGTGGACCATTGTATTTGTCTGTCTTCTGATGATGTAGTTGTGAGCGAAGGGGGGGAGATAAGCTTATCACTAGGTGTAATCTTCACATGGGACTGTGTCTTTCGTTCCAGCTAAATACAAGTTGTGTGACCCCCTTGGATAAGATAAGACACAAAGGAAGCCAATTGTGCTGTAGAGGATCAAGTGATGTGTGTGTGACTGTCTCTTAATATCACACTGACACCACACAGTGTCGGCTCTGTGATGGCCGCGTATCCAATTTGTTGTATTTGCAGAACAAATAAAGAATGTGTTGTTGCCGTGTACGAAGGGCAGTTTATTGCAACCATGACAGACAGAGAGAAGACTATGAAGGACCAAGGTCACCTTGTATGCAAGATCCCTGTGGTTCTGAGAAATGTTCCTACCATTTATTTTTAATACTGGACTTGGCAAAGAGACATTGTGCACAGAAAACTCCTCAGTTGAAGAATCTGTAACAAGTTAACAAAATAATCTAAATTACAAAAAGGATTGTATTTTGGACTGACGAGTAAGCGGTCACATTTGAGACTTCGCCTAAAACCTTTGGCTTAATGCAAATGGTAGATTTACTTCCTGAGACCTCGGTGATAAAGTGTAGGGAACATGGCTGCACGCGATTGGTGAGCATGCATGAGGTATTCCCAGTTAATCCAGAGGTTATTTAATCCTACGCCAGGGTTTTAACAGTATGCATAATGACTGTGTTAAAGCAACGATTCCA
The DNA here is from genome assembly GCA_963678695.2 of Diplodus puntazzo. Taxonomy (NCBI): domain Eukaryota; kingdom Metazoa; phylum Chordata; class Actinopteri; order Spariformes; family Sparidae; genus Diplodus; species Diplodus puntazzo. The sequence goes on from OZ023168.1 coordinate 14,925,462, forward strand.
CATTTTGGGGTTTGCACGTCTTTAATTTCTTGTGCAGAGTTAGATGATTAGATTAATATGAAGCACAGTAAATATGAAGTTGTAGCCAGCAGCCGGTTAGCTTTGCTTTGCACAGACTGGAAACACATGTAGCTTGGCTCTGTTCAGAGGTAAAAGAATTTGCCTGACAACACCTTCAGAATTTACGTCCTGTTTATTTAATCTGTTGAAAAACCAACATCTTTGAGGGCTATGTGCTGGATTATTTTTTGGCTCTGACCAGCTGCCAAACCAGAAAGGCACTGCTCCCAGCAGATACAGTCTGGCACCTAAGTCCACTATTAAAACAGCATATTATGACACTTTACCGAATCAACAAATGAGATACAATGTTTTAATTAGTGACCTTCCAAAGGGCTGGTACATTGCTTTTATTACCTTATGACTGAGCCAAGCTAGCTGCTTCCCTATGTTTCCAATCTCTATGCTAAGATAAGCTAACCAGTGCCAGGCTTCTTGGATACTCACACAAACCAATAAATAGAGAACTCTCTGACGCCATGCCACACCTAAACAAAGACCAAAAAAATGAGTGTGAGTTCAAGTCAAGCATGCTAACACTGATGACAGCACGAGTGTCAATAATTATTAGCTGAAATGCAGCCACATCAGCGAGGTAACAAGCAAATAAAACATGGATTTTGAGGAGCTGAGACAAGTTTACAATAAGATATTGTTCTGGTACATTCCAATGTTGATAATACCACTCTGAGCTGAAAGATTTAATCCAAACGATATCATGAATAACTGGAGGGTGTCCTACTATGCTAACAAGACGCACAACTGTTCTCCCCTCTGTGTATCATTATAAAGTTACAGTGAACACATCAAATAAACAGCTACATCTCTGTCTAATCCTATAGGCTGGGATTTGTTTAGTTAATGCTAAGACCCTTTTGACCCATTTCTGTCACCTCCAGCACATCAGCGCCCACTCAAGACTTTGGAACAAAACACTGGTGCACAACAGCACCCACAGAGTATACATGATAAAACAGATAATCTACAGAAACCTAGCTCCCAGAGCACTGACAGGCAGAAGTGTGTTTCAAACAATAAAAAAACAAGGCATTAATCCTTGAGGGAAATGGAGAACAATGTCTAAGTGGATTACTTTAAGGGTTTCATAATAAATAGTATTCCACATTTGAGGCTGAAACAAAGCAGTTTTTAACAATCTAAAAGCTGTAATGAAAAGATGATTATATTTTGTAAGATTATCAAATACAAGACTGCTCGAGTTTAGGAACAATGCTCCTAAACAGACAATAAATCAATGATCCATATATTTTGAAACAAACACGTAAACTAATGTATCTTTGATATAGCGAAAGCTTTCTACGAATCCATCACTAATCACTTCTTAATATCTGAAGTACTATTTATAACCACTACATCTCAGACTGTAAGTATGCAGCCACACAGCCGGTATTCCTCCCTAATGTGATACATTATCGTAGCTCAAACTATCTCTGAGGTTGAGTCTGCGACAAAATGCATTTACAACACAGCAGAGTACAGAAAAACAACCAGCTTCAAATTAACTGTCTAATGGGAGTCAGGAGTAGTGCATTAAAAAAAGCACAAATTCCTGAGCACTCTTTAAATGGACAGAGAATAAAAAAAAGAAGTCAGAATTAAAAGTTCAATTTGAGCTTTATGTGTGGTTAAACTAACACTACTGTAGTATGCTGCATTGTTACCAAACTGAGCTGTGAACAATGTGACCCTTGAGTGCTCAGTGAGAGGCCTGTACTGCAACAAGAATGATTAGTATAAAGTACTGACCTTCTATTAAAAATACTTGCTCCTCTTCTTTATTTCTGGTGTCTCCTAAATGAACGGCCTTTTAGTTTGTAGTCCGTGTCCAATGTTTGCCCCCTTTGTTGTCAGTTATCCACAGAGTGGACAGATGGTTCCCTATGCCCTCAGACCGGCTGGAGCGGAGGCTGGCTTTGCTATTAGTCCCTCAGCTTAGCCCAAGATAAGCCCCTACGCAGGGCAAGTGAACCCGCATCTCTTGCCTAATTCTCCCTGTCACAGCCACCAAAGAGGCGTTCCTCCGCACGGAGATCCACAAGCTGAGGAGGCCTGAGGGCAGGGCAAAGAGGCTCTTTGGCTGGACGCTGTCCAGCACAGATAGAGAAGGCTACAGTAACAGCCACCACAACGAAAAAAAAATCGAGAAAGTCTAGCCTTTTGCAGTCATCAGAAACACAGAGAGACACTGAAGAGAAGCTTTGTTAACCGATGTTGCTCTGAGGCTAACAACTCTGCATGACTGCTGTGTACTTCATTAGATTTTCAGAGAGCTTCCTGCTAGCAAAGGGCCGGATTTTCTCTAAAAATACATCACCCTGTATGAAATCGGTGCTTTGTACAGGGAACCCGACTAATTGAGGGCTGGGGTGGACAATGTGGCGTTTGAGGTATTTAGTGATGTTAAGCACAATGTCTTCATGGGGTGCTTCTCCCCCCGACTGCCACTGCCCTCCCCCACACCAAGCCCTTTTGCCCTCGTAATGAGGCCATGGTGGATACAATACAGCCCTTCTGCACTGAAAAAAATGTATTCAGCTGAGCCTCAAAATTGTGAAGGAAATGAATCAGTGAAGCATAAGTGGCATATTTAATTACTATTCACTGCGTTGCACGGGGACAATGACGGCTGCTGTGAGCCTCATGGCCGCCTATCAGACATCTAAGCAGGCCACATCACATTCACTTCTCAACTAGGATTTCAATGTTACTCTCACGTGGTACTTGTACAATTAAAAAGATTGAATGTCCTTGTGATGGCACAAATATTAAGTTAATGCAATGATGAAGAAGTGGTATTTGCAATTAATCAATTTTTAGGGACTTTTTCAGGGCTAAATCTAGGTTTGGATTAAATGTATGAAGGTCAATAAAAATCCAGTGAAGTCTAGGAAAACATACACAACAGTATGATTTTTTTGTTTCCAAACTGCTAACAAAATCAGAACCTCAACAACGCTATCAGTGCTGTCAAGGGCAAGGCGTCTGACAAAATGTATGACAGCTATTTCTCTCTGTTCAAAGACCATGTGATGATCAGGCATTTCATGCCAATCACTTGTGACTAATTTCCTCTCCTTCATGTACTGTGTGTCAATGAGATTAAAGAGTCTGGGATTATATGTAATGGGATTACTGTGAAGCGATTACAGTCAGACTTGTTGGGGAAATCAGTTATAGGTGCTGAAAGGAAGTTGGATTCAAAATTAGGGAACAGCCTGAAAAATGAAAGGACAGGGGGTCATAGTTGTACTAATTTTACAAACTGAAGGAATGGCTAGAGGATGATTACAATATAGCAGTTCTTTCATCATTATTGATCTTTGGCTCTAATATACTCTGTAGATCTAGAAGCCTGGCATAAAGTTATCATTACACTGGAACAAAGAAATTGAATCAATAGTTCTTTGATAAGATTTTAAATGCCAACTGCTTTTAACTGATTTACTCATTTTTGTACAGCACGTGTCTGTTAGGCTAAAAGTCAGATCTCAAATGTAATGGGGTTGCTGTGAGGTGATAACTGAGATTTGTTGGGTGTGTGTCTGTTACAGTTACTCGAAATATCTTTTAAGGAATAGTCACTTTGGAATATATGGCTATAAAGGATAAATCCAATATTCATGTGGTTCTTTAATCAATATTTGCGCGTAAAGGTTAGGTCCACCCAAAAAGAAAAGTTTTGAGGACAATGAAACTTAACGAGTACGTAATGACTGAATTTGCATTTTTGGGTCAATTTATCCTTCAAGTTTAACTAGATATCTGAAGACAACAGCTCACATTACATTTACTTCTCAGAATTTCAATATTATTCCCATGTTGTTCACATGACTAAAATAATCAAATTTCCTAATGAGAACCGAAATGTCAAGGTAACTCTTTAAAGTGCCATTCATTTGCCATACTTATAAATCAAAACCCTTGTCTAGTTTGGGACTTTAACTCCTAAAATTGTGAATAGAGATTAAAAAAAAAAACAAAGATCAAGGAAAGTTGAAAAGTATATTGTAGTAATAATTAGTTACAGTTATTGAAAGCAGTGTAAAGTTTACATTTCCTGGAAGGAATAAATTTGTAGAGGTGATACAATTTCTTGGGAAAAATATGTAAAAAAGGCAGGATATTTAACAGTTTCACAATAGTGCACAGAAACAGTAAACTCCAATGGGAAAGTTACCCCAAGAATATTTTTTCCGTATTGTAAAAACTTTTCATACTGGACAACATATAGGCAGATATATCAGCCAATAATAAGAACGTGCAGATGTTTAGGACACTGTTGGGATGTAGGAGGGTTTCGTTTACTGATAATAGATACATTTTTTGATCTATGATTGTACACAGTCATGGTCAAAAGTTTACATCCACTGGTAAGGAACATGTATATCATGGCAGTCTTGAGTTCCTATTATATATGGTCCTATTTCTACAACTCTCATCTGTCTTTGATGAAATGTAACACAAACTACTTAGTCACAAAAAAAAAAAACATTCATGAAGTTTGGTTCAATAATTAATTTATTAAAGGTCTTCTGAAATGGGACCAAAGCTGCTGGGTCAAAAATATACATACATTAATTCTAATATTTGGTTAAATGCCGCTCAGCCATTTTCACTTCAATTATGAGTTTCCATAAGCTTCTGGTAGTCAATTCATTTTTAAACATCCCTTTTGACTTTGACATCGCAAAACCTCAATTCTAGACTGATTTAGCCATTTCTTTACCACTTTTGATGTGTGTTTGGGATCATCATCCCGTTGGAACACCCAATAGCACCCAAGACCCAATCTTCTGGTTGATGATTTTAGGTTTTCCTGAAGGAATTGGAGATAATCCTCCTTCTTCATGACTTCATTTACTTTATTTAGAGCACCAGATCCAGTGGCAGCAAAACAGCCCCACAGCATAACACTACCACCACATTGCTTGCTAGTAGCTTTGGTGTTCTCAGGGTTAAAGGCCTCACTTTCTTGCCTCCACAAATATTGCTGGTCACTGTGGCAAAACAACTACATTTTAGTTCTATCCAACCACACAGTTTTCCTCCAGGTTTTTTCTTTTTCCATGTGAACTGTAGCAAAATTCTGTCGAGGTGCCATGTCTTTCTTGCACCACAGCCTGTCAGCCCATGGCGATGCAAAATACGCTTGACTGTGGACACTGACACCTGTCTTCCAGCAGCTTCTAATTCATTGTGGATTGGCTTTTTTGTTTTTGTTTTCTTTTTGGTTCCCCTCTTGACCAATTTTCAATCTGCAGTAGGTGATTTACTTTACTTCCTGACGGTGGCAGTGACATAACTGTGCCATGCACTTTATACTTACAAACAGTTGTTTGCACAGTTGATCTGTAACCTGTAACCGCTTTGAAATGGCTCCTAGTGACTTTCCTGACTTTTTTCAAATCGATAATGCGCTTTCAGATCAATGCTGACCTCGTTGGACCCATTGTAGTGTTTGTGGGTGTATCAAAAAAGCCCTTTTAAAATGGGCCCAGAAAAGTCATCGGCTGTAATCAACCATCATCATTAATCACTCAGAAGACTTCATGAGGCCATGCTACATAACAAATTTATATGACGCAACTTTCTGTCATCTCCAAAATCCATTTTGCTATATGTATATTTCTGACTCAGCAGATTTGCTCACATTTTCAGAGGACCTATAATACATTCAGCTTAGAAGCGATTTTTTTTGTGTGACAAAGTATTCTGTGTTCCTCTCATTCCATCATAGAAAAATGAGAGCTGTAAGAATCATAGGAACTCAAGACTGCTATGATGCTCTTTACAACTGAATGTAAACTTTTGACCACAACTGCATCTGTGTAAATAGCACTTTCTGTCTACACATACTTGTCGTTATAAATTTTAGGTGGAGGAATTTCCCATACAGGTATCTATACTGAAAACTTCCTAGCTTTGATATAACTTTTTAGGTCTGACACAAAAACACAAACATATCTCTCAATAATATTCAAAGCTGACAATGTAAGTGACATATTCGTACATGATTCCAAAATGTCAGTGCTTTTTTGTTTGTTTGTTTGTTTGTTTGTTTGATGTACATCCAGAGCTGTTTTACAACCACTTGCATCTTCTTATCACAACATGACAAATATCCCAAAATACAGAATATAGGTAATATGACATTTTCTTTATATGAATCGTATATTTTTTATATCTTGTCTAAATTATATGTTTTTTCACACCTTACTATTTGGTTTGAATCCAGCAGCATCCTTTACTTGTAGTGTGACCAACAATCATCATCAGAAGAGCTAACGTTAGCTCAATTAGCAAACAAGCTGTATGAACATATATCAGGATTTTTTCTATTGGAAAGTATTCATAACTCCACTAGAATTATGTCTCTCCTTCATAGGTCTTACTTCTTTTCTTGTTTTTTTTTTTTGTTTTTTTTTGTTAAGCTAGCTGTTGTTAGCACGCACACACACACACACACACACACACACACACTGACGCTGGCTCGCTCTTCAGAGTAAAACGCTGTGAAGTTGCGGGAGGAGGAGACGTTCAAACTTTAGCTTGTCACATGATTGTAGAGCAGTTATAACAACAGAGTTTCGACCACTGACCAATGTGCCCTCTGGTTTCTCGCCAGCAGTCCACTTCGAGTCACTGAAGACTTTGTGGGAGTTAATGACGTGTGGCTTGTCGACATGACAGCAGCAGGCTGCGGTCACGTTCTGTAAGTAAACAGTCTGGAGTCGGTCCGCTCGCAGACTTCAGAGGGGGACGATCGGCTGCTGCTCACCGGACTTAGACCCCTGAGATATGACTCAATGAGTACAGGAGTAGTCGCGTGTGTCGAAACGCCTGAGACAACAGCTCTGCAGCCGGGCGAGATCGATGGATTTCCAAAAACTCTGCACTTTTGAAACTTTCCAGCAGCTCTGGAGTGACTACGGTCATTGTGAAGACTTCCAGGACGTGATTGAGCGAGAGTTCACACGGATTAAAGGTAATGATTGGTGTCAAGTTAGGAGTAGCAGTGACAGACCAGTCGTCTCTGTAAGCTGACTGTAGTGATGGGAATGGCAGTTCTTTTTACTGTACTGAATCTCTAGAATCAGTTCATTAAAATGATTCGTTCAAAAGATTCGTTCACCGAATCGTTCAGTGCTCTCCAACTCCCTGAACTGATAAACAGCCAAACGATCCGTCATTCAGTTCATGATTCAGCCCTGAGGTTCACGTTCACTTACTGAGGGACGGTGCGTTCATGGACTATAGTACACAATCATACGCGGGAGACGCAGCGCTGCTCTGAGTGGTATACATGCACTAAAACTATTACACGGTGAAAGTGTCCTCTGTGCACAGTAAAATCACCTAACATGAAGCTACACGGATATTAGCAACACAGCGCTAGTTTTAGCAGTACGGTTACTGAACGTGAATCACCTCCTCTGCCCTGAGTGAGTGAGTGAGTGAGTAACACAGGGCTCCTTTCAGCACAGTACGTGAACGAGAATCACGTCCTCAGACAGTTCTCTGTATGCAGTAGGTTCGCGAAATTAGGAACGAATCACACAGTGATTCGCGGCAGTTCCACTACCGGCCGGCATGCTTGCGGCTGAGCTCAACTGAACTGAGAAAGGAACGAATCAGTTCCTGAAGTGATTCCGTTCACTTCGTTCACTTAAAAGATTCGTTCTTTCGAACGGCACGTTCGCGACCGACACAACACTAGCTGACTGCTTTGCTCTTTTTTTTTTTTTTTTATTGTAAACAGGAACAACATATCTGGATCATGCAGCAACTACTCTGTACCCCGAGTCTCTGGTCAGGGACTACTTCCAGGACATCTCAAGGAATGTGTATGGTGAGAGAATTCACTAGTGGTGTTTTTATGAGTTTATTATTATTTTTTAATTCAGTGAGCATTAAGTTCATTATGTGTCCCAACAGGAAACCCTCACAGCTACAACCCCAGCAGCAGATTAACACATGACACCGTGGAGAGGGTCAGATACAGGTAAAGCCTGCTCATGCTCCACAGAAAGCCTCTATAATGGGCCCATGTGACTCCTTTTGAATGGTACTTTGCTGCATCAAACGAGTCAAATCGGAACATTTTCTTACAGGGTATTGCAGCATTTTGACGCCAGCCCCGAGGAGTACTCTGTGATTTTCACTTCTGGTTGTACAGCCGCTCTCAAATTAGTGGCTGAGAGCTTTCCCTGGAGGCCACCGACCGAGAGCGAGGCAGGGAGTCACTTCTGCTACCTCACTGACAACCACACCTCTGTAATTGGCATAAGAGGACTGACTTCGGGCCGGGGGGTGATTGCACTGCCTGTTTGCCCTCAGGAAGTGGAAAAGAGGGCAAAGGATGAGGCCGGAGGAGGTGAAGATGTTATTTGCCAGACGCCGCACCTGTTTTGCTACCCAGCACAGAGCAACTTCTCAGGGAGGAAGTATCCCCTCAGCCATGTGAAAGGCATCCAGGCGAGACGTCTATACCCAGCATGTGACCACCACGGCCGCTGGTTCGTGCTGCTCGATGCAGCCGCTCATGTCAGCTGTTCCCCTCTAAACCTACAGGACTGCCCCGCTGATTTCGTTCCCATCTCTTTCTACAAGATGTTTGGCTTCCCTACAGGTCTTGGGGCCCTTCTCGTCCGCACTGACGCAGCGGGCATACTAAAAAAGACTTATTTTGGAGGAGGCACAGCAGCAGCTTACCTTTCTGGAGAAGATTATTATGTGCATGCTGCAAACCTTTCTGACAGGTGAAGTACTTTACAAGCCTGCCAAATCCTAGATATTCTCTGAAAGCACACAGGCGCTCTATAGCTCCTGCAGCTTTATTCTAAGATGTTTTCTCTCTCTCTCTCTCTCTCTCCCTGGTCAAGATTTGAGGACGGTACTGTCTCTTTCTTGGACATCATTGCTGTGAATCACGGGTTTGAGGCTCTTTACAGGATCACAGGTGCTGTAACAGAGCATGTTGATCCATAGCAAAGCAGAATAACAATGCGTAAGCGAGTTGTTCATAGTGATAATCTGCTTAATATCAACAACACTTCCCTTTCCTCATCTTGCCTTCAGGGGGCATGCATAACATCCAACAGCACACGTTTGGCTTGGCACGCTACACTTATATGCTGCTGTCAAGTCTTTGCCATGGCAACGGGCGACCAGTGGCGCAGATATACACTGAAGGCCAGTTTGAGAGTCCACGCACACAGGGACCGATCCTAAACTTCAACCTCATGGATTCTCATGGACAGATAATCGGGTATTCTCAGGTGCATTCAGTAAAAACAGATTTATATCTCTTTCACAACAGCTTAATTACTGCATCTTTATGCGTAGGCAGTGCTGCTGAATATTAAAACAATCCCTCTTTTGGCCTCAGGTGGACAGAATGGCCAGTCTATATAATATACATGTGCGCACAGGTTGCTTCTGCAACACCGGGGCCTGTCAGTCCTTTCTCGGGATCAGCAATCAGCAGATGAGGAGAAACCTGCAGGTAAGAGATCAAGGACGAGGAAAAAACATTTCAAAGGCTGGTCAGGTAGAATAAAACACTGTCTGTTTCACTCTAAGGCCGGCCATGTCTGTGGAGACAGCGTGGATATGGTGGACGGCCAGCCGACCGGATCTGTTCGCGTGTCCTTTGGCTACATGTCAACATTTGAAGACTGTCAAAAGTTCCTGAGCTTTGTTGCAGAGTGCTTTGTAGAGAAGCCAGTCACTGTGGACCATGTGAGACTAGAGAAGCTAAAAACAGCCACAGCAGCATCTCGGGGCATAAATGAGGACCCTCCAATCAAAATCGCTAATGGAGAAATATGTAAAGTGGATGAAAAGGACAAGCCTTCAGAAGCATCACTGACGGGATTTGGACTCAGAGTGTCAAACAGCCACGGGGGAGCTTGTACTCTGACCAGCATCTACATATATCCCATCAAATCATGTGGCGCACATGAGGTTTGAGAATAACCCGTACAGTTCTTTCTTCCACTTATTTCTGTCTCTGTTTTCGCCTGTCGTGTTCCCTCTCCTTGTCTTGATCTCTGTGCTGTTTCTTCATGCAGGTCCACAACTGGCCGGTGGGTCCGTTGGGTTTACTGTATGACAGAAGCTGGATGGTGGTGAATGGAAACGGAGTGTGCCTGAGTCAGAAGAGAGTGCAACGTTTATGCCTCATTCGCCCACAAGTCCACCTGCCCTCAAACAAATTGCTCCTGCAGGCACCAGGTCAGACAGTCTGTCAGCAGCTCACTGAAAGCACACACACTGCTTAACCCAAAGAAGTTTCAATAAGTTGGAGTTATGTTTTTTTTCCATTGCCCTGCAGGGATGGATACCATTTCGGTTCCCCTGGAAAACAACGCTCAAACGCACACTAGCCATGAAGTGTGTCAGAGTAAAGTTTGCGGTGACAGGTGAGCCGACAGCGTTAAAGCGTCTGAAAGTGCAAGCTGCAGGAAACACTGTGACACATATCATTTGTTCCATATTTTCAGACGTGTCAGTGCATTCTCTCACTCACTTGTTTCTTGATGCTATCTCTCCACAGTGAGTGGCTTTATAATTCCTCCTGCTCTCGAATTCAAATGAATTTCTCTGATACTTGCTATATTTAATGAAAATAACAAACAAAAAAATGTGCCTGAGATGATATTAATCCCCTCAGATACCTGCATGACGAATCAAAAGTTAAAAGAAAGCTAGCCATCCAGTGATTCCTGAATTAGATGTCACACCAAATAGTCAGCAGCATCACACTGTGTAGATTTCCCTCAGGCCCTCCAGAACATAATCTTCCTCCCTCCTCCAGGGTGGAGACTGTCGACTGCGGGGATGAAGCTGCATCATGGCTCTCAGACTTCCTTGGACAGCCATGTCGCCTGATAAGACAAAGCCCTAATTTTACCCGAGACATGAAGAAGAGGCATAGTGGAGGTATCTATGTGAGCATTTCACCTCTCCTGTGCCGTTTTGGAGCTATCTGTCATACTGTAGTGCAAGGTCACATTGCCTGCTAATACTAAAGTACCTAGTTGTTGCTGCTGTGACCTTGTATTTCCTCCTGGGTGTCACTGAGAAATGTAATCATTTTCTGCTTTTACCAGTTATTCGTATAACAGCATTCATTTATTGCACAAAAAAAAAGTGAAAGTCAGGCTAAGGTTTGGTGACATGATAGATATCAGTCAAGTCAAACCAGAGGCTCCTTTTAAAAAAGAGTGCAAGTATCTCAGCTAATTTCAAAAAGTAGAAATTACTATTTGAAATATCCCCATGTCAACACCTGTTGTAATAAAAAGTGCATGACAGTTATTGGCTGTGCACCTTATGCATCTGTTTCAGTTTTCATGTTGGGGTTAGTTCTATTTAGTCTGGAAAAACATTTGTTTGGGAAAATAACCTTGATGAGGTCGTCAGGGAACCAGCTTGGGCTTCGACGCCACAAATTATAAACAGAGAGCCGGTGTTACAGACTCCCAATGAGGAATTTGAAAGACGTGAGTAGAGGATCTAATGAAGAGGTACAATAGAGTTGAATTATGGGAAGTGTAGGCTCCAGTGTTTTTGGAGATTCAAACTAGAGGCTAAAAGAAAAAAAAAGATTTTTAATTGCTGGTATGAGCCAAGCTCCACAAATACCTATCTTTCCGATAATGCAACTTATGTGGTAAATACTCATGTCTTCTGTAATGTGTAACACAAGCTTTCTAGTAAATATTGAGACTAACCTGATAACACTATCAAGGCTAAACTCTTAGCCTTTAGAAAACTCCCTCCAGAAGACAGAGACAGAAACAGGTAAACTGACCTCGTGTGCAGAGTCAGTGCAGTGCTCCGTCAATACTACAACTGTGTTACTATTTTGGAGGCAATGTTGTAGGGCTGTCGATAAATAAGGTTTATGTGGTTATCTTGATATGAGGCTATGTATCGTCTGAGATTTTGGATATGGTTTTATCATGATATGGCAGTATTGTCTTTTCCTGGCTTTAAAGGCTGCAATGATATCATTTTCGAAACTTACTAGATTTTTCTATTTGTTATGATACTCGCCTTTACCCACTTAGTTATTATATCCACATTATTGAAGATAATCATAAAAATCATTGTGTAAATGTTTTGTGAAGGTACCGAAAGTCATCCCTACAATATTGTTTCAGTGTCAATATGGAGGTATTGTCAAAATATCGTGATGATTGATTATGATGCTCTATTCTATCATTTATTAAGTGCTTTTGTGGACATTTCAAAATATCGAGATATATTGTATCAAATATATTTTGATATTATTTTAAGGCCATACTGCCTAGCAGTATTATTTTCAATGTTGATTTTGGCTTCCAACAATTATGAAATCAAGATAATAAGAGATAAAGAGATATTTGTTCTGCATTCTGCTTTGCAATGATGCTCTTGTTGTTCCAGCGCACTCCTCTCCTTTATAGCGGTGTATTTGAAGCACAAACTCCCTCTCAGCCATGCTGTGGCATGTTAAGTTCAGTTATACCCGTGCTGTTTGGTACCGGTGCTTGGAGCAGCCAGAAAGGAGAAAATAACTCTTTATATTTATTTTATATTATATCACAATAATTATATTACTTATAAGACATTTTATTATTTTGTTTGGATTGTGAAGTGAGCCACTGTTATACATTAAGTGTTTCTTTTTAAAGTTCAGCAGATCTTCCATTCAATTGATGAGCCTATCTGACTAATGTAGCTATAAACAGTTTCTAGATAGGATCTCTACAATAATTACTGTATCGCAATGTATTGTACATACAGAGATTTGATGAAAACAATCTCATAGCAACATTCCATTTTCTGGAGCCTTTGATGATATCATGCAGTCTTTCTCGGCAGATGGAGTATGCCCATTTGTCACTGAATTGTAGATGTTCAAATTTACATTTTCAGAGCATTTCAAGGACTTCTTGGCTAAGATTGATAGTCCTGATTGATATTGCCGTGTAACATCGCATACACAGTGAAAGAAGATTTTATCCACATCCATCCCTGTTTCCATGCAACTGTGAAGGCACATTTTGATCAGATTATTCAAATGAACTTATTAAGGTCACAATTATCCACCTTGTGCATTATAGCATGACATAGCATCACTTTTCATATATGCAGGTTGCTCAAATCAGAATGTTTTCCTCAAATCTAACAAATCATTGGGGTAATATGGAGTCTTTTCCTTCTAGCTGCCACCGCCTCCACGTCCCTCTCCCTGGTGAATGAAGCTCAGTATCTCATGATCAACCGTGCCAGCGTGGAGCTCATTCAGAAACTAATGAGCAGCAGGTTCGAACACATGATGTGTTATTCAGAATATGTGTCGCTCTGGTGAAAAACATCAGGATGTGTAGACACCCGTGCATTTACATTACAGTGGGTGATTTACGTAGCGCGGCGAAATAACATGCAATTTCCACATTCCCTTTCTCAGGCAGGACGATTCCAACCGTGATCGGCTCCTTGACACACAGAATGTCATTAGCCGCTTCCGAGCCAATTTAGTCATCGCTGGAGTGGAACCATTTGAGGAGGATAATTGGTCACACTTGATTATTGGCAACACTCGATTCATGGTGAGCTGACACTTTGAGATAAATGACAAAATCTTCAAATGCATGGAAAGTGGATTTCTCTAAAGTGAATATGCTCCCTGTGTGATAATCACAAAGGTCACAGGTCAGTGCGGAAGATGCCAGATGGTTGGAGTGGACCAGGAAACAGGGACCAAAACGAAAGAGTTGCTAATGTCCCTGATGGCCTGCCGTACCAGGAAGGTCAGTCAAAAACAGTTACTGCATGTTCATGTACTGTAGTTACCATGTGTGTAGTGAAAAGACAAATCACTGTGCCTGTCACTGGATACATTTTTAGGTGACTTTTGGTGTATACCTCACCCATCAGCTACCAGAGGGCTCCACCACAGGAAGTGTTCTGTCCACTGGATCAATCATACAGCCACACAGTTCTTGAAATGTAACATCCTCTTTATTTATTTTGGTGACACCTTTTTTGTCCTAACTGGTCATTGCTGCTCCGCATGTGCAGCAGATCGCGCTGTGGAGAGTTTCTGTAGATGCTGCTCTTTTCTTTGTGTGTGTAGCCGTCGATGCTTCTGTCCTCTCAAATGTCCTTTTCATACCAGAGCATTCAGATTTAATTCCATCCAAGTCTGTTCTGAATTGAAATGAATAAAATTCTTGTGGATTGCTTCCCAGTGGTTAAGTTCTTGAATAAAATGTGAGCCAAAGAAAAAGTAGATGTGAAGTGTTGGATAAAAATATAATTTGTATGTATCACTGGTATTCAAGCCAAAACATGTCAGGCTTGATGCAATAATCACTGCTCATTTTAACCTCCCAGACAGTGTCTCCTATGTTTATTCCCATGGAGGATTATATTGCTATGTATTCCAAACAAACCACCAATGATGCTGCTGCCACAAATCTCAAACATATTGGTGCCTGTAATAGAAAAACCTACCAGACACTGTTGGACATCGGATTTAATGCTAGAAAAAGTAATAATTTGATGTAAAGAGGATGGAAAATGGGTATTTCCTGAGAATCGGCTAGGTTTAATCACAGTGACATGTTTCTACATAAGTAATGTATTTGCTAAATTGATCTGTCAACTTCTGTCAGTACAATTGCCCCTGTATACTGCTCACCTGTAATTATACAAAGAGCGGTAAGTGGTGGCTGCTGTATGTGCCAAGGTTTTTGCACTGCAACATATTTCCCAGTATTTGTGTGCCCACATATCAAATTGTGTATAGAAATACATGTAAATCTATACATAAGAGCTTAACTTAAAGTTCCTACTTGTGTAGGTAAGTGTTGTGATGTGCTGGATTTACCAGATCTGGACTTCGGTGCTCCTTGGTGTTGATGGAGGGATGAACACCATTCTTCCATAAGATATTGCCTCATATGCTACTTTCACAGCCCACACAGTAGAATATGATTCACACCATTTTTATTCCCATTAAACCCCTTCAGAGAGTCTGATCTCCCCTTTAATATTTCACCCATCTCCATTCAAGGGGCTCTGTGGAACAGTTTGCAGCAATTTACATATATTGATCATTTTTTTATTGGCCATATGTGAGCAGATTTTAACATTATGTTGTGCCTCTCTCGGTGCCTGTGGGCGATTTGTTGAAGTTGTTTAATGCAAAAGGTTTGACAACGCCTCTTCTCCATGCCTCTCCCTGCCCTGCCCCAACAGAGAGCAACAGCAGCTGGCATTTAGAAAAGGAGTCCGTTTACATTAACTAGTGACCGACTTGTTAGGTACACCGAGTTCCACAGAGCCCCTTTAATATTTTAACCAGTCTGTGCACTCTTGACAATGATTGTTGATGGGAAGTGTGTAATTGTTTTTCATCCCTGATGTTTTACTTTCCAGTGAATGTTTTATTTATTAATTTTCTTCCTGTTTTTTTTTTTTAATGTCTGAAACCAAATGAACCAAAGAAGAGTTGTGATTGAACCTTGCAATAAATTAGTAACAATCCAAGTTAAGCTTTTTTCTATTTATTTTTCATTTTCTATCGCACACACATATATATATGTACATATATTTATATATATATATATATATATATATATATATAATATATATATATATATATATATATATATATATATGTATATATATATACGTATATATGTATATATGTATATGTATATATATATATATATATATATATATATATATATATATATATATATATATATATACAATGTTGTGGGTAACGCGTTAGAGTACTCTAATTACTTTTTTCGTGTAACTTGTAACGTAACGCGTTAGTTTCGTGCCTCAAGCAATCAGTAACTTCGTTATTTTTTAAGAAAGGTAATCCGTTATTTTAAGAATTTCTCCGGATAAGGAAAGGAAAATCCCGACTGCAGCCTGCTTTTTGTCAGACAGTACTGTGCCACCTGCGGATGTGTCAGCGGAGGCGCAGCGCTGTGATGCGTCTGTGCCCGGCTAATTAACTACTTTCCAAAGTAACTATACCCAACACTGTGTATATATATATATATATATATATATATATATATATATATATATATATATATATATATATATATATATAGAGAGAGAGAGAGAGAGAGAGAGAGAGAGAGAGAGACAGAGAGAGAGAGAGAGAGAGAGAGAGAGCTAAGACATTTTTTATTGATCCAATCATCAGTGGTGTCTCTCAGCGGGTGTATTATTTTGGAACGTTCAAGGCACACTGTCCCTGAAAATCAGAGGAGAGAGGCACAGGGGGAATGAGTAAACATGGTACCAGAACAATTGATGGAAGTCCAGTTTTCATATGTCCTCACAGGAACACAGGAATAAATAATAAATGTGTCCTCTGAATAAGCAAAGAGTAACACGGTACCATTAGTGAAGCATATATATTGTCACATGTAATATCAAAATAAAACACCTGATAAAGTGTATAGTGTTTGATTATGAAAGGAAATAGCTATACAGCCTTCCTTAAGGTGGCGCCGTGTGTTCCACGTATTGTGCATTGTCATAAGATACGCAGTGTTTGAAGCGGTGCCACCTTAATTCCTCGTATTTCCTCTTCCGCGCGAGTTAACTGAACTTTGATCACATTTTTGGTCAACTGCTCACTAAGTGTGGATTATAAACTGTTCTACTGAGCCAGGCGTCGGGTTATACTTGAAAGTGATCATTTTAATTGCATAAAACTGACACTGTGTGATGGGGAAAAGAGTCACTAAACAGGATGGTTCCTCCTCCGCTGTCCAGAGGAAAAGAGTCCAGAGGAAAGATGTGACGCCGTGAGTTAGTTGCATGTGAAATTGTCCTGTTTGGGAACAGCTGGTGATATAAAGGTGTAATGAGTGTACTATTATCAGAAGGTTTGAAGTCTTATTAAGTTTAATTGTCAAAATCACTTGATAAGTGACCGGCACGGCCCCAGAGGTTGAATAAACTTTTCTAATGCATGAGCTTCAGATTTTGGTCCTGTGCAGAAGATGAAGAAGTGTTGACTTTATGTAGACTGTGTGTGGTTTAGCATGACAGAGGACAGCATTATCATAGCCGACATTTTGTGTCGCCCTGACGTGTATTGTATGTGCTCTAATTTCCTCTGTGCTGTGATCCCCCTCTGTTGTGTTACCTGAGTCTGTGATTGGTTGCAGGTGTGTTTGGTTGATTGAGTGTTGGTTGTCCAGGGAGCTGATTGGTCCAGCCTCCAAACCAGGAGTCTAAAGGCCAGCGCCTCTCAAATCCTGTGGGCTCTCCACTAGCTGCATGTATGTTGCGGAATAGCTCTGGTGGCTGGACTGCTCGCATGTCTGTTTGAGGGCTTGATGTGTTTTCAAATCAAACCCTTAAAAATGGTGGTAGAGCTTGGGAGATGCTCAGAGGGGCGTCTCATTTTCATGTTGGACCAGGGTTTCCCCTAGCTCCTTGTTTATAACAGACCCTCATTCCTTAAGTTAAGTAACTAAGTTCTGTATCACAGGCAGCTAACTGGAAGGGAGTGGCCCTGATGACTCTGAAACTCAGAGCACATGTCCTTAACAGCGCTGTAAGGACACTGGCACACACACTTTAAAAGACAGCCATCTCCCCTCCAGATAGTTTGAACTGAAGGAGCCTCTGGGATGAGAGGTGAAATGTCATCAAGCAACGGAAACAAGTGCAGTTGCCTACGATATTGTACTTAGATTGGCCATGACCTGGATGACTGAGAACCTTCATCAACATGTTACCAGGTGACTGCATGGGTAACCTCTTTTGACTGACTTTGAATGAGCTAGTTAATGTGTTAGTTTGTAAATAGAAATATATGTTTTCATGTATCCTAAGATGTATGAACCGCATGGCAAAAGCATGTTATTAAAGACCTGGGTTACTGTCACTCTATAATATTAATTACTGTTGGAAAATAGAGCTATTTAACAGTTATTTTACTAAGAATATATCACCTGCAGCAACTTTCATTTTTAGAAGTGTTGTAAAACTTTTACATTTGAAGTCACGGACTAGAAATGTTCAGAGAGGAGAGCGTTTTAGTTGTAAACTTAAAAAGATATCATTTATGTGTATTATCTGATAGATAAAATGAGCAGACCCTTGTTCTGCAGTGTGGTTGTCTAGTAAAACAAAGGCTGAATTACATCACACTGCAGTTGTGCCTTCATTAAAAATCTGGTATGAGCTTTTGGACGTCTTCTAGAAAAGTTTCTTAAGTGAATAGTAAAAGTGTGAACTCTGGATAGATGAGGCGACAGTTTGATGGCTGCTGAAATGAATGACCTCCTATACGTTTCCCTGGAGCAGTGTGGAGAAATCCGTCTCCGACTAAAAGGGCTCTTCTGGCTGATTAGAGTGTTAATGGAGGGGGTGGGATGTATTGCCCATTAATTGCAAATAGTCTGAATAGCATCCTCTTTTTTGCTGTTGCCTCTAGGGAGTCAAGACTGACTTCAATGACAGCCGGCCTGCTTGATTAGATTATTCAGTTCTTCTCTCCCATATTAATGTTTCCATATTAATGCTGCAACCACAGACTGGTACGACATGTGGGGAGCAGCTCTGTACGTGCCAATGGGCCTCAGTGTAGATTCCCTTCGACATCTGTTGTTAAATTTCCCTTCATGGAGCTGCAGTCAGTTCTTCTCTGCACCTGTTAGAGCTGATCAGTGCATCTCCCAAAGATTCTTTACCAATGAATTTTATGAAGTTACCGTACTGAATCACAATTGTCATCGGTAGCTTTAAGCAGTGAGCTCCCCTCACTGGTGAGTGGGAGCACAGTTGGCTGCTCAGCTGCGATTCACAGTGCATTATCTCCCTGTGAAGAAACAGTGGACGCCACAGAAACACTCTAATAACTCTTTCATAAATTATATCTTTGAGGTGTGACACCTCATTAGCAGTGGCATTGAGTCATTTAGGAATAAACAATAAAAAGGATACATATAAACATACAAATGCTTACAAAGAAAAAAGTAAATTCCACAACTGGCTAATAGAAAGCCAATACAAATGTATAGATTGTGGATAATATGATCAATTAAAATATACAAAATGTGACTAGCAATAGACAAAATATACTGCTGATCTGAAGCCGTATCAACAGCAATGTGTTCGCTTACTGAAGTACACAGTGTAATACATTTGAACACTGACCTCTTCTCTTCCAAAAAAAAAGTGAACAAGCTGCATCATCAGTAACTACAAATCTTTAAACTGAACTGAATAAAGTGACTCAAATCCCCAAAGTGATTTGTGATTTCCATGTTGAGCAGCTCACATTTGCTGAGTCATCCCAACCCTCCGCAGCTGAAACGGAGCAGAGCTGAAGTCAGATGTAAAGTAGCTGACCACAGGCGGCAGCAAAACGTATCCAATGTTGCCGTAGTGTGGATTCTGTGATGTAACACTTATTCAGATTGGACAGACTGGACCGATCTGGCTCTGAAGAGGGGCGCTTATCAGTCAATTGTATTCTGTTCTTGTTGGCTTAGTTATAGAAATGACAATACAACAAATATTTGAGTTGCTCAGAGACCACCTGGAGACTTCTCCCGAGCAACCAAGAGGGTCATCCGCCTTTACTGACGTATGTAAGATTATGGTTAGGTTCTAAGTGCAAATCCAAGAGGCTTCTTCATTTCAAACTAACTGAAGGGGAGATGGCAGGCTTTTAAACTGTGTGAGCCAGTGTCCTTACAGAGTTGTTAAGGACATGTTAAGGACATGATCAAGGTGACCAGTACTGCATTTTAGGTGGGTGATGGCGTAGAACACCTCCTCTGTTCAAGAGAGCCGTTCCAGTTTGACATAGATGGATTATTTTGATCCTCTTTCAAACCATCAGTATTCACTGGACTAAATGTTTACGGAGTTGTGCTCAAAGGAATGATTTTTCTCCTTCAGATGTAGTAGGCTGGGAGTCTTGACATGAAGAGTTGGCCCTCCTGTGTTATTCAATTCATTTATGGAGCAGTTGTCTTGTCTCCCCTGTGTACAAATCTGTTCTGTCCTGGCTGCATTGCACAACATAAACTATATAACTCTGTTTATGCCTGAGTGTTTTGTCCTCAGGATGGACAAGTTTCTGCCTCAGTGTAGGTTTGAAGTGAACCAGGATATGATGTTTATTGTAGATCCTCCTGAGTTTCTCAAAGGTTGTTACCTTTTCCTGTCTGCTCTGGATCTTTTAGGGGTTTTGTTTGTAGATTTTCTGTACACCTCAATGTTGAGGTCAAGTAAGGCACAACTGTGGTCTGGGGTGAAGTTGGTTCTGCTGGACAGGGTGCTGTCCTGTAGCAGGCGTTTTCTTCACCATCTTAACTGCTTCTTGAGTGGGAATGCATGTAACCAGTGATGTGGCATTATAAGAAACCATTGTTTTGTCTGGGTTCGGTGTTATTTAGTTCACATATCCAAGCACTTAGCCAGTATCCTAGCTCCTTTTGTCAGTAAAAATCATCACCACAGAAAACACAGTTTAAAAATCTGCAAACTCCCCTCCAGTTAGTTAGAACTGAAGAAACCTCTTGGATGAGAGGTGAAAAGTCCAGTTGCCTACGATACAGCACTTAGAATTACCATGACCTGGATGACTGAGACCTTCATCAACATTATGGTTGATTGTCAAACATCACATTGTTTTTATCGCGCTTTCTCTCTGTTCTCAGGTCCCGATGGTGGCTTAAAAGAGGCTTATTTGCCCTCTTTGTTATCTTGATTTTGGTGCCCGTCTCGCTCAGTGTGCTCCCTGAATTAATCCAGCACTTTGTGTACACTCACAGAAGTAAGTAAATTAGATTTTTTCCTCTTTGAAGTAATTTAAATCATCAATTACTCACAAGAAAAGGCCCGACCTCTCTTTTCCTATTTGCAGTCCAGCTGCCGTTCTTTGTTGACCTCAGCCGACCTGCCGATCATTCTCTTAATCACACCATCAACATGTACTTAACATCAGAGGAAGGAATCTCCCTTGGCGTGTGGTGGGTACTACCCTTTTTGAACATTGATACAAAAGGCTAAGATTTTTCTTTAATTATTCAATCATCAGTTGTCTCTCCAAGTGGGTGCATTGTGTTTCCTCCCTTAAAGGCACACAGTCCCTGACAGTCGTTGGAAAGAGGCACAGGGGAAGGACTTGGCATGGTACCAGAACAGTTTAAACGATGGCAGCACAGTTTTCATATATCTTCATGGGAACACAGGCACAAGGTATGATAAATAATTCATTTGTATTGTAGTTGGTTCCTGAAGAAGCAGAGTAAAGTACCATACAGCTAGACATATTTCTTTTTTCCTTTGTGTCTTTTTTTTTTATAAACATCGATTTATTGGCACATGTGTTGTGTTTTCGTCATTCCAACAGGGCAGCCACTCATCGAGTGGGAGTGGCAAAAGTGAGTGATTACCAACACAAACATATTAATCTTTTGGAGATCTGATAAAGGTATGAAAGTCTCAATAGCCATTCTGATGACAAATAAGCATTATGTGTCAACAGGTATTGAGTGCACTTGGCTACCACGTGCTGGTGCCTGACTACAGAGGTTGGTGCAAATGAAGATTTATGACTCTTGATCCAAACATATTTTCCATCTCCATGCTTCTTGCACTCGTATTGATTGTAATACACAACCTTCTCACATTGATTTAACATCATATGCACACATATTATTACTCTTATGCATGATGAGTGGTTTGGCAATCAAAAGAAAACGGTTCAACTTTAGGTCAGAATCTAGTGTAGCTTTCCCTTTGAATGGCTGCCACCTGGTGGCAGTGAAGAACAGCTCTGTTACAGTTATCTGTCAGTGAGCAGTAGTTGATGTGAGAAACTCTGGCAGGGTTTGGAGACTCCACCGGTGAGCCGACTGAAGCTGGCCTGACCACTGATGCCCTCTACTTGTACAAGTGGGTCAAAGCCCGGAGTGGAAACAGCCTGGTGGTCATCTGGGGACACTCTCTTGGCACTGGGTCAGTAAGGAAAGACTCCAAATCCGCAGTATTGTATTCAAGTGACTGAACTTGTAGTTGTAGACTGTTTTGGATGTGCACTGCATATTTTTTCAAAATTTGAAAATTTAAACTTGCCATTGCCTGCAACATTTACTCCTTGTTCATGTGTAATTGATATATCAAGGCAGCAACCCAAATCTGTTAGAATGAGCAGTGATGGCCATCCTAATAGCTATGTGCTAAAAGACAAAATGTATTAACTGAAATCAGCACAATGCAAAAAAGTTTTTTAATAAAAGAAATCATCACAAAATCATGTCCAAAAGACAGTTAAGAACCCTAAACAGATCTCATCGTATTCATTTCAATTTTAACTAGCAATGAAATGCAAACCCAAGGCAAAGTAGACGTGTTTTTTTTTTACTATCCTTCTGCTTGCTTCATAAATTATTTAATTCAGTAAAATACATTCCTGACAGAAATCATTTCAATCAGCCCATAGCTACATAAACCCACCGCCATCAGGAATAGTTAAGGAAGAATATGTAAAAACATAAGTAAACACACACAAACTGGGGAAAACGAAGCTGTCATTCTTCATTTCTCTATACAGAGTCTCCACTAACGCAGCCGTAAAACTGATTGAGCAAGGTAGGTTTTTTTACCAGTGAATTTTGTCAAAAAGGGATGATAGAAGATGACTCCAGGTTCTCAGTGTGATGACTGTTTCCTCTTTTTTTCAGGAGAGGTTTTCGATGGAGTGATCCTGGAGGGCGCATTCAATAGTGCTCGACAGAAGATGCCAGGTCATGCTTTTTCTTGGGTAAACTTACCGCTTTTATATTTCATATTTGGTTTGTATACTTCCTGTAACTGCTGCTGCTACATTATGCATAACCTTTCAATGTTTTTTTTATAAGTATTACTGGAAATTTCCAGGCTGTGGGTACTTATTCCCAGAACCATGGGCAGAAAATAAGTGTGTCTTTCCTACTGAAGAGAAGTAAGTTTAATGAAACACTGACCTGCTTGCTAAACACAGTTAAATATTGAATAATGCATGATCATATCCAACATTGATCAGCTGTTAGTATTGTTATAACCTGTAAAATGCAATGAATTTTGTGTTGTTGTTTTTTTTATTGTTCTGCAGTCTGAAGAAAATTAAAAGCCCGATCCTTTTCCTTCATTCAGAGGACGATCACGTAGTCCCCATTCAGATTGCTGAGCAGGTATGACACAAACACAGAAAGCTATACTGTAACCTGAGCTGGTATTTTCTTTACAGCTAGAAGTGATTGAAGATGTGATACCTTGTTAAAAGTAAACTGAACTCTTTTCTTTTCCTCTCATAGATGCATGAGGTCGCGGCAAGTGCCCAGAATGCAGAGCGAGTCAAGCTGGTGTCATTCGACGGTTCGCTTGGGTACCTCCACAACGGCTTATACAAAGACCCCAAACTGCCTGGCATCTTAAAGTGAGGAAACATTTCACTGATTATACTTCCAGTGATTGTTCTCTGCCTCTGGCAAGTCTGTCTGTTAAACGAGCTGTTTTGTTTCTACAACATGTACATCTCATCATGTCTCCTCTGCAGGAAGTTTGTGCTGTCGCTGTAATGTTGGAAAGACGACTGAAGTAGAAAAAGCTGATTTAATTTGATCACACTGGAATCAAATGGTTTGTCTCTACAGTGGTTTGTCTCTACTGCTGCATAAAGAAGTGATTTACTTTGAATCTCTGATTATTGTGAATCCATTTGTTGTTTTATTAATTAAACTGAGTGAAAAACTGATTAAACTTAGTTTTTCGATCAGTCGCAAATAACAATTCCCATTGGAAATGCAATTTAGATGAACCATTGAAGCAGGAGGTGCCCTCTGCTGGGCGTTGCTGTGTGGTGATAATGCCCATCCATAATACTGGATAATGACTTTAGTAATCCGAGGCTTAAAATTTCTAGGTGTCACTGACATTTCAGAATAATTCAAGGAGAACAGCTGGAAAATGTCTGTTCTCTGACCTTGCTGTCACAAATGTGTTTTTAGGGAAAAATTAATGACTTCTGAAATTGGGATTTCTTTTAGGTTAAGGAATATATAGTGCATTCAGAGAAATGTTGATAATCTCAGTTCAAATGTCAGTACTGTTCAATCAAAACATTTTTTCCTGTGTCAAGCTGCAGTGCTTTGTTCTTCTTTGCACTTTGCTACAAGAATATGTATTGAAAGGGTATGTAATGTCATTTGGAAAAACTCTGGAGGAGATCTGCACCTCTTCAGAATTTATGTAGCACTGCTTTAATTTCTCGTAAATTCACACTGAATGGACTAAGATTGATTCAGGTACATGTTGCACCATTTAAGTTTGCCTTGAAGAACATGTTCAACTGCTGAGGTTCTCCTTTAATCCGAAGATTTATTAGGAAACCTGTAGTGACTAAAGAGTAGTCACACACTCTGCATTGCAAACATCCTTTTCCTTTAAACATAGCTGATTGTGTAAAATATCTACAAAGCTGTACTTTCTTTCAAATAAAATAATAATCAGCTGCGTGCTTGCGGTGATTTCTCTCAATGTCAGGAACACTTGTGTGCATATTTCATCTTCACATGCAAGTATATGATGTAAAAAGTCTTTATTCACATTATTTATTGAACCAAGTCCCCTCTGTACAATATAATAGACTATTATAGAGAAGCTTTCTATGCACTGTTTCACTACAAATGAAATGTAATGAATAACACACAATTCAGCTTTTAACAGGGTCTTCCAACTTCACTTCGTGCTCCATCTGTTCATTTATACACCTTAAACTTACGTCATATTGATTTTTGGTCTTTGGTAGATTCAGATCCCATTAGAATTTCAAATTCAGTTCTGTACCACAATTTTTGCATTTTTCAAAGTCAGGAGCATGTGTTAACCCATGAAACGGTGTCTTTCTTTGCGTTGTAGACTTATATAATGCAAATACTGTTCAAAATCAAGGTACATTCACTCAACATCTCAGAAGTACTGTACTTTTACTCCACTGCCTTTGTCTGACAGTTGAAGTTAAGATAACATAAGAGTTTATTAATCTCTCACAAGATAAATACACTTTATGCAGCAGCTTGGAGCAGTGATTGAGTAATAGATTTAAAAAAGTGAAATAAGACAAAATAGAAATACAAAGAAGAATAATTGAAAAAGTTAAATACTACTCATAAAAAATAAGGATGGTTTACCTTCCACATACAAAATGTGACCGAGAAAGAGTTTCTAGAACACCCCCATCTGGAAACCAGTTGTTCCTTCTTCACATACTTCCTGTCCAGTTACAAAATATTGTATCTACAAATTTGGTCATTTTGAATTTAAGTTATACATTTTTTTAGTCCTGTTATGGGTGGAGAAACAATCCTACTTCTCGAATTGAAACACTGAAAACGGTTGTTTTTCTGAACTCATGGTGAGTGGTTCTCACAGGACAGTGATGCTGCAGGAACAGAAAATGGGGAAATGTACACACGGAGGATGATTTAATTCAATTCAATTAAAAAAAACTTTATTTGTCCCCGGGGGTCAGTTGAGGGCAGGTTTAGTAATTGTACACAGACACAAAAAAGGCTGAACATAAATACACAAGTCAGCATGTTAGTTACACAGACATAAAAGAAGTGTGCATTGTTGTGGATTAAACTCCACAACAGTATTTTAAGTGGTTACGTTCAGCACAGCCTACACAACCACAGCAGTAACACGCAACATGCACATCAAAGGTGCACTATGTCATTTTAGGGAAGAAATTGTAATCAGAAGAGAAAATTCTTCATAGACAGATTTTTTTGATGTCTAAATAAACTCCATTCATTTGCATGATTGAATAAACACACTGACCTTAAAGGTCAACACAGTTTCATACTGTTTTATACATTGTTTGTATTTGGCGGACCCTGCCACCTTTCCAGCTTCAAACAGTCAGCTTGTTTATTCACCTATGGAAAGAATATATATTTCTGAGTTTGAATTATTACCTCAGAAATATTGTAAATATTCAAATTCTGAGTTTGAGTTTCTTCTTCAAGACTACATAGTTCCCCTTTAACACAGGGGTAACCATTTTCCTCATACTGACATGTTCCTATTTAAGTAAGCTTTCGAGTGCAGAGGTTTTACTTGTTGTGGAGTATTTTCACAGTGTGGTACTTTTAGCAAAGGATCCGAATATTCTGCCACCACTGCTTGAAAGAGAAATGACACTGAAGTTCCTTTGAGCTGCTGCTGTAGACGGAGCATTGCCTAAAACAAACATGGCCCTTTATTATAGGTGGCTATCCTAGTTCTGATGAGCGAAATGTAACCAACTTCATTTATTGCTTACAAACTCAAGCCTTCATTTATTTTAGCCATGGGAGAGGTGTATCTCGTGTTTTTATTATATCTTAGTTATTCCTTAACTTTATACCTGTTGTATAAAGTTAACTGCACTATCCCCAGAGAAGTGTGAAAGTAGAAAACCATCCCAGCAGATGAAATGAAAGGTTGAGGGTGTTGTGTGGATGCTTTAAACTGCACATCAATGCATGTAAAGTGACACATTGTTCAGACAATTTGAGTGGAAGTAGGAGGCCTCATCACACAGTGAATAGACCTGTTTGTGGTGTACGTGGATCATGTTTCATGCACCAGCTCTGTCAAAGGTGAGCTGAAGCTCCGGTCTTGGCAGTCGGATGACGTGGCTGAAGGTTGCGGACGATGCGCCGACGGAGTTTCTTTAATCACCGCTTGATCCACCGCTCTGCACGCTGACTGGACGCCGTGAACCACGTGACTTGATTCGACCAATCCAGCGTGCGTGCGATTGGTTTTCATGAAGCGCTTACGCCATATGCGTACGAAAGCATCCCTAAAAATTGCCTCTGTCATACGACCAGGAAGAAGGTGGGATAGCCATACAAAGCTAACATCCCCAATCTTTCTGCATACTTTCTCCGACAATAATGGGCTCTTCCAGGTGGAAAGTGGCAGCGGCGGCCTTTCTCGCTATAGTTGGCTCTTTATTACCTGTCGACGCAGATGAACATGAACACACGGTAAGACAGCGTTTTGAGAGGCCGATTGAAAACGGGGAGCCTTGAAAATAATGGACGTTTGTGCTCTGTGTAACCAGCTAGCTGTAGCTGTGACGGCTAGCTTCATACAAGAAAACACAATTACAGACGCGACGGAGTGCATGGCTTGGACTGTTGTGTTATTTATCGATGCTCGGTGTGCTAATAAACAGATAGACTTTGAATTGTGTAGCTAACTTGTCAACACTTATCGGCCTAAGTGCTTACGGCTAATGCTTGCTTGCTTGCTAGCTAGCTTGTTAGCACGTCTTCCACACTGGTCTTCACAAGCTTTCCTTGAGCACCGGCAGAAACTGCGCTCAAGTTACACTAGCTAGCGTTAACGTTAGTTAGTTGGTCAACAAAATTAAAAACTACACGCACAATTGACGTGCAAAGCTGCCAGCCTCAAACACGATTTCTACGAAGTGACGATGAGTGTTTTTTATCAGCCAGCCTTACATTATTCGAAACACCGGTTCAACATCAGGGCCTCTCGGTATTTCTGCCCCCAGACGCCTTAATTACAACTGGTTGACAAGTTAATAAGAGCGATGGTAGTGTCTTTTTCACATAAGCTAGCTGTTCCATGCGTTGGGACTGTCAGGTTGTTGGAAACAGATGTGGAATTGAACGAAACATGGTAAACATGCACCAGTTCATATAGTGATTCACTGACGCAGTGATAAGTGTGTTACATTTTCATGTGTTTGCATGAATTTGGATGCAGCTACCACTTTTTTGTACTAATCAGTTTCAGGGGAAACGTATGATGATAACGTTACATTAAACAAGGCATCTTTTAAAGTGTACCATCTAAATTAAATATATATATATATACCCGTTGTTATGAATGTGTGTGAGGGGGCATGCAATGAAAGTTATTTATGAGTCACTGTAATTTTCTAGTAGAATAACAAATACCTGGGATATCAAACCAGTAGGACTTGCAGACCTGCGAAGCCTCCGCAGACCTTTACAGTAACAGAACTTGTTCTCACTTTGCAGTACACAGATAAGGAGGAGGTAGTTTTATGGATGAACACAGTGGGGCCTTACCACAACCGACAGGAGACATACAAGTATTTCTCTTTGCCCTTCTGTGCGGGCTCCAAGAAGACCATCAGTCATTACCATGAAACACTCGGAGAGGCTCTGCAGGGAGTGGAGCTCGAATTCAGCGGCTTGGACATCAAGTTCAAAGGTATTTTAAAGTTGCACTGACTTTCACCTGTTGAGCATGTATAAACTGATGAGAGCACATAAGTCTTTTATTCCCCTGTACACCATTTTCCTATATCTAACTAGAACAATGTGGTATTTATGACCTGTGCAGATGAAGTCATGCAGACAACATACTGTGAAATTGACCTGGACAAAGCTAAACGGGATGCCTTTGTCTATGCCATAAAGAATCACTACTGGTACCAAATGTACATAGACGACCTGCCCATCTGGGGTAAGTGATACTTGTATAACTTAATATATGTCTGTGTTGTGAGTTGTCCTATGATCTGGAGAATTGCGGCAGTATTTTCTTTCTCTGTCCGTCTTCCATTCTGTCTCAGTTATGAGTTGCTTTTGTTCTTGATGGCTCTTAAGCCTCATACAAAGGTTTGCAGTGACACTGGCATCTTTGTGTGTCAGTGTGGTTATCTTGGTATCGGAGAAGTCAAACCAGTTCATATTCATAGGTGGGACTGTTCCATTAATCGTTGGCCAAACTACTAGAGGAGTAACAATACACGCAACCATATATCAGATGTCTTACTAAAAGGCACTCGAGTCAGTACATGTGGTGAACAATTCACTGTACTGATCAGTGTCTGTTGAACAGTGCAGTGCTGTTGATTAGCAGCTATCTTAGATTGAAATGAAATGTAGTTACTTCAAAATGTAATTGTGATGCACTAATTTCTGCACTGTTGAATATGTATGAATATGTGACTTAATTTTTATATCAGATAAAGCCTTGAACTTAGTGACATGCCAACATCCTACACTACTAACTAAAGAGAAGTTTTAATCATGGAATTCCCCAGCCTTGTTCAATGCTGAGAAGCATATTTGTGAGCTACTGTCATGGCTGACTTCTTGAGGTTGTCACTCTAACAAGCTATTGGTGTGAAAGCTCTCATACGTGGTAGTAGTTTGCACAATACTGCCACTCCTTCAGCTGTGTTGGCAGCTGTTGTATGTGATGGGTGGAGCACCAACATTTACTAAGACAACTCTCCATGCTGTATGCTTTATACTTGACTTAATGACAATAAATAAATATAGACTTTGACCTCATATCCGGTTTGCCAGCGTGGTAACTGAAGCAGTGCACTTATCATGGCTGAGACAATGGCATGTTTGGTTTATGTTATTAGCTTAGAAACAGCCCAGCTGTAGTTTATGTCTTTCTGACCACACACACAACAGCACCACTTGCTGCAGTTTCTTATATCAGATTCAGCTTACCCGCCCAAGTTTGGTCTATTAGAAAAAAAAAAATCTTGCTAAATTAATTTGTGAGCCCAAATAAGTGAGTGTTTGCGGTGGCCAGCAGGGACAAACTTTGATAACAGTTGAAGCCTAAACACTGAATATTACAGATGAATACAGATGATGCTGTTACAATGTTAACAAGCAGTGTAGAAAGTGACCTTTTATGTGGCATGTATGCTCCCTGATTATTAATGTTATTTAACCATATGGTGACCAAACAGTACAGGCAGTTTCCTCTTTAGTTATTGTCCTCAACATAGACATGAAGACACATGGTCAAGAAAAAGAGTTTTGATCCCTTCACTCATTTTCTCACTGCATCACAACCCTCACAGTGAGAGAATCCGTAATGTTAATCAAGATCTGTCACACAGCTCACAATAAAAATAATATATTCAAGTATGTACAATCATATAATGACCAGGGACTTGTGTTGACAGTTTTCATTTTGTGTGTTTGTTAAACAGCCTTCAGTTGAGGATGATAATGCTTTAAACATAAATATTTGGTGTGTTAAAACTGAGTGATAACACAAATTATTGAATATGTTTTATACTGTGAAGTTAGATGAATTATGTGCTGCCTGTTGTAAGCTCCTTTGGAAATGATTGCAGAATTTATTTCAGTTGTGAAATTTTGAAGCTACATATTTGATGAATAATTGAAATAAGAATGTCAAATTTATTTTTGTAATGTTTTTTTAAGGCATAGACTAATGTATTCATGCTGTGCGCCAATTTATGGGTCATTTATTAGTATTTGAAAGCTCAGTGTTTGCAGCTGTCAATCTGACCATTTCTGCAAATACCCGTTTCTTGATTCAATGCATGTCGATTTTCTTTTAAAGGCATTGTTGGTGAGGCTGATGAAAATGGAGAAGATCATTATCTGTGGACGTACAAGAAACTGGAGATCGGCTTCAATGGCAACAGAATTGTTGATGTAAATCTGACCAGTGAAGGCAAAGTCAGACTCGTGCCAAACACGAGAATCGCAATGTCGTATTCAGTGAGTACTTCATTATTTTAAGGGGCCCAGGATCATGTTACTGTGTTGATTAATATAAGAATGTATGTTAATAAACCCTTTCCTATCACAGGTGAAGTGGAAGAAGTCAGATGTGAAGTTTGAGGACAGATTCGACAAGTACCTCGATCCATCCTTCTTTCAGCACAGGGTGAGTTGAATATTATGTTTAGTTTCTGAGATTTATGCTTCATAATGCAGGCTAAGAGTGCCGGTGGCTTGTTGTAACAGCACACACGTGTGTTACTTCTCCGAAGGTACAAGTGAGCCCTCGTGCAGTGGTAGCACAGTGTAATTAACCCACCCGATAACTTTTGGCTGACTCTTTCACTCCTCCTGCCATTGTGGCAGCCAGGAATTTTCTGAGAGGAACTTTGGCCGATTCAAATGTCTGAATTTTGAAATATATAAGCTACTACAGCCAGTGGGTAAAAAAAAAAAAGTATGTTTCATGCCCTGACTTGTACAGTGAGTCTGAGGCCACTGAGAGCAGGGATTTAAAAAATGGAGTGTTTGTCTCAGCAAGTTTCACTGAAATGTTTCTACATCACTACGTCTTGTTTTATTTATGGTTTTAATATTTATTACATTCGGTTCTGATGTATACAACCGAATAACAAGGTTACTTACAATAACAGTTGATTTTCACTCTTTTAGATTCACTGGTTCTCCATCTTCAACTCCTTCATGATGGTCATTTTCCTGGTCGGTCTGGTGTCCATGATTCTGATGAGAACACTAAGAAAGGATTACGCCAGATACAGTAAAGAGGAGGAAATGGATGACATGGTACTTTTTTTTGACACTGCAGTTTGGTCTTGTGCACATTAGTATTTCTTGAATATGAGATAACATTTTTAGGGTTCCCATTTTTGTTTGAGTAAGTTTTAGTGAACGATAGGTGTCTTTCAGTCTTTTAACCTGCTTTTGTTTTTGTCTTAACTTCTACTGGGCTGTCCATAAAAGTAATCGACTGTGCCAAGAGTTTCTTATCCTGTGCAGCCTGTATGACAAAATTCAGTCTAATTTTGTATTTTCTCACTGTACCATCAGGACCGAGACCTGGGAGATGAATATGGCTGGAAGCAGGTTCACGGCGATGTGTTTCGGCCATCGAGCCATCCACTTATATTCTCCTCGCTCATCGGCTCCGGCTGCCAGATCTTCTCTGTCTCCCTCATCGTCATCATTGTTGCTATGGTTGAGGATCTGTACACAGAGTGAGTAATTGGTAGATATAGTATTTTTGGATCAAGTTCCAAGTTAGTAAAATAGCTGTGTTTCATTAACTCTACTTCTAATTGATCTTGTATCAAATACTTTGTTCTCCTCTCAAAAAATTAAATAAAATGTCCTAATTCATAGGGAAAACTTTTATATTGATTTTAGAATGTAGCAAAAATGTATGATTAGATATGAGTGTTGGGGATGTTAATGATTAATCAATAATGACATTTCAGCCATTTATCAGCCTTAGTATGGATCTGACTTTGTTGGAATGTAATTGACTAAATTTGCATCCCTGATGAGTATAGAAAAACACTGCAAGTGTGAAATACCAGTTTCAAGAAGAAGCCCAGACACTGAGACTTCACAAGCCCTTACACATATAATTTTTCTCTGCAGGAGAGGATCTATGCTGAGCACAGCCATTTTTGTGTACGCTGCCACCTCCCCAGTCAACGGCTACTTTGGGGGCAGCTTGTATGCAAAACAAGGAGGTAATAAAAAAGCTTCACATTCTGTCCTTCCTGGATATGAAATCTTGGATTGATATTTCCTCTGAAAAAGTAATACTAAATTTCACACATTATTCTGTTTGATTTGTCTGAATAATACAGGCAGAAGATGGATTAAGCAGATGTTCATTGGGGCCTTTATGATCCCAGCTATGGTGTGTGGGACGGCCTTCTTCATTAACTTCATCGCTATCTACTACCACGCCTCTAGAGCCATCCCATTTGGCACCATGGTAGGTTTGACATCTCCCTAAAAACCACAGAGTTATGAAGAACATCTGAGTCCACAGCTTGAGTTTATTTATGAGCCTGTGCTCATGATTATAGAGTAATCAGTGGTTGAGTGTATAGACAGCTGAAGTAATGAGAGTAGTGTAGAAGGTATTTAAACTGCGTCCCACATTGTGTAAATCCTTGAAAATGTTTTCCGATATTTCTGGACAGAAGATTATTCTTTGGTTCATCTGAAGAACATTAAAAACGGATCACATAACATTAAGCACATTCCACATGACCCTGGCTCCCAGAACTGGATGCAGTTTTTCAATTCTGTTGAGAACTGCAAACTAAACAGTAATTTCAAAGAAAAGCACAAACGCTTTCCATGGAAACTTTTCAGTTAATCACAAAGCTCTGTTTGTTGGCCCGACATACCACTTGAGTTTTCTGTGTCCATCTGCACGACATATGTTAAATCATAAGTGTCAAGTAACCATCTTGAAATTAAACCATGTTGTAACTGCATCAAGCAAACTTGTTTCATCAAACAATTACATTTTTTTTATTCTCAGCTGATCATAACCACGACCCTCTCTGTGCTCATTATCTCTCTAATTTAATGAACACTAGTGTCTGGGGGCATTTGTACCTCTAGATTAGATGATGAGCATTAATTATAAAAATATATGAATCAAGAGATCCAAAACCTTTTTATTAAATGTCGTCGAGCTGAATGAAACATTCCTGGTAACAGTAAGAGGACACTAGAGATAACTGATGGTGGATCTGAAAATGCCTTGATGTCAGCTGTAAACACAGATTACCAAATCCAATATGAATCATTTTTGTCTCCCAAAGGTTGCTGTCTGCTGTATCTGCTTCTTTGTCATCCTGCCACTGAACCTTGTTGGGACAATTCTGGGGAGGAATTTGTCCGGGCAGCCAAACTTCCCCTGCCGAGTGAATGCTGTGCCGCGACCAATCCCAGAGAAGAAGTGGTAAGTGTGACCCAACAGGCATGCTTTTCTCTGGGTTTACAAGATGTTGAGAAATTTGCCTTGGTGACAGTGGAGTCAAGTTTGAGACAGTTTGAATGTGCACAAATGGTACAAAAATGTTCTCCACATTTTTGTTGAAAGTAGCAGGTTACTCTAAGAGCTAGATATCTCCCATCAAGCAACATATACTGTTAAGAAAAAAAATACAGTAACAAACTTTAAAACAAAACAAATGAATGAGGTTGTCAGGGAATCTGATCTGCTGTGAGAAAATAAGATGTTTTGAAAATACTAAGCTTGAAAATTATACCCCCCCCAAAAAAAAAAAAAAAAAAAAAACTTCTGGGAAATGTAGTTCAGCTAGTGGTGTCAGTACACTGTTCAAAATATTCTGTTAAACATTCTGTTAAACATATTTCACACATACTGTATAGTAGTACTGGGACAAACAATTATTGCCATTATCAAGTGATCTTTTTGCTAAATTAATTTTTAGTAACTGTCAAATGATTGTTTAATCTAATAACATTTCAAATAAATATAAACCTGTCACAAGTAACCATACATTCAACCAACCAGTATCATAAGTAATTTGCTGCTTTTATTTACCAGTAATCCAAAAATATTTAATTAGTAATCACACGAATAAGTGAAATATGGGTGATTTTTATATGCTAAACAAATGGGATACATGAGATAGGTCAAAGTGTGTTGATGATGTAAGCAGCTCTGCACTACTGCGCAGCGATTACGCATAGCAAAAGTTGTGTTCATGGCTGTAGAAGAAAGTGTAATGACTGACTGGTGGGCAGTGAGGAAGTCATAGTTTATGCATGAAATGAATGCTTAGTGTTGTAGGGCCGGTGTCTTGACTGTTAGACATCAGGTCCGAAGTAGAAAATGGTTTTGCTGTCTGCACAAACTGAATGAAAAATGCCAAAGCAATAAGCTGTGAGTGCATTAACATTTACAACCTTCTGCCAAGCACTGTGGCCAGCTGCCAACAGGAAATGGTAGATGTATCTTGAGGCTAATGTCAGACTTTGCTTGAGTTTCCCCAGTTGTGTCTACATTTACCTTTTTCCTTCTCTGAACACAATAAGTCACATATCTTTGCCCTGGAGGAGGAAATTTGATGTGGAACCTTGACAGTAAACAGTCATACTCATGTTGTTTGTTGTGCTCTCTCAGGTTCATGGAGCCGGCTGTCATCGTCTGCCTTGGAGGAATCCTTCCATTCGGGTCCATTTTCATCGAAATGTAAGTCTTTGCTTCTGTACTGGGGGGTTTCTGTGTGGTGAGAGGATCTTCGCAGCTGGTGACATGTCGTCTCTCCTCGTCTTTCAGGTACTTCATCTTCACATCCTTTTGGGCCTACAAAATCTACTATGTGTATGGCTTCATGATGCTGGTCCTGGTCATCCTGTGCATCGTGACCGTGTGCGTCACCATCGTGTGTACGTACTTCCTGCTCAACGCTGAGGACTACAGATGGTGAGTATAGTCATGTTTTGCCATTGTATGACACTGACTTTTGACTTCTTTTGTGGTAATCTCTTTCACAGAGTTCGTACGAAGTCTTGAAAGTTTGGAAAATGGTCAATTGTATCTGATATGTTAGGAATATACTTGACTTCAAATACATTCCTTGAAAAATGCTTATGTATTAATGTAATCTGTTGTTTCATCTACACCAGCCATTCTCAAATTTAAAAATGATGTAGCTGAAATTAAAATTTGAAAATCTTCTCAGGCCAACCCAAACTTTAAATCTGATTTGTTCAGTTCTGATTACTTTTTTAAAAATATAAAGAAGTAATCATAAATATTTTATGGTAATTTCAAACTTAATTACAAAATTGAAAATAAAAAGCTTTATTTATTTATTAATTTATTTATTTACTGTAAATGACCTTTTGCAGCCCAACTTCAGTACCTTCATTGCCCACCATAGGGCTGCAACCCACACTGTGGGAATCTTTTAATATTGGAATGGAATCAATCCTGTTGACATAATTGTTTGTTGTCTCCTGGCGTCAAAATTGGTGAGAATTTAATAGTAATGATCAAAACATACAGTCAAAGTTGAAATGAACAGCTGGTAAAATAGATGGTAACACTATATACTGACTGCTGTTAGTATCAAGGAGTTCTGTAAACATGATATTTCACTACATTTATAGTAACAATTTAGGA
The DNA here is from genome assembly GCA_963678695.2 of Diplodus puntazzo. Classification (NCBI taxonomy): domain Eukaryota; kingdom Metazoa; phylum Chordata; class Actinopteri; order Spariformes; family Sparidae; genus Diplodus; species Diplodus puntazzo. The sequence continues at coordinate 14,961,312 of OZ023168.1, forward strand.
GTGATGAAGCTTTTTATATTTTGGTCAATAAACGCTGTTAAGAACCCTGTGTTCAGCATTTCAGAATATTTACAACGTGCTGTAAACCTACAGTGAGCTCCCTAAATCTCCAACTGTTTTATTTTCTGCTGTTTTTTAGGCAATGGACAAGCTTCCTCTCTGCTGCATCCACTGCTGTTTATGTTTACATGTACTCCTTTTACTATTACTTCTTCAAAACCAAGTAAGTCTTCATACCTCATTTAACACATACCCTCATAAAATACAGCCCCAGTATGGGCAGTAAAATGTCATAAAACTCCAATCCATTTCTCACATGTTGTCTTATCCCGTTGTGTTTCAGGATGTACGGTCTGTTCCAGACATCCTTCTACTTTGGCTACATGGCCGTGTTCAGCACTGCCCTAGGAATCATGTGTGGTGAGTCCGCTGTCTATTCATTTAAATCAAATCTATATATACAATATCTCAATATCTCTGGCTGTTCTGAACTAGAGGAACTAACAAAGCTTTGTGGTCATTGAAATTCAGGTTTTATCAACTCCAAATTTGCAGTAATAAAGCCTTTTGAGTATACTTCCACAACTTCCTCAGTTAATTAGACTTTTAGTCACAGACAAATGTGATCGAATCAATCAATGTGACTAATTGGCTTAAATGCAGAGGTTGGTTTTGGTGCAATCGAGAGCGAGGCAATTGATTCTTCTTATCTTAAACCTCGTACCCTAATCGATGTGGTTACTTGATTAATACTGCCTGGATTAGTGTGGATGGTTCATTAAGATTTATTCATGAGCATAAACAAGGGTTTGTTCACAGAAGAAATGTTACCAAAGAGTAAAAAGAATTTCACACCCCCGAACTTCAAGTCCTGCTGCCAGACAGCAGCAGATGGAAGCACAACACATGTAACAGTGTTAGTAGTCACAGGGAAAACAAAGACATTTGAAAATATTGATGCAGGTGCCAAAGTAACGACTGGTTTCACATGTTGATGTTTTGTACAGCAGGTGTTGTTGCACAGGACGCTCCTCTGGACAGTGACCTTCACACCTCTCAGTAAATTAGCCATAACATAATGATGATAAAATGAGGAACAGAATATTGATATAGAATCGAGTTTTATTGTAGTTATCTTTATTTTAGTTGATTTCTCTGACACCTTTTAAACTTCAGATTTATTCTGATTGTTATTTAATTCCTGCAATAGAGAAAGGCAGAATGCACATTCTAGAACTAAACTCTAAATATAAATGAATACTACAGCTTCTCTTAAACATGCCAGATCAGATAAAACATTATTGATCCTGCGGTGGTGAAAATTTACTGAACAGCAGCTTAACAGCCAGAAGCAGACAGGGGGAAAGAGAGAGAGTGAGTGGTAGATGAATTAATGTAAGATAATTATATATTATAGATATATATGATAAAAAGATAAATGCACGGTATAAATATGAAGAATAGTTTGTATATGATGATGTAAATAAAATGAAAGAGGAACAAATCTTTTCCCTACACTTAGTTGTTGCATGAAGCCTGATGTCTTTTCAAGGGAGCCTGTACATTTTTTACACTTCAGCTTTAAGTGCAGTTGAATACTTTTCCTCATCAGCTGCAGGCCCAACTCATTCTTCAGCTTGAAAGTAGTAAGCCAAGGCTGCCACCTTCAAGCCATCTCTAATCTGCACTCACTTCTGAATGGTGCCTTCTGGGTTTGTTGGATGTCTGACAGGTTATTTTGTGGAAGCAGGATGTGATTTATTCGATACAACTTCACCAGTAATCATTTTGTCCTGTGATGAATTGACCTGGAGAGTGAGAGTGTGATACCTGCAGCTGCTAAGAGAAACTCACAGAACACGTTTATTTGTTCCAGGTGCTGTTGGATACATGGGAACAAGTGCCTTTGTGAGGAAGATCTACACAAATGTGAAAATTGACTAAGAAGCAAAGCAGCAACACAGGGATATTAAAGGATTTGCCTACGTGTATCCTGAAAGACGGCGGGCACAAGTCATTCTTTATTATTTTTTCTTTCTTGCAAAGAGATTGTGAGAATCTCACTTTGTACAATGTAGTTTTTCCATTTTCTGAATGAGTTTCAACGCCGCAACTCAAAGAGCAAATGTGCGGAAGAGATATCAAACACACAAGGTTCTGTTTTTATCAGTTGCTTTCAAACAAACGTTGGGGGCAAATGTTTAAGGCTGATATGGCTTCTGTTTTCCAACCAGTCCCACCTGAGACCAGAGAACATAAATGTTTATCGATGGAATAGTGTAGCTCTCTTCAGTGAAGAGGCCTAAGTGTATTGAAAGCCTTTGTTCTATTGTGTCAGAATATTGGAGAGTTGGGTTTGTGCCCGTGTTTCCGATTTCTATTTTGTATTCTTGAAGTCACTCGTTACTACACCGTACAGTCTGTTCTGATTTACTTCCACTGCGCAAAGATACAAAAAAGAAAAAAAAGCTGTCATCACTCCAGAATCATTCCCCCATTTTGACGATTAATTCCCTGTTACAGTAGCAATCCATCCAGTTGATGAGAGATTTTAGTCCTGCTGTAGTTTACTGTACAGACGAGAACAGAGGGACTGATCGACGGTTGAGGTACAGTCAGAACCGATTTTTAAATGGATGTTTGATGTGATCCCATTTCCCCGTTCTGTCGGGGTTTTCTTAATGTTTGGGTTTGAATGAAGTCTACTTGTAAAGATAATATATGGCTGGGGGGGAGTGTATATAACCTTAATAATGTACCTTTAGATGTAGATCCCAAATGTATTTTCGTTGTACAGATTTACTACAGGGTGTTTTTTTTTTTAAATGAATCATTCAGTTAAAAACAGAACAAAAAAAAGGAGATTTTGTTTTGTTAGTTTTTTTTGGTGCTTGGGATGGGGCTGGTGGCGCTGTTACATCTTGCCTGAAATTGCATGAAGTTTTCACCAAACCATCTGCTCATAAAATTCCATTTCAGTCAGCGCTGTCAGGTTTTTATTTTATTTTATTTTTCCAGATTCAAAATGTAAAAAAGGTACATTTTGATGACCCGCAGGCCTGCTCTTCTTATTTTGACTTCATATATTATTTAAAGCTTTAAAAGGCTCTTCATCTTCTGGTTAAGCCATTTCCCTCATGTTCTTTCTGTTGCCTAACCTGAAACATCATTTGTGAATGTCAAAAGGAATGAGGCGATTGCTTTGTTTCCGCAAACATACTGTACAAGGTGAAGTTTATGTACACTTAAAAACTAGATGTTTTCATAACCACACACAGTGCTGCGGAGTGTTTCAAACGCTTTTCCCCCCATTTTGTGTAAATACAGTATGTACCCTACTTGTATGAGAAGTGGCAATGCCTTTTTTTTTCTAATTTCCAGTTCTCCCCCACTGAAGTTGATTTTGGCACCTCATGTTGTGTACCAATGTCTGATTAGACATTTTGAACCTGCATATTAACTTGCTGTAAAAAGAGAAAATAAACATGTTTATGTACAGGGGTTATTAAGTGTGGTCCTGATTTTGAAGGTAAATATTTGACTTAATTATTAGATAAGCCCGTACATGTGGATGTACTGTAGGTGTGGGTCACAGGACCATACAGCAGTACAGTCCAATGTCTGTTTTATTTAGAGTTTCAAGGGGAAGGTGAGGTTAAATCAAGATAATCAGTCAGGAAAATTACAGCCATGAACAATAAAAGGAGTTTCAGGTCAGGCAGCCTGAACCTCTGCTCACACCAACATCTGGTACATTAATCAAAACAAAGAGTTGGCATTTATAAAGAATATATTTATTAGAGTATTCAGATGTGTATGAGTAAATACAACTTATAAACTGTAAACTAAAAGTACAATTATTTTTAGACTTGTCATTATTTTAGGTGAGAGTTGTGAACTTCTTCAGTTGACTTTTTCAAAGTACTCTTTGGATCCTTCTGGAGTTGGTTTGATCTGAAAAACAAATAGTTACACAATGAAAAATTAGTTTTATACTGAGACTGTCATATAAAACACTGATGTACCTAATGCACATGAATTTCTTCGGTTTATGGATCCTAGACACACACATTCTACTGATAGATCACAAACTAAACATTTTAAAACAGTGGGTAAAATTATGCAACCCAGATGTTGAAAGAACTCACCGTTGGGGACTCGGGGGTCCAGCTGGCCGGACACACCTCGCCGTGCGTCTCAACAAACTGGAACGCCTTCACCAAACGAAGCGTCTCTTCTACACAACGGCCCACCGGCAGGTCGTTCACACTCATGTGCCTCACCACACCGTTTGGATCAATGAGGAACAGACCCCTGGAAGGACATTAATAGCATAACAAATAAGTTATCAGGCACCTTCATGAAGTTCTATATAACAACAAAACGTGAAGTTTGCCTAATGGGACAATAAGAAGCTGATAATAAAATACATTAAAAAAAAGTAATATGCAATCATTATATATACAAAAATAAACACAAGCATCTCCAGGGTGAATTCTGTTCTCAGTGTGCTACCATCATTTTTATACAAATATTTAGAGTGTGATCTTCAATTGACACTGGGTGTGAGTAAGTGATGACTACACTGACACTGCAAGTTCAAAAAATGTCACATATGGTCAACATCTTTATGCTTTACTTGGAGAACATCTGGATTGGACACAGGGAGTGAGTTGACAAAGAAAAATACCCCAAATGTCTCCCTAAAACATTAACGTTTTAACATTACCAGTGGTGATGACTCCTTTAGGGGCCTTATCTCGCCTTCTACAGGTTTGTGTTGTCTGTATTTTTTATAGATACTTCCTTAAGAGTTCACAGTGAGCCCACCTCAGTGCGATGCCCGGACCCTCCAGCAGCACCCCGTAGTCTCTAGAGATCTGCTTGTTGAGGTCGGACAGTAGGGGGATGTGGATGTGGCCCAAACCTCCAGTCTGACAAAACACCGTGAAACAATACCTGTTAGATTAATGCTAACACAATTACTACTGCCCATACTGTTAAAAATAATGCTTTTAATAAAGTATATTACTCTCAGTTCAGTCATTTACTAAAGCTCCTTTATGGCCCTAATCAAAGGATGAATGACAAAAAAAACTCTAGTTGAACCTCGCACCTTTGGTCTGAGACTAAGATTAAATGACGGACAGTACCTTGCGTGGGGTGTTGATCCATGCCAGGTGGGTGAAGTGAGAGTCCACAGACACACCCACCACCTCACAGTTAACGTCATGGAACTCACTGGCCTTGTCGCTGAATGAGATGATCTCTGTTGGACACACAAAGGTGCTGCGATATGACAAACGGAGAGAGAAATAAAAGAAGCATCAGAACACTGACGAGATGAGCACAAAGCACAGAGTGACGGGGAGAAACTTCTCCTGCTCTTCAGCAGAGGCTTACTCAGTGTACATTTAAATCACAGGTAGGGAAAGCCATCATGTTACTGAATCCATCTTTCATGTGTGTAAGAAATACTTACAAATCCAGCGGGTAGAAGAAGAGGACCAGGTATTTGCCCTTGAAATCAGCAAGGCTCATCTCCTTGAACTCCCCATTGAGGACAGCAGTGGCCTTAAAATCTGGAGCAGGTTGAGTGACAGCAGGGGCCCATCTGGAAGTGCCTGATACAGAGAAGTCACACAAGGTTTATTCCTTCATACTATTTGTGACAGTGTAGTGAAAACTCTAGATATGTCACACTACCTAACTTATGTCTCAAGTGAGGATAACATTATGGAAGATGCCTGTTTGTGGTTCTGCAAACCCTCTTTTTAAATATAAAAACATTCATCCACATGCACAACATGTTCAGTATTTATCTTATTCAATGTCAGGAACTATTGACAAGGAAAAAGAAATGCTTGAAAAATAGGGCAAGTAATCTATTTAAAATTCCCCTTTTTTAACAGCTTGACTCACTGTACAGTACTTACACAAATAAACAATATCAATATTTATTGCACAATACTTGTGATTATACAACCATATCATATCAACTACCTATAAAAATCTAATTAAGTAAGAGAAGGTTTTTGGACAGTGGTCTTCTGATCATTCATTGCCCTAATGTCCATTTATAAATGTCCATTTCATATATGATAGGGCATACTGTTTTCCATTTTAATGACAAAAAAAGTAAGAGTGTGATATTACTGTACAGCTATAATGCAAGGATGTGCTTTAAAAACCCCATCACTGAAGAGTGAATACTCCATTTCACAAACATTATCCTGTTTTTTGGGGCAATCTGCTAAAGAACAAACTGTTTCAGTGCAACCTTTTCACCGAAACAGTTTTGAGAAAAAAATCCACATCTGTCGAACATTTTCTCATTTAACTGAGGAATCAATTGATCGTTAAATGTCAGAAATTAATGAAAAATGCTCATCACAACCTCCCAGAGCCCAGTCCAAAACCCAAAGATATTCACTTTACAGATCAATCGATTATTATGACAGTTGCAGATTCATTTTTTATGTCAATTAATTAATAATTTATGCTCTAGCCATCTTATCAGAATCCAACAAGTCTCCGACTCTAGTTTTGTGTACATACTGGTAGAGAAGCAGGCTCTCTGAAGTGCAGGACCAGTGAGGGCTCTCGCAGCTCCAGATGCTCCATGCTGACAGGCTGCTACTTTCAACCCTCCTGCTGCAACCCTTGCCTGAAAAGAAAATACATCAATTCTTCATGAGTAATCCACTAATAAACTGAACTTCTAGGCTGTTTTGGTTAGCACTTCAACTTGCCATGTTTGGTGTCCTGCAACATGAAGCCTGACGTATAGTAAAAAATGTAAACAGTGAAACTAGTCCTCCATGAAGGGAAAACATGTCCTCCGGTAATTTCCGTGATTTCTTTTGCTGCTTTTACTGCAGAATCTAAATGGCAGGGTTTGTTCAGAAACATTATTGAATGTTTAGTGAGCTGCAAATGAGGCGGTGGATGATGCAATAGACAGTTTGATTCTAACAGGTTCTCCACCTCCAAACCGAAATTTGTGAAACTGAGATGTTCAAATCCTTTTACACATATTCAGTGTTTGTAGGTCAAACCTAAAAGAATATCCTTGACATGTAACATATTTCAAATTCAACAGAATATCCACAACATTTCTACAACTACATTCAACTTGTTTTGGATCCTGTGGTATAAATAATTAATTTGGAAGAAGCTTTGTTATCGATTTTTATTAATTCATGTCCATGACGTGTAGTTTTGGAGTTAGCTGGAAGAAGTTGCCCCCTGTGTCATTATAATTGTAATGCAGAGCCGAAACAGTCTGCAGTTTTGTCATGCAAACATGAACCACCTTCAGGCAAGAAAAGTACTATCTTCTTATTTAAGAAAATACTCAGACTGAAATCAAAGCAGGTGTTTTTCAGCTGCCAGGGGCAAAATACCCACTGTGACAGCGCTAGTTGCTGTGAGGAAGAGGACTGAAGCACACTAGATCAAAGTGTCTAACACTGCACAACATGTTTTCAGATGTTGATATGTGGTTGTGAGGGAAATACAAAATAATCACACATTTCTGCTGTGTGTTTTCTGCCGAGTAGTTCTTCTAGACAGACTAACTACTGCAAATGACTTCCTACATTTAAATGATAAATCTTGTTAATAATGCGCATTACTTGTGGACATTAACTTTGATTTCTAATTTTTCATTTAAAGCGTATCAGTTAACCAACTTTGTGTTTTGAATAGATTTTCACAGCAGACATTTTGTTTCGTCATAGCACAAAAAAAAGCCCAGGTGTCACTAATAACATTAATAAGTGCTCTGTTCTATTCAAGCGTCCACATAAGTCAGGACAGTGAGCCATCATGCAAAATGCTTGAGCCTGAAACTGAAGCAGGGAAATGGAATTCAGCCATCGTTATGTGTATTAAATTACACCTGAGCTTGTATTGCTGTAGCGTGGGAAAATGCCTTTTGTTAAAGGTCCACTGTGTTAGTAACTGTAGTCTGAACTCCTCCAGAGCTACTCCTTGTGTTTGTCTCATCAATATTACTCATGGCCTACGATGTTTGTGTGTGTGATTTTATAGATGGAAACTGCAGACAAAAACTGTAAAATTGCACAATTTGTTCACACTGAAAATACTGAATGTTATGCTTTAACAGTGATGGAATGTAACTAAGTGCATTTCCAAAAGCAACATTTTGAGGTACGCAATATATCTTGATGTAGGCAAATCTTGTACTTTTTACTCACATTAATTTAATAACTTGAGTTACTAGTTACTTTGCAGGATACATGCTGCATCAAAGCCACGTGAGTGCATGTTTAAATTAGCTTATTCTATCAACAATCAGTTTCAAAAAACAAAAAAAGACACTGCTTCCGATAACCAGAAAAATGGCCAATCTCGGATCTGATAATTGTACAAGCCAATAATCAATCCACCCATAGTATACATACAGTAAATGTATGCATACATACAGTATATGTACGCATACATGTAAAAATATGAATAGTTTACTTGTAATACTTAGGTTAATTTTGTTGCTATAAAATTACTTTTGATACTAAAGTACATTTGACATCAGAATCTTTATCACTCAAGTACTATTTGTATGAGTGACTCTCAGTTTTACCAAAGTAATATTTGAACACGATATAATTACATTTATACTCAAGTATGACTTCTGGGTACTTTATACAACACTGTGCTATTAGCCTGCTGTTGTGTTTAGTTCCATAGCATAAACCTGCAGTTTCCCTCATAATAAAAACAAGATGGCTGCACACAAACCATGAAAACCTTTTATCACAGTACACATTTTGACATGTTATAGCAGAAAAGGTCTCCACAGAGGCCGCGGACCAGACGTTTGTCACCAGTGTCAGTTGGTCGTCTGGTTCAAATGTGCGACACACACGACATGACAGCGCCTCAGTGCGCAGCTGACTTATTAATCAATACCTGCTACCGACACGAGTTAATTACTGATTAATTAATTCTAAACCGAGGCAAAAGAGCGTCGAGGGCACATGCAGTGTTGTACTGGGAGAAGTTGCACTTACAGAAGTCCTGAGCAGTCTTCCAATGGTGGCTGCCATTTTGGATTATGACAGAAGGGGGCGGTTTGAGCAGGTCACTACGTCATTTACCCACGTGCTCTACGCAAACCTTTTCGCAGAAACATATCCATAAAATAAAATAAAATAAAATAACTCACCCGTATAATATAAGGTTAACTTGATTCTTCAATCACAAGACATCACCATTAAAAAGAAAAGACTGTTAAAGGTTCACAAAAAAGGAAGCTATCATGCTGCCTTCAGGTGCTCCCGGGTGAGGAGGAAATTAATTCGAGTCATTGCTGAGGTCGGGAAAGCAGGTTGGCAAGAAAATTGTTCAATTTTTATGCTTTCCAAGCAATGGAAAAGGAATAGGCTGGTCTTCGTTCAATCTTTAGTTAAACGTTAAGAATAAAGGGTAGACACGACCCTGCTTTCTTTTCAATAAACTAAACAAACTAAAACATGGATGTGACAGAGTTATAATATCCGATATTTCCGATGTCCCAGAATGTAGCACAAATCCGCCTACAACTGACCACATGGCCGAAGGCGGAAGTATTTTCTAAATAGTATTTGACCTCAAAATCTGGAGAAATCCATGCTGGTGCAGTGTCTAATGCAGTCTTAATTTAAAGTAGATGCACTCGTTGTTCTAATGGATCCTAATCTGCTGTATTGGAAAAGCCACGGACAGGTGAGTGTGCACAGCAGTGTTTCAACATGCAGGGTAGCATCAGTGATGAGGAAAGTTGCAATGAAACTATGTTTACATCTTTGTTCCTGTGATATATTTTACAAGTGTTGAATTTTAGAGTTACTTTTTTTCCCAGTCTTTCTACAGTCGACTAAAGATCTGGGTTAATCTCCTTGATCCAATCTCCCTGCTGTCCTCTGATGTAAGTGGCTGCCACCTCAGTGATCTTATAATGTGAGACGAGTAGATCATACCTGATGGCTAACTAGTGATACTACTCTCCTCAGGATGAGATACAGAAGGCCCGCACTCTACTTGAAAGTGGAGAGAAACAAAATGAAAAGGTCAGATTATTTCAAAAAATATAATCTGTACAGTGGTCAGTCAGCATCATGAGCATATTTATTTAAACCTGTTCTGTTTCCTTCTCTAGGATGATCATGCACAGAACCTCTCACTCGTAAGTCTTGCAGAAAATACAACACTGCAGATAAAATCCTCTTAAAATTAATCATAATTTCACATGATTCTCTGTATAAGCATCCAGCACTGACTGCTATCGTTTAACCAACACGGTTTCACTGTTGTGTTTAATCAAGAATCCGTTTCTCGTGAATGTGTCCAGATGTTTTATACTATGGCAGCTGTGGTGTCCAGATGCTTTTACTTGAAGGACTTTAATGTGTTGCCTTTTGTTTAAAGTCTTGACGACTTCTTTGTGTTAACAGTCATCCGTCCATGCTGATTCTGGTGCTGTGCTTCCACTAGTTTTCCGCCCTCCAGGTACGGTCAGATGTTTTCCATCCATTATTGAAATTCACTTGAAACACTTGATTTGAAAAAGAGATGTTGACACCCTCATGTTTGTCATTTCCCTTTCAAGCATTTATGCCAATATCAGTGCCTCTGGTACGTGTGTCTGCCACATATTATGACACTTTGTTCCTGATTGTGTTTGTGAATCAAATGTTTATTTATTTAAATTGTTTTCCAGGTGGTTGGCAGCTTTTTGCCACATGTCACCGTCAGTCCTGCTGTCTTTTGGCAGGTAATAAAGCAAATTCATCATATTTTTGAAAACATAGCCCATATTGTTATAACACAGTGTACATACATGATGAACAATGCATTTTTTTTTAGTTATTGCTGCAGAGTTACAGCGCTGGCTTCAATTATGCAAACAGGAATTCTTCATCTGAACAGGTAAGGTGTATATATAAAGATAACAAAACCACCACCCAGTATTATTCTGATTTGCTTGTCTCCTTGATTTATACGTCTTTAATGAGTCTGTAGTCATGAAACATCCTCCCTTTTCTTTCTGCTTGACTTTATCTTCGTTATCTCTCACCATCAGGGTAGAAAAACATCTTTGGTGCAGCTTCTGTCGATGGCTGGGACTGTCTCCTTTGCCACATGTGCAGGGGTGTGTGTAACCTGATAATAACGGTTGTTGAGTGTAATGTTTCGAGTAAAAGAATAAGGTTTCCTCTTCAAACATTTTTTTTTTAAACTTCCTGCATCTGTTTCTTTCAGGCCCTTCCTCAAATTTTTATCTCCCGACTTGCTATCAAAAGCGCACCAATTCAGAATATCTTAAGGACGATATTACCCTTACCACTCTCAGGTAACTTCTTTATCCCTGAAACTGAATTACTGTAGCATAATATGGTGTCAGAAGATAGACATAACTTTGTACATCATTATCTTACTTTTGATTTAATATGAAGTTAGCTGGTTACATTCACTAACAACAGGTAGGACTTTTGACACTAACATTTTGTGTTATTCTTCCCAGCTGCTCTGGCCTTCTTCAACGTGTATACTGTCAGAAGTGAGGAGTATGTGAACGGGATCCAAGTGTTTGATTCCAATGGAAATCCTGTTGGCTTCTCTAAAGCAGCAGGAGAAAAGGTGAAAAACAAAGCAGCAAGTAGACAAATATAAGTCTTATTGAAAACTTTCAGTGTTTAATATTTTTTCATTTCTGTTCAGGCTGTGATGGAGACTGCGCTGTCAAGAGCGGCACTATTTGGAGCAACCGCTGTTGTCCCTAATCTCCTGGTTTTGCTCTTCCAAAGGTCAGTCACTCTTATATGTAGCTCTGTCTTTGTAGACAAAATGGCGCTGTTGGACCTACTATACCACATCGATCTCTCCTTCACAGCTCAAGAGCTCTCCAGAGGTACTCTCGGCTGGTCGCTCCTCTCCGTCAGATGAGCGCTGTGTTTGTTATGGGCTTGATGATACCGGTCTCATTCAGTCTCTATCCACAACTGGGAACGGTAAGATTCAAGATCCTCCAGTGCTGTAATGTTTTCCTTGGGAAGAAATCAGCGGACATTTATAAAAATGTTTTCTTTTACAGATAAAGAGGAAAAATATAGAGGAGGAGCTGGGTGCTGGAGCACCCGGCGGGGAGTTATACTACCATAGAGGACTCTGAAGAGCAGATACACAATCAACCAAAATACACACAGCCATCAATGAGCAGCATCATTGTGTTGCAGAGATGTCTACTTAAGTTACCATGCTAACCAGCTAGCCCGCAGTTGCTTTGTACCTCAAGATGTGATAGTTTGATACGATACTACAACAACACTCCCTCTGCCCCTTTGGGCTCCCAGCCAGGGTATCAGATCACTAACTGCACAGGTAACTGGGCTCAGTAGCTAATGGAAGCTATAGTTAGCAGCAGTTCGGCCAATTCTTACATAGTGCACCTTTAACATCATACAGCTGAAAATGTCTGATGCATGTACCAGACTCAAAGATGATATTCTGCTTTTTCTCCTTGTTTTCATGTAAATAAAAATTTAAATATTAAAACAATAAAACAAGCAAGACGCTCCTTTTTGGTAGTAAATTTATTTAGTTGGAATATTAGCTGTATCTGTAGATATGAAATACTACATTGATTCATGAAAATACATTTAGTTTTCAGAGTTACATGAGCATCTCTATGTATTGCACTCTGTGTCTTATCTGAAATACTGAGGCGTAAAAACATCCTTTTGGCAAAGTGGTTGAAAATGTTCTTAACTGTAAAACAACAGCGCTTACTTAAAAAAAAATAAAAACCTGAACAGTAAAGACACACATGATGCAATATAAATCAATATGGATGGTGAAAGCACCAATCATCATTTGATCAGCTGCAGAGCTCTTTTTATAAAATAGTTTGAAAAAGCCTCATCACACAACACATTTGCTTGTATTACAGTTGTGTGCTGCACTAAAGTCGTTAGTAAAATACAAAATGTGACATTTAAAAAAGAAAACGTAAATAAACCCACATGTTGTGCAATGTTTCTATCAACTAACTCATTAATATTAATAGGTGCTCTTTACATCTGAGCCATTTCAGCTGCTGTAGCTGCATTTATGTATATTTTTTTTCTGGGTCTTACTCTTCACAATGAGTACCCAATATTTCATATTAGGGACATGATTTATTATGTTTTAAACGTACAGCTTTTGCACTGTGAGGTGGGAGCTAACATCTGGAAAGCACTGTCAGATGTACCAGCTGACAAAGTACCAGCATATTTGTTTATATCTCACGACGTTGGAGACAAATACTGTAGTGCCTTTTGTCCATAACTTTGAATGTTAAAGGATAAGGTTAGCAATATCTTATCATTTTCTTTCTGTCAATAAAATCCCATAAAAAGACCAAAGTGGACAGAGTGTTAGTCTGGTTTAAAATACTGTCTGACTCTCTACTATTGTCTGTGGCACTTAGCCCGAAGATCATTGGTTCCTACTGAAGATGCAATTCTTGAAAAAACTGACTCACAAATATAGTTTCATTTTTTTAAGAAGGTAAAGTAACTTCCTCAAATTGGCACTGTCATTTTTTACAAAAGTTACTCAGACAGGGGTAAATAGTGCATTTGTTGGGGACTATCTTCAGCTGCGGTCTCATACACATTTGGTGCTGTAGTGAGTGTAGTAAACTACGATGAGGACAATGCTTACAACAACAGCTTTAAATGCTTTTCTATTGTCTGAGGCACTTAACTCTAATCCCATTGGTTCTGATTGATGACATACGTATTTTTTTTTTTTTAAAAAAGGAAAAAAGGAATCACAAATATTTTTTTAAGAGGGTGGAGTAACTTCCAAATGCTGTGTTTAGACCAAATGCAACACAAATTACTTTTGTGTGGCTAGATTACATAATAAAATCTGTGATAAGGACGCAGTTAGCAGCAAATTCATGTCTAATCCCTCAGGCACACAAATGACGGGTTGGTGGTAACTTGACTTGTATTTCAAAATTCAGAACTACGCGTTCAAGCTCAGGCAACTTACACAACACGAATACTTCCTTCATGTTTGGTCTGAATGCAGTAGAAAACTGTTGGGCAATGTAATTTTTAACAAAAGTTACAGACGAGTAAATAGTGCATTTGGTTTGGGGACTATTTTCAGCTGTGGATTAATACACATTTGGTGCCGTAGTAGGTATTTATGACAGCAGGACTGAGTTAAAATGGTCCACTGTGCTCATGTTCGTTGTAATAAATATCCAGTGCAACGCTGTAGCTCATTGATGTGCTTTTTTTTACTAAAATGGAGCTCAAACGGAGCACAAAGAACTAAGATACATCAGGCTGTGGATACACAGACAATATTTCATTGTTGCCTTTTCATGGGATTGAAAAAAAATAAAAATTGCCAAACATATCCTTTAAATCTATGATGTAAAACACCCTGGTATACAAGATGCTTCATGTCACACATTAGCACAACAGTGGATGATACAATTTGATGCTAGTGACACTTTCCTACCTCATATGAAGATTACTGTGAGAAAGTGTGTTTGTGCACACTCTCATGGTAACAGTGAGCATGTGCACAAGTCTTTCAGAAAACAGCAATCACCCAAAGATCTGTCCGTGCAGCTGACATCTCGCAGTACAGAGTCTGATAGCAGGTTTATATCCGTAAGAGCTGCTCGGCAGCTGCCAAATGAAAGAGGAAGTTCTCTGTCGCCGGAGGGAAATGATGCTGCTTTAAACCTTCCAGCGTGATCTTAGAGTCTTCACACTCGTCAGACAGGGACACCAAGTTGGTCAGGATCTCTTTTGTCTTGACGGATATGTCCTGTGAATTATGTCACGTTAGATTCAAAGCTACATTTCTTACAACTTTGGATTGAGGGACACATTTTGGAGAAGTCTCACCTTGATGACCTGACTATCTGACCTCTCAGTGTCCTCTGCAGACTGGACAATAAGGTGGCCGATGTCCTTGTGTAACTTCCCCATAGCCATGGCCTCTGTGGTGGGACACTGAACATCAGCTCTCAGGAATCAAAGCGCTCTTGGAAACATACTGCGTTTTTCTTGTAAACATACTGCGTTTTTCTTGTAAACATACTGCGTTTTTCTTGTAAACATACTGTACCTTTGGCACTCTGGGATACCGTGATCACACTGTCTGGGAGGTTCACATACACATCAAACAAGTCCGATCTGTTGCTCACTTCTGGATCTACAAATGCCGCTATGTATCCTAGGGAAAAGACGAACATATTGGTGCATAAATAATTCATCTCCTTACCATTAGATTAGTGATCAGAGTGCAGATGGTGGCTAATCACCAACCAGTGAGGCAGTGAGGCAGGTTACTGTTAATTAGAGTAAATAAAGCAGGAGGCAGCCTCACCAGGGCACTTCTTTAGATCCTCTAGTTCAGCATCAGTCAGATGCACATACGGGTGCAGGATAGACCAGTCCTTCCTGTGCCATGCCAGCGTGGGCAGAACTCTAACGATACACACAAAGAAGAGTAACCCACAGAGGACAAGAGCCTCCACTAGAGAAATAAAATAATTAAAGTTTATACCAGCATATTTTGAATTTTAGTCTCAATTCCACCTCGTAAACTCCAGCAACGCTTCAATCCGAGGGTGATGAACAACGATCCTCTTCTTCAGCATGACAGCGGTGTACAGGATGATGGTCTCCAAACCGAACTGAGACACCACATCTGAGGCAGAACAGAGGCACTGAAGTGAACTGGATGACCCACTTTCATCTTAGAAGGAATCCACACTGTGTTAGTATCACCTTCAGCACTGTAAACGTGTCATAAAAACATCTACATGACCTGTTCAGCAGCTGCCACCTGTCAAAGGGTGACACCTTTGTCTGCATATGGAATTTTTTCATACTACCTGCTTAATTCAAGGTTGCTTCTGTCTTCAAATGCTGCATGAAAACAAGGCTTACTAATAAGCCTGTCCCAATAATTATGTTATGGACCCCTGGTCTTATCAATATAGGGTCCTGTATATGCCTGGAAATTATGTCACCACTGGCACAGAACAGCACACAACAGCAAATTAATCACTCATAACTAATTGCTTAATCAGAGGTTTTAATGTGTGATTAATGTTGTTTTTATAAACTGTAAGGTGCTGTTTTCTTTTAAGTTATATAAAGTGTCTTTAGGTAACAATTAAATAAAATTTACTGCTTTTATTATTGTTATGAAT
The DNA here is from genome assembly GCA_963678695.2 of Diplodus puntazzo. NCBI lineage: Eukaryota > Metazoa > Chordata > Actinopteri > Spariformes > Sparidae > Diplodus > Diplodus puntazzo. Next base: position 14,977,549 of record OZ023168.1, read on the forward strand.
GTTATTATAAATACACTTTGCCATGATGAAAGTGGAATTCTCCAAAGAGGGTCAAAATACAGATTAATGTTCCTCTTTGCGGCTGTGATGTCTCACCTTTGAGTGAACCGGCCAGGTATGCTTTCCGTACATCATAGTCCTTAATTAGAAATGAGCCGTTTTCATCACTCTGGCAAATTCCTTTGGTGAGGACGGTGACATAAGCCTCCATCATTTTCACCGGACTGCCATGTTTGATGTACATCCTGGATGAGAGACAAAAACATACTGCTCAAAAGAAGAAACGCTCTTAACAGAAAACAAACCGTGTCATCTCATCTGCACAACGTACCTGCAGAGTATTCTGCTAAGTGCAGCATACTTCTCAGGGTTGAAGTCTTTCGCTGTAACAACTATTGAAAAATGAGTCACCTTGAAGGAAAAACATGGAGATACAACTCAATGCAAATAGAAGACAGAAAACATAGATGTGATGCACGCTCATTGTTCCTCGCTCAAGATCATCATAACAGCAGGGTGTTCGGACTCTGTACCTTGCTCAGTGCGGTGGGCTCCTGCACCTCCACCGTGGTGATGTAGTACCAGGTACGACAGAACTGACCAAACACAAAGGTGTGGAAATCCCGGCCGTCCTGTGTCAGACAGCACTTGCTGAGCAGGACTTGCCTCAGATCTGAGCCCACAGAGGGATAGCACCACACCCACAGTGTGTCTCCATTCACATCTTTCTCTGGGTAGAAGACAAATAAAACCTCATTTTATAAATGAATCTACACATGGACACATATATTAGAAACTGTCATGGCTTCCTTAGACAAAATCTTTAGCACATATGATTCTGAGTTCTTGCATGCATTCAGGAACATATTCCTGACCAGCTCATTCATGCATACTACATAACATGCAGGAGCAGTGAGGGACATGGAGCCCTGCTGATCAGACACTTTTGGGTCACACTGGTGTCATGTGATTGTCCCGCACGCACAGAAAGTCTGAAACCTCTATTGAATACACGACCAAGAAACAAGAAACGACTTGTGAACTGAAACTCACCGATCAATCCGACGCTTAACATAAGCTGCGTTTCAGTTGCTGCCATATTCCATACCTGCAAGAGTTCACAACCACAAGTTAGCTGGAGAGAAACAACCGAGCATCTTCCTCTGTGGACACTAATGTAACTGTGAAGTACCCTGAGAGCTCCGGCTGTGTCCAAATATCACAATGCGATGCTGGACAGATTTAATAAGACAGTAAATGTGTTCAAATGTGTTGTCAGTGGCTTGGGTGGGATTTCTGCTGTCAACAGACTTTCCTCCCTGTGCGAAACCTCTTCCTTCTTCCGGGACTGGAGGATTGTGCGCTGCTGACGACCAATCATAGCTGGCGATGGTTCAGCGCTGATGGTGCGTTCACGGTTACTGGAATTGTACACTTATCCAAACCTCTGTTTGAATTTCTGTGTGAGCATTTTTTTTTTACTTATTTATTTTAAAATAAAAACAGAGGTTGAATTTTTATGTAATAATACTTGAATTATGTGTTTTCAAGTTGCATTTAGTTTTGTGGCAAAATGACTTGTCAATCTTTTTTAATCTTTGAGAACTTATATATCATTTATATACATATATATATATACATATATATATATATATATATATATATATATATATATATATATATAGATATAGATATAGATAGATAGATAGATAGATAGATAGATAGATAGATAGATAGATAGATAGATAGATAGATAGATTGATATGTATTAAAATCTTCTTTATTTTTATGATATCTATGGAGAGGAGTGTCAATGTAAATTCACGGTCACAATGAGATATTATGGAAGAATTTCACTTTGATGTAATTTAAGTGACATAATTCAAAACTCTATTTTGATGTTTTAGAAGTTGTAAAGTGTTGTTCTTGCCATGCAGTTAAGCATCAAGCCTACATAGTTTGATGTGGTTGATATTTTACGACGGAACCTGAACGCGTCCTTAATAGGAGCTCATACGGGACCTTTGTGCAAGCATAGTTGCCAGGTTTGATTTTAAAACCCCGATTGTAGGTTTTACAACGCTGTTATCCGGTCCATAATCCGTCAGTAGGAATATTCATTTAAACATGTCTTCTGATAATGGCTAATCAGAAATGTTCGCTATATATATATGTATGTGCATACATATATATATATATATATATATATATATATATATATATATATATATATATATATATATATATATATATATATATATATATATTCAACAAATTTGTATGTATTTATCTTTTAATTAACATCAGTGGTCATTTACCAGTACAGATAGTCTATGAAACTGAAATATGTGACAGCAAAATGAATAATTATAGGTCGAATACATGCAATCCTACAATACGTGGACATATTCAGGATTCTCCAACATACGAACTCAAGCAGATGCGACAGAGGCTGTTGTTAGGTATTAAACTGTGTAACCACAACATACTAACGAGTGAATAATAATTTAGAGAGCAATAATTTAAAGTCTTTTTTTAAACAGACAGAACCACCAACAGGAGAGTGGTGATAAACACATTTTCAATAAGGCACATTAAGCAAAAATAATGACACTAAAACCGTTTTAATAATTTGGTTGAGATAGATCAGAATTTCATTGTGATAGGGGGAAGCGCGTGACGCACCTGGCAACCCTAGCTGGGCCGCTCACGAGGTTCCTCCTTTCTCAGCCAGCACCGTCGTTGCGGGTGAGTGCGTGGCGTGGATGGACTGGTGAAATTTGGCAAAATTCACTCAAGTCAGCCAATTTGGAGTTCCACTAGAACGCCATCAACATGCCGGCTTATTTTCAGAGGCCAGAAAATGCTCTCAAACGAGCGAACGGTGAGTAAAGACACAGCGTTACGTCTCACAGATGTCACACATTCATGCTAACTGGCTAACCGTTAGCTGGCTTTAGCCTTCGTGTGCCTTGTCATCAATGCCGCGGCTCAGTTAGCCGGGCTAGAAGCTAGCTAGTAACCTACTAGTTGGAATGGCGGGGAAGCCATATCGCTACAGCTACTTTCGTATATAGCTAGCCGGCTAGGCCATTTTTGTGGTGCTGATCATTGTGCAGAACCGGTGATATGGAAATGTAGCTTAGGTTGCTGCTAAATAACCGTGAACACTCGTGACAGCTAGCTTACAATGTATTTTAGCTACTGTCATATTGTTAAAGCTCCTTTCCTACATTAGCGTTAAGGTAATGCTAATGTCACGTTCACCGAGCACCACGGGCCTAACAATCACGGCATTGTGATCTTTGGTGCTGGTGGTGCGAAATGTTTTGTTGTGTTATTTTTGTGGTTACCATAGACAAGTGATGGAGCTCACACTAGTTTGTTTTTCTGTGTTGATACAGAGTTCCTTGAGGTTGGCAAGAAGCAGCCAGCCTTGGATGTTTTGTACGATGTCATCAAGAGCAAGAAACATCGAACATGGCAGAAGATCCACGAGCCCATCATGCTCAAGTACCTGGAGCTCTGCGTGGATCTCCGCAAGAGCCACCTGGCCAAGGAGGGTCTCTACCAGTACAAGAACATCTGCCAGCAGGTGTGTGAGGAGCAATCTGTCCGGTAGCTAAAGAAACCAGAGTGTTTTTTTTTAGTCAACTTAATGTTTGTCTTTGCTTTCAGGTGAACATCAAGTCTCTGGAGGATGTGGTTAGGGCTTACCTGAAGCTGGCGGAGGAGAAGACTGAGACCGCCAAGGAGGAGTCCCAGCAGATGGTCCTGGACATTGAGGATCTGGACAACATCCAGACTCCTGAAAGGTGAGGATGTTTTATATGTTGGATGCAGAAGGGATGTCACTATAAAGCTTTATTGCATTGTCTCCACATGTTGTTGATGTACCTTTAACTTGTTACTGAATCTAAACTACTCTCTTTGTGCAATAACAAACTTGACAAGCACCTTGATGTAGAAAAGTGATTATTATATACGCAATGACGACAGTGAAGCAGTCATTGACTTCATCATTCTGTAATTCCCAGGCTTCCTCCAAACAATATTAAACTATATGTATAAAAGTGAAAGCATGCAAGTGAAGAATGAGAAACTATTGTAAAAATAGTGCAGAGGTTGAAATATATAAATAAAATACAACATATAAACATGAAAATGTATTAGAATATTACTATGTAGGGTGGTGTAATGTAAATAAGATAATTGAATATTATACAGTATACTGATAATGGCACAACCTAGGGTGTAAGATGCTTGACACATTTCAGGTGGACTGATAATATTGAACTCGTTGTGATTTTAGCGTGCTCCTGAGCGCTGTGAGTGGAGAGGACACTCAGGATCGTACTGATCGCCTGCTGCTCACTCCCTGGGTCAAGTTCTTGTGGGAGTCGTACCGTCAGTGCCTGGACCTGCTGCGAAACAACTCCAAGGTGGAGCGCCTGTACCATGACATTGCCCAGCAAGGTAGGGACACAAACTGAACACCTTATTACGCAAACTCATACTTTCTGAACTTGGTGTGTTTTGTTTTGAAAATGAGAAACACTGCCGCTTCAGCCTGTACCAAGGGAGTTCATGTTTTAATAGGGCCCATCATATAAAGTTACGTTTAGAATATTAATGTCGTATGGCTTTTATCTGAACCTAACTTGATAAGATTGAACATGCATACATTCTCATTGCTGTAAATAATATCTGATCATCTTTTCTGCAGCATTCAAGTTCTGCCTTCAGTACACCCGTAAAGCAGAATTCCGCAAGCTGTGTGACAACCTGCGTATGCATCTGGGTCAGATCCAGCGCCACCACAACCAGAGCACTGCCATCAATCTGAACAACCCCGAGAGCCAGTCTATGCACCTGGAGACACGTCTGGTGCAGCTGGACAGCGCCATAAGCATGGAGCTCTGGCAGGTCTGTCAGTTTTAGTCTATAAACTGTTAATCAAAATGTATAAAACATTGTCATAAGTTCCTTAGAAAGCAGTCTATAAATATGCATAGTATGATTTGTAAAAAATACCTGTATAGTCCTTCAGTGTAATGAAATATGTGAGATATGGTCAGAGTGAAGATATTGTTATTGAAGTATGTTTTTTTTTTTCTGTTATCCAGGAAGCATTCAAGGCTGTTGAAGACATCCATGGACTGTTTGCTCTTTCCAAGAAGCCTCCTAAACCCCAGCTGATGGCCAACTATTACAACAAGGTGTCTACTGTGTTCTGGAAATCTGGAAATGCTTTATTCCACGCCTGCACCCTCCACAGGCTCTATCATCTCTCAAGGGAGATGCGAAAGAATCTGACCCAAGATGAGATGCAGAGGTACCTTATTATTTGTTGATAAATGCACAGGCTTTACTCTGGTTTAGGAACAAGCCGTTAATATAACCTACTTTCCATCTTCAGGATGTCCACCAGAGTCCTCCTGGCAACACTGTCCATTCCCATCACCCCCGAGCGCACTGACATCGCTCGGCTGCTGGACATGGATGGCATCATTGTGGAAAAGCACCGCAGGCTGGCCACCCTCCTGGGCCTGCAGTCTCCACCAACCCGCCAGAGTCTCATCAATGACATGGTACATTATGCACATAAGAAAGAAGCCCTGTTAAGTGTTTTAGGTCTCTATCAGTTCCTTTGAATACTTTTCTATTGAAATAAGATGTCCAAAACTGTTAATTCTTTTCTGATTTAAAAAAAAATACTTCAAAAATTTTTACTTAACAATGTTTTGACAATTCTCTATTTTATTGTTTTCATTCTAGGTGAGATTCAATCTGCTGCAGTATGTTGTTCCTGATATCAAAGAACTGTACAACTGGCTTGAAGTAGACTTTCATCCTCTGAAGCTGAGTGGAAGAGTGACCAAGGTAAACAATCTGGCTTTGGAGTTTTTATGTTGAATTTATCTAATATGTTTATTAATCGTAGCTAGACATTTCTTATCCCAACTTATGGTTACAAACTTGTTATTCTACTAGGTGTTGAACTGGGTGAGAGACCAGGCTGAGAAGGAGGCTGATCTGCAGCAGTATGTCCCTCATCTGCAGAGTAATACCATCCTGAGACTCCTGCAACAGGTAAGTCTCTTCTGTAGTTTTAAATTCCCTGGAATGCTCTCCCGAATCACATTCACACTGTACTGACAGGACCCTCTAATTATTCTGTGTGGATTATATTAGGTTGCGCAGATCTATCAAAGCATCGAGTTCACCCGTCTGGCCTCCCTGGTTCCATTTGTGGATGCCTTCCAGCTGGAGCGCTCCATTGTGGATGCTGCCCGGCACTGTGATCTGCAGGTAAGGTCAAGATCAGTAGAGATTATGCAGTATTATACACTATCGATAGGCCAACAAAAGTGTAATTACGGTCATGATAATGTCAAGACTTAAAGAGTGTTTATCATACTATTTTTTTTAACTTGTATAACATTTAATTTTTCCCTTTAGGTCCGTATAGATCACACCTCTCGCACTCTGAGCTTTGGCTCTGACCTAAACTACTCGACCAAAGAGGATGCCCCTGTTGGTCCTTTCCTTCAGAACATGCCCTCAGAGCAGATAAGGAACCAGCTGACTGCCATGTCTGCTTCTTTGGCCAAAGCCATCTACATCATCAAGCCTGCTTCCATCCTGGTGAGTTCAGTCATACCAAGCTCTCGTATGTTGTCACACCAGACCTGATCCACCTGATGAGTGACCAATATTAGTGTCTATTTTCATGTAGTATTAAACTCTTTTATATGCAATGTTTTTCAACTTTCAAATCATTACGATGTCTTTTTCCCTTCACAGCAAGAGCGCGATGAGCAGAACCAACAGGCCATCGCTGCCTATCTCAAAAATGCCCGCAAAGATCATCAGCGCATTCTGGCTCGTAGACAAACCATTGAGGAGCGTAAGGAGCGCCTGGAAAGCCTCAACATTCAGCGTGAGAAGGAGGAGCTGGAGCAGCGTGAAGCTGAGATGCAGAAGGTCCGCAAGGCTGAGGAGGAGCGTCTGCGCCAGGAGGCCAAAGAGCGGGAGAAGGAGCGCATCATGCAGGAGCATGAGCAGATCAAGAAGAAGACAGTCCGTGAACGACTGGAGCAGATCAAGAAGACTGAACTGGGAGCCAAGGCCTTCAAGGATATTGATATTGAGGTAACTTGATTTGTTAAGTTTAACTGCATATTGCAGAATTGCCACATTGGGATATGAAGTTCAAAGGTGAGACTAACAAATGTGTTCTTACAGGACCTTGAGGAGCTGGATCCTGACTTCATCATGGCCAAACAGGTGGAACAGCTGGAGAAGGAGAAGAAGGAACTTCAGGAGCGTCTGAAGAACCAGGAGAAGAAGGTAACTGAGTGATAAATTAGTGAAAATCATCTTGGTCACCTGGATGTGAATTGAACACTAATATTTCCAATTTTTCTTTCATCCAGATCGACTATTTTGAGAGGGCAAAACGTCTTGAAGAGATTCCTCTTATCAAGAAGGCGTATGAGGAGCAGCGTATCAAGGACATGGAGCTATGGGAACTCCAAGAGGAGGAGAGGGTATGTTTGGGGAAAAAAAATAATAATAACAACACTGACATGCATAGATCAAGGACATTGAAAATTCCCAGGTGAGTATCTAGAATTTTAAGAATTTTCTTTTGTCTTTGTCTTGCAGATCAGTAACATGAAAGTGGAACGGGAGAAGGCTCTCGAGCACAAGAAGCGCATGTCCAGGATGATGGAGGACAAAGAAAACTTCTTGTCCAAAATTACTGCCGCCCGTAGCTTCATTTATGAGGTGAGACTATTATGATGCTGCACACAGCCATTATATCTCCTACGTAACTGAAGCAGTGGTTTAAAATGTGCTATTGTGTCTTTGAAGGAAAAACTGAAAACTTTCGAGGAGCGCTTGGTTGTGGAGAGGAAGAAGCGCCTGGAAGAAAGGAAGAAGCAGCGCAAAGAGGACAGGCGTAACACTTACTACCGTCAGAAAGAGGAAGAGGCTCAGCGTATCCACGAGGAACAGCTCAAGAAAGGTAGTTCATTTTTAAAGCATATGTCTACTGGGACACAGAAAAACTCTGAGCCAATCATCTACGATAAGGGCTTTAGGTGTGCTTATGCAACAGAAAATGGAGGGAATTGTGGTAGAAATAATGGCACCAGTAGTTAAAGTGGTACTATAGGGAGAAACTTAGCTGTTGCCCAGCACAACATTTTCATTTCGTTGGGTTACGTCAGGGAAAAAGGACGTGACACGTTTCAATAAGAACTTTTTTTAATATATATAAAATCATTGATGTTTTTCTCTCTGCGTCTGAACATGCCTCATGTTGTTTTCCTGCTTTTGTTACAGAACGCGAGGAGCGTGAACGCCTGGAACAAGAGCAGCGAGAGGAGGAGGAGAGGGAGTACCAGGAGCGTCTGCGCAAGCTCGAGGAGCAGGAACGGAAGCAGCGTGCTCGCCAGCAGGAGATCGAAGAGCGAGAACGCCGTCGTGAGGAGGAGAGAAGGGGCCCCCCAGAGGAGAAAGCCAAAGTACAATTCTTTTCATTCGTTTTTTTTACTCATGGTCAGAGCTGACATTTGATTCTCAATTAGTTGAAGTTCCATGCAAATATGAAGAGATGGAATCCCAGGATTTGTTTAAAGATTAAAGAATGTTTTTATCATGTTACCCACAATAATTGTGATACCATGGTCCCGGGAATACAAAAAAATATTCTAAATCAGCTGAACTTTAGGCAGAAAAACAAAGTTTTACAGGTTAATGGTGCCTATCTATCACTGACATAATGCAAGACAATTTATCACAGTAATTTGTCATAAACTAATAGGATTCATTTGATTTGTGTCATCTCAGATAAATGTGCGATAGATTAATTTTGTCATATAAGTTCAGGACTTGAGCAGAGCAGTAGACTACAGGCTCAAACATTTAATGTTACAGTGCCTTTTCATGTAGCAGGTTTACAGACTGTACAGCGACGTAATGACGGAATGTGTCTTGATCTGATTTTGTTTTGCTTCTACAGGATGAGAGGTGGGGTGAGAAGGAGGAGGGAGGATGGAGGAAGCGCACAGAGGAAGGGGGTTCGGATTGGCGTCGTTCTGTGCCTGAAAAGTACGTGTTGGAAACTTAATCCTGCTTGTGTATTGTTAAACCAATATTAATTACTTATTTAGGCTACTCTAATGATTCTTGTGCTTTCTCTCCCCCTTATAGGGATTGGAGGCAGGAGGGCCGTGATGAAGGAGAAGAGAAAGAGGCACCCTTGAGGCGGGCCGACGGTCCTCGCAGGGGTGGAGATGACAGAGGACCCCGACGAGGCTTTGAAGATGACAGAGGTCCACGTCGCGGTGCTGATGATGACCGTCCTCCACGCAGAATGGATGATGACCGTCCTATACGTAGAGGCTTTGATGATGACCGTGGCCCTAGAAGGGGTGGAGATGATGACCGTGGCCCAAGGCGTGGCTTTGATGAAGACCGTGGTCCAAGACGTGGCTTTGATGACGACAGAGCTCCCCGCAGAAACCTGGATGACTTGAGGGGTCCAAGGCGTGCGGCTGATGATGACTGGGGCTCCAGAAGAGGAGGAGATGATGACAGAGGTGGAAGGAGAGGCATGGATGACGACAGGCCACGTCGTGGTGGTGATGATGCCAAACCCTGGAAGCCTCTGGGCAGACCTGGTAAGCCTGTAGCCATTCAGCTGCTAATGACTGATGATGTCTTTTAATGTACGTGAAGAATCAGGGTGCTTCGCAGCTCTGTTGGCATGTAATTTTGGACAGGGATGATAAGTAGATACTTTTCCTTAGAAGTCTCAACCTTGTCAGGTGGTTGGCGTGAGCGGGAGAAGGCCAGAGAGGAGAGCTGGGGTCCTCCCCGTGGCGGCGGCTCGGAAGACGGTGATGAGGCTGAAGGAGAGGAAAGATCTGGGGGCAGCTTCAGAGACCGTCGTCCACCAAGGTGATGCCAAGAGTTTTGATGCATTTATCTTAAGAATAAAAACTGCAGAGGATGTCATAGTCTGCTTTTCACTAAATTATCACAGTTCTGTTAATCGTTGTCATGTGTATTCACAGAGAGGAGACTAGCTGGAGGAGAGGAGGCACAGAGGAGGCAAGCTCCTGGAGGGACTCTCGCAGAGAAGACACTGCTGACCGTGATCATCGTGACCGTGGTGAACGCCGTGATAGAGACCGCAGGGATGACCGTGAAATCAGAGCTCCACCGAGAGATCAAGATGAAGGTGTGTAGAGCTGTGATATACTTACCAGGGATACTTGTAGGAGGCATCACAGCTGTTGCTTTAAGACATATTAAGAAGCTGTAGAAAGCCTTCAGATTTGTTTGATTTACCCTCAGATCAAAACTTTTTTAGCAGTCCTCAAGCACACTAACACAGGCTCGATAAAATACAACACATCACTTTTAAGTAGGTGTGAACTTAATTTAGCACATTTGTCGAACACAAACATCAGGTAAATTACATAGAGGTATTGTATTCGGCCAGCAGAGGGCGCTGTTTGTCTGTCAAGTTGCTGCTACAGCAGGTGTCTCAGAAAGAGTCCCACTTGTTTGGACAAATGTACAAACTTTTTAACTGGAGTCATATACTATAAGTTGAGTATGTTTATGGCTTTTCCCATCCTAATGAGTCTCTGTTTCCTCAGGAGGTTCTTGGCGTCGTGGAGGCGATGAGAAGAGGATGGAGCGGGAAAGGGAGCCACCCAGAGAGAGGGAAAGAGAGCGCGAGCGTGATGCTGACGGAGAAAAGGGTTGGCGTAATGACAAAGATGCCGCTCGTCGCACCAAGAATGAGACGGATGATGATGGCTGGACCACTGTCCGCCGCTGAGCAGCAACCTCTACATCCAGTTAGCTCGGTTAATGATTAATTGGTTTTGGAAAAAAAAAAAAAATTCAATATCCCATCAGCCAGTTAGCCACCGTGTTTCATTAATGGCTACAAGTTCCTGATACTCATGTGCATTGCTCTTTTTTGAATGAGATATTTGTAGACAGTAGATTTCCTGGGGATTTCCTGTCCCGTTCTCTTTATCTCGACTTTCTACAGTTTTGAACCCGAGGCTTCTCACAAGCTAAAACATCATAAACCGATTCACTTTAGTCACTTTGGCCTCATGCAAACCACCAATGTAGACATGACTACCCCCAGTGGTTAGGAGTGTTATTACATTACACTGTGACGTGAAACTGATTAAACTGAAAACAAATAACACCCGCTCAAACTTTCAATGCAATCTCAGCGTATCACCAACTGCCTCTTTTTAAATTAATAACCTTTGCATAGATGTTATATTACAGCACTGATCCACAACTCTTGTATTGGCAATGACCAGGAATTTGTCATCTGCTTCAGTGATCTCTGCTCCTCATCTAGTGTTTCAGATGCTTCTTAACCTGGTATCGAACAAGTGGAAATAACATTTTGATGTGCATGCTTAGAGTATTCAATTGGCCTTTATTGATATTCTGTATGTGGTTCTATCTCGCTGCAGTCAACGGTATCCAACCTGGTTGCATGTGTACAGATAAAGCCTTTATTAATAAAGATGATTGCTCACCACCTACTTATTCATTTTGTCTCATGCTGTCACCATTGAAGATTGCAGCAGTCTTGTGTAGTTTGAGTCCCATGTGTGAATATTTGTGAAAAGGGTTTTCCAACCTGGGGGTCACAAGGGTAAATCTGATGGGGTGTGATTTGTAAGCAGAAACACTTGAGTGACACAATTGTGCTGGAAATCCTTGAGAATGCTTGGAAAATTATCTTGATTGTTTTAAATAATATTCAACCAAGTGTTACATACAGACATTTTATGAAACAAACTTTTTTCTATTTTTAACTTGTCGTTCCGTGGAAAGCTATCTCAAAATATAAATGTGGTTGTTAGCACAATAACATCTGATTTAATATGAAGTGAAACAGCCCTGTAGAATATGTACTGTTCACGTACGTGAATGTCATTTTACAAAACTAATGTGCTCGAACAGCTCAACAGCGCTCCTTGAAAGTACTTGATAAATGCTGACATGTGACTTTGGAAAATGTGCAAGAACTCAGGAAGTTAGATGTGAGACTTTCTGTGAATGTCACCGCTAGAAATTATATCAGAAGAAAAAACTGAGTAGAGAGGATGCTTCCTGTCATTTCTTTGTTTTAAGGGCCTGTTGGGTCATCTGACTGAAGATGTCAGTAGTTACACTGATGGACTGTAAGCTCTTCATTTCGCTGAGGACCTTCTGGGTCTCTCTGCTCTCAGGGTGCCTCCAAAGCTCCTCAAAAATCCCAGTTTTTGGACCATTTTAATCACAGTACCAGTGTGTGACCACTAGAGGTCGGTAAAGCTCCACGGAGACGCTTCCCTCGGTGGAAAACTCGGATGAAATAAAAACATGCTGGCAGTGGTCAGTCAGTGTGCAGTCAATTAACAGACCAGTAACAAGCTGTTAAAAGAAAACCTCAGACATGCTCGACTTCTTAAAAAAAAGAAATACAAAATAATCTTGTTCCTCAACAACAAACGGCTTTGGATTTAGTTGGCCACATTCACTGCGACGTTCTTTGTATTATTAATAATAATGATAATAATAATAATAACAATAATCATAATTACAACATTGTCTCTCATGTTTAAGACACTGATATTTATTAGGTGATGTTACAAATAAAAGGCGACACCTTGATGAAACTGACTGAGCGACCTCGAATGAAACATCTAAAGCCTCCAACCCCCAGTCATTCCTCACATTGTTGATATTAACAATGTAATCTGGACTCAGCCATTTATAAAATGTCAGACCGGGCGTATTATGTGTTGGACAGCTGTTGGTGCTCTGACAGCTTCAAGAACCAATTTCAGTCTGTAGTTTGTATTTTATTCCACAGACCCTCAACCTACCGCAACAAATAAAACCTCAAGCACACATGTACACAAGGCTCGTATAGATAAGACTAAAAGTAAGAGACGAGAATAATAATAATAATAATAATAATAATAATAATAATAATAATAATAATAATAATCTCTCTCTTAAATTATTTTACAATCCGGGTGATAATAACATAATAAAAAAATTGAAAATTTCCATAAAAAATATACAAAGAAAAAATAGAAATGAAAATGTATTTAAGTAAATTTTTTTTTTTTCCAAACACAAGAAACTGCATCCTTCAGTTTAGCCTCTGTTCATCTGATAGAGCCCCGTGAGTGTAATCCGTGTGTATCATGTGTTTATGAGGGGCCTCGGTGCGCGGCCGTGGCTGCAGCTGTGTGATCCACACAGGGCTGACAGGCTGCCGTCACAGGTAACCCCTCCAACACACACCTGAGCACCCTGCGCTCAGGAACACTGACACACAGCGACTCGTCAGCGGGGAAGGTGTTATTGAATTTTTTTTTGAAGGCTCTGTCAGTCTTCACGCAGTGTCCCGCACGGTT